>NBAZ01000006.1:0-1200000 GCA_002794735.1 Pyrrhoderma lamaoense
CGCTCCTGACACAGATGCTTCAGTCATCGTAATCGGCATGCGTGGCTCTGGAAAGACCCGTATCGGTTCTCTTGCTGCACGCTCTGACTGGAAGTTCCTCGATGCTGATATCTACTTTGAAACACTTCACAAGACAACGGTGCGTGACTTTGTTCACAGCCGGGGTTGGGAAGCGTTCCGGGCCTCTGAGCTTGAGGTCCTGCGATCACTTCTCTCTTCTACTGAATACACAAAGAAACATGTCATTAGTCTTGGAGGAGGGGTTGTTGAAACCCCGGCTGCGCGTGAGCTCATCAAGGAATATGCTACTATGCATGGACCGGTGGTCGAAGTGCGTCGTGAAAATGAAGAAATTGTGCGCTACCTTGGTGCGGAAACCGCGCGACCCCAGTACGCATCTCAGGAACCTATTGCCGACGTCTGTAAACGCAGAGCACCGTTGTTTGAGGAATGTTCAAGTCACGTATTCGTAAATTATACTGGTACTAATCACCTAGGACCAAACGGCAAAATAAGAGATCACTTGAACCCAGGTGAGATCGCAGAGGAGCATAGACGTGAGGTTGGACGTTTCTTTGGGCATGTTACAGGAGAAAAACGGAACACAGTTCCCTTGGTAGATAAGAATGGGGAACTAAGACGCTCTTACTTCCTGGCATTAACATACCCTGACGTAACACTTGCACTTGAGCATCTTGACACGTTGACCGCTGGTTCAGATGCTATTGAACTCCGCGTTGACTTGCTAAGGGCCCCTGAATATTGGGCGGAGAAGAGTCCATATAAGTCAGATGGAAGGGGTTACTTCCCTCCTGCTTCGTATGTACTTTCCCAGCTTGCAGCGCTGCGCCAGGCAACTACGCTTCCCGTTGTATTCACTGTACGTACGCTCGCCCAAGGAGGCTCGTTCCCTGATCCAGTAGGACCTTACAAAGTTGATGTAGAAAATGCAGCCTTTGAGTTGTTTGAACTAGCAGCTCGTATGGGGGTTGAGTATCTTGATGTTGAACTTGTGTGGGATGAGCATCGCGTAGGGACTTTCCTTGGGAAATGGAGGAAGCGTAGAGGCAGGCCCGAAATTATCGCTTCGTGGCATGACTGGTCAGGAGATCTCAAATGGGATGGAAAGGATGTCGAGTTAATCTATGAAAGAGCTTCACAGATAGGTGATATCGTGAAAATTGTTGGCAAAGCGATTGAGCTTGAGGATAACTTGAAACTTCATACTTTCGCTACTTCAAAGAGAGCTTTAGCTGGTAGCAAACCATTGTTAGCAATCAATACCTCGCCTCTAGGCCAGCTTTCACGTATACTTAACCCCACGCTTACGCCGATAACCCATCCTGATCTTCCCACATCAGCAGCACCAGGCCAATTATCCTTCGCGCAAATCCAACAAGGCCTACACCTTTCTGGTCTTGTTCCTTCCTAGACTTCTATTTGTTTGGATCTCCTATCTCTCAGAGCCCAAGCCCTACACTGCACAATACAGGATTCAGCTTGTTGGGGTTGCCATGGAAATATGGCCTTCTAGAGTCCGGTACTATCGACAGTAGAATCAAGGAGACAATTCGAAGGGACAACTTTGGGGGTGCTTCAGTGACGATTCCATTGAAAGTTGATATAATGAAGGTACTTGATGGTTTGTCCAACCACGCCAAGACCATAGGTGCCGTCAACACTATTGTTGTGTCTGCTGACAAGGCAAATAAGAAACTGTTGATTGGTGACAATACCGATTGGGTCGGCATTGAGAGGTGTATTCTTGCGCAATCTCAGGGCTTACTCCAGAACTAGACTTCTCCACCTCAACGGGTATGGTTATTGGGCGGGTGGGACGTCTCGTGCAGCTCTCTATGCACTGCACGCTCTTGGTATACAGACGATATACCTCATAAATCGCACACGGGCGAAGGCTGAGTCTCTACGAGACGACCCAATGTTTAAAGAGTATGGCATTGTAGTTCTCAATGCGGACTTCTTCTCTTTGGATAAGAAGCCAAATTGGAGCGGGAAGCCGCCTAGTGTCATTGTGTCGACAGTACCTGGTTCTGCAACGACAAATTCCTCGGCTGAAGGTAAGGATGGAAGTAAGCTCTATCTTTCTCGTGCAATATTCTCGCATGGACAGGGTGTAATTGTGGATATGGCGTACAAGCCTGCGGAGACTCCTCTGTTGGCACTTGCCCAAGGCGAGGACTCGAAGCATTGGAAGGTTGTTCGTGGTGTGGATGTCCTGCTTGAGCAAGGGTACGCTCAGTTCCAGCTATGGACGGGAAGGCGATGCCCTCGAAAAGAGGTTAAAGAAGCTGTCTGGACTAAGTATGCAGAAGGCACGTCGGTCCCTCAGAAACGATCTGGTGTCGGCATTAGCGAGCTTGTTGCAGGAGGATGTGTCGCGGCTGCTTTGCGTTTTCGGTCTACAGAAGAATATCAAAAGATGCATAATTCTGTCATTTAGAGAGACGGGAGCTTAAAGGCACTGTTTATCGCGTACTCGCCAATTTCGAAAGTTATAGCTAAGTGTGAATAGATATCAACTCAAAATACGATTGATCTGGGTCTATTGTGATGCGTGTAGAGTCCATCCCAGTTAAGAAGACAGATCTCAGCAATGAAGATAAGACAATCTAACAAGGTAAGTGTTCAAAACCAAGCCCGATACGACTATGAACAGTGCGAATGAAATTTCCTTGATTGTCTTGTCCAAATAAACGCGTCTGGCCCCTTTGTGCAAGTGGTAGCTTATGAGTAACATGTGACCGCGACTGCTACTTTTCTTGAGCCACTGCGCCTAAGCACCTTCCTTACTGGTTTCAGATGTGTTACAAATTTACTCAGGCTGGAACCTATATCTACTTTTAGGGATAAAACCCACCTAGAACCACCGAGATTCAAGTAAGGACGTCCTCACATCACATCTTTTTCATCCATTCCCCGTTTCTTGTACGCCATCTCAGGTGCTTTCTTGTATCCTTAAATAAGCATTCTACCTCAGTACTCCACCATCGTGTTGCTCATTGCATCGACGCGATATACACTTTTATAATCCTCAACCTATTCTCACCCTCACTATTTCTCTACCATCTATTTTCATCAATTTTTGCATCAAATCATGGACTCTCATTTCGATCATTTCCCCAATCAAAACATGTATGAGGAGCAGTTTGTAAAAGAGTTGACGTTCCCAAAAGAGGAGGTTGGAGACTTCTTCAACCACATTCTCCCGCCTCTGCCGCCTCAGCTCAACGTTGGACGGGTTATTGAGCGACTAGTCGCAAAGCATGTCCTCGTTAAGGACAACGGCGACTATGTGTGGAGCTGCCTTACGAAGAACCCTCAAGCAATATTCAATTATAAGGGAAATGCTCAAAGCCATCCTCTCGTTGAAATTTTTGACGCTGTCACCGACGCAGCCCAAACAACGTGTCCCAACTTGCCCAACCCAACCCTACAGATGATGTCGCAGCGGAAGCCCGGATTAGGGCCCACAGAACAAAGTTGTAGCATCCCCGAAGTACTGTTGATACTGAGGAATACTAAGGCACATGTAAATGCTACGTCAAGAGCAGTAAACACAGCAGTGCCTATTTCCGTTCATAAGGAATGTATCCGGGTATGTTCTATAACTATTTACAAATACATCAGCAGTAACTAACTAGTTCATTCAGAGTCGCATCAGGATATTTGAGCACATGCGACGCATCCTAACCGATCCCTGTCGTCGTTTTACTTTTGGCATCGACTTCGAGATGGATAGTGAAGCCGAAAAAGATATTTTTAAAATCTGGACAATCAATCGAGGGATGATTGTGACATCCAGAACGATTGGAATTAGAGAGGTTCGTCTCATATTTGCTCTCCACTTTACTACATGCTTAACCTATCACAGAATTGTGAGACTCTCATCAAGCTCCTTATATGTCTTGCTTTTGCAGACAAGGAAGACCTTGGCTGGGACCCCACAGCTCGGGCAACCTTCAGGAATGGTGTACGACATTTCGTGTTCAAAGTTGATAGCAAATCATTCTTCACGAATGAACGGGATATCCTCTTTGGAGACAAGTCTGAATATCCTTTCGGTCCTGGGACGAGGATATACAAAGCTTACAGGGAAGATGACATCGACAAGAAGGAACCTGTAGTCCTCAAGGATTATTGGCCTAGAGATGATTACTGCACGAAGATATCCTGCATGCGGTGATACAATACCAACTTGAGGATCCCGAATGTTTGGCGGATTTCAGACGTCATACGATGAGCATTTTAGCATCCGGGCGCGTTGAGATCTCAAAGGGTGCCGATCATACCGTATCAAAGATTCTTAGAGGTCGCTCTCCTCTCGACCACCTCGAACCGAGGTTACTGTGTCCCTCCCGCCAAATCCTGAACGACGATGGGACAGCGTACTGTATCCATCTGAGAAGGATCTCAAGCAATGGAGAGAGAAGTTCGTCCCACGTCTACACTATCGGATAGTTTACAGGAATATGCAACTCCCTTCGATCAACTGACCAACACACTAGACATGAGCGACTCCACACTGGGTGCTCTGAAGGGTAAGTTTGTCTGTTTTCCACTCGTAGTTACTCAAATCTGACATTATTCTAAGCCTCACTGCAATGCATTCCATTGGTTGGGTCCACCGCGATGTCAGTGTAGGTAACTTATACCTATATACTGATCCTGTGAGTGGGGATAAACGTGGTTTGATAGGAGATTTCGAATTCTCGAGGCCTTTCGGATTGACAGGATTAGCTGCTGTATGACATTTCTATCTGCCAGATCGTTGTATCAAAGTATTAAGGCTTACAATTACTCTTAGGGAACGCCAGGTTTTGGGCGTACGAAGTAATGGTTCAGAGGCATGTTCTCCGGCAGCCACGAAGAATATTGGCAACAAGGATATAAAATCCCTTTCCTTCTGCCATTCTCACGTCCATGACCTCGAATCATTATGGTGGATACAGGCCTGGTCTCTTTTCAGCAAGGAGCAGGCCCCGCCATCATTGGACGTACAAGCACAGAAGGCGATTGCTGAACAAACACACCATTTTGACGAACTTTTCCGGGACTGGACACGTTGCCACGTCGGTCAGCTTCTTCTATCAGACGAGCAGGTTTGACGAATATACAAAATGCATCTCACCCGCGTTTAGTCGTCAGAAGAAATTCTTATCAGAAATGAGAAGTATCCTTATCGACTATTATTCGGACAAGAAAGTAAGTCCATATAGTCGACCTACCGTCACGGATACAAATAGCTTGCAATACAAGTTCGCAACCTGTTCAGTAGTAACCGCCTCCCTAGCTTTGAAACTTCTTCATTAGAAAAGGACGTACCACCGGTTGATGATATAGGGAATGAGTTCGATACGAATACTCGAACTGTTGTAGATCGTGAAGAGTCTGTGTGAGTATAGACTTTACGATGAGCTATATAATATTTTTCAGCTAATGCATATATACAGAACGAATTCTGAGCCTGAACCCGAACCTGAGCTCGGACCTGAGCCTGGGCCCGGGACCGAGTATGATTCCGATTCTGAACTTGAGCCTGAACCTAGTACTGTACTGAGCCCCTTCAACGGTTCACAAGCGCGAAAAGGAAAGGGCGTGCAAGAGAGTATGAGCAAGATAGCTCTGCTCCAAGCTCAAGCCCAGAAAAGAGGAGAGCATTCGATGAAAATCAAGCACCTCCGCCTACAAAGAGACAAAGAACTGATGATCCGTATGGACCGAACAGTAGTCGGGTTCCCGAGCCTATCTCACAATTAGAATAAGGAGACAAACTAGAATCAGAGGAGGGGTCGGAAACGGGGCGGAAGGCGCGCCTAAAGAGCGAGTCGAGTGTCATTATTACTACCATCATCTATTGGGTTATCTTAACTTATTGCTTATGTATCATGTGTATCGATAGTTCCGTAGCTTCTAGTATCTTACGATTGTTTACCCATAATTGCGTCGTTTCTATCAGTGAAAGCTGGTAATTTTCGAAATTATAATTACTAATGCAATATCGAGATTGGCTCAGAGACTTAATGAAATGAGGGCACGGAGCCACCTTTAGTATATGTGAAAACAGTAATTTGTATGACCTGTGATTAGGTTGATATACAAGAGGTACGCTAATATTTATCCTATATATCATGTTGTTTCTTGTTTGTAAACTGCGGACGCATGAGAAACTTAATGAGGATCCCATCATCAAAAAGAGTTTGATAGAAAATGAGATGAAAAAGTGACTTACGATGAACCTCTCTAACTATGACCATCTGGTCGAATCTGCGCTTGAACGCCCGTTGGCTACCTTTTCCATCTCGCAGTCGATACCATACGTGAATCGACGACAAGAATTAATTTGAACGTGTCGCGTGTATTCACTAATTGCGCCACGGTTCTGGATTGACTAGTTAGATACTACCTCGTGCAGTGTTGAAAACCATTAAACATACTTGTTTCACATAAAAGGTGATGGGCACTGCCGTGTTCGGTCTAAGCGATGTGGTATATACTTGCGCCTGAAAATCAGATAATGGGTTTTGAGAAGTAGCACAATTATCTTTGAATTTCAGTTTCGTTAGGTTTCTGCCTTGAAAGCTCTCTAGTAATGTGAACGACGAGAATATTAGAATAGTCTGACCGGGTATATCCCTAAGAGACTGTGTAAGGCATACAAGTAGATCATCTAGAGCATTTCCTTTGTGGTTGCTATTATCATGAAGAGCAAATAGGTCAAAATGGGCGTCCACAGTTTGACGTGAGAAGAGGATGGTGAGGAGTTTTGGATGCTTTTCGGTGTATGTCATGTTGATACGGTACTAAAGTAATGAGACAAGGATACGTTTATTGTGTTCCTAGAGGGAACAGCCTCTTGTTCTTTATTTGATGTCCACAATCAAACATCGTCCATTTAAGATCGGACCCAAACATTTTGGATATAATCGTCAGTTAGTCGGTCTCTAGGACGGTATACTTGATACTTTGTTTGCACTGAGCCCATGCCTGGCTTGCTAATCTCTCAATAACGAAGTTATTCAGCTACGATAGTATGAGGGTGAACGTCGCCTTTGATGATTCTTGTACTTAAGCCAATCCACTCCTTCGTAAATTTGGGCAACATAGCCTGCTTTATTTGTAAATACGAGCCCTTACACAGAGTCCTTTCGTTTCCAGGTGATTTTTCAGAGAAAAGAAATCGTTGGACCGATCCTCTGACGAGACAAAGAAGAAAGAAAAAGTATGTTTAGATTAGCACTTGAAAGGTTGATACTCGAGGTGTCTTACCTACTCAGTTTAAGAAGTCCGCACTAAAGCAACGCAGACTTGTTTCTTCTAGACTGTTCATCAACCAAGCACGGAGAGGTAACGTCTCCCCTTGCGCGAAAGCATATGACGCTGTCTATATTGGTATCAAGAGACAGTTTCAATGATGACCTTGAGGTGAGTGACAAAAGGGTATTTGATTTCTCATATTTATATTGCGAGCCTGAGCCCGGGCTTGGCTTTAGACATAGATTCGAGCCTGGCTCATTGAATAGCTTCTTTTTTTAGGTGACATACATGATAGGGAACAGGAAACACAACGAAACACGAGCCATCACACGTTAGCCCCCAACCACTCGAAGAAAAAGAAAAGAGAAAGGGGTGATTCTGAAAATCAGATCCACGTCTTGGACAAAAAAACAGACCCGAGAAAAAGGAATAAGTGCCTGAGCCCTATCAGACTGAGATATAGTATGATCACTCCCCCAACGAGCAACTCCGAGCTTATTGTAACTACTTTCATCTATTGTCTTCGTAACTGGACTGGATGAACCCTTGCCGCCTTTGAAAATTTATATCTGCTTGTCCGCCGTATTGACTATAAGTAATCTTAAAAGGGATCATGAGTATCGACAATCCGCCTAAACAGTCCATGAAGGTTTGAGGTTTCATCGCTTTGAACACTGCATCACTTTTGCAATAGGAGACTGTATTTAATGAGATCACGACGCGCAACTGCGAAGGCACGAATAGCGTGGAAGTAGTACCTCTCCAACCACAAAGCGTGCAAGCTGCGGATCCGTGTATTTAGTTACCCAGAAAATTAAACCATATTAACACAAGAAATGATGCACTGTCTGGTATCAAAAACCTAATTCTTTCAATTTTGACTTTCACTGAGTAATTCCGAGAGTAATTGACAAAATCTAAGCATGGTTCGATATGGAAACGGGGACGTTTTTGAGGCAATTTAGAAAGGACGGGAAAGTCAGGTACAGAGCCTTAAACATAGCGGTCCCGAAAACATCAGAGTTCTTTTGCTAGGTTTACATCACAACATAGCAACGAGAAAGATGATGATGAGGCAACATGTCTATGAGAAGGCGAGCGGAAGCGGAAAGAAGATGCCGCAGGTCATGAGAAGCGATATGTCTCGACAACGGCTATGAAAGCAACCCCGGGAGCCTTGGCGATGCGCGCAGTGCTGATTAGGGGCATTCGTTTGCTCGCATCCTTGATTTGATGGAGGATTTGAGCACGGAATAATGGAGTCTGACCGTGGGAAGTGTGTGTAGTCTAATAGTTACCACTAACAACGAACTTGCGTTGGACTTGAACTTGAACTTGCCGGGGGCCGGAACTCATTGTTTGGATTTCTGAAGATTACTACAATTTTATTGCCAAGGAGGAGACGTGGTATTAACTCGGAATGACTTTTATATCACACTCGGAAGCCTCATGGCAAAAGGTTTGTTGTTTCTGATACTTTTTCGGGACAAGGGTTGTGGGTGGCTGAAGCCGATGCTAATATAAAACCGGTAATGCGCAGTGCTCCTGACAAACATTTCTTCCTGCTTCTTTTTCCAGCTCAAAACACCCGTTTACCTCACGTTCGCTCACCGGTGGCTTTGCATCTTCGTTCCTGCTTCCTCTCCTTGGTATAACAACAGCATATATACGGCCAAGTGCTGTATTGCACTCTCTTCTAAAACCCTATCTCTAGAATCCCCTCTTTTTCATTTATAAAATTTCATCTCGTTTATCTAGGAACTGCTGTGCAGGAAAACTAAAGCTCGACTTGTACAATGAGCGATATAACAACTCCATATGTTGTGGTTTCTGTTCCATCAACAGACACGTACTCCTCTACCCTTGTAGCGGAGGCTACCTCCTCTTCAGTTTCCTCATCTTCGACGATTGTTGGTGTAATAAATTCTCCTGATACAGCTTCAGGGTCTGTTTCTGCTTCCGCAGCCGCGGCCACGGTATCGTCCAATTCTTCTACAGCTGCAGCGTCTAGTGGTGGCCAGAGCTCGCAACTGATCCCAACGAATTACTTCTCTTCTGGTTCAATATCGGACTCCTATGTGTGCTAGCTCTCTTTTTCCTTGCTTCTCTTCCTCGTGCTTGTGCACGGTTCGCTCGTGGTTCGGAGTGGTTTAAAGGTCATATTTTTCTTAGTACCTCAAAGAATGGTCCCCCTACCTTTTCCCCTCAGGACCGTGTAGGTACACCAATGTCCTTCACTCCTGAAATGAGCCGAGCGCGCTCTATGAATAAAGGGCAAGATCTCGGTCGTAGCCGTTCTCGTAGAGATGGTGGTTTGAAGAGGCATCCAACCGATGCGACTCTTGCAAACTATGATGATTATGACTCCTCTTGGGACACACCACTACTTACCATGCTACTACCTATGGTCACACCACCGTCTATCACGCGGATAACAGTGCGGTTGGAGTCAACTCGCTTCCAGCCCTCAAGTATACTTCACCTTCGTCTTTCTCTTCTGCGACTCGTTCACCTCCTGCATATATACCGTCTTTTTCCGCAATCCCCGTGTTCTCATATATCGCAACACTCCTAGATACTCCGGTAGCCCCAGGTCTGAGCATCGGGAAATTATTATTGATCTGTGCCTATACTGCCGCCGTTATCATCCTTTCTTGGGTTGAAGACGGAAACTGGTTAAGCGAGCCTGTCAGACCAGGATGGGTCGCTGCAACACAAATTCCTGTCGTGATTGCTCTTGGTACCAAGGGAAATATCGTTGGATGGCTAGTTGGTATGGGATATGAAAGGGTATGTTGTTCTTCTCTACTTGTACCCTGATCGGAAGAAGCCGTTTGATCCGTTGATGGGGTTGTCTATGTACTCAATCGATATTTTTACTTACTCAGAATATTTTTAGCTCAACTTTTTGCATCGTTGGGTCGGAATTATCACATTCATAGGATCAAATATTCACGCCCTTGGTTACTGTAAGTCTTTAGAAGGCTTTCTATCAGAGAAATGCAATATTTTTCTCACACTGTTATATAGTTTACAGCTGGGCAATCAATAAGAATTTCACAGAGAAGTTCAATCGTCCGTTCATTATCTATGGGTTCATCTCCCTCGTTGGCGTCGAGCTCTTGTATATCACGTCGCTTGCTTTTGTTCGCCAAAGGATGTACAAGTTTTTCCTATTCTCACACATAGTCGGTCTCACTATGTTCCTCGTCGCTGTATGTTTCCACTTGAACTCACGAAATTCATTCATGCTAAAATTACACTTATTTCTACTTATTGTAGCTTTGCTTCCATGAAGCTAGTTTAACCAAATATGTACTTCTTGGATGCTTCATCTATGGTTTCGATCACCTCGTCCGAATTATCAAAACCAGAATAACAACAGCGTACTTGACTCCGGTTCCATCACTCGGGTGCACTCGCATCGAGGTCCCGTCTATAAGCTCTGGATGGCGTGCAGGTCAGCATGTCAGGTTGCGAATCATGTCTCCCGGTGTCGTTGGTCCGATAGGATGGTCTGTTGCCCACCCTTTCACGATCGCAAATGCTTCTCAGAATCCTTCTGGGAGGGTATGGTATTACTGGTCAAGAAAGTCGGAGGATGGACTAATGCAATATATGATGCCGCCACAAAGCAGGATACTATCCCGCCTCTTCAGAAGCTGGATATGCGACGAGCCGCCCTATCAGTGCAATCATTGAAGGTCCATATGGAGGCCCAGGACATATGGTTTTTGACTCTTACACTTCCCTGCTTCTTGTAGGTGGCGGTAGCGGAATCACATTCCCACTTGCAACTGCGGAGGAGGTAGTTCAATCTGCACGCGCTAGAAGAAGTGCTGTTCGTTTCATCGAGCTCGTGTGGATTGTCCGGGAGAGAAAAGCTATTGTGGGTCTCCTGCCTCAATTCTCTCGCCTCTTAGAAGGAGTATCTAGAATGCCGGGTCTTTTCTTGAAAATCAGTATTTACTACTCTAGGGCTTCATCATCTCCATCTACCTCTCCCGGATATATGAATGCTGAGAAGTATTCGAGCTCGGATCTTAAGCCTAATATGCAAATGAAGAAGAGAGCACTGCTGCATATATTGCAAGCTTTGCACCTGACATGACTGTCCATACGGGTCGTCCTAAAATTGAGAAGATCCTAAAGGGGGTTGTTGAGGCTACGAAACACGTTGATGATTCACGTGGAGTCGCTGTTGGTGTATGTGGTCCAGTCGGTCTCGGAGAGGATGTCAGAAAGGCCGTCAGGACTGTTAGAGGTGAACAAAGTGTTGGGATTGAAGTACATGAAGAGTACGTCTTAATCAATCAATGTTAGCTTTTCTCCGAAACTAACAACATCAAATTAAAAATAGAATATACGGGTGGTGAAGATCTGAAGCTAATATAAAGAAGTTACGGATTTAGAGGTTCTGATTCTGGATATCAGACCATTTTTATTTGATATTTACATATATAGCAAACAGGCTTGATGTCTGCAGCCTTGATTCGCTCTGTGAGCGCTAGGAGTAACTCGACTTTCCCTTGTGAAACGAGTGAGACTCGATCAAGGTGCGCCTGCTGGACCAGACCGGAATTTATCAGATAGGGATGGATACCAGTTTGTTAGTATGTCCTTGAGAAATTCAACGTGGCAAGTGTTTCATGCCACGTCTGTGTTTCTAAGGAATCTGAAAATGTTGGTCGAACTAGCAACTCGACGTGCATTTTTCAGTCTGTTATGATGAAATGATGTAATTGTATATAGTTTTTCTTGATGTTTGTGTATGAATAATATCCTTGTTATACCATTCACATTGCTTACGATGAAGGACGGCCTTGTTCACTTGCCAAACGATTCAAGTCAACAAAAAGAGAGAGGGTGGCATGCACATATTACATCAGCAGATTTTGCCGCGGCATAGATAAGATACAGGTTTAACCACTTTTGCCCGTAAAGCTCTGATCTTTACGCTGAGTAGCTTAAACAGGAAGAACTCTGAAAAATCTCAAGTTTATTCGTCTTTGATCGAAATAGTTTGTTATAGAAGTTAAGTTAGTGAGGTATAAAAAATTATAGCCAGAATTCACAAGAAACCAATACGTCGCTTTGCATTTAGTGATGAATACTCATAGCATTGTACGTCAAGTAGTTTCTTTCAGATGCTAAATACGCAATTTAGAAGAATGCTGGCAAATCTTATTTCGTTCCAGGGAAATCTTCTATATTATCAATCAAGACAGGGAGACTGGGGTTGGATGACTCAAGGCTTAGACTATGACTCGGTTTCTAACTTCCGGAGTGCCGTCCGGTTCGCCTTGCGGACACTTGATCTCTACTCCTATGATACGGGATGTCCTTCCTTTACTTCCGTCTACGTAAATAGGAGATGTACGATCGAATGATCCTGGAAAATTTTTCTACAGTACATGATTATATATTTTCACTTTCTTCTTGTGTGAATCGACCTTTTCTTCTCAACTTGTGACTCATAAGGAATGCCTTTGAATAAACGTACAGACATCGGTCAAGACCAGTCTATCGAATTAGTGGCACGCACAAATGAATCTAGGGAAGAAGCTGGTGTAGGCCTTGTTCCAAAGCAATCGGTCGTCGATGAATATGATGATGGAGGTTTCTGGGCTTGGGCGACTGTGGTTTCCTCGTAAGTTTGTCGGTTGGAAATATAACAGCATTGCTAATTATGGGGTCCTTTAATAGATTTCTTCTCAATCTAACAGGTTTAGGGTAAGTTCTGATTTGAATCATCATTACTATTTATAGTATCATCAACTTAACATATACTGACTACGACTCGTATACATATCAGATACGCCAATGCCTTCGGAGTTTACCAAGGCGAGCACTTGAAATTCAACTCCCATGCTAATCAGATTTATAACATACATGAATTACTCAGATTTCTATGTACGAGAGTTCTTAACGACATATACTTCTTCGCAAATAAGGTATGATAATTATACTGTCATTTCATATATAACTAATCATATTTGTATCATAAGTTGGATCGGAAGTACACAAACCTTTCTCCTGCAAACCATAGGGCTTATTGCTGGTCCTCTTTTTGACTCGGGGTATTGGTTAGTCAATAAGCTGCAACTATATCTAGTAGTCTCAATCTACTGGTTTCATATTCTGACTATGACACTAGCTACCATCTCGTGGCTGCGGGCTCCTTCCTCACCGTCCTCAGTCTCTTTCTACTTTCCTTTGCTCAGCCTGAAAAGTTTTACCAAGTAGTCACTTATTTCTTATGTTACTCGTTCTTTTCTCAACTTCACTCTCAGGTATTTTTGGCTCAGGGCCTGGGTATTGGCATAGGCTCGAGCCTTTGTTATCTACCTTCTCTTGCCATCCATGCACATCATTTCCGACAGCCACATGCCCGAGCACGTGCAATGGGGATCACTGTTGCAGGTCGTCTCTTGGTGGTATTATCCATCCAATTATGTTGAACTACCTCTTCAGTGAAGAGTCATCTTTAAGTGTGAAAGCACGATTCGCTCGTGGGGTTCGTGCAAATGCTGGACTAGTAGCAGGGATTCAATTACTTGCCGTCCTACTTCTACGAACAAAATACCCCAAAAGGGTCAGAGCACGGCTTGAAAATGGTGAACAGAATATGGAGCACGATGATTCTGAAGATAAAGAAGATCACGAAAGGAAGCCTCTCAAACTTGATGTGATTTTGAAAAAGTTCTTATCAGACAAAATTTATGTCTGCTTTATTGTCGGGTAAGGTGCTCGTACTGATAATGTCTTGCTCGCCTCCTAATGTGACTTCTTTTTTCATAGGATGACGTTGTACGAGACTGTGTTCTTTTTCCCTGGTTTTTACCTACAACTAGACGCTATTAAGAAGGGTCTTGACTTCACATTTGCATTTTATTCAGTGCGTCCATACCCAAACATCCCAACTTTAGATCCTTCTGATTCTTACTCATGATCTATGATTATACCATTTACACATTCTTCTCTAGTTATCAATCCTTTACGGATTTTCTTTCTTCGGACGTTTATTACCTGGTTTCTTCACTAGATCACTGGGCGTTGCAAATATGTTTGTGATCTCAACTCTTGGTGCCGCAATATTAATCTTTTGTATGATTGCTGTTCGAACAATCTCTGGTGTAGTTGCGTTTGCAGCATTCTATGGGTTATTCTCAGGAGGCTGTAAGTAGTTCTTATGGAGATACTAAGCACTCAATGATCTCATTAAACCCTCATAGTTGCCACTCTTATTTCCCCAATGCTTGTTTTATTGTCTGAGAGCCCGGCTGAACTAGGGTAAGCTACCTAATGCATTGAAAAGTGGTTCACTCCTTCATCAAATTCTCCTACAAGTGCCAGGATAGGAGTATGCTTCACTCTTACAGGTGAGGTCAAATCTAATCTCTAGGTCTATCATATGCTAAATCTTCCCCTTTTTCTTGTCTACAGGGTTAGGAAGTCTTTTCGGTGAGACCCTGTTCGGAGAGTTTATCTATCAGAATTCTTTCTTATTAAATTTCCTAAGGACCTCCCGTTGCCGGAGCACTTCTTACATCTAGATACATCTGGTGGAGACCCATCATCTTTAGTGGTGTAAGAAAACGATCCCTTCTTTTGTCTTATAAGGATTTTATTGATTTCCATCATTCAAGATTCTATGCATTTCAGGATGCTTGGCATTCACTGTTGTTCGAGTCATTCTTGGAAAAAGGAAGGGCTCAATCTGGGTTATCTGAGTCGGACTTGCCTTCATTGCTCATGGAAAACCGACATGATTAATTCTTCAATCCTTTGTAAGGTCTTTTGCGAGCAATCTATAGTCACTTAAATAGATTAGCATTCGAAGACTGAGCTGATATGCAAAGTGATTCAAGATAGATAAACATTTTGTTAGAATATCGAGTTACGATTGGCTATTTGCTTTATAACGTTGTACTGATAAGCAAAACAAATCGGTCTTCTCAAATGGACTTCTAATATGCAGTCTCGTACTAGTGTGCAAAAATTCAAGCACAATTTGCCACTATCTAGTGCTGGAACAAGCTTCACTACCAATTGATCCTGAACTAGGATCTTTTTTTTCGCATTTGGACACTGAATATGGAGATAAAAAACTATGAGCCAAAGAAAATCATTGGAGAGCATAAATTCGATCTTAGTGACTTGAATATAAAGAGTATATATGTTTCTGGTATCCCTGGGTTCGTCCGTGGTTATGGAACAGAGAGACAGATGATGCACTATGTGATAACCTTCGTTTGTATTAAAAAGTCTGATTGCACACCTCAAATGAGTTAGCCTAAAAGTACACAACTGAAAGTAGTGAGTCCTACCTCGTAAGACTCCAGCACTACTAAAAGTGTGTCTCGGAGTCGGGAGATAAAGACGATTATCACCAATACTAGTGCTAAAAAACCTACTACTAGCCCTACTACCAGCCCTACTGCAGTACAGGCACAGATCCACAAAGAAGCTACCATAAACTCTGGTGCCTCTCTTGCTGCAAGTGATAAAAGTAAGAGGAAGAAGAAGGAGTCTGTTGCCACGGCCATCGCTACACTTGCCGCTACTTCTGTTTCTTCAACAAGTATGGTAAACAGTATTGCGACTACTCCGTTCAAGCCGACTCTCGTTTATATTCGTCTTAACGTAGGCTTTGACCCAAAGGACTTAGGCCCGGGAGGGAAATATAATATGCCACTCCCATATTTAATAACGTTATTTTTTCTGCCTTTTCCGATATACATATTTTACATTCTAACATAACTTTGCATCCAACGGTTGTCTAGATTCGAAAAAAAGGGGTATGAGCATTCGAAAAGGTCACCAAAATGGGCAAAGTTGAATATCTTTGTGGGAAAGGATTTCACAATGGCTGATTACATGTTAATGTTCAAGCATTAAGGTAGGGACCGCTACCTAAGCACTTCAACAGGGTCTGGTTGCTTGTACTACGTACAAACGCTAATCGCTGACATGGGAGACGCGGGTTTAGTCTACGACAGTATACGTTTCCACATATTGTGTCAATAAGAGTTGGATGTTTTGCACATATTTTGCATATCAAAGTACACGCATCGGAGATGCAGCAAAAAGATTATAAAGACGGCCACAGAGTAAAAATTACCGTTTATATACAAGCCATTGCTGTTTTTGGAAACGAAAATGTCGGATTTTGAACCGCGGCCCATTAAAATCGAAAAGACCTTTGATTCTACCAAACAGCTCGTGAAAAAAGTTCACTTCACAGGCGTAGCTCAAAAATTCTGTATCGAACCTGGAACGGATAGAAAACAGCTTCACTGGGTAGTGATTTTAGAATGCTCAGAGAAACCTAAGCCTGTGCCCATGCCTAATCCCAAGCCCGTACAGAAACCGACCAAACAGAAAGCTAAAAAGACGGCTTCACATAAATCAGTTGCGAGCTCATCTAAGCAAGTCCCGAAACCTCAAATTTCAAGCAACCAAGTTAGTACAGCGAGCACTACTACTAGTGCTGCACCGAAGCCCCCACCGAAGCATTACCTGCGCATTGATCAATGTATTGCTCAGCAAGATGCCAGCGCATACGCAGCTCGCAAAGACAGCGTCCCAGTTCAGATAAGGTTTGCTTGGTTTTTTAGGGTGCTATTGGAGCGACAGCTTACCGAAAGATCAATGATTGTTTAGCTTTGTTGAGCAAGAATATCCGATTTCCGATAGTGCACCAGAAATAGCAAGGATATCCCTGAACATTTGCAAAGAAATCACAGTAGCACAATATATTGGGAAATTCAAGGCCTATAGAAGACACTGTTATGTGCGTACTAAAGAAGGATTTGGATGCCTTTACTTCGTACAGGTGCTCGCCAGTGACATGGAGACCGAGAAACTGATTGATGGGAATTCGTCCGGGTACAAGGTCTTAATGGGGCTGAAAAGAGGTAAGTTAGGAGATAAATATTTCATCCCAGGGGGGAAGGGTACATTCTTCTAGAAACATGGAGAGTATTAGGACGACTTGTGGATGTGCTGTAGATACTGGACTCAATATAAAAAGTTTGCGTCCCTCTGGGATAACACGACATCACAGGTATAAGTGTACTTCATATTGAAAAAGGAGGCTTGCCAGCTTTATTATTATAATATTAAAATCGGTATGCAATATATGCAGTGCAAACTACGTCAAATCTTGCATAGCACTTGATACTCCAGAGCAAGCTCAGGGTCTATTTGCATTGTCTGAAATTTGGTTTTGCGTGAGTGATTTGAACTAAGGGGCCTTAGTATAATTAGGCAAACGTCTCGTCCCCTAGTTATGGATAGAGTCCCTAAAGGGTTTTTTTTCAGCACGACTTAGACAACTCATTGAAGGAGGAAGTCAATGCGAAGTGAAGACAGTTGCCAGGAGCAATTTGAGTACTGCATGGATAAGTAGCAGCGGACATCTGGTACCTTGCAGCGATTTCGGGTGTCTTGAAGCACAAGCACATTTTGGGTATAAATCCCAATACATGTTAAAATGGAAATTCGACATGTAAGGTAAGCTTGCTTTGAGTTATTCTTTCTGAAGAAAGACTTCCTTTTGCGTGGGTAGAAGTAGGTTTACCTATTTAGCATGCCGTTCCTCATACATCAGGGCCCATAGTCAACATCAATAAAGCATGCTGCGGTAGCCAATGAAGACACGGCCTAATCCGAATGAACAAAGTTGCGGCACGGAGTTGAGTTGATCTGAATTTGTTTTTCATGGTCTTCTGACATGTCGTACTCCAGTGATTGAACCTTGGACGAGTGTACTGAAAACGTGAGATTGAGTTGAAGTAGTGTAAGTACATGTACTAGTAAAGCCGAATAGTGAGACGCGTGAACATTGGCAAATGTGTACCGCATGAAGTCAACATCGATGCATCACATTTTTTACAACATCTCCATCCAGGTAGTGGAGGTAGAACAGCACGACCGTCGCCGTTGGAGACAGCACTTCTTTTGACAGAGGAATGTCTTCATATAAATATTTAAACTCGCTTAAGCGGCCCTTAAGGAGGTCTCACTTTAATTTGCCAGCTCTCTGGGCTATTACCCTCCCTACATTTTCATCCATCCACACCATTCCATCCCTTGCAGTAGTCGATTTGTCAGATGTCTCAAGCACCGTTGTCTATAAGCTCCTTTGTAGGGCTTTCAAGCGGACCTCCACCTGGCTTTCCTCCTAATGGCAATGGTCTATGGTATAACAATATTGGGACGGAATGGGCATATGACTACCTCCCCGTTGGTAATGGGTATCTTGCAGTCATGTCACCAGGAGGAACGACACAGGAAATATCATTCCTAAACATTGAAAGTCTCTGGTCTGGAGGACCTTTCGCTGATTCGGTATGTCCTTGGTTACAGTCTTCACTGGTTCGGTATTTATTTGTGCCGTAGGCTTATAATGGAGGAAATAAGCAACCAGATGAACGCGAGGCAATGGCAGAAGCTATGCAGTCTATTAGGCAAACAATTTTTAGCACTGATGGAACTGTGCCGAGTATGTTCAAATGCTTGTCTCCAATTAAAGTGTAATTAAATCTCTGACTCAATGATAAAGACATCAATGTCTTGACTACTCCCGCAGACAACTACGGTACTTTCTAAATACCTTGAGATATCCTTTAGCTTATCGTATTATGTAGGGTCATACGCGAGTGCTGGCTATTTGTACACAACGATAGAGAATACCACAAACTCAATTTCTGATTATGCCAGGTTTTTGGATCTTGATAATGGAGTTTCTGTTACTACTTGGAAAGATCATAATACTGTCATAACCCGGTACTTACTCATGTTGTTCCATGTTTATTTCTATGAAAACTAACCATTCTTTAGAGAAACGTTTTGTTCTCATCCAAGCCAAGCGTGTGTTCAGCATACGGCAACTTCTGCTCCATGTGGATTGAACCAGACGTATGCCTTTGCTTCTGTTCTGGGGATGCCTACCCAAATGTCACTTGTGTAGATAATTCTACACTACGGTTGAATGGACTGGTTGCGGATCCAGGGATGTCATTTGAGCTACTTGGGAGTGTACGTGCCTCTCCGGAGAGTTCCATTTCTTGTAAATCTGTGGCAAACTCAGATACATCGGGAAACGCGGTTAATGCTACTATTACTGTAACAAATGCAGATTCGGCATATATCGTTTGGGTAGGAGGAACAAACTACGACCTCTCTGCTGGTGATGCGGCGCATAATTACACGTTTCGTGGCGCAGATCCTCATAGACATCTACAGTCACTTCTATCAGATGCATTGAAACAACCTTATGATGAACAGATCTCTACTCACAAAGCAGATTACCAGGCAACTCTACATAATGAATTCTCACTTCACCTAGGTCAGATACCGGATCTGGCTTCCCCAACTGACAAAATCAAGGCTTCTTACGCTATTGATACTGGTAATGCCTATCTCGAATGGGTGGCTTTCAATTTTGGGCGTCATCTATTAGCTAGCTCAGCTCGTGGCCTACTTCCGACGAACCTCCAAGGGAAATGGTCACGAGATGCAAGTTCACCTTGGGGTGCTGATTATCGTAAGCTTGGGACTGATTTTATAAAGTGCATACATTTTAAACATCGTACCCATTAGATGCGGATGTGAACCTAGAAATGTTCTATTGGGCAGCTGAGGTGACGAATATGAATGTTACCCAATCATTATGGGACTTCTTGGAGGTGAACTCATAACTAAATATAAAAAAATCCCGTTGATTAACAGTTAGTAATGATTCAAGAAAACATGGGCTCCCAGAGGTGAATATACCGCACAAGTTTTGTACAACATCAGTCGAGGTTGGGTCGGACATGATGAGGCAAGCATTTCTTTGCACTTAATCGGATTTCGGTTTAAGTAACCCATGTTTTGTGTCCTGCTCAGATAAATGTAAGTGCACAAATCGTATAACCATGCTATAAAATTTGAGCTCAATATACACGTAGATTTTTGGACACACGGGTATGAAACCTGACGACTCCCAAGCTATGTGGGCAGATTATCCAGGTGAGTGGAACATAACGATTGTATCATGCGCTAATGTAGTCATGCTCGTTTAGAGGCAAATGCCTGGACGGTTTGTATACCTTCACATGTGCCTGATTACTGCCTCTTTAAATTGTGAATCACTTTATTACTAGATGATCCATGTATGGGACCACTTCGACTTCACAAACGACATTGCCTGGTGGAAATCCAGGGTTACCCGTTGTTGAAGGTACGCCTCCCTTTGTCTCTTATAATCACAATGTGTTTCTGTACTGAGCGACGAGATTCTTAGGGCGTTGCCTCCTTCCATCTCGAGAAGTTGATACCAGATGAATATTTCAAAGATGGAACTCTCGTTGTAGCCCCTTGTAACTCACCTGAGCAGGCACCTATTACGCTTGCATGCGCACATGCGCAGCAACTTATCTGGCAATTGCTTAATGCAGTGGACAAAGGTGCAGAAGCAGCAGGAGAAACTGATCAAGAATTTTTAAACGGTAAGGCTGATACACCTTGTGTAGTTGTTTGCTTTGTATTCTAATTAGATATTTTTAGAGGTACACTCCAAACTGGAATTAATGGATAAGGGCATTCGAATCGGCTCTTGGGGACAACTACAAGGTGATTTTCTTAGGTATATGGTAGGATGCGAAAAAAAAACTAACCTCTTGATAGAATGGAAAATAGATCTGGATTCTGAGACCGATACTCACCGCCATCTATCACATCTTGTAGGGCTCTATCCAGGATATGCTGTCTCAAACTTCGATCCATCTGTCCAGACCGCAAACTATACGAGAAAGGATGTCTTGACTGCGGCAGAGACTAGTCTTATTCACCGTGGAAACGGAACGGGTCCTGACGCAGATTCAGGTTGGGAAAAAGTTTGGCGCGCCGCTTGTTGGGCGCAACTAGGAAATGCTTCCGAGTTCTATCATGAATTAACGGTGTGTTATATATTGTACGGATAACAGTCTTCCAAAATATCTTAAATTTCCTTCAGTATATGATTCAAGATGACTTGGCATCAAATCTGTTCAGTATCTATGATCCTGGCCAGACCGGCTCTTCCCCCATTTTCCAAATCGATGCTAATCTTGGGTACCCTGCTGCCGTGATGGTATGCATTTCTCTTTTCTTTTGTCTTGATGTTAATTGTTGCTCAAATCCCCTCTAGAATGCGATTATACAAGCACCGGACACAGCCAACTATGATATACCCTTGAACGTGACATTACTTCCATCATTACCGGAAACTTGGTCTTCAGGTTCTGTAGAAGGTGCTCCAATACGGGGTGGGGTGTCTGCGGATTTAATTTGGGAGGACTCGAAGCCAACAAAGGTAGTTTTATCAGTTGATAAGAGCGTTCGGTCTCGAGACGTAAATATTATCTACGCTGGACAAGTAAAGGCTACTTTTAATACGGCAGACGTTGGTTCAACACGTAATGTGGTAATTACAAACTTCTGAGTCTGTTACGATCATAGTGTATTATTCATATGTATACTATATAGTATCTGGATATCATGTTTTTACATTGATGCATTGAGCACAAAAGACTTTCTTCCAAGCAGTCGCCAGATAGATGTGATTTCAATGTTTCTTCATTTTCCCAGAAGCTCAGCATGTGCCCAACTCGAGTATACGTACATGTACAAGTATGAATATGCCAAGGAGGACGATTGTAGATAGCTTTATATAGCACTCTTCTTTTAGTACTTCTTTTGAACGTGTCAATATGTTTTACTTTTTGTATATCTTGTCAAGATACCAGGAGTAGTTAATATGTAGCTATCGTGGTTTTTTTCATATGAGCACACACTGTTGTATATGTTCAGGTATCCAAAAGACCTTCTTGGTGGCGTCGGTTATTGCCGACTGAAATTACATACACGGGGCATGCGCGTGCCCGACGTATTACAATGGCTTGCTCGACGTTGAAGTTAGTTTCCCGTGTTTCACTCCATCATCTCATCCGAGACTAGGATTTTGCTCTACTTTATTTGATGCCAGCTTTATGGACAGAGCCTCAGATACCACGGCACTCTCTCCAGCACCCTTTAGCCCCTTCTCATCTTCAAATTCATTTGGAAGTGAGGGAGGTACATCGGACGGTAAAGTCTTTCTCTTGTGTGATGTCAAATTCATGTATTCGGTATACTGATAAGATCACAGAACCCGCTGACCTTGGTCAATTAGCCGCAGTTTTCGAGGTCCTGCGAACTGAATTTCAACCACGCACACAACCTGCGGTAATTCCTCACTCAGGGACACCGACATCTTCACTACTTGTTTCGCCTTCGGATGGTGATGCTGAAGAGGTATCCCTGATTCAATGGTCAAAATCTAATTCTACAGCTTTCTCTGAGTCCGATGACGAAATGGATTATGGAGAGGAATTGAGTGAAACAAAGGAGGGACTAGACCAACCTTCTCTCGGTTATCTAGATGATGTACTCGGCTTCCTTGCGGCTGAAAGGGCCAAGTTTACTGCACAGAGAGAAGCAGGTCTTCGAGGCGGTTTATCGTCTCAGTCTCAAGCATCTACTAGTGAAAGTGCTTGGAAGCACGTTATTGAACCTCGTCGCAGGCGACGTCGAAAACGTGGGAAACATGGGACTAGCACTAGTGCAAGTGTAAGCGGGACTCATGTAGATGTAGATGGTGAGGCGGATGCAGATGCTGAGGGAAATGCAACACCTGTAGGGGATACTCTGGATGGCTCCTCTTCTGGAGAATGCTGGTCTCATGGAAAATCAATGCCTGCTACACCTCCACACGGAACTAGTAGACGACTGAGAAATATCAATATCAATGGTAAGGGGAAGGAACCTATGACAGTTAGAATACCTGGAACTTCAGCAACAATACCAGTCCACCCAAAACTTACTCATAGTCGTTCTACGCCGAGTTTGCGTGTAACTATACCCTCACCACCAGATGCTAGAGTCCTACGTCTACGGACATTGGCAACAAAATTGCGCATGCTCTTTGTAGAGGATGCTCGAACACTTTCTTCTGTTTTATTGAATGATGTACCAGGAGAAAACGGCTTCATCGATCCCCGCGGTAGGCCACCAGAGGGGAACGACCCTCTCATACACGTTTTTATTGATCATTCTAATATCCTTATCGGATTTCTCAATCATTTACGTCGATATCCTGTACATCCTCGTCGCACCAAGACACATCTATCTCATGCAGCATTATCTCTCATTCTAGAACGTGGAAGGCCGATCACTCGTAGGGTTCTTGCTACCTCATCTCCTCTGTATCAACCGATGGAAGGCGCAGAGCACCTTGGATATGAAGTTAGAATCTATGCTCGAGTACCCGATGTCGGTGATGTAATGGAGCGTGCTACGCGTGAAGCTTCCAGAAGTAAACGCAACGGAGCAAGCAGCGGAACCGGTACCGGTAGTGCTGAATCGGACCAAGGTACTCAAGGAGGACCCGGTCCCCAATAATGCACCTGAATACGATGAACTCTAAGATATCTGGTAGTACACACGCTCGCGGATCCTCATTACCGTTCTCAACAGCTTCGTCCCATGGATCAAAGAATATGAGCAGTATGTATAACCTATCCTCATTATCAAATGCGGGTCGGGTACGCTACGGGAGCAGGGGGTTGACGAGTTGTTGCAGCTGAAAGTACACCAAGCACTCGCTGATGCGGATGCTCGGGGACCTTTGCCTCCTGGCGCTACTATTGTTCTTGCAACAGGTGATGGCAACGCCGGACAGTTCAATGCAGATGGTTTCCTCGGCGTCGTTCGGACGGCGCTGCGTAAGGGATGGCGTGTCGAGCTTTACGCCTGGGAGTACGGACTTAGTAAAGCTTGGGCAAGAGAATTTTTTGAAGGACTTGGAGAGGGAAGGGACGCGAATTCAAAACATGAGAGACCCTATGGAGATCGATTCAAAATTATCGGGTTAGAAAAATTTGCACAAGATCTATTGGATATTGATATACCTTAAGCCTTCTTTTCTACTTTTTTATTATCATGGAAGACACGTTGGTTCTACATTTATCACTCGATTTACGCTGCTCATTGTATACTAGTTCCGGACTTGATGTATCAGAAATTTGCTTTTTCTTTCATTTTGATGGGTTCAATCAGTATGTTTTCTCACCGAAGACGATTTGTGCGGATACCTGCTCATTAGTATCTCCTCGACGTGGTTCTTGATCATTTTCCTCATCTTGTCAAATGAAAGAAAATGATCTTGAACAGTTATTTTTTCGGTAGCACCTGTAGATATGTTTCAAAATGTATACATGCATATCGGGTGTTCGAGAAAAAAAACTCTTGAGACCCGAATACCCCGCCATATTCAAAAGTATAGGGGGAAAGGGGGAACAATACCAGTCTGTACCTTTGTATTCTCATGTTATTTTTTTACACTGATGATTCTGACTCAAGCCACTTCACGCCGGATCTGAGTAAACTGCCCTCCAACTTTTAGGCCCTGAGCGTCTAAAGTCCATCCTACAGCTACATATGGCATCACTCTAGTTCCCAAGTATGATCTATATTTTCAAGCTTTGAAAGCAACCTGGGTTTTTCGGTGTCTCTGAGAAGTTCAAAATGCTATTCCGATCCTAACTTGTTTTCACCTTTGTCATAGCAAACTCTTTCTATAATTGACTTCTCTCATAATTAAGGTACTACTGATTTTCTGTACTTTTATGGTTATTACTCAATACTGATGACGGAAAAGATGACGGAGTTCTATCCCAGCCCGAGGATAGCTTCTGCCCGAAGTTAGTCTATTGTCGAAGTCTATAAATTGTTTTACTAGTGATCGCTTAAATGCCCATGTATGACAGGAATGACCCGTAGTTTGCTTGATAGCAATGACCTGGGGCGTGATCTCAGATCACACTTACTTTACTTGGGTTGATCTACATAGCATAACGTAAACCTCTGTTCCTCTAACTCTAGAAGTGTCTAAACCATTTACAAGATGATCCAACGGATATATGCGAGATTTAGAGATTCCTGGAGTACAGCTTACTTCGAAAAACATATATTATCAAGTAGATTGTCAGGGAAAAACTTCTAGGATACAATGGAGAAAAAAAAGTTATGACAGAGCGGAATTTTAGAATATAGTGCCTATGACACGAGAATTAGATAGAATGCAATGCAAAAGCATGATTTCATGAATAGTACGACATTACTATGAATGTAGAGATAGGACGGATACTATGCAAGAAAAACTTTCTAGCTATATATGGGAAAAGAGTTTTACTATATCGTATTTGTAGCAAGAATAAGCCCTTGTAATCCATTTGATATATTTTGCGCATGTATATCTTTCGAAGGGGCCATATAATGAGTATTACGTCTGTGATATATAAGAAGGGTACTTACTACCGATGGGAAAAATATTTCCTATATACAACAATCCATTAATCAAAGTTTGAATATCGGTGATGACATTCTTTTTTTCTGGTTGTTGCGCACTAATAAAATTTAACCTCCTCAATTCACGGAGGAGAACTTGCCCAGCAAGTTCCCAACAGGGCTGATGGCAAAATATAAGGAAAGCGATGTTGGGTCAGTAGTTGATATATAAAACACTAAAATTCTACTCACCGATACGATTGGTTCTAAGAACAGATAGTCTTCTGGATTAATGCAGCCAACGAGATTTGCAATGTATTTAGCTGATAACAGACATTTATCAACAGCGGCACTTATGACTCCAGTTTGTGTTGCTAATACCCATTCTCCCATTTTTGCAGCATCTTGTTGTCCTTGATATCCGGAGGCAACGTAATTTGAGTGTAGACGCTCATAACCTAACAATGTATCCCTTACAACTTCTACCCCGCGCTCTTCACGAAATCCGGCGGAATGAAGGTGATTCATCGGTGAATTATATATGCCTTTTTCATAACCCATGTCAGCTATTCTGAATTCTAGGCGAATCACAGCTGCGTGGGCCATCGAATGACAAGTAAATAAGCTTGATTTGGAATAAGACGAGGGAGTATTCGGGCTATAATTTGCATAAGGGGGGAGCATACTTAAAAAGACGTCTATTGTTCTCCGCAATGTTTCGATCACCGAATCTAGAGTAACGTTTTCGTCACAGCTTGTTGAAAGCCGGGCGGCAGCCTCAAACAATGCAGCACTTTTTGCTCTAATTTGAAGTATAGAAGTAGTCGGTCTAAGATCTATCCCCATGAGAAAATTGTCTATTGTCGACACTGATAGGGATTGCGGATAATGAACCATATCGCCATCTGTGTCATCTTTTAGCTAGTAATAGGGCATCAGTCATCATATGAGCCTATATTAGTACACTTGATATGGACTTACCAACAACAAACCTCTATCTTGAGGCCACGAAGTAACAATAGTATCTTTCAACGACTGTTCGCTGATCGCCGAGCTACTATTCCCCCGAAGGCAGAACCCCAGCGAGTCGAAGATGGAAAGCCACAAGCTGCACTCCAAGACCGATCCAAAACAAATATATTCCAAAGTACATAATGAAGATCGAGAACTTCAACTTCTGTAGTTGGGTATGGAAGCAAGTCCGTAGCATTTTCAGGTAGTCTATTTGTACCGAGGGATGAGCCTGCCTCAAATTCTCGCATAGAGATCCCTGATGCACCTGATCTCCAGGCTTGTAAGTCAGGTGTGTGAGGAAGTCCAGCGCATATTGACAAGTGTACAGCTAAGTTTGAATGATATGAGCCTTCAAGCATACGCCCATTTGCAAAGAAATATAGAGCCAGCATGCTGCTTAAGGCAAGAGCTCCTCGGAATTTAGGCGACTACGTGCCGGATAATTCATCAGAGAACCCAATGGTTCTTGAAGTAATTGAGGAAGAGACGATAAGGCAAGTTTTAAAAGAGGCTCTTTAAACGCCTGATAGGATTTATTCGGCGAAAAGTGAGCCCCCAAAGGTAGACGCAAGCCATGACATTGTTAGACTGGCCCCTCATTGCTTCCAATATATTTTTATCTTCTATTAAAGGACTCACTCCAGCTTGCTGTGAATGTGCTAAAAAGCACTGAATTCTATAAAATTTTCTGAGTGTCTAAGCAATGGAAAGGTCCTTTTGGCACCTACAAGTGATCGAGGACCAAAGGAGACAAATCATTTATATCAAAAGCTACAGAAATCTAGATAAGCTTCGTTTCAGCTATTCAAAGACGAAGATATCGCGACTTACAAGAAATCGGCGATAATGATCTCTCGGGAGCAACTGAGATACTACCCTGCTTTTGGAAGCTTATTTCAGATCTATTGTGATGTCTAGACCCTGCGCAAAGGCTTACCCCAACTGCTGGATTATGTACAGTCCGCGGATCCGAATAACTAAATCCTACTTCGAATGGAGGGTGCTAAATCGCGCATGTTGGCTGCCTTCTGTATGCGTCACCGAGCGTCGTGTAATTGAGCTCTCTGGGTTAGGCAGAGTGGGATTCGCTGGTACAGGAGAACCGACCTGAAGTATAGAGTCTAAGGGGACAATCCCGGATTCTCCATCAGTACCATAATTATTGAATGTGTACCCGTGGCGACCTCCCCTTGTACCCCCACGAGAACGCCCTGAGTTGTTGCGTGAGAGCCCATCGTCAGACCCTGATATATTACGCTGAGCAGAAGCAGCCGGTCTACGTGACTGTAACTCGCGATAGCGTTTCTCGAGTTCAGCGAGACGCTCATATAGTAACTGTGTACCTGTTTTCGACTCCCCATCTGCGTATTCACACTCGCCAGCGCGATCTGCGCGTACACATTGGTTGCAGGATGGCCTTACCCCGTCACATCGCTAGAATAACTAACATTGTTAGAATTACTCTCAGAAATATTGAAATAGATAAGTAATTGAATGATATTGTTGTACCGACCATTTTCCTACGCCTATTCAGTAACCGGTTAATAAATAGTTTGTATGTCCCATCTGGGATAGAAGTGAAGATCGAATGATACTAACCGGCAATGAAGGCATGCTTTTCCTCTAGGTTTAATTGTTCTTTGTGAAGATGGTTCTGGCTCAAATTGTGTAGGCTCAGAAGTACTTGACATTATCCAATGCTTTCTTAAACAAAAAACGGGGTCTGATTGAAGCTTTATACTATCAGGTCTTTATATGTAGGATCCGTTCACCAGTGTAGTTCAAGCGCCTGTTTGTAGTTATCAAGCCGAGTAGGGAAAAAAGAGAACAGTTAGCCCGTGTTGATGGTAAGGGTTTTTAAAAAGAGAATATATCGGACGTCCTTATATATCATAAGTGCGCGGTAATTAGACATGTGCAATAGTTCTTAAGGGTTTGTTTAGCTTTAAGAAGGCCTATACAATTGGTCTTCTCGGGTTTCAGGTTAGGTTCCAGGGTCCAATCCGCCCGCCCTGCACGAAGCCGTATTGACACGTGGGAGTGCATCCCCAATTCGGCAAAGGTAAAGAGAACTGATTATAAAGAAAACGGTCATCTTCTTTCCTTCTTATATCATAAAAACTACTGAAGTGCTTATTGATAAACTGCTAGCTTATTACTACTGCCAATAGATTCAATTCAATTAGATTATGTCAGGGAAAAGTCTTTAACGCCGCCCCCGGAAGTAAGCCATCTTACATAGCAAGTACTACTTCTGTAAGCCAAATAGTGATCCTCGAGTCATCATCATTAAAAAAGGTCCTATCCTAGGAAATTATCTGATATAGGAATTATTGTTGTTGCGGATGTAAGAAATAAACAGGGATCTCGGTGTACTAATTATTATTAAGTGGCGATCGGTAAGAACAACGAGGAGAAATATTCAAATTATCGCAATGTAAGATCTCGCACTATGTATGTAGTTATGTGACCAATGGGTCAAGGCTTAGACATGTGGCGAATTTGCTGTTGTACAAGACCAGAACAGTGACGCATGAAATCTAGAACCGTGGTGCCTCGTATTTTACTTACATTCTTTTGATGCGGCTGAACGCATCGGATTAAAATATTAGAGAGATATGATTTTCACAGCGATCAGAACACGTCGTCACTCAGTGAGATGTTTATCAGTCGTCCCCAAGCCTGTATCACGTCTGTACCACCTTTGAGCCCCACGTAAGCTTTACAAGCCAGAACGGCTAAGCTATCCGCCAGATCTTAAGTAATAGTTCGGGCTACCGACGGCATTTCGAAGACAGGCTGAGTCACATGAATGATTTTCGCGGAGTTCATACTTTAATAGCCGGGCGATTATGATCACTTCCGTTGCTACAGGAGTTAGAGAACTCCTGAGGTACATGCGTACAGGTTAAGGAAGAGGGGGCTTCGTTACTAGGTTATAGGAAAGAGATAGGAGGTAAAGAGATGCAATTACTCACAAGCACGGCAAAAACTCTCATTGAAGAGGATATAGTGGCAATATTAAAATCTTATGATGCTATCTTCCAGAAGGTGATATCAATAACCCAATGGGCGGATCCGTGAGTAAATATGTTAATTTACTCATTCAAATACGGGGAGCTTATTCAATATCAGACACTTTCTTATTATAAAACTAATAGGTACTATACAACGCCTATACCATCAATTATGAAGATTCGTCAAAAACGGTTCATGGAATAACTTTAGAAATCACTACCAAAGAAAACTATGATTGTCAATGCAAGATCTTGGACATAATTCGCTCTTCATCCTCTTCTACTAACTGATCCCCGTCCCCTCACCGATCCTATACGATGAATCCCAAAAGTTGTACCCCATCAATACGCATTATTCAAGCACCCGCCAGGGACGTTCCTTTCACTCCTTGTCAACGATTCAGATTTAAGTACAGATCTCTCTGATTCCTCGAGCATCTCAAGCACATTACATTCGGAGCAGCAAGGTGGTGTTAGATCTCCTGCAGAACTTGCACGGATAGAATGCCATGTAGGAGCCTACCTTCGCACGTTACATGATAATATCCTGAACGAGTGGTATGGAGAGTCATGGGCACCAAAGAGTGGGGAGAATGTATCAGCTGGCAAGAAGCTTTTTCATTGATGCTAGAATCAGCACTGGATGCTTTTGAGGCCCTGAATTTGAATAACTTTGATGAACAACGAAGTGTAATTGCGTCTGTCAGTACTGATACTCCCGATACTACTGGCGACACTATGCCCGGGCCAAGCGCTTTCTCCGTACCAGATTTACGAAAATTGCTCGGAAGAGCCATTGGTTATTACTTATTCGATGACGTTGAAGTACCGAGTCTCATCTGGTGTGCTACGCTACCCTTACTATCTTCGACTACCCCATCTACCCACCCTGCTCTCTCTCCGAGTTTATCGGGCTCAACAGAATCAAAAGTTATTTCAACACCGTTATCAACATCACCATCCGGGATATCAGCTAAACGAAAACAAACACAAGAACAAGAACAGGAATTGAAATAATACCCATTGAAAAGTCAGATTGGCGATCTCGGGTTTTAGTAGATCCAACAACAAGCGAGGTGATATGCTTTTTGGGATGGGGACATGGTGGCGTTAGTGGGAACGACCCCGATAATGAGACAGGGATTGGATTAGGATTTGGACCGTTATGGGGAGACCCTCTGATGGAGGGAATTTTCTCTAATGTTCCTAGGTCTTTTACTAGTACTACTAGTAATACAACGACCACTACTACTGGTGCTGTCACTGCCACCGCCACCTCCACTTCCACGACTGCCAGTCCTACTCCGTCCAACCCCACTGACCCATCAGTGGCCATCACCAACCCTACCAATTCCGAGTCAACCACTCTACCAAACACAAGCCCAAGTACAAGATTATCCAACCCAGCTTACCCCACCATCCATATTCACTCTTCAGTAACCTCGTTGTCCAACAACTCAGCTGATACCATAAATCCTGAGAAATCAAGCCATAAGACCACATCGGGAATGTAGAAGAGGGATATGGAAGCAGCCCAATTATCTTCTCCGGCAGAACACGAAGTTGATGTGGTATGAGGTTTATAGGGCATTGTTGGATGTGCTTTGGTCTCATGGTGCTATCACTTCACTTGCTGATAGTGGCAAATCTCCTACTACTGGGACTGCGAGCGGAGAAGAGAAGAAGAAGAAAACAGAAATAAGCTCAAGCTTCTAAAGGATATGTTTGACTGTTCTCGAAGGCGCCTGGCTGAGATTGCAGAGAAGTTGAAGGATGCTCCTTGTTACTAACTCTCATCTGGAATGTAGATCATAGCAAGCATCCTAAAAGAACCGAAGATTTTATAAATAAGAGAAATATTACAATCTGTTGTCGCAGTCGTAGATTTCAAGTTTGTAATTGTATCTTTTATGTCTTTCTTCCAATCTTTTAGCATAAAGAACTGATCAAGAGGCCTGATATATCTACTAGTGTCTATACTCCCTCACTCTCCGTGCATGGCGTCTTCCAGTCCCGAGTCAAGCACGCAACAACTTTGAAATGATGTATATGTATATATAAGAACTATACATATGAATGTTAGTTTTACAGAACTACTTCCTACCCCCTACCCACAATCCTAACTACCCCCACATCCTATCACACATCGCATAAGAAATTAAAAAATGTGGGTAATTCTACTACAATCTACAATCCAAATAAACAAAAGTATACAAGACCAGATAGTCCTCCACAGCTGGAAAGAACTACATTCATCAGGGGTGTTGGCTAGTAGGTAAGTTGTACATCGTACATATGCACATGGAATGTATACGCGAGTTATATGAAGTAACCACAAACCGCAATCAACAAGAGGGAGGGGGAGGTGATGAAGAATTAAATCATTATTCATATTCGTATACTTTGTATTTCCTTTTATTATTTAACACCCGAGTTAACAAGGTGAAAAAAGTCTCAAAAAGTTAATCAGACAAAGCTGAGTTATTTGCACTATCCGAACTCGATCCTTTTACTAGTTCAACACGACCATCATGCCACTTGATAGTAACGCTCCGTCCTTGATGACCGAAAATAAAGAAAAAATTGTCAAAAGATGAGTTCCTATTGTAGAAAAAAGGCGAAAGATCAAGATAAGAGACAACTTACGGCATTCCCGAAGTAAGCAGCTTGTGCCATCTTACAGAAGAGTCCGACTTCTACCACTCCCGTGAGCATTTTTAAAGTCGTTAGTAGCTAAAAATAAATATCAAGATCAGTATCGATGAAGTATCAACACCAAAGAAAGCTTCAGCGTGTCACAGATATCAAAAGTGTCGAACAACCTCTCAACCCCCATAAAAACAGTAAAATGTTAAAAGTTAAAGGAGTGGAAACTCTTACCAAATGCGGATCACTCATTGTCTCCTTCTCAAATGGTGCATCTATCACAAAATTTCCATTATCTGTCACGACAGGTCCTGCTTCCCACCTTTAGCCATCCTGAGCGTTGCTGCTTCGCTCCCTAGCCTATGAACATTCTGTAAAAGTTTGGCATACGCGAAGGGGGCTACTTCGATGGGCACGCCTGCTTTGTACTATTTCATCGACACCAGCCATGACAAAAAATCCGATGTCAGGTAACATCACCACATTTATCAACGACCACAACCACACCAAAGTCATCGTCGTCACCATTAGTAACCAGCCGTAGTGAATATAGTTGATAGAAGTCAGAGAAGTCAGAAAAGCAATTCCAAACAATTAGACAAGACTATATAATGGAGCGGGATAAAAGAGGTACACACAGTAGTCCCTAAAACCTCAGAGTTCTTCCGATAATCAGCCACCACGACCCAAGTCTCAGCGGCTTCTGCGAGCACTTTTTCACGTAGATGACATGCACCCCCGCCTTTTATGCAATTTAAATCATGATCCACTCTAATATAATCAAGATTAGATCAAATGAGATATGATGTCAGTTGATGTATGTTAAAACGTGCGATAAACGGTAAAAACGTGAAAATATGTTATAATAAAAAAGATGAAGAGGGTGGGAGTTTGGTGTGATTGAATAGAAAAAACCAAAAGGAAGATTTTCAGTAAGTCAAGATTGATATATATACTGAAAGCACTTTCAAGGGAGTGGAGAAATTATGAAGGACATGATGAGGGGAAAAGTACTCACTCATCAGCACCATCGATAGTAACATCTATACTCGGATATTGATCTACATCTCCTAACCTCAGGTTTGCTCTAACAATGAGTTCTTTGGACTGGAAACCTGGTACATGGTGTATCGTATCGTGAATGCATTATATGCAGAAAGCATGAAGTGTAGTGACGTAGGCATGGAATAGTTTCGGATGATTGGCACATAGAAAATTTTGAAAAGTAGTTAGTACACATATATCAGAGATGACTGATATTGTGTGTGTGATTTAATACCTGTAGGTAGGAAAACACGATCCTTGTTAAGTTCAGCACCTTGTTGGACAATTCTTTCCACGACGTAAGGTACGGTTGAACCGGAACCAATACCAATGACCTAGTTGATTTTTTCGACCAAAGTTGACAAATTAGTTGTGCATATTAATTAGTTTGATAAATAAATACGCCTCCGCCGGAGAAAAGGAAGATGTTAACCCACAAGCGGGGTATCTCGTTGGGGGTTTAGAAATTTGGAATTGAGTATATGAGGAGAAGGAGTATAGAAGGAAGGAGAAGAGGATATGGTACAAACTTTATGCTCTTTCTTGATGTGGTGGTCAACGGCAGTGTAAGCAGCTAAACGCTTCGATGCTTCGATATCGGATAATTTGGCTTCGATCTCAACCGGTACACCTGGGATATATGAATGCACGTTCGTCAAGTCGCCATACACCATCAAGTAAATAATGGGTTTCCGAAACGACGAGATGAAGAGGAAGGAGTCACCATTAACACAGACAAGCATATAAATCAGATGAAACATAATCACGCACTCGTACTTGAAACCTTCGACGTAGTGATAGACGAAAAGGTGGCAAGAGGTGAGGCTGCACCTATTGAAGGCCTCCGACTGCATTTCGCAACATCGGATAACACAGGTGCAGGCACAGGCATCCGTACAACAGTAACCATCGTTAACGAATTGAATTGAGGGGTTTATTGAGAGTGTACAGTCAAGTCCGAAGTCAGAGAGGTGGGCCCGTGTATTAATTTATATATATTGGTGTGGACGGGGGAAAAGAAAAGAAATGCGGCCGTCAGTAAAACTTTAGTCCGTAACTCTCTTTAGATAATATTAGAAATAGGTAATGATAGAGATACAAAAGGATGAATAGATAAAATGTCTGCGAACTTGTGAACTTGAAGGAAGGAGGTCGGGTTGCATGTTGTTCAGCCAAAAGTATTCCATCTTTTCTTAGGGTCTCGGAAGAAGGCGCATACAAAGACAATTCATCCGTTTCCACCTTTTCCCTCTCCCGCTTTACAACCGCGCTTTCCGACCTCAATAAGATATTTTACCAAACGGAAGGAGGGTATGATTATTTTCGTAAAGGGGGGGAGTAGAAAATTTTGTAAATATAATATATATATAAAAGGTACGTACTTCTTGTCAAGATCACGCAAAGCAGGGGAAGGCATGATTCTCTGGTGACGATGATGACGCCGATGAATATAGTAATTAAGATAATAAGCAGTACTAGTTGTATTGATATATCTAATGAGAAGTAAACGAGTTTGTCGATGATGAGGACAAACCGAGGTTGTAGCAGCTGTCCAAGATGCTAATGATGATGAAGATGATGATGAGAAAGGTGGACGACGACGAGTGAACATGTAACCCCCGTCTGTGTGTAACTGTGCGGGTCGGACGTCTCTCCACTGATGTGCTTGCTCATTTCGGGCCGTGATTCCCAACCACTCCCACGCGGCAAATGCGAGTGCTTCTCTCGAGTCCTCGTGGTCGTTCGCCGTTCTTTACCACTCACAACCCTTCCACTCAATCATCATGAAAGCTATCAAAGGTACGCATCTCTCATTCTCTATCTAGTAAGCAACTAATAAGCCATCAACACCTCTTCTGTATCCTCCTCGTTAACAGGCGTTCTTCTCACATGGTAAGTGAAAGTATACTCACGTCATTCCACGAATAATCCCCCCATCTCAACCAATCACATCAGCGACGCTGCAGTAAAGCAGATTCTTCTCACGCTTAACGAGAAGCAAAGTTTCATAATTGAAGACCTAGACGATTGTCATGTTGTGATAAAAGCAGACGAAGAGTTTAGAGTACGAAGGCAGCTTGAGATCGAGGTGCGTTCATTTCTCCTTTTATATGTGGTTCTTCTTCTTTTATTAATTGCTGACCAAACCTCAAAACTATAATTTACTCCTTCTTCTTCTCAATTTGATATCTTACAATAGCTCGAGAAGAACACTTACAGCCTCGACCAGCAATGATTTTACCAGTGCTATAAAGTAACCTACAAGCGATGAAGCTCGAGTGATGCAGGCCACATCCACTCTCATTCTCAATCGAAAAAAGAACACGAACCCGGGACAACAGGAATCCTTCCCCCTGTCTACTCTGTCTCTAAGAATACCCGCACTAAACCTGTAGTATATATTACTAATCGGGTAAGCAATTTCAACCTTTTCTCGAGCCCGACTTTCCACCCTCTTCCCCACACACTCCCTTACCTTCCATCCCCCTTCAATCATTGATGAAACAACTTCACGCAAAGAACACGAGGGAGTCACGCAAACAAGCAAAAGCTCTCAACAGATTGCCTTGCCCTATGTGTACAACTCCGCTCGTGTCATGATCAGTCTTCTTACCAAAAAAGAGAAAAAAGGAGACTATAATCTTCTCTCTGAGACTTAACTTTATCGCTTCTTTTTTCCTTACATTTTCACCTTAAGTTACATGCTCCAGAACTTCCATCTGATTGTTCTTTTCTTGTGTATTCCGGATAGATAGACGGACAGAGAAAGCAACTGGCTTGATCTGTAGAGAAGAGACAGGTAAACGGAGGGTTGAGGTAGAGCTCAAACTTCCCTATCACCCTCTCACACTACCACCTCCACTTCATAATCCCCTCCATCCGACGCTTAAGCTCTTGATTCATTCCATAGAGCCGCAGATCTCTCATGTATCACTACTATGTACCTGTGTCGTTTCATTTGAAAAGGAACTTGGTAATTTACACCCATACAACTCATCGCTATTCAACCCTCAGATGCAGAATTTTATCCTCTTTGCTGTTTTTTTTTAAAACTCTCAACCCTATATGGGGTTTTTTAACCCTTAATCAAGCATTTTACTTACGTATTGGAAACCAGGAAGGATTAAGAGCCAAGTAAGAAGAGAGTATAACTCAAAAAATATAATGTATAAAATATGACAGAAACAAGTACTGTACTCGAAGTAAATTAATTCCACTCTTCTACAACCAACACACAGTAACTAAGTACATAAAAAAAAAAAACCATCTACTCCCTAAAATGTAAGTTAAGAGTAGATGCTTAATGTTTATGTTTATGTACAAACAAGTACACAGCCGCCGCCTTGCGACTACCGACGTCAATTATTCAGCTATCTCACCCACCCGTCTCAACTATTTCGTCAGCAACGACTACCAACCTCTCAAGCCCTCAAAGCAACAACGAATAGCAAGGGAAGGAAAAAAAAAACGTGATACTAGAAAAAAAAAAAACTAAATCCTATTTCTAAACATACTACAACTACTCACGCGCAAAAACTACCCCGTACTATAGATTAAATAGCCACATCTGTACCTATACGTAAAAGTTCAAAAAAAAAAAAGAAAAAAGCGTGTGGGACAGCGAAAATTTGAAGAAAAAGAATAAAAGGGAGTGACGAGGCACGAAGAGTGAAGAGGGAGCAGGATGGTGAGGAGGGGGGGATGAGGGTATTGAAAGTAAATGAAATAAATTATTGCACAGGAGAGGTACTCGCAGCCAAGGTACGTTGTCGTGGGAAGTACGACAACGAAGAGTTCGTAGATGACGTTGGAGTTGACATTGAGGGAGACTGAACCTGGTTCTGGTTTGGCGTTAAGGACCTTGGAGTACCAGGAGTGCTGGGAGAACCGGGAGTGCTGCTGGGTACAAGAATAGGAGTAGGAGTAGGAGTCTCTACACCCTCAATTATCGTCGCACCCTTTATCGAACCCTCGACCAGACTTGTGGTCGACCTCAAGGGACTGGCATGAGCCAATGCCGATGATGGATTTCCAGAGGTTGTAGTAGTAGTGGTGGTGATGGCACTATTATTAAGAGAAGACGACGACGATCTTGACCGTCTCAAATACGGTTTCGGAGGTGGCTTCACAGCAACGGCGACAGGTTCGTGGGGACTCGAAGGCGAAAGCACAGATCCCGAAATAGGCGAACGTAATGATCCAACTCCAACAGAAGGCGATCGTAAACCATCTACATCGGGAGACATCGGTAATGGAGGTAACTCCATTCCGAACTCGTCGATGTTTAACGCTCGTGGTGGGGGTCTTTCAACTTGTGCTTCAAGGAGCTATATGTGGACCCACGGTAAGGTAAAGAGAGAAGGTGGAAGGGGGATTATGTCAATAAGATGAGATATTAGTGTAAGAGTGAGAGATATAAAACGAACCTCGATCCGTAGTTCTTCCCCATCATATTCTCCTTCCATCTCTTCAGGTCCTAATAACACACTCCCCTTCCTAAATACCTCTCCTTCCTCCTCAACCATCACTTTCGACCTATAAAAGCAATAAAGAACTCAATATCAATAATCTACTCAGTAAAACCAACGTGACGGTACTCTACGTGTATAGTACTAGCACCTAGTATGAGCCATGTACCATATATAAATATGAATTGAATATGATAAAACACTCCATACATAACACCGAATATCTCAGTTGAAAAAGGAAGAAAAGAAACTCCAATAACAAAATACCAACAACAACAACAACAACAACAACAGCAATAATAATAATAATAATAACAATAATGCAAGACAAAAACGAAAACAACTACTCACAAATCAATAGGCGACGGACCCCCACCACCACCAACGACGTCCATCCCATCCAGCCCAAGTTCAGCCAACGCAGCAGCCCTCTTCTCCTCTTCCTCCTCATCCGATTCCGAAAGTACGAAATTCGCACCAGGGCTCAAAACTTTCTCAATCACCTCAGGCTCAGGTTCTGCTCTCCCTTTCCCTTTATCCACTCTCGGCGTCTCTGCTACCTCTTCTTCGTCACCGTCATTTCCGTTGACAGCAATAACAACACCAGAGCCGGAGCCAGATTTAGAGGAGGGGGAAACGTCAGAGTTGACGGGGGCTTCGTCATCGAGTGAGTCAGGAATTTGTAGTCGGAGTCCGTTCAGTTTAAGGTTCAGCTTCGTTCCCTGTTTGTCAGAAAAGGTTGTTGTTGTAGTAGTAGTAGTGATAGAGGTAGTTGCAGCAGCAGCAGTAGTAGTAGTAGTCAAAGGAGAAGAAGAACACGGTGAAGAAGATGAGGGGGCGAAAAGTGAGTATTATCTTCAGCTTCATTTTCTCCAGACGTAGAAGAATTTTCAAGGCTCGCGCCAAAGGCTTCGCCATCACTTGCCTGTAAACTACTCCTCCCACATTCCATTCCCATTCCCGTTTCCATTCACAAGCGACCTCGCCTACTCCAAACTCCTCAATCTGCGTTAACAACCCCGAAATCGAGTCATTCACAAAAAACAGTTCCTCAATTTGAATAGGATCTTCGATAGTCTGAATCACGTCTCCTAAGAACACGAGTGCAGCCTTCGATCGAGAAATCAAATCGTTCGCTAGAGAGGTATCGTATACAGATAGTGATGGTGTCGCTTGAACCTTCTTAAGCAGCTGTTCCAATTCATTTTGACATACTTTGGCTTGTGCTACGTAATCTTCGTCTGCCTGTTATTTTTTATTCGTCGTTGTTATTAGTATTACAGTCACAAAAAAAGAGAAAGGATATTGGATTTGTGATTATTCGAAACTCACTTTTTTACCGTCATCCTTTTTGAACGTCTTGGCTAGCTCACTTTCTTCGATCATTCCCCACACACCTTTCCCCATTCCCCTCCCAGAAATAGCAGCCTGCGAAGCTTTCTCCGCCTCCTCTGTATTCCTAACACAAGTATTCAAGATATCCCTACACATTCTACACATTCCAAAAATAAAAGAAAGGCAAGTTAAGACACCCATATAAGTCAGTAATCCTTTACACCAAGGGGAAGGAGGAGAAGGAAAAAAGAAAGAAAGAAAGAACAATCTACTTACCGCGCAAATTCCTCATCATCAGGTGGGATATTCACATCCAAACAACGCATGACATGATTCGCCTTCAACCCTTCACTGAGCGCCATAACTCCCGCAATATCCAAATTATTCACCGTGAGGTCTAAATGTAACAACGAAGAAGACTCGGGAGGAACTCGGCTAGTGCTATCGCTCCTGAAGACGTTAAAGCCGTTGAAGAGAGGAATAGCCTCTTAAGTGATGTGTTTAGCGTGAACGCCGTCCTTAAGGATTGTATCTTTTTTTATTTATTTAATTTTTTAATCCCCGATAGTTGTTAGTAAACATATAGGAAAGGGAAGGGGTAGAAAAGGTGAATTTGAGCGACTTACTCCATCCAATGAAGGCCCCGAACAAGGGTTCCTACTCAAATCCAAGGTTTCGAGGGTTAAATTATATTTCTAAAAAAAAAAAGAAAAACATCGACAAAGTGACCAAAAATAAAAATAGTACCCAGCGACGAACATTAAAAAAAAGAAGAGAAGGAGAGGTTGGGGTGAGAAAAACGACATACCAAAGCCTCAGCAATAGCGACCAATCCGTTAACATCAATCTTATTCTCGCTGATGTTCAACACCTTTAACGTCCTGTTCCGTTTCAACACTTGGCGATATACTGGATCCCAGTCTGTATGTAAAAGTATCAGTATCAAAATCAAAATCAGTATCAATCATTGATATCATCGTTTATCAACATCATCATTTTTTTTGCTGTTCTGGAAAAGCAAAATAAAAGAGTAAAAGAAGAAAACTCACCCTGATATCATTCCCTTTCAAATCCAAAGTCCGAAGTTCACCTAACCTGGGTAAAGCATCCAAAGCCCTAACTTATCCAACAGCGCCGCACTCGGACCAGCGAGTTTTGAAGAAGTCACTGAAGAAGAGCCAGCTCCAACCCCAGCTCCAGATCCTAAACCCAAACCAGACCAGACCCAGACCCAGACCAGAACCACCCCACTAGCCCCAACCCCGGTTCCGATCCCATTCGTCATCTGACCTACGACAGGATGCCTCATCGTGACCCCTCCCTGCGCAGAAGAAGTAATGATCGGTACCTGCTGCCCATTCGCAGCTAACGGATTCGGGGCATACGAAGCATGCTGTATAGCTCTCGCATTCGCCGTAGCTCCAGACACAATAGCCGCTGCTGCTGCCGCCGCTCGACGCGCACGAGGTATATACGGCGTATACGTCGTCTGGACCGGTGCGTTCGAAGGGTGTATCGGCGGAGGTGGGATCGGACCTTGTCTTGGGGTGGAGGTAAGACCACACTCGAACGTGGTGATCCTGATGGACTAGCCTGAGATAGTGTCTGAGATTGAGAATGGGGTATAACCCAAGAAGTTGTTGAGTCGGTGTCATGGGGGAGAAGGAGACAAGGGGTCAAAGGCGGGGATAAGGTGCTAAATAGTGAACTAGCTGTTGTCGATATGGGTGAAGATGTTGAAGATGAGTTGTTTGAGGAGGAGTTGGAGGGTATCGTGGATGCGGGCATAGTATCTGGATAGTCTTTAATCATGAGGGCTAAAGCAACGGCTCCGGATGCTGAAATCCGGTTATGTCGAAGAGAGATGTTTCGTAGGGAGGATGTTCGAACACTCTGAGCTACGAAACCTTTGATTTAGTATGCGAAGAAACATGATAACCATAATCATCAATGTAGTGCTACTCACCCAGCAATTCCAACGACGCTGGTCTAAGAGAACAGTCATCCATGCGTAATGACACAAGACCAGCTTCCGATGCCGGTCTCAACGCATTTCCAATATACTCAACCGACTTCTTATCCATCATATTCTGCGACAAATCCAAAAACTGTAAATTCTTAGACTTTTGAACAAAAGCCCGATCAACCTAAACGACGGAGCTTTCAACTTTCTATTCGAAGCTACCGACAGGAAATTGAGTGTCCCAGGAATCAGTAGTGAGTGAAGTATAGGCTTGAGGACATGTTCGTCAAGATCACATTCTTTTAGGAATAACTTCCGGAGTCCCCATTCTACGGAAAATACGTCGGAGAGAACGGCCGCTTGACCCAAAGTGATTTGGATTCCTGAGAGATCAAGTGTTCGGTCTTGCTTTCCCGAGGCTTTCTAGATGTTAAACAAGAGAGAGAGAATTAGATGAGTATGCAGAGATCGAAGAAACAGCAATGATATAGCAATAAAGAATAAGAAGCGGAAGGGAAGGGAGGAATAGGGTAGTACACCCTCCATCCGCTTCCCCATCTTCAACTAACAATCCAAAAACATAAACATACCTTCAAAGCCCCGAAATCCCAACATGCACCTCCTCTTCCCTCCCAACACAGCACTCCTGATAAAACGACTCAACCTTCTCCATCGACCACCACTCCTCCGTGTCTGCACCCCCGGTCCAGTAGAATTACCACGGACGATCCTCCTCCTCCTCTCCGCCTCACGCGCCTCCACCGTCCTCTTTTCCTCCTTTGTGTACGCGCTACTCGGGGGTTACCGGCCGAGATGGGGTACACGGTCGCCAGGTGGGGTAGGAAGAAGTGCGCTCGTTTGAGGTTGGGATCTGGTTTGTTGTTGTTGGCGTTGTTGTGAATGTCATCTCTGTTACTGTCGTTTCCGCTATTCCCGCTACTACCATTCCCGCCGTTGTTGCTGTTCGTTCCGTTGGCGTTACCATTACCATTATTAGCATTAGCATTAGACTTGTTACCGTTGGCGGAGGTGAAAGAAGCGAACGTCGATGACGTAGATTGATGATTTTGAGTCGGAAGAAGACGAGAGAGACGGGATAGGGAGAAGAACGATTGTTGTGGCGGGGGAGGTTTTTTCAATATAGACTTCCCGGACGAGGGATCGTTACAGCCGAAGAAGAGGGTGAACTACACTTTGGTGAAGCCATGTTTGGCGAGGCCATCGCGGGAGGAGGCGAGAGAGAGAGAGAGATGTGTTATAGTAGTTCACTTGACTTTGGAAACTATCGGAAGTGAATAAGAGAGGAAAGGAAAGAAGGTAGATGGAGATGAGGGAAGTGAGGGGATGAAGCACTTGAGCAAACCCCAAGTACCGAGTACTAACTAATTAGTTGTAAATTAGTGACAACCTGAACCAGACAAGCACACTCTAATATAAAGAAAAGAGATGATTGTAAGTATGTATGTATGTATGTATGTGCGAGTGCGTGTGTGTTCACATGTAACTTTAAGTTACAACAACTTCCTAACCCCCGGTGAGTTGCGCGCACTCAAGGTGAAAGAGGGAAGGTCGGTCGGGTCCAAACTCAACTCAACAGAAAAAATGGAATCACACAAGAGTCGTCTCGCGTCTTTGACCTAGACTACCGTTTATCTCTCTCTCTCTCTACTTCTTTTTGCGCGGTTATCCCATCCCAACTACCTCCTTCCCCCCCTACCTCTTCATCCAAGGCCACATCTCCCATCAGTCAGTATTAAATAGTCAAATAGACAATTTTGCGATGGACCTCTAAACGAGTTGACCTGAGGATCTCGAGAGAAACAACCAAAAAAAAAACAGAGAGGAAAGAAAGCAAAAAAAAGTAGAACTCAGCAGTCCATAGTCTTATACATACATAATACGTTTCTCCATCCCTCTTTATACCACTTACACACATCGATATATACAATATACAATGTGATATATAATTGTATATGTATAAATATGTATACACATTGATACTAAATCCAGAAATAAACATCATCTAAGAAGCCGTATCTACACACACACTAGGTACTAAGGTAGGGACCATGCTACGAATTATAAAGCCAAAATATTGTTTTACGGAACAGCCGGAACTCCTTAATGACCCTAATTGTCTCCGAGACAAAAGTTCCTCTAAATCATCTATATTCAATAATGTCTATGGTACATTAAGAAGACGGGAGGGAAGAAGAAGAACTGGTATCGGATGATCTCACAAAGATATACTTGTAGAGTTATAAAGTTACTGGGTTCACTTCTCTCATCATAGACTCACGATGCTGCTTACAGAGGAAGGTCGAAGAGGGGATTAGATACTAGATACTGAGACAGACAGTGCTCACAAACTTAGGGCTAGTGTTGAGTTACGATCAGTCAAAACCGAACATTAAGAATGACAAATTATGATATAAATCATCATAACTATTAGTATCTTTACAATATTATATTCATAGTATAAGTATTGCCATGATGATAGTCGAAGCTTATCAAAACGCTTATTGAGACATGAAGATGGTTGATAGATGATAGATACTAAATGATGATGAATCCGTGTGACGTCTCAACCCCAATACAGTCGTAACATATAATTCCAAATACGACCACTTGCACTAGTTCTAGGTCTATCTAACATCACATCACTTCCAAATAGAGTTTGTCTGTAACCCACTTGATCCTTTTCCGCTATGACCGTTACAACCATTTTCCAGATCAACTATGACGTACCCCCAACCCCACACGCACATACACACGAACAACCAGTAAAAGCCATGTCTTAATCAACAGCAAGAAGTAGGCAAATCTAACGACAAGATATAATCCCGCCTAATTCAAGAGAGAGGACCAAAAAAAAAAAACTAGCATCCATTTGCTTTGCTTTAGTCTACAGAAGTAAAAAATGAGGGCCGTGTACACAGATAAAACCAAACGACAGACACAAAAAATTGTGATTAAAGAAACCGCGGAATAACGGCCAAACGAGGTCGAAGACGCACGCACCCTCCTTCCCCGTCCCCGTCTCCCAGATAGTATATCTCAATTCCCCAGAACTTTATTTCGCATCTCATCATCTTAGTCCTTTAAAATTCTAGTTACACCACCATGAACTCACACACGTCCAAGTAACAAAGGAACTCATACCATACCGAACCCGAACCATACTCATCCCTCCATGACCGACACTCCCCGTTAATGCCTCCACCATCCCCCCCCCCCCGACTCCGGTGCCATCACCCTTCCTCGACTAGAATACTAAACGTAAAGAAAGAAAAAAAAACAGCCCAGACAACCGATTTCCCTCGGCAGAGGCAAGGCGGGAGGGAGGGAAACGGAGGACGGAGAGTTCGGAAACGCATGTATTTGCTTACTCCGTAGCAAGCTCAAGCTTAATTTTTGCAATGGCTTGCGCGGGATTGAGCCCTTTCGGGCATGTTCGTGAACAGTTGAAGATAGTGTGGCATCGGTACATGCTCATATCATTTTGTAGCCTGTCGCCACGCTGTTGTGTGTAGGTGTCCTATATCGCGAAACTCATTAACAACAATTATACCTAAACCAGAGAGAAAATCAAAACATACTCTTGAGTCAGCCATCCATCGGTACGCTTGCATAAGAGTAGCAGGACCGAGGTATTCATCCTGGTTCCACCAATAACTCGGGCAACTTGTTGAGCAACAAGCGCAAAGAATGCATTCATACATTCCATCCAGCTTCTTTCGGTCCTCAGGACTCTGTAGATGTTCTCCCTTCTCTGGAGGGTTGTCATTCTTCAACCAAGGCTCAATTGACTTGTATTGCTGGTAAAACTGAGTAAGGTCCGGTACCAAATCCTTAACGACGTACACTATGAATGCATCCCAGACCGACACGAGCAAATAACAAAATTTTCAAAAGTGTAAGAGTTTAGTATTATGAGCATAATTTGCTAAACATAAACAAGACGTACTGTGCGGTAATGGATAAATCTTTGTAGATTTTGACGTATTTCTGTCGATGCGGCAAAGGCAAGCAAGAGTGTTGACACCATCAATGTTCATTGCACATGATCCACAAATCCCCTCTCGACATGACCGACGGAAAGTTAAGGTTGAGTCGGTCTCATTCTTAATTTTAATTATAGCATCAAGCACCTAAACGTAGCAGTAGTTCAAATAGGCTTAGTATTCACTTTCCATAAGGATGGGGAATAGAGCGGAGGACAGTTGTCTCACCATAGGACCGCACTGATTCAAGTCAATTGTATAAGACTGAAGTTCAGGCTTCTTGGATGGGTTTTCTGGGTCCTAAAGAAATCCAAGCAAGGTTAGCAAAGTCTGAGTGAGTTGTAGGACGAGCATTTAGTAGAGAGTACACACGGACCCAACGATAAATCTTAAACTCCTTCTGAAGGACAGGCTTCTGAACAGGCTCCGCTTGGGCACGGGAAGCGGATGACGCAAAGGTACGTGTTGCAGCTGCCACTGTGGGGAAAGTGCGTACAGCACGGCGGTGTTTATTAATGATGAGCGTGCTAGCGACATTCTTTTGTTGGAACGTCGACCTTGGTTGGAGGTTGAGGGAAGAGTGGACACTAGAAAAAAAGAGAGAGAGAGACAAGGAGAAAGTGGAAGCGGAGGAGTTGTAGAGGCCCAGGAGAGGTCAAATGATTTCAGATGTTACCTATCGGGCACTACCGGGGACTGGCCGGCTATGGCCAATCACAGTCCGGCAATCTCAAATTAACTCATGAGAATATCTCTCCTCTTTTGCTCCTTCTATTTCTGTCTCAACATCTCGCATTCGCTGGGGATTTCTGAGATTTTGTGAAAAACTTTTAAAAACTATGAATATGTTACAACAGCAATAGGTTATCAACTTGAATCTCTTGGTTCCTTTACAGTCCAAAACCAACAACTCTGATTGGCTGGGTCAGGAAGAACTCATTTTTGGCCAAGACTAATCTAATTATTCGAATTAAGCATATCTATGAGAACTATCTTTACTCACTTCCCAACAAGCCTGAGAATCCTAGTGTAGCTAGTCCAGATACCCATGCCCCATCTAATCGTCACTCAATACCAATGTCTACTTCTGCTCTGTCTACTGCTACCCAACCCGATACGCATCATCCAGTCTCCACCAACACCCCCCATGCCCTATTCACTCCTCTCAAAATCGGTAACATCCAACTCCAACATCGGATAGTTATGGCACCTATGACTCGATATCGGGCTGATGACGATCACGTCCCTACTGATATGATGCTCACGTATTATGCTCAACGAGCGAGTACGCCTGGGACGTTGATTATCACTGAAGGGACTATTATCTCTCCTCGTGCGGGAGGGTGTGATAATGCCCCAGGGATATGGAATAAAGAACAGATTGAAGCTTGGAGGAAGGTAAAGTGACTGTTAAGATTATTGTTTCGTTAGAGCTTCCCTTATTGTTCCTGTTCATTTAACTATCTTTTCTGATACTACTACGATACTACGTACTACACACTACCCTCCTTTTTATTTCTTCTTAGGAAAGAAGCTGATAATATTATTATATGATAGATAGTAGACGCAATCCACACCCACGGCTCCTTCGTCTTCCTCCAACTCTGGGCTTTGGGGCGGTACGCCGACCCCTCAATCTTAGAAAAAGAAGCCAAGAAGGCTGGTTTACCAGCCACACATTTCCCATATGTCTCCGCTTCGGATATACCACCGCCAAAATCATGGGACGGAGAGACGACGTCGGACGTTCGTCCTAGACCGCTCACTGAAGAGGAAATAGATGAGTATGTAGTGGAGTATGTTCAGGCGGCGCGGAACGCTGTTGAGGCGGGATTTGATGGAGTGGAGGTTAATTGTGCTAATGGCTATTTGCTAGATCAGTTCTTGCAGGATGTGTATGTTTTTTCTCTTTCTTTTTTTCTTTTTCTTTTTTGATAATCTACCGCCATCCTCTTTTGAGAACTTCCGATATGATATTTAAGAGATTGATTTAATCAATAATCAATTAACTAAATATCTACCTCACCTTTCACTAACGCATCAACGCTCTCTCTTCATCTTCTCTTTTTTCTCTCTCTCTCTCTCTCTCTCTCTCTTTCTAGCTCAAACACCCGAAAAGACACATACGGCGGCCCAATCACCAACAGAGCCACTTTCCCCTCCTCGTCCTCTCATCCATAGTCTCACACATCGGAGCAAACCGAACGGCCATCCGCCTCTCTCCATGGAACGTCTATCAGGGAATGAGGATGTCAGACCCTGTGCCGACGTTTGAGTATGTGACGAGGGAGATTAGGAGACGGGTTCCTGCGTTGGCGTATTTGCATTTTGTGGAGGGAAAGAGGGAGGGGGACTCGAATGAGTTTGCGAGGAGGATTTGGAGGGAGGGGAGAGTGGGGCTGGGGTTGGGGGTGGAGAAGATGAGGAGGGAAAGGGGGAGGGAGCGGTGTTCTTATCTGCTTCGGGACATACGAGGGAGAGTGCGTTCAAGAATGCTGAACGTGGAGATGTAGTCGTCTTTGGAAAATGGTTTATCTCAATGTAAGTCCTAGATTCAAGTTATTGTTATCGTCTTCTCCCTCCCACCAAAATATCTCTCCTACCCCATCTCTTCTCCTTTATTTTCTTGCTCCTCATCCATCCTTGTTTTTCAAACTTATCTAACCCTACGTCTATCAACATCAATAGCCCGACCTCCCCGACGGATAAAAGAGGATATACCGTTCACTGCATTTGATTACGATACGTTTTATACGAAGATGAGTCCGAAGGGGTATGCTGATTATGCGTTTGCTTACTATATTCTTCTTGCTTCTGTTTTCTGGCGATGTACGGTATACATGTGTACGTTTTTTTTGGGACGCGTGGTGTATTACTAGATGTTTTGAGAAATGTAGATGTAGACGTTGTTGTGTTCGGGGAGGTGGTTTATCTCTAACGTATGTACATGTATGTATATCTTATTGGTTGGTTGATTTTTTTCGTTAGATATGACATTGACTAACACACACACACACACACATATATATATATATGCATACTACGCAAATCTACCTTGACTCCTTCTGATCGATTAGCCCGAGTTGCTGTTATGAACAAGAAAGATATCGAGCTTACACTATATGATTCATCGACGTTTTATACGAGGAAAATCATCAAGGGGGTAAAATTTGTATTGATTATTCATTTGCCTCGAATGTACCGTCTTCTTTGCTTTAGGAGGGGTGAGGGTTACTATTCATCCCCTCCCCCTCTCTCCGTCTAGTAAGCTGCAATGGCTAGCTTGTGGAAGAGTCAGAATTTATAAAGGTAGGATTTATATCAAAGAAAGAGTGTGCTATGTGTTACGAAAGCGTTTATCTGTTTCTATGTCTATTACATAATCAGTATAATTTATTTCCTTTTTAATCTCAAGTCTTCAGTAGACTTTCCGTGTGATGTTATGAAAGAGTTAATGAGGAGGAAGAGGGGGGGGGGCGGAACGAAGCTGTTTATTTGCGTGGGATATAGAACCTTCAGAGCGGCGGCGCTGGTGAGGAAGTAACGGTGAACGGTGCTTTGAAACATGCGCTTATGAAGAAAGAAAGTTTCCGTACGTTGACTGATTTTCGCGTATAGTTCTGCCCTTAATGAACGCTTGTTTGTGTTCACGAAACGTGTATCCTAGAGTTAGTGTTATGAGCTGTAGAAGGTTTTGTACAAAAAAGGTACTGAAGGGATGTATTGTTTCAGACACCTCGAACGTGTCTTATCTTCTTTGGTTGTAGAAGCTTGTTGGTGAGCATATCTGTATCATCATGAAAATAGGAAAATAAGCCGTTTTTTTTAGATGATGGCGTGACCTTGTGAAGATGAGGCTCGATGACATTTGTGGCTTCGTGTACTAGAATAAACTTGTGCAAACAGACTAATCATCGGAGGTTGTTACATGTCATGTGTATCATCATCCCCCGCGTTATGAGACTGTCACAGACATACATTAGGGCATTCATTTGTACAGGATGTATGGAATAGAGACTCTTCCTGCTCACATCTGAACATCGACTGTCACGTTGCTGCACCGATTCCCGGAAGTACAAGTCTTGCACGAGTGCCCAGTGCGATCTTCAATGACTCGATCACGATGATCATGTTCCCACCTTGGTTGCTGCAACGTCGACTGCGATGGGTAATGTTTTAGAAAAGAATGGACTCGCGTAAGAAGGATTACTTTATTGTCAATCAAAAGAGAGAGAAAAAAAGGTTCCTGTGGATCCGCTTGTTCTCTCGGTCTAGGCACCCATTTCTATGTCGCTATCTGTCCCATTGGACGATGAGACTTGGGTCTATAAGCGTATATTGCACCCAGTCTCGTGCCCGATAACAAACTGAAGTCTGCCACGAGAGCAATGGAATGTGTTTACTATTTACCTATTAGCCTTAGCCTACTGTCCATCAGCGCACAGGTATCTGTTGATCACACAGCCTTGCAAGGATCAGGAGATGGATGGAGGTAGAAAGCTTCTTCTTAGAAGGACGAGGGGCGGCCTTCATCGCGGGCTCCGCGTATCACTATCAGCGACATGACGACGGGGAGAGGACGTATTTAAGCTTCCGTCAGTTCCAGTCCTGAGCTTGGCAAATCTCCTATATTAACTCTACGCGCCTCGGCGGGCATCCTCCTCTAAGCAGCCTCCAACTTAAAGTTTTTTGCACGCTTCTCGCATCCTGTTGACACGACGACGACAACAGAAAAACAAAAAAATAAAAAAAGACATTGTCATATATTTCATATCTCTTCGCTAACTGAACCTCATTACTAGGGTGCGTATCTCATCTGTTTTGTTGCTTAAAAACTCCCTTTGCCCCTCCGTAGCCCCCTTCTTTTCTCTTTATCCCCCCTTCCTCTCCCTTCCGCTCCTTTTTTCTTCTTCTTTTTTCTTCTTCTTTTCCTTTTCTCTGTCCCCCCGTTCCTTAAATCCGCTTACTTAAAAATGGTGCGACGTAGGTCGGAAGAAACACTATCTAGCTTGCCCAGGAGAGACTCCCTAATGGCATACACACATCAACATTCCAACCACATCGGTGGAATCGGCGGAATTGCCTACTCCTCAAACCATGCTCGTTTGGCATCCAATTTCTTCAATGCACTACTTGCCACAGCCTTCTTCCGCTGTTGGCATATCATATTATTCTTCGTGGGCTGGGCCACGATGGTCACTCTTATAAACGAGAAGGTCACAAAGCTTAGCTTTAGTAGTACTCTCTTGACTGTGTGCGTGTTTTTCCCCCTCTCTTGCTGACCTGCAAATATAGGCTAATTAATTGTGAAACAAAACTCACAACTTCTTAATTTTTTCTGATATTACTCTTTCTTCCTATTCCGCCCGCCCTTATAAAAAAAATTCTGTTATTTGAAATTAAAACAGAGTCGGTACGGTTCTTGGTTTCGTCATTTCGTATCGGACAACTTCAAGTTTCGAACGGTACAACGAAGGAAGGAGGCTTTGGTCACAGATTATTCTTGCGTCGAGAACTCTAGCAAGAGCAGTTTGGTTCCATGTTCCAGGTATGGAGATTTTCTTATAGCGTGCTTGTTATATAAATAGCCCTACTGTCTGGGTCCTCATATAAAACTTGAAATTCAATTGAATTGAACTGAATTGACGGTACATTTATTTGTAATATAGAATTACCACCGGCAACGGCGGATGATGAGGCTCACCGTCGTAGCGAAGAGGAGCGTCGAGCTCGTAATCTCGTTGAAAAGAAAACGGTTATCAACTTGATTGAAGCCTTCTCGTATGTTGTTATTATTATCTCCTTATTAGGTCTCAGCGCTAATTACTCGTTTTTGAATCCAGTGTCGCTGTAAAGCATTATCTGCGTGGTGAAGAAGGGATAGCATATGAGGACTTGTATCATCTGGTCAAGTTCCTTCCATCTTATGCCTTCCCTACTGGAGTTATTCCTTCGGAACAAGAAGCAGCCGAGAATTTGCGCCGAACTCAGTCTTACCGTGAGGCCAAGATTGAGGAAGAAGAAGAGGAGGAGAAGGAGAAGGAGGAAGAAGCAAGAAATGCACATACCACGGGAACTACGCTCCGTCCGTCGATTGCAAGCGAAAGGCCTCCTAGTAATAATAAGAACAGCAACACGCACCACCGTACGCGTTCTGACGGAGCCGCACACGTTTCTGTCAACCTTCTCCCTCTTCCTGTAACTGCGAATGGGAATGCTCCTCGCTCACGCGCCCGCGCTCGTTCCTCCGCCTCCGCGACTCGTAACAACGTCACATTCCGTACGACAGATGATTCCGACGTCCTCCTTCTACCCTCCTCACTCCCACCCAGACACTCTGTTTTCGACGTCTTTCCGTTTTCGTTGTTTATAAAGTGTTTAGAGGGAAGGGGAAAGGCAGTTGAAGGGAAGAAGGCTGCTAGGTTGAGAGCCAAGAATGTGCTCGTGACGAGGAATGTGCCATTGGAGGTATTGATGTATATGGTACGTATAATTAGATTATGAACTACATACAGTGTGGAGAGAGGGTGGGCGCTTTTTGTGTGTGTGGGATGACCAGATGATCACTCTCCTTTGCAAACTCCCCCCACTATGAATTCAGGACCCCTTTCGAATCTTCTTTCTTTCCCCACATAACTACATGCATACACCCTCTTTCTCTCCACACCTTGTTGCATTATTATCCCCCAGGATTTTACTCCACTTTCTCCACTTGGTGAAGAGATCAGAAACTGATGCATGTGGCTTTCTTCTTATTTGCATCGCATTATAGACAAGTTACGTCTCGACTCTTACGGCGCGAAAGGCAATTGATGTGCCCACCACTAGTGCGTTTTTCCTTGTTTTTCTTTGGTTTGGAGCGCTTATCACCAATACTTCTTTTCTTGCGGAATTTGAACTGGAACTCTTGATTGATATGTCGATGGTTGATTTATGAATATCGGGGATATGGGAAAAAAGACCTGCTTATTGCTACGGTTAATCAATTGACGGATGCTCTTACTGGTCTCGAGCGCATTTTGACTACACCCATCCCGTTCTCGTACTCGATGCATCTATGGCTAGTGGCGATCATCTATGTACTCGCACTACCGTTCCAGATCTATACAACTCTCGGTTGGATAACGATCCCGGCCACTGGGATCATTAGTTTCATCTTCTTTGGCTTCTTGGTCGCTGGAGAAGAAATCGAAAGTATGTTAACTTTGTTGATTCGAATTGTTCTTCTAGTGATCGGTCACTGACAATACTCATTTCTTAACATGCCGCTTCTTAACGTACCGCCTCCCAAACTACCTGCTCTAATGCGTTCTCCTTAAACTCGGACCGGGAACTATTTTTTATTTTCTGTTTTGTTTACGACTCGCCCAGATCCCTTTGGTTACGATAAGAATGACCTGAACATGGACCACTTTACACATAACATCATCCGCAATGAGCTTCGAGCGCTCACCGCGTTCCCCCCACCCGGGCCCGAGAGTTGGGCATTTTCACCGCGAAACGATCGGTTGTTTGTTACTGTTTCTCCGATGGTAGATGAAAAGAGTAGCATTAAGAACCGTGATACTCAGAATGGTGATGTTGCTACCTCTCCGGACGAATGGGTCAGGCGTGGGACGAGCGCTATGAAGGATGCGCTTGCTCATGGGGTTTGATGTTAACTCTCTCTCTCTCACCTCCCCACCTTTATCTTCTTTCCGCTTCTTTTTTTTTCTTATTTTTTGCATCATCAAATACCAGAAAACCAGGAAAAAATATACTCTTTCCGTCTGGTTCTTTTGTGCCATTCTTGTTTCTTGATGTATCGTACGTTATTTTCTTTCTTTCTTTGTGTTTTGGTGACCTCCATGTTCACATTTATGCCTCTCTCTGTCTCGGTTTTCTTTCTCTCTCTCTCTCTCTCTTTCTCTCTCTCTCTCTCTATATTTTTGTGTGCGTACTACGACTGTTTTATGGCGGATGTATATATATGGTACATAAAACATACCAAAAAAAATGTCCTCCGCCGGTTCGGGGTGGTATCACCAAAAAAATATTCCATTTCTCTATCCTAACTGTTTTTCTTCTCTTTTCTTCCACTATCTTCCCCTTTACACTTCATACTTCGTACTCATCTACAATAGCTTTGTAACGGCTCCTTCTTTCCTTTCATTCTCTTCGTTTTCGTTAAGATGTCCTCCCCTCCCCCTTTTTCCATTGATCACTGATTCAATTACCCATTTGGCACTTTGGCTTCGGACTGATCGAATGATTCTATCATCTCTCCCCACCCCTTTTTCCGTTTATGTGTGTTTTTGTGTATTGTGCTCTTGCACCTTTTGTTTCTTACTTTCTACATCGGTTTTTTTCATCCGTCTTTTATATATTCGGTTTGTTCAGAAAACTTGATGAATTGAAAGCGTATAACATCTTAACTTACTTCTACTTTCTTCCCTTTCCTATCCTTCGCTCCCCTCCACCACCCTCCTTTTCATCATTTTTGTCGTGCTACTTCTTTTTGTCACAAAAAGCACGTTGAGTGCATCACATACAAGACACAAGACGCAAAACGTCCCTCCCTATCTCCCTTCTTTCCTCCCCTCTTCTTTCCTGCCCCCATCTTTTTCTTCCCCTGCAATTATTAGAACATACATAGACCCACATTCATTTGTTTTTCGTATATAGAATTTAGTTGTGTCACGTCATCTTTTCGTACGTTTGACCTTCCCCCTTTTTCACTCTTTTGACTTTTTTCCCTCTCCCCCCCCCCCCCCTTTGCAATTCAACTTTTTTTTGTGCGAACTCTGAACTTGCATACCTTGTTCTACTACCACCCCTGATACATGTTTTGCTTTCATAATCCATTTTTTTCTTACCATCTCACGCATTCCACATTCCATCCAACCATCCATCCGTCTGTTTATCCATTTCTTTCTCACCCCCCCCCCCATCCATTCAGACTTTACTTGTTTTTGTTTTGAACACATTTAACATTGTGTTATAGATCCCAGATCCCAGATCCCACTCCACTTTTTACGACAGTTTATCGTTACGCACACAACTACACATATGCATATGCATTTCTTCATCTCTCTCTGCTCTCTCCGTCTCTCTCTCTCTCTCTCTCTCTTTTTGGGTGTGTCACCCGTCTTCTATTCGGACTTTCACCTCCCTTTGTGCTTCCCCCCCTCCCTCCTGCACGGGTCGCCATTCCTACACTGTAACCGTAACTCCTTCCTATGGGATCTTGGTTGTATTAGAAGGCGCTATGTGGGGAAGGGGAAGGGAAAGCATTTTCATGGGTTGATTTTTAACTATCAAAACACTTTTTTCATTTATTTATGACAACTTCATTATCATTTTTCTCTCTTTCTCCCCCCTTATCCTTTTCGCCCCCCTGTCTCCAACTTATTTTCTTTATCCCTCCTCCTCCTTTTATCCATATTCATCACATACCACCAACCCTCTATCGTATTTAGTATACTACTAATTTATACTAGTCTTATATTAGCGTTTTCGGGTACTTTTGTTTACCCCCCCCCTAGTCCTTGAGTCTTGGAGAATATAATTTGGTTATATATAATATATAGTTACATAGATCCCGTCGTTATGGGGGATCTCTGTGTGTATGTGTGTTTTTCCGCCGTTATCATTACCGTTTTATAGTTGTTGATGATGTTGTAGTTTTTCAATCTGAGAACACGTCTATTTATATTTGATTGTGCATATGGAGCCTATTTCTTTCCTCAGAGCTGAGAGCAGGATTCGTGTTGGTGTAAGCCTTTTTCACATTCTTCTACAATTCATAGCCATTGTCCTGGCTCTTCCTCTGGTTCTTCTTTTCTTTCTGCAAGGACCTACTCAAGAAGGGACAGCGTATTTTAGGCCTTGGGTACGATGATATGAGGAATATACCCAACATTCACTTGCATAGAAGCCTTTTCCAACCTGTCCGTTATCTTGTTATTTCCATAGGCTCAAGAAGAGTTCGTGAAACGTTTTTTGCTCTGGCTATCCGTTATGATTGAGTTATATACGCCAATTAGCAAAGTAGGTTGAGAACCGAAAGAAAGGATAACAGTGTAGAGATAATACTCAATCAGGAATAAGCCAAAATGAGCGAGATTGGTTCAGAGATACTGTATTAAGCGACCTTTCTCGACATCTTGAATCACTACTCTCTTATCCATCCGTTTCTCAATGGTTTCAATTCTGATACTTAGCTTGTACGCAAATTTTAGCTATAAAATTACTCTTTTGGGAGTTGCTTTAGCTACGTAGTGTTGCGAATATTGGAGCAGTATGGAGAACTGTATTATCCTCCTTACACAGACATGCCATCAGTGTGATTCCACTCATTTATTAGCCACGTCATGAAGGTTCGAATTCTTTTGATCTATCTTGAATATCTTTATGAATGATTGTGAACGCAAGTTATATCAATCATATCAGATCTTCTCTTCGGCTTTATCTTCGCTTGTTTCGCCCTGAACGTGCGTTATGATCCTTGTGATCCTCATGATGTCGTGTATGTCTACGCGATCATGTGTTTGAGCGCGGATGAGGTGAGTTGCTACTACTAGATACATATACATGTACATCAAATAACGCTAGTAAATTCGGAGACTCGGACGAGCTATGTCATGCTGCTATAAAGATACACTAGCTAGAGATGAGTGAATTTGCGAGCCTGAGGGATTTGGAGCTCCCTTTCCCCCCACTCTTTGTACATTCGGCTTTTGAGAATCTCAGCTCGGCACTTCTCTCTATCACTACCAACTTCCGTTTGGGTCTCCTTAGTTCTAAGTACTGCGATTCTTAGGTCCTTGGCTTAGTCTTAAACACCCTACTCAATTAAATTCGAAAGAAGCGACATAGTATTTGTAGTCATATTTGGAAACTCGAAGCTTGTCTCGACGCAACAGAGATACACAAGTAGAAGCACTCCTGAATCAGAAGTGTCCACAACACAATCAATAATAAAACTACGATTTGAAAAAAGGGGAAGAGAAGGCTCCGGACTGTGTAGCAGGATGAGGTCTCAGAGGTCTAAATTCGTATCCTTTCTCCCTCTCTTCTATTTAGTGCTTCTGCTACAAGTGGTAGGAGTGGTCGAAGCCGGACGTTGACTAGTTTGGTGAATCTATTCATTGGGACGGAGACGGGGGCAAATGGTGGGAGTGGAGGGAATGCATTTCCGGGTGCTGCTGTACCACATGCTATGGCTAAGGTTCGTTCATCTAATCAGCTTCATCCTAAGCAACTTCCTTTAATTGGGCCTCTGGGTCCATTATCTCTAACGGTGCATACCTCTGGCGGCGGAACTATTTCGACCGTCATTTACAAGCTTAGTAGGCGGCGGTGCAGCAGTCACACTAATTTATTTTTTCTCATTTTGTTGCTGTGACATTATAACCGAGAGTATGCCAAGCTGATATATGTCTGAAATCTTCGTTTCTATTTTATTTGTTTTCAGGTTGGCATTGATGTGGACACTACTCCGAGGCAAGCTGGGTATATAGCCGATAATTCTTCGATAACAGGTAAGTCCGAACTGGCGATGGTGATCATTGATGTTACATTATTTTCCCCCCTCCTCCTCCACTGTGGTTGCGCATGAAAGTTTCATACCCATCCAGTACATATAACATTAAGCAGTCGATGTGGATTCTTGCTCATGCTGACCATGTCATATTGTTGAATTACTTTTCCCAATTCATCGAGTAGTTCTCTGTGTGTGCTGTTAAGCTCAAAGCTAATCATCAAATGTAGGTATCTCGTTGATGCATGATGAAGGGACCGGTGGGAATACTGCTGGTGGATATGGTATTTTTCCACTCTTTCCGCTAGCTGGGTGCAGCTTTGAGAATTGCCCAGTTGGTTTGGAAGCAAGAAAGGCTTTACGGGCCGCTGGTACTGATGGTTAGTATATTGAATTTTCTTTGCTCGTGATAAGATCTAATATTACGATTCTGTGGCCTTCTTTGATTTGTGATATAATGTGCATATTATGCATATGTTTGTTACCCACACGCATATATTGAGAAATCTAGCTGCTACCCCTGGTTACTTTACATCGACCTTCGTAAATGGAATCAAGCTAGAGACGACATCAACTCGACGGGCGGGGTTGATTCGATTTACGTATCCTTCTGGATCAAATAACACTCTTATTGTGGTAGATCTCACGAATGACTTGCAGCGATCTTTTGAAGGTGGAAGTCTCAATATCAGTAGTTCCTCGAGCCGCGTCACATTGTCTGGGACTTTCTTGCAGGTTTGTCATATATTTTAGTTTCTCTTTCAAGAAATCCCACATGAACACAATAATACATTATTATATATAGAGCTATGGGACCGATAATTACACAGCATTTGCTTGCTATGACTTCGCACCACCCGCAAGTGGGAGTAGCAACCAAGCTCTTTCTCAATACGGAACATACCAATCCGCCAGTTCTTCGGCCCCGACTAACATCTCTATCACACAAAATTCGACATCATTATCATTCGCGGGTACGAACTCGCCACAGACAACTCAAGCTGGGGCGCTCTTAACAATTGAATCTTCTTCCGAGACTCCCTCTATCGTGGCTAGGTTTGGCATCTCGTTCATAAATACAGAGCAAGCCTGCTCAAATGCTGAAGAGGAAGTACCTACTTGGGATTGGGATGCTGTTCAGAGTGCATCCGAAAGTAAATGGGAAGAAGTTTTGGGACGAGTAGAAATAAATACTGAAGCAGAAAACTCAACTGTTGTTGAGCTGCTATATTCATCTGTGCGCCTTTCTATCAGTATACTGGCCAATTGTGGTACTTATTTTCTACTTTCGTTAACTCGTCCAGTTATACCGCTCTCAACTTGTTCCTGCTAATATGACTGATGAAAACCCATATTGGGACTCCCCATATCCGTTCTATGATGCTCTGTTTTGGTAATAGCATCTTCGTCTATATTAACAGGAGTATTTTTTAATATATATCACAAAGCTCTTGGGACACATTCAGAACGGTCCACCCACTCCTTTCTCTTACATCTCCCAGGGAATGGGCAGAAATTGTCAATGCATACGTAGATGGGTGGAGGGACTCCGGTAAATTTGTTACTATCTTATGCATGAGTTGTTTCTTTGTTTTCTGATTCTTGTTTTCAGGTTATATCCCGGAGTGTCGTGCAAACACAAAGAAGTGAGGCGTCAGCGTTTCTTATCCCCGGCTATATAGTTTATTAAACATTGACAGGGGATATGTGCAAGGTGGAAGCGATGGAATGCCTATTCTTGGAGACTTTGCTGCTAAATATGGTACTCATGCTAGCGATCTTGGGGTGCCAATAGATGACTTGTATCAAGCCTTGGTCGATACAGCGGAAAATACGGTTTGTCTTGTTATAATACACATCCACACCTTCATTGCTGAACGAAGTTATCAAATTATCAGCCCCCGAACTGGTACATGGGTAAGGTCCTGTTACATCTTAATGAGAAATGGCTAAAATAAATCAACATCTTCCAGTCGGTCGACAGAATACTGCTTGGAAAACGTTTAACTACATACCTACCGACTGGACTGATCCCGTGGATCAACTGGGCTTCCTACTCGAGAAGCTTCACGTGCCCTGGAAGTACGTACTTATTAGCCTTCCCTGTAAAGAAACATGTTAATTTTCCTCAGTATGCTGTGGGTGACTTTGCTGTACGACAAGCAGCACTGGCTCTGGGAAAATCCTCGGACGATGTAGCCAAGTATACAAACAGATCAATGAATTTCCTTAATCATTGGGACCCAAGCGTTACTAGTGATGGTTTCACTGGGTTCTCTCAAAGACGTTTCCCGGTATGCCTATATTACCTATGAGCACGGTTGTGGTCCTGAGTTGAGTAAAATAGAACGGATCATTTGCCTTTAGTGACCCGGTCGACTGTTCTCCCGTAGATACTGTAGGTCATTCTTGCGCCAGAGGAACTGATAACAATGTCGGATTTTACGAATGTGAGCCTCGAATTTAATTATGAAGATTATCTCCTGAGTCAATATACTATACAGCCTCTTCGTGGGAATATAGCTTTTTTGCGCCACATTCCATGTCATCAATAGTAGAGCTTATGGGCGGAAACGATACTTTCATAAACAGGACTACACATTATTTCGAGAAAGGTTACTTCCTTGCGGGTAATGAACCGTCTTTCTCCATGCCTTGGGCATTTCATTATGCGAACCGTCCGGACCTGTCAATACTGAGAGTGAGGGATGTTGTTTTCTCTAATTTCAATACCGGGATAGGTGGTGTAAGTAATTCTTTCTGTCACTCCTTTTATAGTACTAAACTATCACACTCTTCTTTTCTAAAGATACCCGGAAACGATGACAGTGGGGCAATGGCTGCACTTCTGACTTTTCATATTCTTGGTCTATATCCCGTACCGGCTTCAAAGCAGTTGTTACTCGGGTCCCCTCTTGTCTCATCATATACCATTCACAATAATTTCTTTGGTACTTCGACAAAGTTCACCGTATCTGGTTTCGACCCTTCGTCTGTCTCAGCAAATCCAGGGCAGGAAAGCAGCTTATATGTCAAGAGTGTGACTATTAATGGAGTGACCCATGATTCACTGTGTTGGATTTCGTTTGATGATGTTGTTGGTGGTGGAGAGATCGTGATTACCGTTGACAGTGACGCTAATGCCGCCGACGAGAGGGGATGTGGTAGCTCAGAGAATGCGCTGCCGGACTCACTTGCAACAGGGGGATTCTCAGCATAAGGATATCAAATTTGGAAATTTCATAAATTCCTCTCATACATGTACTTAGCAATTGGATGAAACCTGGATATAGTGATAGATGAATAAAACCATTTGGTCTCATCTCAGCTTATTGCTCTACCATTTTAGATAGCTTTTAGTAAAGTACGACGGCCAATAACTAGCTGAATGGGCTACAGTTGCAAGTAGTGGTCTCAAGCTATGTAGCGAAGTCACCTCAAGATTTTGCTTACTAATATAGATAGCATTCTCTATTCATGATGAGCTTATTGAATTACAAGTAACTACAACTACTACTGAACTCTGCTCAGAAAACACTTTTTCACCTGTTTTGATTCACACTCAAATACAAGTGAAGATGGGTGAAATTATCAATGTAATCGTGGCTATCAGTGTCATCTATCTTGTTGTTCGTTGGGCAACGTCATCAAGTGAATCTCCTGAAGACAGAAACATTCGTATAGCACTGGGTTTCCGACCAAAGAAAGTCACCCCTGAGATGGTGTGTCCTCAAGCCATTATTGTCATATAATCTCTATAATATAAACATTCTTGTCCCTGGCATCTTGTGTGCGAATGTATGCAGGTGGACACTATATCTACTATGTTCCCAGATATGCCAAGGTAGATCCCGTTTTCTGAGTTTGCTTTTCCAGTTTGCCTTAGATTTCTTAACGAAATTATCTCATAGATCAAACATACACTATGATCTACTAAGGACGGGGGATGTTGAGGCGACAACGAACAAAGTTATTGAACGTGGTTTTCTCGATGTGGTACGTTTGCTCCCTTTCCTCAGGTAGACACTTCCCAGTCTTACGTAGCATGCACATGCACAAAAAATTCGTGACTCAAAATGTCTGTCTGTACTTAGCCACCTACAGGTTACTTCCGTGTCTATCCACGTACCAACGATCCTTTGACACGCGTTGCAAGCCCGAATTCGGTGTCAAATGGGGCTGCGTCAACATCGTCATATTCTTCCGGAGCAAGAAGCAAACAAGCGCCTTCCTTGATTGAACGGTTCAAGCTTGAGGACAGAATTGCTAGCCCAGGCACTGAAGATGGATTGTTGGCGAAATCGCCAGAAGAGGCAGGAGGGAAGGCAACTTGGGAAACAACAGCGAAGCAAAGAGAAGCAAGTTTACGCGAGCGGAAAGCACAGATGATCTTGGCGGCTCGTAGGTGTGTTGCTTTTCCGTCTTGCTTCTCCTTCTTTCTCTCTAGGAACTACCATGAGTTTGTTGACATCATCTATATTCCATAGACGATTGATTGAGCAACAAAAATCTACAATATCCAACCCTACGCCAGCTACTTCAAGTTAAACTGTTATCAACACAAAATCACTTTGTACTTTCCAATAATCAGATTTTTCCGCTTGTTATTGTTTTCATAGGTATCGTTAATTAATCTAGATGCTGCAGACAGTCCAGCAAACGTTAGCTAATTCTACTCTTCCTTACGTATGTTGTTGTGCATTTAGAGGGCTCACATAGTAAGAATGAGATTGTATGTATATTTATTAAAATAGGATTCCTAGCCTATATACCATTTTGTCTGGTTCTTAGTTATTAAAAGTTTTGTCTGGGTTCCATACTGTCATCATCCAAGAGTTCGGCTTGATCTCGGGAGCTCAATACATATTTTTACGCTTCCATCATATGCTAACGGACGTGATGATGTGCCCAAGTAAAAAGGAGATGCTCAATGACTTCTCTCAAGTATAATCCAACGCACAGATATTTTCTAAATACGAGTCGTGTTTGGCAGCCTCACAAATTTTCTTTCTATCACTAATGCTCTGTCGGGAGTTAGCATACTTCCTTCTGCTCATCTCATCAAAGTTATAATATAAAGCTGTCAGCCACGTGAGGACTCAATCCTCATAGTCTCAAATTCTGTGCATCGAGACTAAGAGTAAACTTATATCTGATTGTCGTTCCCATAAGAGTTTCTATCTAGAGAGTTCAATTAATGCAGAATCACTATTTATTTTGTATCAACTTTTCAGATTTTTCATCGGAGTTTGTAAATTTATCCTCTCCATATAGTAGATTGTTTAGAAGAATTTACCTAACTCTGCGGGAACATAGAATTCTCCACAACATCCAGGTTTAATATCCATTATGATCATCTGATAGTCTTGGTCTTGCTTGTTGATCACTCTCTCACTGCCTAAATCTGATAGGATAGTTCTCATGAGATGAAGACAACCAAAACCATTTGCACTACTTAGGAAACGATTTCTTCCCTTCCCCTATATCAACTTTGCGAGATCACCTACGGTGTATTTATTGATTGTCTTAAAGTTGTATCCAAAAACTGGCTGATTTGAAGTGGAATTTTTCCACGTTCTCAAACTGGTTGATCGTTCACCATCAGTAAGCGAAGATAGGGTTAGATAAATCATAGGGACGTACAACATCTGTATACAGACGGAGTCTTTCTTCCTTTCAAACTGTTTGAAATCTTCATCCGCGATTCCACCGTCGAATACGACATAACGGAATTGTTGTTCTTGTGGTTGGGCAGGAACAGGGGCAGGTGTTGTGTTATTTGCTTTGGACATATTGGATGTTGCTGCACTTGCATGTTTAGTAGCTGTTAGAGTAGATGTGGCGGTTGTAGAACTGCCAGCCGCAGTTATTTTCTTGGGCCCAGCTGATGATCCAATGGCACTAGCCCTCGCAGTACTGGCTGAAGAACTAGTAGTAGCTCTGCCTTTGGATTGGGAGTGCCTTTTTGGTTACCAACGGTTTCAGCTGGGTTCAAATCTTTCTTTGGCTTGGGAAGGGCACGGCTGAAGGTTTGAAACCAGCGTACAGCTTCCTTTCCCTTCTTAGGAACCAGATTGGAAGGGCCTTTTTGCTTATCAATGGCTCCAGCTGGTTTCAAATTTTCTTGCTTGGGGTTTGGTGTAGGAAGGGCACATTGGAGGAGTATAAACCAGTGTAAAACGGTTTTGCCATGTTGTGTATGCCTTGCACGTTTCGCTAGAAAGCGCACCTCATTAATGACTAGTGGCTCTAGTCTACGTTCTACTTTCAGCTTGCGCTCTACAACTTCAATTTTCGACATTTTCTAGCACCCTATTCTAGAACCTACATCAATGAAGAAAGGACAAGATATAGTCATACTACTTTGATGTACATGCACATTGCTATGTGACATAATTAATCTTGTACTTCAAATGTACTATCGATTCGCCCCTTGGTATGAAGTGAATTTCCATTAGTACGTTTTTGTTGTTCCTTTGTGATGCTTAAAGAACTCTAGATCTATATTGCAAGCAAACCACCATAATTAATCTGGCCAAATGCCTTAATCAGATGAATTTATGAGTTTCTTGTCGAAAAAGGTGTATTCAAGCGAAGTTACAGTATATCTCAAGGGAGAAACGTGTCAGATCTTCAAAATCTTCAGTTACAGGACAATAGGGATTACGATCGACATTACCAGTTCTAGTAGTTCTACATGATATGCGTTTCCTAATTAGCTCCGCTAAATTGTATCTGGCGTCCTTTACTATTTATTAGTATATCCGCTATGTGAAGGCTTTGCGTTATCTTCACATCTTGGCCATCCAACCATGACTCTGGCATCTCATATGTTTTGTGCGTTGCGCTGACAAGTATCGTTTCCACTCACAAGATAACCTCAGACCCAATTTATCCAGAATATATGTGCGAGGAGATGTCGCATTCTCTCTCAGTCTCACATATCCACTTGTGGAAACCTCAAGCACATAAACAGGAACGAATGTCTATTTATATCAATCCCCTTTACCTAAGTATTAGCTGGACTTGCTAAACAACACAAGTTTTAAGCAAAGTAGCATTAGCTCGCTTGTGGCTTTCTTCATTCTGATATTGCTTGTCAGATACTAAGAATTGCTTCCTCAATAAAAATGGCGGGAATCAGCAGAAAAGGAGCGCACCTTCGCTTCCGTTGCATCCAAGAGAAAGGTCCAAAAATACTTTTGTCATTTCAACATCACATCCCATTCACTGTTACGACACCGTAGAATGTGCAGACGTCAGTATCGAGTCTTAGAAGTTCACCCATTGATAAAGAAGAGGATGAAGATGTAGTGATCTCGTGATTCTTCTATAGCTCTCACCGCTAGCTTCACCTCAAAAGAGATTAAATGGTCAGCCGTGAAGTTGCCCTTCAGGAGACTCAGAGGACATGCACACGAAAGGATGGCTCTCTCGCTCAATCAACAATATCAAATATGATTGTATCCATTCTTAGGCCTGTTTCTTCAGTCTGAGAGACTGTGGCATCTTGATCTCCGGTGCCGAAAACGCGAATTGTCACGTTTTGTGTCACATGCGGCTTCAACATAATTCTCAAGATCTAGACGAACGCCAGTTGGACCACGTTGGGGCTTCCTAGCTGAGTAGCTTGTTAAAGATGTGGCTTTTTATCGGGACTTCCTTATATTTATCACTCGCTGTAGCGCGTGCTGTCTTGTCATGGGGCTTCTTTCTCCTATGAATTCCACAAAGAGGTACTTTCTACTTTGTATATAAGAGAATGGATCATAAAATAAGATGAATTTGAGGCACCGGATAATCCTCTGAGCACCTAAGACTATGGTTTCTCATAAAGTATCTGTTTGTCTACTTGCCGTGGGGTGTCTTGTAAGAGCAGCTCCCCAGGTTTTCCTAGCTCAGGAAATGGTCTTTGGTATGATTCAATAGGAACTTTCTGGGCTCGACACTTTCTTCCTCTTGGAAATGGTTATCTAGCTGCAATGACACCAGGCGGAACGACTCAGGAGGTGACATTCTTGAACATCGAAAGTCTTTGGTCTGGAGGTCCATTTCAAGATCCTGTATGTGTAATTGAATAACGATATGCTTACATCATTGACGTATCTGTTTATCAGACGTACAATGGCGGGAATATGCAACCTGACCAGCAGTCAGAAATGGAGTCTGACATGCAATCAATACGACAAACCATCTTCACTAGTCAGAGTGGAACAATAGACAGTTCGTAGGAGATTCGAACTGATTGACTAGCGAATACTCAACTAACGCAAAGTGCATGTCTCTAAAATTAGGTATCGACGAATTGATGACAGATCCTGGGGCTTACGGTAAGTACTTCTCGCTCATCTACGTTATAATCTTATAGACTTAGTTTTAAGGCTCTTTCGCAACCGCCGGGTACCTAATTTCAACAATGGAGAATCAATCATCTTCCTTTTCGAATTACTCTAGGTTTCTTGATTTAGACAAGGGGATAGCAAAGGCTATATGGACTCAGGATGGTGAATCATTCAGTCGGTGAGCATGTTTTCTCAGGAGCCAGAAGTTCTCGATTAATCATTATCATTTTTCATTGAAACTCAGAGAAACATTCTGCTCACATCCTGCCCAAGCTTGTGTGCAAAATACAACCACATCTTCCCCATCAGGCTTGTCTCAGATGTATGCTCTTGCAACTGTTACAGGTCTCCCCACTGCAAACGTGACTTGTTCAGACAATTCTACTCTCCGACTTACCGGCTTTGCTGGTGATCCTGGAATGATGTATGAAATACTTGCATCCGTCGTAGTCTCTCCTGGAGGCAGTGTCACTTGCTCTCCTGTTGCGACAAATAATGCTACAATTTTAGTTCAAAATGTGACTTCTGCGTCCGTCATCTGGGTTGGAGGAACTAACTATGATGCGTCTGCCGGGGATGCGGCGCATGACTTCTCTTTCCGGGCCCAGACCCGCATGATGCTCTTCAGAAACTCTTGTCTTCTGTCTTACCCAATACATATTCAAGTTTGATCTCAGAGCATGCAAAGGATATCGAGACAACACTCTATGCGGCTTTTCTCTAGATCTAGGGCAAAAACCTGACTTAAATACCCTACGGACCAATTGAAGGATGCTTATGAGACTGATATTGGAAATAAATACCTTGAGTGGCTTTTGTTCAACTATGGGCGCTACTTATTGGCGGGTTCAGCCCGTGGAGAACTACCTACCAACTTACAAGGAAAATGGTCTCGAGATGCTTCAGCTCCATGGGGAGCAGACTATCGTAAGCGTAGTCTATCTTGTGCTCATTTTAATGGTAATAACAGTAACCTAGATGCGAACATAAACCTGCAAATGTTCTACTGGGCGGCTGAAGTAACCAACATGGATGTCACCCAGTCGCTCTGGGATTATATAGAGGTAAAATCCTCTACTCTTTGTATATGGAGACTGATATATTTTTGCGACAGAAAACTTGGGCTCCTCGAGGTGCTTATACTGCTCAGGTTCTTTACAATATTACCCGCGGATGGGTAACACATAATGAAGTGAGTACCGATATTCTAGCCTTCGTGAGTTATGACTCAATGGGATTTTGTTTCAGATGAACGTTAGTAGTAAAGCCATCTTCATCGGCGGTAATCACTAATGTTCTTACTTATACTTGATGTTTAGATCTTCGGTCACACTGGTATGAAACCAGGAGCACAATGGGCCGATTACCCCGGTGAGTCATTTCAACAACGGATTAGTGTCGTAATAATTTACACTATGCGGCAGAGGCAAATGCTTGGATGGTGAGCCCTGCGGTATAAACTTCTTGGAGATCCGTATAAACTGGGTTTTAGATGGTTCACGTATGGGATCACTTCGATTTCACCAATGATATCGCCTGGTGGAAGACACAAGGGTATCCGTTATTGAAGGTTCGAATTTGCCTACCTTACTTAGATTAGTGCTGATGCGCGCAAATATTTTAGGGTGTTGCTTCCTTCCACCTTGATAAATTGATTCCCGACGAGCACGTTAATGACGGCACACTCGTTGTCGCACCTTGCAACTCTCCGGAGCAGACCCCAATCACACTCGGTTGTGCGCACGCGCAACAGTTAATCTGGCAACTGTTTAATGCCGTAGAGAAGGGAGCGTAAGCTGCGGGTGAGGATGATCAAGCATTCCTAGACGGTCAGTTCCTATCTGTTTGTGTAAGGACAGAGGGACTTATTGTGAGCTGCAGAAATAAAGGAAAAACGGGCGCAAATGGATAAAGGTATTCATATAGGATCTTGGGGACAATTGCAAGGTATGTTTTTACCGTGGAGGGTTGAGCCTCAGAAAATGTGTGCTGAATCGATTAATAACAATAATCGAAGAATGGAAGGTAGACATGGATTCGCCAACAGATACACATCGTCACCTATCTCACCTCGTAGGGCTATATCCGGGATATGCGGTCTCAAACTTTAACTCTTCAGTACAAAACGTAAATTATACATCTGAAGAAGTTCTTTCGGCAGCAGAAACCAGCCTGATACATCGTGGAAACGGCACTGGTCCAGATGCTGATTCAGGCTGGGAGAAGGTCTGGCGTGCGGCCTGCTGGGCGCAGTTCGCCAATTCGAGCGAATTCTATCATGAGTTATCTGTAAGAAAATTGAAATGAGAATTCAATATAAAGTACTAACATAGATATAGTATTCGATTGAAAGAAACTTTGGAGAAAACCTATTTAGTTTATACGATCCCTTCGATGCTGATCCTATTTTCCAAATCGATGCCAACCTAGGATACCCTGCTGCGCTTATGGTAAGAAAGCTGTGAATTCTATAGTGTTGCAGTGTTGACTCTTTGTCTCCGAAATCTCACCTCCATCAGAATGCACTTATACAAGCACCGGATGTCGCTTCAAGCGAAATGCCGATAACGATCACTGTTTTACCAGCCCTTCCCGAGGCGTGGCCAGCGGGCGCTGTTAATGGTGCTCGCTTACGGGCGGTATTTCTGTTGACATGGCATGGGAGGATGGCAGGCCTACTAAGGTTGTACTGTCTTTTGACAAGCATACCGCTCCGAGACCAATTAGGGTGGTGTATGCTAACAAACAAATGGACAGTTTCATGAGTAATAGCGGTAGTACACGTATCATCACGAGCTTCTAGGTATAATATGAGAACTCTCTATATGCTGTTATCGATTTTATAGTCGCTTGAAACTTCCGAATAAACCCAGATCAGCTAAGGTTGATCTTGATCATTTCACACTAAACGTTAGGTCATATTGTGTATTTTCTTTGTCTTTTCTGCACCGCATCCCCGCCTGCGCTTTCCACGAAGGAAGGCATGAGTTGAGATATAAATCCACAATGCTTCGGTTTACCCTTTTATTACTTTGCCCCCATTCGACTGGAATCCATCATGGTGTATATCCGCTCGCGCAAGTTTTGTTGTTGTTTGCCCGTCAGATTCGGAGTCTTTGTTATGACTCTGGTGGGAGCCGTCTGTGGTGGTGCTGCTGCCATTCTTCTTTGGAAGCAAATCGCAGATAATGGTACGCTTGAAACAGGATAAGAAGAGATCATTTGCTCATATGACTCTGTCAGATACCTTTTCAACTGGGTCAACAAGGGACAAGGTCATTTCAGGCGTCACTGCCGGCGCATATACGTTGTTAGCGCTTGTCTCAGTATTAGGGTAAGTCCTTTTTGATATGGGTGCAAAAGCCAAAAATAACACGAACTCCTAGTTTCATTGGTACCATCTTCAAGATAGTTGGACTTGTCACGTTATACTCTCTTCTTCTCTTCTTTAACCTGGGATTCAGCGTCGCCACAGGGGCACTCAATATTTACCTGATGTTCAAGAGCGATTACAAGGAGAGCAAATTGAGAATTGCACGGAGAAGATCGATATAAATCAATCAATTGAAGACGATGCGTGTAGAGTTGCTTATGATGCAGTGAGAGTGGTCTTTATCGTCCTATTTGTGATTATTACCATTGTCTTGCTTTGTAAGTCCCTTTCACTTTTTTCGGTTGACACGATGCTGAGACTGTTGCGACATTAGATGGATGTCTCATTGTTTCAAATTATGTGGTCAGCTTAAGGAGGAGAAAAGTGCAGAAGAGATGTCGAATAACTTTAAGTCGATGAGGAGATGCCAATAGTTATTCCCCACCCTCAAGCTACACCTATATATAACGATTCTGAGTACAAGCCGTTGACTGCAAACGATTATAACGAACATCCCACAACAATCATTACAACCCATAACAGGAAATTATTAAAAATCATCTGGCTACTTTCTCTATCTTGAAAATTTTCTGTGTTGTAGTTCTATCATTGCATGTAACTTCATCTACATACATGTAAATCCAAAAGCTTTGCAATCTACGAGTATAACAAGATGCTGTGCGAAATTTCGAAGAACACTGAAAAAAGGTTTTTGAGAACATTGAATGGAAACTTGATGGTTCATCTGTACTTGCAAATGTACCTGATCTAAATGGGTGGAACTATACAAGACGCGTGCCATGTGTAAAAACTCCGATATCTAAGACACTGAATAGAAGGCGGCGGATCAAAATTCGTCGGTGCTTAACAACCGTAAACATGTTTATTTGTCCTTTGAGAAGTACCCTTGGTGCTCTCGAGCTTGGTACCCCATCGCTGTGGGGGCTCCAAAGGTTTGACTACTCGATTCTAATCGCTTTATGCTAGTGCCTCTAATAGTGTCCCTCATCGTCATGGCCGCCGCTTACTGCGGAGAAATTCCTTGCAGTTGTTCTGGGCGGAGGCTTATAGCAAAGCCAAGTACCCGAAGTCCGAACGGATAAATTTTCAATAAAAAGGAGAGCCGCTGCAGCACTATGCGCAGGCCGCAGTCTCACTAGTACCACGTTCCAGTTGTCTATATCTGGTTCGTAAATTCCTTGATTGAACAAATCTCATCTTCGTCGCTGGTCCCGACGACCTTATACATATTTCAGCTCAAAACTTTAGGAAATCCCCAGTTCTTGGGTAGCTCAGGATGTACACAACTACAGCATTACTTGGCCTGGTGTCTATCTTCTTATCTACAGCTGAAGCGACGAGTCTAACACTCTCGAAAGAGTATTCCGGGTCTTCATTGTATGTCTGGTCACTAGCAGCCTCTTAGACACAAACACTAAAGTCGATTATAATAGCTTCGACGACTGGACTTATGTCGCGGGCACGGATACTAATACTACTGGAAATGTTCTTTTCCAAACGAGAGAACAGGCGACAGATCTCACATACCTCAATAGTGCTGGAAATGCTATCATAAAAGTGGACAACACAACTAGCGGGGTTGGAAACTCGACCTATGGTCGTGCGAGTATCAAGATCATGAGTACTGATAAGGTATCACAAGGTAGCTTAGTGGTGATGGACGCGTTACATGTTCCTTATGGCGTGAGTCCCTTAATTGCATCGCATTTTGTGTACCTTCCTCTGATCAAATCATAGTGTTCTGTATGGCCTGCATTCTGGATGTCTGGGAGCAACTGGCCTTACGATGGGGAAATAGATTTATTCGAGAACGTAAACTTGGCAACAAAAAACCGATACACCCTTCACACGACTGAAGGATGTACTCATCCTGACAATTCGACTTCAATGTCGATTGAGACTGGTACCTTGATCACTACCGATTGTTATAACGCTACAAACGACAACGAAGGATGTGTTGTTGAGGATTCCTCAACGAAGTCATATGGCTCAGAGTTTGCTAGTAATGGGGGTGGTATTTTTGCTGCACTGTGGGATTCAGATGGAATCAAGACTTGGTTCTTCGACCGTTCGAGTGTACCTGACGATATCACAGATAGCCCGAACCCGGATAACTGGACAACACCTGCTGCATACTGGCCTACATCTACTTGTGACGTCGATACCTACTTTGGGGATCAAACACTTATTTTTGTGAGTTATATTGCAAATCCGAAGTTATGACAATATAGTTACCAGCTTCATACTTTGTAGGATATCACCCTTTGTGGGAATTATGCTGGAGAAACATCCGTATTTTCTGAGACTTGTTCCGGAACCTGTACAGACCTCGTTCAGTACCCGACAAACTATGATACTGCTTACTTTGAAGTCTCGTATGTGAGAGTCTTCACAGGGTATGTAATTCCATAAAAAATGGAAACTAAATACACGGAAAGCTGAAATACGTCATACAGTGGCTCAACTTCGTCTTCTGAATCAATAATCCTTTCATCTCATAATTCTCCTTTCACAATATTTGTGATTCTTTCTTCATCCTTGCTACTCTTACTATCATAGACTACTCTTCATTCTCGACAGTCCACATTTTACTATCTGTTTCCTAGGTCTACTTGCCGGTTGTTCTCCTTTAGTCATTCATCTACGCCTATAGCAATATAGAATATGCCTGGTCATAGACTACACTTGTATAGATCTTTACTTTTAGTTTTTTTTTCTCCTTCTCACCTCAGTTGTACAAGTGCATTATTAGTGTCATCATGGACAATTACTTCGGTAGTGCTAAATTTACGTTGATGTCGGACGATTAATCTTTTTTCCCGCTTTAAATCTACAGTTATAGCTTATACTTGCAGAGGACATCATTCATTATTCAGTACTTTAGTGTCCATCTGCAATCTTCTCACCTGTCTTAAATGAGATTACATTCGTGGTTTATGGTTAAAGTGAAGCGTATGCGTCCTAGATCTCAGATCTAAAAAGCGCCGATCATCTACTTTACCGAATTTACTGATTATCGTGTGGATGTCGATCTTGGTCCCGTAAATTGTACCTGACGCTGATCCAATGATAGTGGGTAAATCAAAATCAATGGTTACCACCATCATCTCTTGGTTGGTTACTCAGATACAAACCGTTTCGTGCAGCAGCCTGGTGCTGTAACTGCGTTTCCTCTTCTCTGTGGTATCCAACAAACTCAAGCACACATTTAAACTTACTTTCATTTACTCAAAGATCAAGCATGAAGCTGTCTTATTCAAAAGTAGGCAAGGATCGACTAAAAGTAACAGGTTGGCATTTGTCCGAGTACCGAATTCAAAGAATCTGTTGTAGATGAATAAAACTTATTCTAGCATTGATTGTTGTTGTGGACATTATCGTTCTCGCACTTTCTGTCCGGGTTAATCATACTCAAGAGTTCTTTTGTGGGCTACTTCTGTTGGCATTTCTTCCTTCTGTAGCTGATAATGGTTTGAATCAGTTATGGCTGACTTATTTCCTCTGGGATTATCTATCGCGACATTAGTACTTTTGTGTATACTGTAGGGGCAAAACTCAACGTCTAACTTGAATATCTAGTGACGATCTATAACGATTCTTTTAGATTATTGCTTGATTTTGCACTAGTCAACTCCTTTACATCTCGACCGCCCTTTGACATCGGTATAATGTCCGTGTTAACTGTACTTTGGCTTGGTAACCTCCTTCTCAATACTAAAGCAAACTTGAAAAAGGAGAGCTAATTATCAAATCTCGTAGCTTCCAATTCATTCTCGACTTCACGTTGGCGTCACGTCCCTTTAAACTGCGGTTCCATCCCGGATGAATTCAAGGTACAGAGGGTCTGGTGCCAAGACCTCCAAGCGTTAAAGGCATTTGTTTGGATCGAGTGGGTAATATGTGAGCCTATACTTGCTGATAAGACTATTCTACCATCTCCTGATCTACTAGTAACATAGTGCTTGTAACGACGCTGTTTACTCTCAGGTTTGCTGTGACGGAACATGCTCAAGGGAACAAACACATCTGGAAACTGCATTGTCACGTTACTCCGCTCGTGTAGAAGGAGGAATGCATCGTCGTTCATCGAGCTTCTTCACAGATTTCCGCGAAGGGAGACACATACGTGGAGATAGCTTTGTCAGACTCTGATACTATCAGATTGGTGAACTTCATCCATCAGCAGTCTCTTAGTTACATTGTTATGTGATTAGAGGCTTCCATTCGCCAAGGGTCTCTATAGAATGCACGATATGCGCAAAGTCCTTGAAAATAAACGTTTTATGAGACATACTCTAAATGGTATTAAAGTAGTTATACGGAAGCAGGCCAGCTTGCACACAAGGGGATTTCATACACATTAAATTTCTTAAATTCTTGACCATCTCAACAGACGTTTTATGAGAAAGAGTAAAAACATGACAATGAGTCCGAGGTCGGAAACCAATAGTAGTTGACATCATAGTCGACATCAAATCTTCTATAACTCAGAAGGACGTGGCTACCTAAGCTTCCATTGGTGTTTTGATTCCTCCCAGTCTTACTTCTCTTACCAGGTACTTCCAAGTCAACATTCCAAATGGCGAAGCAACATTGCAGGCGACATCAAAAGAAACGCCGGTGTCCCAGTCATGTCTTGATTTTTTTTCAAGAAACAATAACTATAACTATAGTTCCTTCATGGATCAATCACTTATTTACAGCCATCGGAAACTAGAATCTTCCAACTAGGCGCATTTGTGCTCCAAATATGATTCATCTTCAATTCGCAAACCTCGAATTGAGATGTGACCTTCATTCCGGACATTTTCTATCGGATGCTGAGGTCTTAGACTATTATGTCTCGAGAAGTAATATATATTTTGGTTCATCGAGAATTCTGTATATACCCCTACGCCCGACCTGAGTGTACTAAAGAACGCCTTGTATTATACAATCATGTAAACAAAATCTGAGAGAGTCTTCTGATATTCTGTTACATCTACCAATACTGATCGTTTATTGGAATAGTGAAATTTCACTTCCATATGGTTTACGAGCCATGCGTCTGTATTCGCGTCTGTAATGATGGTACGTATAACTCCGTCACTATGTATCAAAGTATCCTAGCTAACTTGCATCAATCGGGAAGTCTTCTGACAGGAATTTTGTGGCTTCCCTTCTTATGGGTAGGGTATATATGAAGTACACATCTCCTATGTGTATCCAACCTCAATAGGCCCTCGTACTGTGTTACCAATACTGCGATGATTTACTCTGAAGCTGCTGAATCATGGAAATTGAAAGTATGTACTGCTTTTTCACTTTTGGCACTCCTAGCTAATCAAGGGGCAAAGTACCTTGCGTGTGCGTTTTAATTGCAACAATTCTAATGAAACATATAGAATGATGATGATGAATTTTAATGATCGTTATTGCATGTAGTGTCAGGTCTAACACTGAGTGTAACTTATGCAATACCTATAATGATCTCTGGCTGACTTTTTCGATTAAGCTTTACCAGTATCTTATAACCATTTATTACGAGGTATTTCCCATGCTAATTCATGTTACTAATATACTCTCCTGTTTTCATCTTGCAATTTCCAAAGATTAATCACCTCTGGACGTCACAACTGACAGCAATGAAGACGGTCTTCATCATAAATCGCTATCTCCCCATTACGACTGCTATCGTCTTCTGTGCTGGTATTCGGACCTTTCTCGCTAGTTGGTTTTATCAATAGTTGATATTATACTTTTCAGAGGTATTTCTCCCGCATGCCATAGAAGTATGTACATATACACGCCCTTATAGTTTGATTGGGGGTTGGACATTGATTTTATAACAAGTCGTGCAATCCTTACATGTTCATTTTCGAGTGTAAGTTATCCCATCATTGTTGTGTATAACTTGAGAAAACAAAACTAATCATCAATGTAACTACATCTAGTTGCAGTCTTCGCAAATGTTTTGGTTTCAGCAAGTGAGCTATTTTGCGTTGTATGGTCTCTATAGGATGATATATCGATATAAAACGAAAGCCATTGTGACTACGCGCCTTTATATACTTTGGATAGACCACACAGCAGTAAGAATATCAGCAGTATTGATACCAGTTGTACGTACCGATCTTTACTGCTAGTGTTATATATACTAACTTGGACCAAGATAATGGGCCTAATTTCGATCACAATCCTCGCAATAGCGCCTCCATTTAATAAGAGTCAGTATCTACACGTATGTAGAATACTGAGGCTCCGCATATGTATGACGTCTGTTAATAGGTATTCCGGACAATAAGCGGACATCCATAGCAGACTGTGCGGACGTTCGCCCGTTGAACTGGCTGCCTTTAATACTGTTATTTTTAGTAGAGCTTAGTAAGTTCAAGTACACTCGAAAATTACTCACTCTGTTAACCTCAAACTACAAGTTTCAGTATTTCTAATGGCTATAAAATGGTTAAGAATTAATCACGGCAGTTAGTATATGTCTAATTTGAATTCATAGAGAATTAATGAGAATCATCCAGTGACCAGAAGCTCTGAATCACGTTCTGTTTTAAAATGCACGCTCATTGATGACGGTAAGATCTTGCTACTTGTTAGATGGATACAGATGTAAATCTTTCTGTTCTAGGAATACTTTACTATGCATATAGCATTTGTAAGTACTTAATCTCCACTTTTGAATAATTTACTCAAATTATAGGTCTATGAAATTAGCCATAACTCTTGTGGCTATTATTCTACTGGGACTGGGGAAATCATCGGTGCGTAATTTAAAGAAGAAACAGATAGTAAGACGTAGTGCACTTAAAGGTAATCTTGACAGGATCATGTTGTAACAATCGCTGTAATCTAGTGAGTCGTTCTACCGCATTTATAAGGCAAGCCCAATCATAACCCGTCCTTTGCTTATAGCTTCGATACCATTTTTCGCAGCATTATTATTATGCATCTTTCCATTCACCTTCACCATGTATACAGATCTAGTAGTGGCTTAGAAACTAATTCTCACACGAGTCATATTGAGTTCAATAGTACGTAGAAAATATCTGTAGGTAATATGCTAGATATAATGTGATTGACTCCTGTGGTTTAAGATGATGAGAAATACAACTTGAAAAAAATTTCACAGACAAGAACTCCCTATTAAATACTAGCAAATACCTATCAACAGTGTCGATATCCTGAAGTTACAGTGTTATTTCCGATCAGGATAAGTCCTTAGCTGAATCTACACAACACGAAAGTAGTTTGTATGCGTCCATAGAGATGAGTTATCGCTAACTTTGATAGAATTTTGCAGGGCACCATATTTTTGCACCCTTGCATTCACCCTCGTGATTTATACAGATCCAATGATAGGGCCGAAGGCAAATCATGCAAAAATCATGTAGAACTGAGTAGAGTGTCAGAAATTGAACTCCAGATACAATTTGTGGAAGATGACTTCATGTAGGCACAGCACCATAAGTAAGGGTAATTTAAGGGTGACTATGATTAGTGGACCTATGCTTTACATAGTTAGGAAGTAATATATCATATTTGCAGCTTTGCTAACGTCGATCGTGAACCTTACATGTAGTCTTCATTGTGATTTATCATATTCTCTTAGTTAGTATATATACAATGGAAGTTAAGGAAGAGTATAATCTTACAAAGAGGTAATCCAACGAAGACCTTGTTACTTGCACTACAGACTATCTGCATCATAGTCTCAAGGGCTGGCTTTGATGCCCAATCAACACTATCGTGAGACATTAATCTTATACAATGAAAGTGGAGATATCTTGGCTAGCTCTGATTTATTCCTCAAAGACAGCTACAATCTCATCTGCTATTAAGCCGTAGATGATATGATCTAAGAGATAAACACCCACACGTTTCTGGGAATCCTAAAGTTCCAACTTTTTTCTGAGGGTGGAAACCTCTTCGACTGGTATCCGTTTGCTTTTTTCCGCCTCGACGCAAGCCCTTTTAGATACTGCGAGATCATTCTCCACTTTACAGTGGAGATTCTGTGTACATGAGCATTGTTATCGAGATTGGCATGATTCTCCATTGACTTACGATTCTTACACAGTTCATCTCAACCGGACTCGGCTGATAGTACAGTGTAGATCTCGCCTGGGAGGAGGGAATTTCTTCAGTGTGGGAAAAGACAACTTTGTCAGACTTTGATACTATCAGATTCATTCATCAACAGTCTCTTAGTTACATTATTATGTGATTAGAGGCATCCATTCGCCAAGGATCTCGCCTACATAGAATGCATGATATGCTCAAAGTCCTCGAAAGAAAAGTTTTTAGAGAAATACTTTATAGGATACAAAGGTAGTAATTCTGGAGTAAATTATATTGCCCACATGAGGATTTCATGTCCATGGACGCCATATCAAACTCCATTAACAGACGTTTCACTACAATGTTAAGAAAGTAAGAAAAAAACATACAATTTCTCCGATTTTGGGAAGTACTAGTAGTTAGTATCTTGATCAACGCCAATTCTTCTGGAGTGAGACTCACCAGAATCACTTTAGATTTACTCAGTTTCACTTCTACTACAAGTTTTTCCGAGTCAGCAATTTTCCAAAACTGGAAAAGTAACATCACTGCGATCGACAAGTGTGGCAATGCTCGTGTCCCAGTCGTGTCTTGACTTTATATATTTTTATCTATTAATATAGTTCATTCATGGATCAATATCTGGTCTTCAGCCACCAGGAACTTACTTTTAGCGATTAGGCGTACATGTGCTCTATTTCTAACTCGTCCTTAATTTATAGCTGCGTCCCTTGAATCGAGATGTGACCTCCATTCCGGATGTTTCCTGTGGGATGCTGGAGTCCTCGGTTTATGTCCCAGAAAAGGTATATATTGTAGTTTGTAGAGATATCTATCATGATATATCTCGAAACATTCCACGATCGACGTAAGTGCACGGAAGGATTCTTTGTACTATACTAACATGTGGCTACTGACTGAAAGGATATTATGATATTCTGTTACGATTACTATAACTAGTCGTTCACTATAAGCAATGTCTCACTTTCCTACTATTCACAAGTCATGCGGACGTATTCGCGTCTGAAATGGTGGTAAAGATAGCTCTGTCACTATGTGGTTGAGTAACCCAAGTAGCTTGCGTCAATCAAGAATTCCTGTGACAGAATTTATTTAGCTTCCCCTCCTACGGTTAATATATATATATAACATATCTCCTATGTACCCCCTCCCTTCAATAATCCCTCATAGAGTGCCTATATCACCATAATGAGTTTTCTTGAAGCTGTTGAATTATGGGAACTGAAGGTATGTACATGCGCTACCTTATCTTTTTGCACCCTTTAACGAAGAGAGTAAAAAGCATCTTACATGTGCGTTCTACTTACTTCTACTCTAATGAGCATTCGAAACGATAAAAAAACTAAATTTTCGTTGTTGTGTGCAGGGTCAGCTTTAACACTGAGTGTAATTTGAGAAATACCTGAGATGTCTATTGGCTAACCTTTAGTTCAAGATTTACCAGTATCTTATAACCTTGGATTATGAGGTATCTTACACTCTAGTTCATGGTGCTAACATAATCCCTGTCCTCATTCTGAGCTTGCCTAAGGTCAACCATCTCTGGACATCACGTCTGACAGTAATGAAGATTATCTTCATCATAAATCGCTATCTCCCCATTACGACTACCGTCGTTTTCTGTGCTGGTATGTAGACTTGCCTAGGTTGAAAATATCCGTAATTGATAGTTGTATTGCTCAGAGGTATATCTCCCACACACCATAGAAGTAAGTACACGCTCTTAAAGCTTGATTGAGGGTCGGACAATGATTTCAAACAAGTCATGCAATCCTTACATGTTCATTTTTGAGTGTGAGTTATTTCATTGTTATTGTATATATTTTGTACAAACAAAGCTGATATATACATGTAACTACATTTAGTTGTAGTCTTCGCCAATACGTTTGTTTCAGCAAGTGAGTTATTTGGCGTTGTATGGCTCTCCAGAGCAATTTACCAATGCCAAAAACGAAAGCCATTGTGACTGTACGTCTTTATATACTTTGGATAGACCACACAGCGATAAGAACATCAGCCGTATTGATACTAATCGTACGCATCGATCTCTGTTGCCATTACTTTACATACTAACTTTGACCAAGATTATGAGCCTAATTTCGATTATAATTCTCGCAATAGCGCCTCCGTTCAATAAAAGTCAGTATGTGCATGCATAAGATGCTAAGGATCCGCATATGTATGATGTATATAAATAGGTATTTCAGACGACAAGCAGGCATCCATAGCAGACTGTGCAGACATTCGCCCACTAAACTGGTTGCCTCTAGTTTTCCTACTTTTAGCTGAGCTTAGTAAGTATAGTCCAAGATTATATGATAATATCTTACACCATTAACCTCAAACTACAAGTTTCGGTTTTTCTAATGACACTAAAACGGTTAAAAGCCAATCACGACGGTCAGTATCTGGATAAATTGATTTTACAGATTTTACATAGAACTAACGAGTATCGTCCAGTGACTAGAAACTCTCCTTCCCGATCTGTTCTAGGATGCACGCTCATTGATGACGGTAAGATCTCACTACTGGCTAGATAGATACACGTATAATTCTGTCCATTTTAGGACTACTTTACTACGCATACAGCATTTGTAAGTTCTTATTCCCCTCTTTCACATGTTTTACTTATGTTATGGATCCATAATAATAGCAGTAAATCTTGTGAGTATCATTCTATTGGGACTGGGAAAATCATCGTACGTAATCGAAAGAAAATATAGGAAGTTAGATATAGTGCACCTAATGGTAATTTTGACAGGATCATGTCGTAACAATCGCTGTCGTCTGGTGAGTCGCTCTACCACAATTATAAGGCAAGCCCAATCATGATCCGCTCTTTGCTTATAGCTTCGATACCATTTTTCGCAGTATTCTTATTATGCATCTTTCCATCCATCTTCACTATGTATACAGATCTAGTAGTGGCTTAGAAGCCAATTCTCACATGAGTTATATCGAATTTAACAGCATGTAGAAGCTTCTGTAATTAATATGATAATTAAGATGTGATTATAAAAATTTGTCCATATATTGAGATGATGAGACAAATAACGTGAAGAAAGTATCACAGATAAGAACTTCTTACCTATTATATACCAGCATATACCTATTAACAGTGGCGATATTTTGATGTTAACATGCTATTCGATTATATCAAGTCCTTAGCTGAATCTACGCACCACGCCAGTAATTTGTATGCGTCCATAGAGATAGGCCATTGCTAACTTTGATAGCATTTTGCAGGGCACCATATTTTTGCACACTTCCAGTCACCCTCGTGATTTATACATCTCTAATGATAGGGACGAACTCAAAACAGACAATAGTCATGTAGAACTGAGTAGAATTTCGAAGATTGAACTTATCCCATCCAGATACGATTTGTGGAAGTTGATTTTATGTATGATAATACTTATAAAATATATACTTATAAGGGTGAAAACCTATTATCTCCTTTCAGTAGCTTGCTTGTTAATTACTAAGAACAAAAAGACTCTTTTGTAGCTGCCACAATAGCTAAGAATTTCTTATCCAACCCCCTGATTTTCTACAGATAGACGTCCTCAAATTCAGGTCAAAGTCTGCATTTCTCACCATGTATATCATATCATATACTTAAGCTGCTGTTTTGAGACTTGAAAATTATAGCAATTAAATTGATACGGTATATTTAGAAAAATGAATACGACACTTTGTAGTATCAGTGCCATAATGCAAAGAGAGCTTTGCCTAAATTCCATTTTACGAACTTGCCAAGTTGATTTAATAACCAACGCATCGAATTCATCTCACTTTGGACAAGGTAATAGTAATCTACATAGTCAACGTTACCCACAGTGAACACATCATCCTCAAATAGCATGTATTTCCAAACTATGATGCCTATACCAGATACACCTGATTCCCCAAAATTTTGGAAGCGAGATGTCTAAGAAATGTTAGCGTGACAAACAATTTATAATGAGATTGCGTATCTACGAATCATGGTAATCGTCCAATGCTATGTGCGTACATTCGTTTTATCAGGCACATAAAAATGACGCAACTGATGGATGACTGCAAAGAAATTTGCCAAAATTTGATCTATTTACATGAAATTGTGTTATGTAACATGGCAAGAAGAGGTTTAATTTGCACCTTTTTTGGGAGTTTGAATTCTTTACTGACCGATGGCCAGGATTACTTTGTTCATAATATAAGGTTTGCGTTTCCTACCATTTCTCATATTCAATTATGACCAGAAATCCATATAAAAATTGGAGGACGTAATGCTTTTAAGATATTCTTCTTCCCGCTCCTTTACTAGACGTAAATAATCAACACTTGCCAATGAAGCTCTGGCAGACATTAACAGCTTCCGCCATTCTCTTTTCTATACTTCCTGTAGTTTACCCTTCTGAGTTGCAATGCGTCTGTCCTACTGGTCAGACCATAGGTACTTTGTCTGCACTGACTTCGACTAGTGGCAAAGCGGTACCTCCACTAGCTCAGCTGCTTTAGGTACTTCAACGACCAATTCTACTTCAGTCCCGACGAGCTCTTCAACCCCAACATCCTCTTCTAATTCTACATCATCTAGCTCCTCTTCTTCTAATTCTACTTCATCTAGTTCATCATCATCATCCAACTCTACGAGCTCATCCAATTCTACTACGTCAACTAATTCTACTGGTTCTTCTAACTCTAGCTTGAGCGGGGCTCAATACGTTCTTTATAGTGATTTGTCAGTTACAAATACAGATACTTCCAACTGGATCCCAAATGTACTCCCCCTGTTGACTCCATCAAAGGATGGAACGTCTTGTAAGCAGTTTGCTCCTTCACATAGTTAGATGTCGTTAATAAGCTGGATATCGTTTAGTTTATTGTCATTCCTTCTATCAACTAAATCTGCAGATCAAGCAGCGGCTTGGGAGACCCTTGACTCTGCTTCTCGTAAAAAGGCAAAACAGATATATAACGATGCGGGTATCAAGATTCTCGTGTCAGCATTTGGTTCAACGGAAATACCCACAACGAGTGGTATAGATGCTAACACATGCGCAGAATATATGGCTAAATGGGTACTTGCTAATGATGTCGATGGTATTGACATCGATTATGAAGACTTATCTGCTATGCAGCTTGCTGATGGTAAAGCTGAAGAATGGCTGATAACTTTTACTAGCGCCCTACGAAAGCAGCTTCCCAGGGACAGTATATCATTACCCATGCTCGTGAGTTCTTCTGCGGCTTTTTAGGCCCACATTGCTTAATTGTCATATATAGCTGTTTCCCCTTGGTTTGGGACGTCATATGCTTCTGGTGCTTATAGAACAGTTCATCAAAAAGTTGGCGATCAGATTGACTGGGTAAGCAAAGACACTGTAAATTTCTGAAAACCCCATGCTAACCCGTACATCAGTATAATCTTCAGTACTACAACCAGGGAGACTACGACGATTGTAGTACTCTTATCGAATCTTCCACCAAATATCCTGGATCCTCGTTGAAAGAGATTGCTTCTTTCGGTGTACCATCAAATAAGCTTGTGATAGGTAAACCATTTACATCTGCAGACGCTACTAATGGGTACATGGAACCCTCAAAGCTTGGGAGTGTGTTAGACAAGCTCAAGGCCAGGGCTGGAATGGAGGTATAATGACTTGGCAATACCGCCCGAGTCAAGATTTCCCGACCTGGGTTAAACAGGCCTCTGGACAAACTTAGAAAGGGCCCCAAACCAAACTTGAGTTTTCCTTATATTATTTTTGTCTCAACATAACTCGGTATCAGGAATACTAGTTAAGATCATACATTATTCGAGGTTCAATAACTCTAGACTATTGTTATATTTACCAAATAGCTTAGATATAACTTGATTTATTATTAGAAACAATGAAATTATATTTTGAATTTATAGTAAATGATTAACTTCGCTAGTCAATAAAAGTAGTAGCCTAAATTAAATAATAGTGACTAAACCAGCTATCCTAAAAAGGAAATTGTCTATAATTTGATGATGAAATTCATCGTCCCAAATATTCTGGTCTTGAAATTGCATGCACCCATAGATTATGGACTCTAATGATCTCTTCTCATTTCTTGATGCGAAAGAACCCGAAGATGATAGCGATGTCGAAGAAGACGGGATGGAAGGCATTGAACCCTACGAAAAGGAAACGGACAGTGTGGCAGAAGACGGTAGTTTAAAGCGAAAAGCTGAGTTTGACGGCAGGGACTCGTTAACACAAGTCCGAGAAGAAAAGCAGGAAAATGAAAACGTAGATGAAAGAGATTCTTCACCTGCGGTCAAGAAACCCAGAACAGCGTCCCCTGCTCCAGTCGTCGTTGATGAGTTCGAGACGGAAGCAAAACGAGAAGTTGCAGCAAGTGCGGGCTTAACTGGGTCTGTTGAAGCTGGTGCGCGTCTTGAACTCAAGCATCAAGTTCGACATCAGGTTGCTGTTCCTCCTGGGTATAACTATGTACCGATTGCAAACCATGTCCCTCCGGCAAAACCTGCTCGCGAGTACAAATTTACGCTTGACCCGTTCCAGCAAGTGTCCGTCCACGCTATACAGAGGAACGAAAGCGTACTGGTTTCTGCACACACAAGTGCAGGTAAAACGGTTGTCGCGGAATATGCTATTGCACAGTGTCTTGAGAATAGACAACGTGTAATATATACGAGTCCGATTAAGGTATGTATCTTGGATTGCATAGGAAGATGGTCAATTAAGTATTGCTAGGCTCTAAGTAATCAAAAATATCGCGAAATGCTCGTAGAATTCGGAGATGTAGGTCTCATGACAGGTGATGTTACAATAAATCCTTCAGCGACCTGTCTGGTCATGACGACAGAGGTACGTTTGGATTGCTTAGAAAACTTCTCAATTCTTACACACCCTACAAGATTTTGCGGTCAATGCTCTATCGTGGCTCAGAGATTATGAGAGAGGTAGCATGGGTTATTTTTGATGAAATACACTATATGCGAGATAAAGAGAGAGGTGTTGTTTGGGAGGAAACTATAATTTTGCTACCTCATACTGTGCGTTATGTGTTCCTTTCTGCAACTATCCCGAACGCAATGCAATTTGCCGAATGGATCTGTAAATCCCATGAACAACCTTGTCATGTTGTTTACACCGATTTTCGTCCCACGCCTTTGCAACATTATTTATTTCCTGCGGGAGGCGAAGGCATATATCTTGTTGTGAACGAAAAAAGTGAATTTAGAGAAGATAATTTCAGCAAAGCTATGGGATTTATTGCGGATAGGCAAGGTGAAGACCCAGCCGACCCTAAATCGGGAAAGGGACGCAAAGGGAAGACAAAAAAGGGAGTTGAAAAGAAAGGTGATAGTATCTTGCACTCGAAAATCAGTAATTACTAAACATAGCAACAGGTCCTTCTGATATTTCTAAGATCATAAAAATGATCATGTTGAAAAATTTCAATCCTGTCATTGTCTTTGCATTCAGCAAACGTGAATGCGAAGCTAACGCACTAAGCATGTCAAAACTGGAGTTTAATAGTGCAGAAGAACAAGATTTGATAACAAACATCTTCAAGAATGCGATGGAAAATCTATCTCCCGAAGACCGAGAACTCCCTCAGATTGCCAATATCTTACCACTCTTAAAGCGCGGTATAGGTATTCATCATGGTGGACTTCTTCCTATACTTAAGGAAGTGATTGAAATCCTTTTCCAAGAAGGTTTAATAAAAGTTTTATTCGCTACCGAGACGTTTTCCATAGGATTGAATATGCCTGCCAAAACAGTCGTATTCACGGATGTCAAGAAATTCGATGGCCATGATTTTAGAAATCTCTCTTCTGGGGAATACATCCAAATGTCTGGTCGAGCCGGGCGGCGAGGACTTGATGACCGTGGCGTTGTGATTATGATGGTCGATGAAAGGTTGGAGCCCAGTGCAGCGAAAAACATGATCAAAGGGGAAGCAGACAGACTAGACTCGGCTTTTCATCTTGGATATAATATGGTATTGAATCTCATGAGGGTGGAAGGGGTTAGTCCAGAGTTTATGCTAGAGCGGTGTTTCTATCAGTTTCAAAATAGTGCGAATATTCCCACCCTGGAACAAGGTAGATGATATCTTTTCACCTGACGTGATTTTCTCTGAACAACTATTCCCAGAATTGAAACAAGCTGAGGAGAAGAGGGCGACTTATTCCATACCAGATGAAAAGCTGGTTGAGGAGTATTATAACTATAGGCAACAGCTAGATCAGATGGGAGCCGATCTACGAGAGGTTATTACCCATCCGGCGTATAGTCTACCGTTCTTGCAACCCGGGCGACTTGTAAAAATTAAGTACCAAAGTTTTGATTTTGGCTGGGGTATCATAGTAAACTACCAAAAGCGAATCCCCCCCAAAGTGAGTAGTTCTACTTGAAGAGTATGTCCTGACTAGTGTATAAAACCCTCTGACCTACATTGAATTAGAATCGGCAAGGGCCCGTTGTTGAGGATTTATCGCCTCATGAACAATATGTTGTTGATGTCCTCTTAAACTGCGCCCAAGGTTCTCTTATACCAAAAGAACGTTACACATCTACCGCAACACCTGGTGGTGTTCTACCTTGCCCTTCTGGAGAGAAGGGGGAACCAATAGTTGTCCCTGTTCTACTATCGACCCTTGCCGAAATGAGCCTCATTCGCATACATATGCCAAAAGACCTTCGTACACTACAAGCACGAGAAACCACTTGGAAAAGTATTTTGGAAGTTCATAGGCGATTTCCAAAAGGAATTCCGCTGCTGGATCCTGTTCAACATATGAAAATCCCGGATGATAAGCTTAAGCAACTCGTAAAAGTAAGTGAATATATCAGTCTCCATCACATTATTCGCCTCTGACGTAAATCATAGAAAATTGACTTGATGGAGAAAAAAATGGTTTCCAGCCCATTACACAAGGACCCTAGGCTACCTGAACTATTCAGTACATACGCAGAGAAGCAAAAATGCCAGAGAAGGATTCGTGAACTTAAGAAAAAAGTACAAACAACACTAGATATCATGCAGCTTGAAGAACTTAAGAGTCGAAAGCGTGTTCTTCGAAGATTAGGATTCACAACTTCCTCAGATATCGTCGACATGAAAGGTCGGGTAGCTTGTGAGATAAGCACAGGCGATGAGCTCTTGCTCACCGAAATGATTTTCAATGGCGTTTTCAATTCTTTACTTCCAGAACAATGTGCTGCACTCTTAAGTTGTTTTGTGTTTGATGAGAAGGTACCATTGTTGCAGACTATCACTGCAGTCACTTACTGACCCGTGATATTTCAGAGCGAGCAACAAATCAAGCTCACTGAGGAACTGGCTACCCCTCTTCGTGTTATGCAGGAAATGGCTAGAAGGATAGCAAAAGTGATGGTGGAATCAAAACTTCCTGTCAAAGAGGATGAATATGTCGCCTCGTTCAAGGTTGAGCTTATGGATGCAGTAATTCAGTGGTGTCGGGGTGCTTCCTTCACGGCTCTTTGCAAAGTAAGAGATTCGGTGCCATCGAGTTGAACACATCAATTGATATTCTTTGCTATCTAGACCACAGATATCTTTGAGGGAAGCATTATACGTGTCTTTAGACGATTGCAAGAGCTTCTTAGACAAATGGCGGCTGCCTCGAAAGTGATTGGAACAAGGAACTGGAAGAAAAGTTCCAAAAAGCATCAGAAATGCTTGCTCGGCCTAATTCAGTCATTTTTTGTTCATCATTGTATCTTTAGTTGCATGCACTATCTTATCCATCTCACTTCTTTTTTCAGGCGTTCCGTTGTTGTGATTGTTATTATTGTAATACACTTCTTTCTTGTATATTTTCAACTCTCTTTAACGTTTTTACCGACGATCGCATCTCATTAGAGTGATTTTTGTCCAGACAACAAAAGTACTTATTGCAATATACAAGATGGTGATACTGACATAGAAAAACTATACAAAGCAGCCGAAAGCCCAATAAGGAAAACAAACGATGTCGAATATGAATTAAAAGAACGGCACGTGAAGGATCGTGAAGAAATTCTCTGGTAGACGTTGGGAACGAATTCTTTGGAAAAGATCGCGCAAGAAAGACACTGACGTATAATTCTGATGGTGAGAAAGCGAACAAGAAACAATACAAGTACATACTGAATGCAATGAATGTAGAAAGGAGAGACGACTTATTGAAAGAACGACGAATAAGGAGAGGCGTCAGCATCTCTTAGGATATAAACTTAAAGACGGTAGTGAGCAGAGCGATTTACAAGACATGATCCTTCGTCAACCCAGACATCGGCTATTTCATAAGGTCAGCAAGGGGATAGACACATATATGAGAGGTTTGAGATGTACCTGCACCACCGGGAGTGTCAGCCTCAGTCCACCATTTGGCGGTCCAAAGGTGACCGTCTGAATTTTATGTCAGGACACTGAGTTTACTTTCTTCGCTTGAACCTAAGACTTACTATATGTTACTTGTTGACCTCCGACGTAGGCGATCTTAGATATTTTTTAGGAAAGAACATGAGTACAGTTCCAAGCCTTAGTTATCTATCACTTACGGTAGCATCCCAAGCAGCAACTGAGGCGCAAGAGCCAGAGGTAGGGGTAGAAGTCGGCGCACTGGTGGTGGTCGTAGTGGTGGCAGTGGAAGTTGTACCAGGGTTTGAAGAAACAGTGGTGGTGGTAGTACTCGGGCTTGAAGTTGTAGTACTTGATTTCGAGGTAGTAGAGGTCGAAGTCGAAGTGGTAGTAGAGCTTGGAACAGAACTGGTAGTCGTACCAGTGTTCTGACCCATGTTGTTACGGATATTGTCCCATTTACTGTCAGGGAAGCTAATGCATTATTGTTTTAACAACTTCATGTTCTTTCTACATGAAGAAAATGACATACTTGATGTGATTCTGGGTTTGGTCAAGGGAACCGAAAACATTGGCCGTAGTTGTAACTAGAGAGTCAGTGGAGTTCGTCTTATCTGTGGAGAGCTAGAAGAGAATAGTAAGTCATTTATTTATTGGAATATATTATTAGATTACTAACATCCCAGAACATCTGACCACCAAGTCCCTTCGAAACAACATACTGTGCTTTCAATGTTGCAATATGGGGAGTATCATAGGAGACCAACTCGCGACTCGACGAATCGTAAGAATAGCTAGTAACATCCGTTAAATTCTCGAAAACTTGAGCACCTGCGAGTGGTAAATCTTTGTACGAGTAAATTCCAGCTTCGATAGTTCCAGGACCAATCTTAACAAATATTCCACTACTCAGCAAAAGTGCTTTGTCATTTAAGAGCGGACAGAGAGCTTACACCGCTGTATGGCTGACCGATACCGTTCGTGTTCTCAAATGCCCGACCATACAGAGGAATACCTTAAAATGAAGATCAGTATACTGCATATGAACTTTGTTTCAGAGCTGAGCTAATCACCCATATTGATCTTTCCTGCTGTAGCTCCATTTTGGAGGTAGAAAGTGATGGCCTGATCCGTGCTTACACCTGTTCGGGATCCACCATAAAGGTTAGCCTGGTTGTCAGCCTTTGAAAAGAAATGAGTAAAGTTGATATCATAGCTGGTGATTAGAGGCCTACAAAGGTGAGCCATGAACCGGCATAGTCGTATGCCATCAAGTTCCAGTATGATAGGGCTGCATCCATCTGAGCAACATTGAGGTTTGCATAGTTTGCAGATCCTGCAGCTACAGCAGCCTATTTATAATATACAGATAAACCGATACTCTAGAATAGAAGACTAGAAATTTGCGTACGGTGATTTGGTAAGGGACAGTGTCTCCGTTTGAGGTCGCAAGGGAATCAAACGCTCCGCGCAAAGACGTTAACAAATCAGCAAAGCCTTGCCCTTGAGCTTGGCTTGAAGGATATTCGAAGTCGAGGTCACTAAATTGGTGACAGATCCCGTCAGCCAAATAGAAGATTTTGTTAACTCCGATACATACATTCCATCGAATCCGTAGTCCTTAATTAGCTGGACCGCGGAATTAACGAAGGTTGTTCGTGCAGTTGTATCGGTGACGAAGTTGTAATGTCCGTCCTGCGAATAGGTCCAGCCACCAATAGAAAGCAAAACCTTAAGGTTTCTAATTATAGGAGGATTTAGTCAACTTATGGCATTACACTATAGCTGGAGATCTTCGTACCTATTGGCTAGCTTCTTCAAGTAAAGCTATGGTAGATGTCTATTGGTGGATCTAATATTAACCAAACTATATTGAAACCCACCTGTTTAAGGCAGCCGTAAAGGTTGTTCCCAGTGTCATCCCAGGAATCACCAGGGAAATGTTTCTACGTTACAAGCTGATGAACGCTGGTATCTCTGATGTGAAGTTAATGAATAAGTCTACCTGTTCATCGGCATACGAGTCGGTGAGAACAATTGTACCATCCGACTGTATATCAGCGAATGCATATAGGATATGAGAGAGGGGGGCCACATTGATATCGGTTGGTTCTGTTTACACATGTATTCAGTATCCTATACTTAGTAGAAACGGATATATTCATGGAAGAATGTCTCACGGAAGTTCGCTCCATAAATACCCCTGAGATATCAATTTATCAATAAAGATTCAAATAATCTCCTAATAGTACACACCAGTTTGTAAAGTATGCTGCTTGTACCTTAGATACAGCACGAGTATCAAGAACTTCATCTACTAAGGGTTCAATAGAGGTAGCATGTACGATTCCAATTGCAAGGAAGGCAAGTGCAAACAGTTTATTGCTTATACCTCCGATCATATTGAAAGATAATAAAGAATGAGGTCAGTGTAGACGACAGCTAAAAGAGAGGAAGTAAAGAGTGAAGGTCAGCTAAGTGATGAATGCCCGGAGTGACCTGGCTTCCAGAGGACATCTGGTCGGCCCTTTTATATGGTATGACCAAGTCAGCCTCGTAGAACTGTACAAAGCTAGCCACTTGTCTATCCAACGCCTCCGGAATTCGGGGGTCCAGAACGGACAGCTCATGAACAAAACGCCCAGCCAATGCTATAGCTTCTAACATAGTGTGCTCAGACAACAAGCCGTGATCTTAATGAAGAAGCTGGCAAGATAAGGTACCGGTAGCAAGAGGGAAGTAGCACATGCATGTGTTGAAACGAAGCAGCCAGCGTAAAACAGAAGTATTGGACATTGAAGCCGCTTTCAATAGTCTATTTTATTATTCTGTCAAGATAGTGATAGCTCCCACGCTTTTCTTGTATTTTGTCAAATTTGTGCTCTGAGAATTGTAGATACGTCCATCCGATTCCCGGTGAACCTTAAATGCAGACAGTGGCTGGTCATTTCTATTTTTGCTAGTAACTCTGACTCAAAACCGTGAATTTTCTCAAAGAAGCACTACGCCCGGTCGAAAGACACGTAGCAAAGGATTATCCTCTTGTGATGATCGTTAGGTGTAAGGGTAGCAAAGAAAAGAAATTAGCCATCGGCTTGAAAAGAGAGAAGATCGAATATGAACAGATAGTGACTGTGACGTGGCTGAAAAAAAAACGATAATATCATAGCAGTACACACGACAGGAGATTGTAGGATATAAGGCCATATCTAGCTTGTGAGACGAGCACATGGCTTAGAATCTTGGCGAGTTATATCAAAACAATTTAAACAAAGAGACTCTGGATTTACAACAATTTATTGAGTTGTTAAATTATAGTAAATGGGTGGTTACTATATTTGGAACCTCGGCAAATCTTGATCATATATTTACATATGACTACGACATTCAAGACACGACACATCATATATTTCTGAGTTCATTCGAAGTTGGATACATTGGACACTACAGACTAAAGCTATGGATAAATAAATACAATACACATGAGAAGAGATCTGTAAATAATTCAAGGAACGGAAGGTGCTTTCTTAAGCTTAAAATAAATTATGTACATATTCATTAACGCTTCTTGAGACAGGATATTTACTCCGGGAATGCTTGGGAGCGGACTGTAGCAATCCAGCTTGCGGCAGCGTCGGGGAACTTCGATTTTAAGAGAGTTACCAAGATATATAAATAATCATTCATAAAAGGCGACTAGAACTGCGTACCTCCCATACCATAACACCTGCGTCCCAACCTTGTGCCTTAGCCTGAGCGACACAGGTTGCTAGTGTGGATGGCTCAATAAAACCGTTGCTGGCATCGCTTGAGGTAGCTGGTTTTCCGATGACTAACTTGTCCAGAGTAATGCCGCTGTCAGCGATTTGGAACAAAGCAGACTCGGGCCAGGTGCTTGAGGAGTTGTTTAGAAGGCCGTCGCAAGTAGTGTACTCGGTTGTCCCCTCTATAACAAGTAACCATATTTCAGAATAAAAGCTAGGGAGGATAAAAATAGGACTCACGGTTATAGAACTTCGAAAAGTGCCGGGAGAAGAGAAGATCAGTTTACAATTACGTAAAATACGCTTTTAAGCATACCTGGACATTATACTGTATAATCGATAAGCAAGGTGAGAAAACAGTATAAATTCATTATATAAATTTTTAGAAAAACAGCTTACCCAGTCAATCAAGTCACCGACGTTCTTGTCGACAGTGAGGTAGGCACCTCCACCAAACTTATTGGGAGAGAACCATGGTGCAACAGCTATTTTCGAAGAAGTTCACGCCAATTAATATGTGAGAAAGAAAGTTCAATTTAAAGAAGAGGCTCACGAGCATGTGTCAGTATATAGTCTCCTTGAGGTAGTTGTTCACGGAGTTGCTGTGTGAAGGTAGTAAGCCAAGCTTCTGCTTTACCATCTCCGGCGTTGATAGCGTTGAAGTCCTTTTTCCTACGATCAGTTTTCAACGTTTATTGAGCCAGGAAAGAATTCATACTTCATAGTCGACATCTACTCCATCCAGATCGAATTCCTTAACCCAAGCTGCCATTGTGTTCGCCGTGTCAACAGGATCAGCGCCTGTAGATGTCGGAACATCTGTAGAGCCAAATAGGGATACGATCAACTTGATTCCCGCATCCGCATACTGTTGTTTGACAGTGGTGCGTTCAGCAGCAGTGAGTTGCGTCCATTCTTCTGCTTTGTCAAATGCACCCTCGATGAGAAGGAAAGATAAGGCACTGGATGGATTAGATAGTTAATCTATAATATTACTAGAACTACAGTAAAGTTGACGAACAAAACATTGTAGCCCTTTGAAATTTTAGTAGGTTAGTCTTGTAACGCCTTTCAAATATCAAGTTTTAACTCACTTCGACTTCAGATACCGGGGGAGGTCCAGTAAGACCAGATACAAATCTATCACTATATATTACAAAGTGTGGTGCAGCAGGGGTAGCACGAGTAAGAAAACTACGTGCAGTCGAATCCAAGCCAGATTCATCCACAGGTGAGGAAAAGACAGATGATACCTGAGTGAGTGTAGCAAACAGGGCAAAGAATGAAGTTAATGTTTTGGAGAACATGTTTGGTGAAAAAGAATGATTTGTCTGCGAGGAGCAAGGTAGGTTCCTATATCCCTGGGAGAACTAGCTAGTTGACAGAGGCCGAAGCTAAGGTTTTATCCCTCTAAAACAGTAGTTTTTATACTTTAAGGAAAGGTTCAATTTTTCGTTGTTAATTAAACAAGTAAAAACATATCATTACTTGGCAAATGCTTGCACTCATGGAAAAAAAGTCGCTCGTATGATCACACTCGGATAACTTGGTACCATGTGTAACAATAGTACAAGACGTTGTGCCAACTCATCGCCGTAGGGTCAGAGACGAGATATCTATGTTTTTCTAAACCCATGAACTGTGGGATGATAGAGACCGACCATGCGGAGCGAAAGCTACAGCTGCCTAGAATTTCTGTTTCTGCATATTTGATAGCAAGCGTATTGTTTCCCACCCCCGTCTCGATGAATAAACATTCGATAAAAGTAAATATCTTGACACGTATGAGATGGAGTTTAATCCCAAAAGGGTAAGGACGAGACTCTCAAGTTTTAAAACAGCCACAAAAGGAAGCTGTGAGAAGTTGACACAGCGATATCGCTAGCACTCGACATGTGATACACAGTTTTGTCCACCTCGGTGAGTCCATGAAAACAAACAACCGAGCACTCCTCGTTTCATTTTTTTGAAACTCGCTAGATCCTCTGTGTTGCTGCGGAACAGCAGAAAATAAAACATACTTATACATGTGGATGACATTTCACTACGGGTAAAGTAGAAGGCATTCTTGTAAAAAAAATATGGAGATCACCGGAGAGTTCCCTAGGTTCCCGAAGCTGTAATTCATCGGGAAGAGAAACATAGCAACATAAGCTTCCTTCAGGTCGAGGAACTTCAGAAGACTCATTTTGGGCAATAAAGAACAGTATTATGATGATGATCATATAGTAAATTGTAAGAGATCGACGCCATGTGCTACATGTGTAGTTGAGTAATCATGCACGCAACAGTAATAAAAATGTATCGATATCGTGTATATTCTCCAATTTACATATGAGGTATCTTCTCATTTTGCGGTTATAACAACCAAGATTGTAGGGAGAAATGCAAAAGAGGATAGTTGAAATGCAATCATGTTCTAGTTCTACTCTAATAATATTCATATTTATCTTTGCGTTAAGGAGCTTATATAGTGCAAAAATGTTGAATTCTACGATGTTCTGATTTTTGGACTCATCTATATTGGGAGGTTTACACTCAGCGACCCCATCAAATAATGAATGAGGGTGATCGAAATGCAATTTCGCCATGATTTAGGTCAACACATGAATTTTAGGGAAATTAAGGAAATTGATATCAGTAGATGCATTCCTGATATTCGGTTACACAACGCGCTGTAGAAGGATCAGAAACAAAAATGTTTAAGGTTCTCTGTGCCTTACGATTTATGTTCACGTATGGACTGCAAACCGAAAGCAACTGAAGGGGTATATTGCTCGATGACTTGTGATATTATGGCCAGCTCACAACGCTCATATCAGCGATATATCTGTGAGATCAGGTTAGGAGTCCCCATATGGGTCTCCAACAGAAAATAGGAGGAAACTTTATGAATACGAGTCACCAATTCAATAATGGAAGTGAAATGGCATCCGTAAAATTGACTGCTTAGTTTTCTTCGCTCCTGTGCCAACATGGGTTGTCCCTAAGATTTCACTCAATCGTGGCACAACGCTAGCTCCGTGTGGCAGGGTAGCTGAGAAAAAGAACGACAGCAAGAATATCCAGATGGCAGAGGCTTATCTTGACTTCTGCTTTTCAGCTAGAGATAAGTAGACAATTGACTCGAGCCAGCAAATTGATCAAAGAAGAGAATTCAGGAGGACTTCGGATAAGAGTAGTATCTGATTTTTTATTCTGAACAAGTATGTGCGCAGTCGGCTATACACCACTAAAGCCTTTACACGTATGCTCCGGAAATAAAGGACCCACCGAGTAGCAAAACAGAACATTTCGTGCAAAAATAGCTTGAAGACTTCGTAGTGGGGGGAGAATAAGTGTGTGAGAAACCGGTACTATACTCAGGTTATACATTTGTAATCCATCCCCCTAATGAGCGTATGCCCATATTTCATTCATATATATCACTGGCGTACGATCATCTAGACCCAATATCCCCTGCATCCAGTATGACAGAAAAAAGCTCGAAAAAGATATTCAATGAGTGAATACACATAAAGTGATGGTATAAGCATAAGCCCGAATAAAATAAAGAAAAATAGAGATAAAGTCATCATATAGGCCAAGACTCGGATCGAACTTCACTGATCCAAGTGTTATCTGCATAAGGGTACTAAAATAAAAGAAAGAAAAATATCATCAAAAGCCAACGTAAGTAAACTTGTCTGTACAGCAGCTAGGTCTCATACTAACCTGCCATACCATGACACCTGCACTCCACCCTTCCCCTTTTGCAGTTGAGAGACATGATGCGAGTGTACTCGATGACATGTACCCATTGTTCACATCTTCCTGTCTAGCAGGTTTACCGATGACCAATTTATCAATGGGTATTCCTGCAGCCTTGATTTCCATCACTGAATCACCCTTAACGGCGCTAGTCAGGAGACTATCGCAGCCTTCGAAACTACCGTTTCCTCTATAGGCTTCATTAGATGTAGTATCTATTTTACTGTGAGATACTATAGCTTACGATTATAAAACTATTTTTGTAGTCCAACAAGCGATGTTAGCACCTTAATCTGAGTGCTAAGCTTATGCTTATGTGGCTTACCATGATATTGTACTAGATAGCGTTTGGCAAATAATCTCAGCAATCAGGATGCATACAACAAAAGATGGATTTGCATTTACCCAATCAATCAAGTCTCCAACGTTCTCATTTACAGCACGGTATGCTCCAGTATTCCAGACGCTAGCAAACCACCAAGGTACGGCTTCATAGTAACAAACGTTCCCGAGTCCGAACAGCTCCATTAGTCCACGTATATGAATTTCGGTTAAAAGAAGTGCTTACGACTGTGCGTCAAGATGTATTCACCCGAAGGTAACTCGTTCCTTAGGGTCTTTGTCAATGTTGTTAACCACTCGACGGCCGTCCCGTCGTCTTTGTCCATGACATCATAATCTTCAAAGTCAATATCAATCCCATCAAATCCATATTGCTTGACTTGGGAGGCCAGAGTGGAAGCAACTGTCTCTGCGTCGACTCCATTGGTGATCGGTGTCTCAAGGGAGCCGAAAGCTGATACCATAAGCTTTATACCAGCATCATTGTAAGTCTTCTTAAGTGACGTTCTCGTGGCATTATCGAGGTTCACCCAGTTTAATGCTTGTTGCGAAGGACCGGTGGATTCAAGGAATGATAAGATACTGAAGCAGACGATGAACCATAGTTTATTATCTTTGATTACTCAGTACAGCTAGCTTTAAATGGAAACACTTACAAAACATTATATCCGTTTACCTTAGAAACATCAGGAAGCACACCGTCCACGTCTCCGTTACTGAAAATCACGAAACGCGGAGCTGATACCGTATCTCGTGCAGCTAGGCTAGCAGCCACCGCACACTGAAGAAAGGTGCTTGAAAGCACAGATACCAGTGCTAGAGCAGTCAAAGGTAACATTTATGGCAATGTCAACTCTTCTCTTTCAAGTATAGTCGGGGAGAACCTAGGGACAAAATACCGGTTTCTATTACGCTAGTAAATCAGTATTTATACAAAGAAGTAGGGCTGACATCATGATATGGCATACCTCAGACTCTATCGAGTACCTAGAGTTTATTGAATTAAGGGTCTGATATCGTGATGGAAACGTTTTGACCCATTTGAATATTGCATCTTATATCAGGATACGAAGGAATCATTTGACTCCCCATCTATCGTGGCGAAAGAAAGCATTATGATGTGGGTGCTTAGCTAAAGTGAGCTTAGCGTCGGAGTCAAGATGGTATATGCATTTTCTATCGAGAAATACCCTTTATTTAGTTTAGTTTACCGGAGGATGCAAACTTCTAACGAGTTTCCTCTATTTCTCTTTCACTTGCCGGCATTTATAGGCATAGCTCCGTGAACCTACGGGGTTACTGCAAGATCTGATATAGAAATTCTGATTCTTGCTTTCTGCTTACAACTAACTACCTTAGATAACCATTGAGTTCATCATTGAAACGTTATGTTCTGCTGTACTTCCTTTACTAACTATTAAAATTAAGTAATTTACTAAGATAGACATTACTGAGAAAGGTGAATATTGCGAGTTCCACTGCTTTTTTGCATAGTCCATGTATATATGATTGATGCCCGTTAAAGTTCCCAAATAAAAAGTAGAGTTAGCTACCAGAATCTATTACTGGATAGCAGATGCTTATTCACTCTACGCAATAAGATCACATTTCCAGTTAGGCTAGAAAACTATGTATAATGTCAGATCAGCATATTCAAAAAGGGGTCGTCATACCAGGACTACAACTTACCCCATTCCCTAGAAAAACAGCAGAACGCTGAGCAATAGCCATATCGACTGTCTGTGCCACAGCTTTCTGCTCTGGAGTCAGAGTCAGATCACGACTTGAGAGGATAGCATCCCATTCACCCTCCTCTTGAAGCCTCTCTTTCAGTGACGCCACCCAATTTCTATCGCCATTTGTCATAATGAACAGCTTTCGTAACCTTCTGACACTACTCTCAACATCAAGTCCAGAACCACCAACAGGTGACTCCCATTCTTTACGGACTTCACGCACGCGCTCCAGGATACGGTCAATCTCAGGATAGCAGTGATCCAGATATATTTTTGTATTTTGAGGTGTATTGTAGCCTGCGCCACCCCCAGGAGGAACTATAAAGCGATCCGGCAACCCTGGAGATTGTGACCAACCCATATATTCCGCACTCCAGTTAGCTAAGTGGTAACAATGCTGGATATAGTCGCCCCGGCGGATGTGTATAGCCATTAGATCTGGAACTACTTCTGGGAGTACTTCAGCGGTAAGCTCAGGAACGAAGTTTCCAGTGTTCTTCCGGACTGCTTCAAGGATATGTGGAGCCCAAGAAAACTCTGTCATGATAGGTGATTGAGACAAAGAGGGCCACACAGTTTCCATTGAAGGATGTCCAAATTGACTGCGTCCAACCTTTCAGTCTTGAACTACTTAGCGTGATTTGAAAGAGATATCAACTCACGGCCAGTCAAATACGTGATCATTCCCTCCATATAGTTCCACACAGCTGTCATTCAATGACTTTAATGTATTCGTATATTTTTCAAGAATTTCGATAACCGGTCTCCCTTGTAATCCTTGATTCATTTCTAAGATTGATATCTTTTTTCGTCTATGATCCGGACATATTCTCTTGAAGTATTCGTAATTGACTGCTCGTGGGTTTGGCTTGTTTGGGGGAAATGGTCCTCCAGCAATTGGACCTTTCGTAAGAATAAGTATAGACTCTGGCAGTTATGATTTTATGAAGGCACAGTTACCGTCTACAAAAGCGGATAGAGGTATTCTGGAAGAAGTAAGGTGTCCATTATATTCTGTAAATGGTCGAAGAGGTCCTTCTTTCCATGTATAAGGCTTAAAAACATGTCTAGATAATTGGACAACGGTTACATTTAGGCAAGAAGTAAGAGAAATTAGAAATGCGCACGCTCTATTCGACAAGTACGCGAGATGCGAAGTCATATACCTTCATTTAATCACAGTTAGCCATTTCCTTGGACATCAAAATCCTAGCAAAGGAGCCGGGTGCATACAATACTTGGAATACATTATTCCATCCAAGACCTAATATGCCCCCCCCCCCAAGAAAAAAGGACTTCCGTTAATAAATCCAATCCCATCTAATGCCAAAATATATAAATTATCATAAATCATCACTTACCCCAATGAGGATTCGATACCCAAAGGTACCTTCCATCCTTTCCTTCAGGAAACGGTAATGACGCATTATGCTGTGGATACCTCCTTTCAATCTCGTAAAACTCCTCAAAACTGGGCGGTATATTCGCATCAAAACCATAACGTATCTTCGCACATACTACCCATAACAGTCTCCAATGGCAAAGCAAGAAATAAAGAAATAAGCAAGGAGAGCAGATAGCAAACGCTATAGCTAGCTTCGTCTTCGTCTTGCGGCATCTCTGACTGCTTTTGAGGTGATATTTGGATAATTGAAATGTCCATAGCGACCTTCCCTTTCAACAGACCTCTTCCTTGCCCTCATCTATGAGATTCAATCGACCAGTGTTTGTGACAGAGGTAGTTGAAGTGGGTGTGATCTGCCCTACACATGAGGTGCGCAGTAGTTTTCATGACATCAATATACACTGTGCACTGGACCGGTTTTTTTGGCATCAACCGAACACGGACCCATTCCTAGTTGCGCGCAGCTGCCGAGAGATCGGTTCAAAGTGTAGGATCAATATGACGTAATGAGTTATATGTAAATTCATAATTTCCAATCACGTGTAAAATGGCACACTCTGGAAGTCACTGTTTTACTCACAGATTACAGTTCTCTCTAGTAATAGTTGTTATTCCAGGATACCTAGTTGGTGGAGGTACATGTACACATCAGACTACATGTGCCAATAGCAAAAGACAAAAATAAATAAACAGTATTGTATCCTAGGGCATACAGACCAATACTTTGCTTAGGCACTCTTTCACAAACATTCAAGGAAAAAGGATACGCGAAAAAAACGAGTCAGTAAACAGATCAGATATTGTGTGAAGGAAGTAGAAAGAGATGGAACGAATGGAGGGTATGAAAAGAGGGTATAAGTTCTACACTTGTAGAAAACTGTGGAGCGCGTTACACGATATCACCCAGAATTAAACAGTCTTGTTCATGTATGTGTTGTTTTGAATAGAATAGAGCGTTTAGAGGACTGAGCCGGTCAGCCATATCAAGAAAGTATTAGAAGTGACAATGAGCCAGTAGTATGAGATTTCTACTCAGTGGCAATCAAGAGTATGTATTGACACTGGCGCTGAGGTGCTCCGGTTCAGGGTTATAGGTGAACCCTCGGAACTGATCCTGTACCGTCTCAGAAAGCTGAGAATCGAGTACAACGGAGTCCGTTGCGGTCTCGCTTGTGAACTCCGAGTCAAAATTAGCTACATCAAGCACCGATTCCTATATATGAAAATTAGATGTTAGGAGCAGATATAGCTCGTTGGATATAAAACGTACAACAGAGGGCTTGAAGGGTGGTTGAATCTTTTTAGCCAAGAGTTTTCCCCAATCAACGTATCTAGCAAAGAAAGGATGCCTCTTAATCTCATCAGCACCATTATGCCCTAGGCGTTTTGACGGGTCACGTTGGAGTAAACCAGTCATCACCCCCTTCGCTTCATGAGACATATCTGGGGGAACAACAAGGGGTCACGTAAGATCCGTTGATACATGACATTAACATTCTCATCGTAAAAAGGTGGTAGCCCAGTCTGTTGGAGATTGTTATCGTGAGATTAGACCACCCTAATCCAGGTTGAAGTTAAATATATCATACCATCATTTCATATAGGAGGACTCCCAAAGTCCACCAATCAACAGTTTTAGTGTATCCTTGGCTTTCAAGAAGTTCAGGTGCAATGTATTCTGGTGTACCACAGAAAGCTGAAATGTGGAAAATAAAGCATCAATGAAATGAGATCAATTGTAGTAAAGTGAAGGAAATATAAGGCAAATCAGCTTACTATTCGTTTTTTCCGTCTCTGACATATTTAACTTACAAAGACCTTAAATGGTATGTGTATTTAGTACGGATGCTAAGATGCGTGACACATCGAATGATGACTTACCAAAATCGCACAAAGCGATATGGCCCGTATAATCGAGTAGAATATTCTCAGGTTTGAGATCTCGGTAGACTACATTAAAACCATGAAGATGTTCAAGAGCACAGAGTAATTCAGCTGCATAGAATCGACTCCGACTTTCATCGAATTTTCCCTCCCTTTGAAGATGATAAAACAGTTCCCCGCCATTCACTATTAGAATTAGGGTTGATATTAACAGATAAGCAAAATTGGGACACATCTAGACACACCGAAAGACATGACGAGGTATAACTTGTCTGGATTTTGAAACGAGAACTTTAGAGGGACGATAAATGGGTTGTTGACGAGAGCGAGGACAGTGCGCTCTGCAAGGATGTGTGTGATTTCTCCTGGGCGAGAGGCGATATGTGCCTTACGAATCGTCTTCAGTGCATATACTCGTTGCGTATCCTTCTTGCGGACTTGCATAACTTTTCCGAAGCTTCCTTTCCCGATCACTTTAAGCAAATCAAATGCCTCGATTGTCAAAGATTGGGCGCTCGGCTTGAATCCAATCTGAAGATGGAATTCACCAGAGCCAACGCTACCAATATACCATTGATCAGTAACGTGCAGCGAATCCAACACCGGCGAAATCTCCACCCTGCCCATCAGTAGATCATTTCCCATATCGTCGTGTCCCTGTACACATTGTGCCGTTCTGAGATAAGCACTTACGATGATATTTGAGGTACGAGACACATCGAAATGAGCTCTATGATTCCATACGGGTGCTGACAGGTCGCCGTCGAGAGCATCGATGAGAATTTCATTTTTATCAAATTCAAGGACCACATATGGTAGCCACCAGTGTCTTTTGCGCTGCACGCTGTCCCGATTCGACCGGTGATGGGTCTGAGGCTGCCTTTCAGGCGCGGAACGGAGTGCCCGCTGAATAACCTCTGGCACGGATGCACCGAGAGGCAAAGCGAGCCCACGTCCTGAGAAATTATGAGTAAAATATTCAATTATCAATGTAACGCAAAGGAAAACTTGCTATCGACTCACCAGAAAATACGACTACAGTCAACATACCCGATCTGAAATTAGCGGGTTCACCAGGTGGACGGGGAGTTGTTGGCCGGGAAGGAATGGGAGTTGCAGAGCGCGAAACAACGCCATTGTCTTTTGAGTCCTTTTCTATATGGTTTAGATGAATATGAAACGTTAGGTGATGATCAATTAGCTCGGTGAAAGCGAGCGCATACTTTTGGATCCAAGCTTCCAAGAGGACATGATGGTGATCGAGGGTCAGAAGAGAAGTTTCAACGATGCTGGTCGAAGGAAAGACGGACTTGAGAGGACTGCCTTTGAGTATAAGAGGAGTTTAAAGCCTCGCCAGTCCTTCGGTGCTGTGCAGTTGAGCGTAATTGACAGACTAAGACAAACCGGCGCTCATCTCAATCTTGCATCTATTTATCAATCTGACTGTGTGATATACTCACTAAGGTTTAATCGTCGAGAAAGATAGCAATGTCAATGCCAAAGGGGAGTACCTTCGACAAAGAGTAACTGTGGATGGTGATGATGGTTGGTGTCAGTCCATTGTCAACCAAGCGTATGGTTATATGCGTCAGAACGCGTGTCATCCCCTTCGCCGGCCGCTTTCCCAGCAACCGCGAGCAACTCGATTCGCTTCATGTAGATATCTTTCTACTGTCTACTCACAAATTAGTAAGAGAAGACGTTGAAATCCTACAAATCTTGCCTATCAGGCTCCCAAAGTACGCAACTGCTGAAATTCATCTTCCGAAAGGGTCTTCTACCGTTTGGAGAATGAGATTCTCGAGAGTCGCATTAGTCCACAAAAGTCATTCGTTGTATTTACATCTTTCTTCTTCGAGTCGCAGCTTGACGCTCCCTTGCATTCTCATTCTCACTGTCTATCTGCTAACATCTTTCCTATATACTTTCAATTCAAGATCGGAAACAAATACGGCCCGGGTAACTTTCTGCCAACTGCTAGAGACTCCCAACAAACATACAAGCGCACTCTTACTAATATGTAAGCACTCATTTTTCCAATTTATGAAGCTCGCTGCTTTCTGTTCTCCTTTGGGTCTTTTCTGTCCGCGGCGACATTCTCTTCTTTCCTATGTATGACAATAATCACGATGGTCCTACGATGTATCAACTCCTCGAGTCCAACAGTCACTATCAAGTTCTTGCCCGCGGCACCAGTTCTCCGCGGGTAGATGGGAAGGAACTTCTGAGAATTTGTGTAAAATTTGCTCATGGTATGCTTCATGTTGAGATATGTTAATGAATCTACTAGTCGATACATGTAAGAGAACTGAATAATGTCCGACATCATATCATGATCATCATGATCATCTATTTATAGTAGATCTGAGGTGTGATATCTAATTTTGGACAAAGTGCTCATTTGCGGGTCAACTTACACGTATAGCAAATATGTTGCCACAAACATGCAACGATGCATTTAGTATCACACTCAAAAGGATGGCGATAAAATAAGTATTCCGTTATCATGATCATATGAAAAGTTTGCATAACATTATCTCCAAGTAAGATTCATATAATTCAAGTTGTATTACTAATCAAGGATAAAATAGATTTACATTCGAGCTACAATGTATTTAGTTTTTATTTAGAATTTATGGAGGAATCACATTACCTTATCACAAACTACCATTATTCATTATCGCATATATAGTCATGTCTGCGAATCAGATAAAACTTGCTCTTTTAGTCTGCGATACCCCAGTATCCGCTGTCCTTGAAACAGATGGGTCATACTATGAGATCTATAATACTTGGTTACAGAAAACACAACCGAATGAGAATCCATCCCATCCTATGTTCACCCTGGACAAGTATGACGTTGTGAAGGAACAGGAATACCCTGACTTGAATACTGGTTATTCTGGTATTATTATCACCGGATCGGGTATGTCTCTTCGATTACCTCGTGAATATACTAATTCTGACGCATACATCACTATCATCCTTCAACCCTTGATTGATACCTATAGCCGCTTCCGCCTACGAGGATATACCATGGATAAATAAGCTCGTAGCCTGGGTGGGGCAGACAGCGAACTCAAGACCGGATATCAAACTAATAGGTATGTACTTTAAATAAGAACAGAAAAAGGCTATCTATAGCTATCATCTATCTATCTACACGCATATCTAATCTTGATTCTATACACATTTTTCTCGTATTATCTGGGGGTTACCATACACGATACTGCTTTTTCAACTACGTGTTCTCGAAGGCATATGCTTCGGTCATCAAATCATTGCTCGCGCCATGGGCGGCTCCTGTGTGCCCAACAGCGGTGGATGGGAAGTAGGTTCAACTGATATGGATCTCTCACCTATCGGTCAAATCGTCTTTGATACCAACCGATCCTCAATCGTAAGTATCATTCTCTAAGAAACCGATCTGTAACGGAAAAAAGTTATAAAATCACCTAACACGCCTATCTACCCTATCTATTCTATCAATATATATCCTATCCAAACCGTTATTTGTATGTTATCGCCTCCCATACTTCATATAATGGTAACTCTATGGGTCGCATCACTATCGCTATCACAAACACAAATAAAAACTACGATACGAAAACATTCGGGAAAAACAATTCTTAGCCCATCCAACAAATGCATCGTGACCATGTTCCTTCCATTCCACCAACCTTCCACTCCCTCGGTTCTTCTGCAGTAACGCCCGTGCAAGGCCTCGTCCGCTTCACCCCTTCCGCTAACTCTACAGATCCTAAATCTCTTGCTTCTGATCCCGCAAACATTCAGATCTTGACTCTCCAAGGACACCCGGAATACACCAATAGGATAGTATCCGCCATCATCGATGTACGTGAGAAGAATGGTATCATGAACGCCGAAGTGGTGGCAGAAGGACGCAGGAGAGCTAATTTGGAACACGAAGGACTTGGTGTAATCGGGAAAGCCTGCTGGAAGGTTCTATTGGCTAAATCTTGATTTGTAGTCTCTTTGCATGTCTTCGACATTGTTTATATATTATATGTGCAACTTTCTATTACATAGAAATAAGCGATTTGAATCAGACAAATCAAAAGGGAAATGCCCGTTTCAAGCAAGTGTGGTAGATGTATCAATGGTAAAGAATGTGGTATTACGTGATCTAGTATACAGTAATTGGTATAACTTAAGGTGGGTTCAATTAAACGCCAGGGACTATGGTAATAGATCTCGACGTATCACAGGGACTGATGCCCAAATAACTTCTGAGATAAAGAATTGAAAGTATCTGAGATTCTTCCTTTCACATCGACGTGATTGCAACCTTCGTCTCGCTACCACCAGCGCTGATTGGTATCCTGGAGGCTGTTTCAGTGACGACAGTAGGTGTAGCAGCAGAAGGAGAGGCGGCGACAGTAGAATTAGCTGTAGAGGTAGCGGTAGTATTGCTACCCTTTTTCGCATTCCGCCAAGATGTCTTCTTGATCTTGTTATTACCCTGCGCTTTGGGAGTAGGCCCATCCCCAAGTAATTGTGAAAAGCTTGGTACCCGGCCAAGTAAAAAGGACGCGCGCCTACATTCTGATACGAACTTCTCGATGGAAGACGCAAATATCTGGCCAGTTATATTCTGGATTATTGGGTTTAGAACATACGAGTTAGTTGAGTAAAAGACCGTTATAGAGGGACTTCATACATCATACCTTTTCAGAGATGAAGGGATCAATGACGACGAGTGATTGTTTCTCCCACAATTGGGGTTGGTCTCTTGATCCTACCAACTCCGATTTTTGAACTTCAACATTCTCCTCCGCATCCGTCGAGTTCTGAACACTTCGGGATTTCTTGCGGGATGCAACCTTCAATTTCACTTTTCGAGGAATGATGCCCCCATCCCGTATACTCATGATTTCAGAGCCATAATCGTACTGAAAACCCCAATAACTAACATGGTTCCAGAAAGTGAATAAAAATATTATTGTTAGATATGTATACATATCCTCCATAGTGGTAAACCTCGAAACATACCGGAACCATCCATCTAAGAGCAGTAATAACACCGTATTAGAGAGTTCCTGATTTTCCAACGGCTTGGGGGTATCAAACCTGGTATCACACCAGATTCTGGTCTTTTTCTTAGTGCGCATCCAATAACCTTCCCCTTCAGGTATTGAACCTTTCATTGATTCCTCCATATTCTTCAACGCATATTTATCTTGCAGATTTGGAAGTAATTTGTTCATCTATGTCGATGTATCCATATCAGTTCGTAGCAAGATAAAGCAGTAGATGAATTGATATAGATACCTGAAGGAACCCAATAGTCATTATCGATAGAGAGTAACTACTAAATGTGGGTTTACCCTCTGCTCCAGAAGGGCTATTCAAACCATGTGACTTGGCCCACTCTTTAATTAAGACGATCAATGATCTGAGATATCCATTTTGTTTGCAGTAATTTGCTATGAGTTTTGAGTTATACAGTCCAAGCTGTTCATTTATGTTAACGTCACATTTTATTCCAGTTCTCGGGTCTTCGATTTTTACTAGATGTTGTAAAGTCAAGTCTGGACAAATTGCATTTAATCCGTCAAATCATCGATGACTTACCGATGGGTACAGTAGCCTGACTCACTACTTGGTGTATCCTAAAACCTTCTTTTTTCAACGCCTTGGAAAGTTTCCTGAAGTTAATCAGGAGAAGTAAGCGGAGGGTACTAAGCAAGGACATCATGTAGATTAGTTACCTTACATCGTAGACGGCTTATCAGAAAACTTTAGATATTGAGAAAAGAAACAAAGTTGCAAATCCACTTACGCGGCAGTTTATTCAAATCAACATTAGGAGAAAATCCGTCTATTCTTTCCGAGTCCTACAAGAATAAATGGTTTAGTTTCGTCGATGGATGTTCAGAAACGCTAAAGATGATAAAAACTCACAATAACGACAAGGTCAAGGTCGCTTGTATCATGATCCGCGCCATAGCAAGTGCTGCCAAAGCATTCTACCGTGTATTTTATACGTTTACTTGACCTTGTTCTGGGATTATTTTCGTTGAGAAAGTGTGCTTGAATAACGCTTTGAACGGATTGTATGGTCTGTGAACGAGCTTTGAGAACATGAGAAGAAACAACTGGTATCTAAAAAGGTAGAGTAACTTGAGTCAGTAAGACTAGGCAATTACGAAGCAGAAATAACCTCGATTTCTAGTAAATTTACCTTGAAAAACGTCTTTAATTGAGATTCACTATAAGCAAATTTCTTAAAGGATTTCGCCAATTCCTCATCTAATTTCGATCCAGCAATGTTGTCAGCCACAATAGAATTGTTGAAGCCACCGAATATCTCCGTTATGGGTTGGCCAGTCTCTAAGATTCTTGCTGCGTTGCTCGACTGAGCGCAAAGTACTTTGAGTAATTGGCTTGTGAAGGAATACGTTATGTTCTGGGCATAATGTTAGCATACAAGTTTGCGACGATATCATATATAAATCATACATGTCCAGGTAACAATGGATCCTGTAATACTAATGCATCATTCTGGAAAATAGTTTGGTCACCAGGCTTAGGCTCTGGATTGACGCCCTGTGAGACATGCACGGGTACTAGGGTTGTTTTTTTTCTGTTGATCTCATTTGACTCGACTTGATATATTTTTCCCCGTTTTTTAGTCGCCCCTGATAAAGGTAGAAATATATTTATATTCGACCTTCTACTCAGCTTGGACAGAAAGCTAGGTTCAATTAGTACATACAAGTAGTAACATGCATGTATAGGATAATTTGAGGTACATACGAGAAGAACTTATGCACTAAGTCAGGCAATGGGTCACCAGACCTTCCAGACTGAATTGTACGTGGTACGGAAACAAGTTCGTATATAGGCTGGACTTCACCGAGGTCATCGTAACGCACCCATACTTCCACCGGAGAATCAAGAACAATTGTATCTTGTGAAGCATATTGAGACTATTTTCATTTTCAGTGAGTCTACCGGGGCCTCTAAGATAGTACTAAATTTACCTGAATGAAGCATGACACAAGCCACGCACATTGATACGGAGACAGAACTGATATTGCCCACGAGTCCATCCATAGCCACAGTATTCCCGTAAGCATTGAGAATGTCCCAGGATTGATCCGCCAAACTTGTAAAAGGAGATTGGATCTGATCAAGTGTGTCGGATGAGCGGGATGTAGCAAGAGTTCTCGTGAAAGGTTAGCCGTTGCTAATTCACCCTGACTATTTGTTTGGTATGGCTTTGAGAACGATTTAATTCTTAGGACAGGAGGCAGAACTCTGGATTGTCTACAGCAGGGGACGTATCGATTATCGATGGCCGTCTCCCATGAAGGCTCTGCATGGGAAATCTTTGTTTCATCATTATTTAAGGGTAGTATCATGTCGTGTTTCCTCCACTTGGTCGTACTATCAATCAGTGTTCCCGAATAGCCACTAGACTTGAGAAAGCGAGCCAATTCTCTTAATAATTTGGTATTGATATCAGGAATATACTCGCAGAAAGCTAATTTAAATGAGTGCACCCACATAGAATCATAAACGATAGGTAAAGATGCGTTTCTCAACTCTGGTCGGATAGTAGTTTCTTTGTCCTACAACCACGATCAACCTTAATTTGATATGGCTATTCTAGCAAATCCACCGCTAAAGCTTACTACTATGACACATTCTAAGGGGGCGCTAGCAAAGTCCATTGCTCCTCGAAAAGAGCCTAGGTTGATTTCGACAAGATCATATTGGTTTCGTCCACCAATTGCGCGCACAACATCACGGACTTTCTCAAATTCTCTTTCATGAGCGCTCCTAGTTTCCATGCCAGGCTTCATAGACTATGTTTCTCGTAAAAAAATTCATAGCTGTTTAAACAGTCAACGGAATAAAACATACATCAAAGAAGACCGTGAGGTCCCTAGCCATCATGGGATGGTGACTAATTTGACGTCTTGAACCATTGCCATTTATGTTGTTTCTACTATCCATCTGAGTGTTAGAATAACGTAAATTGTTCCATGCATAAATCCTGCGATGAGTGGTCTTTAATACCCCTGCTAAGTTCATACACTTGCAAAAACTCTTTCGCGTCGAACAATGAGTGGGAATTGGATGCGTGCTTTACAATGATCGACGCCTTTACCTTCTTTTTTTGGATAGTAATCATTACAGTTTTCGCTTCAATGACAATACCCAGACCTTACTCACAGCACACTTAGTCGCCGCTAAGTGAATCGTACTGTGCTCTGAAGCTGTAGACCATGGCAGACAGCTCGCAACAACGTTTACAAATGTGGGCGACCGATGCCGAAATTGATGAAGATCTTCAAGACGTCGACCTGTCTCATACAATTGGGAACTACGTCCAGAATGGTGTATACGATGATGGTTTGTATACATCCTGAATCACAGTTCTATCTTCATCTAACATCTTTCAAATCACAAGAGTCTCAATCTCAGATTGATAATGCTACTCTTGCTGCAATGCAACAGCAAATGGCACAACAGGCTGCATTTGCTCAGATCCCCGACGTTGTAAAACGTGTATGATTTCCTTTCGCATATATGCACAAGCTCGCTTTCTAACTCTTCACCGCAGTTCATCGTTCACTTTCACCAAGCCGTAGTTCAAAATAATCTTGAGCAAATAACCGTTGCGTACGAGAGCGGATGGAATAAGCTGACCGAAAAGTATTATGCTAAGACAGAGTGGCCTGAAGCCGAGGTCATCGCCCCTCTTGTTAATGATGGTATGCTTTCCTTGCCCTGAGACATATCCTTCCCTAATCTAGCACATCCTTTATAATATAGACCCTATCTTCCTCATTCTGTACCGCGAACTATATTATAGGCATGTCTATTCACGATTACAACCCGATATTGACGATCGCTTCCATTCATATGAGAACAGTTGCGAGCTGTTCAACTACCTGCTCAGTGATTATTCAGACTTTTCTTTTCAATTAATGTATCTACTTACCATTGAATAACAGACTCAGATGGCCCCGTTGCTCACGAACTTCCAGATCAGTGGTTATGGGACATCCTTGATGAATTCATCTACCAATTCCAGTCTTTCTCTGTCTGGCGCTCCAAGGTTAAAAACAAATCTGAAGAAGAAGTACTACTTCTTGCTGATGGATCTCAAGTCTGGTCATGCTATAGCGTACTCAATGTTTTATACTCGCTTATCCAAAAGTCGAAGATAAACGAATACATAGTTGCTACCCGAGAAGGGAAGAGCACTGAAGAAATCAATGAGATTGTCGGAGAATACGGACAACGCCCTCTCTATCGCATGCTCGGATATTTCAGTATAATCTGCTTGCTTCGCGTACATGTCCTTCTTGGCGACTTCACGTTGGCCTTAAAAGTCATGGAAAATGTAGAGCTTTCACAGAAGGCTCCACTCACCCGTGTTACGGCCTGTCATGTCTCCACTTACTACTATGTGGGCTTCTGCTACCTTGCTCTTAGACGTTATCCCGACGCAATACGTATTTTCGTCTCAATCCTGAACTTTATCTCACGAATGCGCCGATATCATACTCGATCGTACCAATATGATCAGATTAACAAGACTGCTGATCGAATGTACGCTCTTTTCGCCCTTTGCAACGTACTAGCACCCAGTCGCGTGGATGATACTGTTCTTAATGCTGCTAAAGAGCGATATGGCGAACAGATAGCGCGGATGGCACACTTTGGTGCTTCCTCATCCAATTCTGATTCGACTACGTCTACTGCCTTTTCAGATGCTCTTGCCTCATTTGAGGAATTATACATCTATGCTTGTCCCAAGTTCATCGCAGCGAATCCACCGCCATATGACGATTCCGCTTTACTAGCCGCATACATGGAAGACCCACCTCAAGAGCCTGCACAGCGCCACCTCCAATTATTCCTACGAGATGTTCGTGCCCAGGCAAGCGCACCCACTCTACGTGGCTTCTTGAAGCTTTATACTAGTCTTGACGCACAGAAGCTTGCGGGATTCCTTGACGCTGATGAGGAAGAGATGGTTCAACAAATGATGTCTCTCAAACAATGCAGCAGGCGCATAGGGAGGGTAGCCGGTACCGGGGAAGGTCGAGGCTTACTAGAAGGAGAAGTTATCACCACGAGTGACTTGGACTTTGCCATTGATGAGGTATATGACTTAGCTCTTGAATTCTACTATCGCTAAGATTAAAAAATTGACTATTTCATAGAATATGATTCACATCGTTGAGGCAACAGTAGGTAGGCGGTACGCAGGATGGTTTATCCGCAACACTGAGCATGCCCAACGTGTTCTGGATGGCCTAAAAGCAATACCCTTACCTAACCCGAAGCCTTCGGCGAAAAAAAATGATGCACCACCGATATCAGCAAGTGTACCTACAAAGACTGCACAAAAAGTGACATGGGGAAAGGTTTCTGCTTAGATGGTCCCCTGTGTTCCACGTATATGTATCGAACGTTTTGAGTTCATACAAAACATGTTTATTATGTTGTTGTATCCATCAATCAAAGTGTGGAACATATTGTATTACGTCAATCCATCTACTTATTCATTATACTGATGACGATTCTCCAGTACGAGAATCCCTAGCTACCCTAAAACTGAGAGTATTGTGGTACGTAATAATATACATCCTACTAAAGCAGCAGAAAGTTCTTGCATCATATACTTGGACAGACCCCATTCTCAGTAGCAACAGTTGGAATGACTATTTGTCGTCCCTAAATAGGTTCTAGATTATATCCAATATATCCATATAATTTTGACGAATGACCTGTTACGAAATAGTTTTTTGTTTCGAGTTACTCATGATTTCCTGCTCTATCAGAAGGATTGAGACTTGAAACATCGGCTTCCTCTCGCTTTCGTTCGTTCACATTGCCCAGGTAAAAAATGGTGCATGCGGCTCGCATGCAGAGAGTATGATATAGCGCTTCGCGTTTCACATAGGAAGCAAGTGGCTTTTTCTGACTAAGTTCAATCAACGATTGATGCATTATAGTGTACTCAGATATATACTTTACAAAGGTCTAAGCAAAAATGTCCGTTGAATCCATTAATTACAAGAAGGAATGTCTACATGCGACATGCTAGAGAAACGATCAACTGGGACTAGAACCTCTCTCTGCAGTAACTTCGTTACCTCTGCTTCCCCAAGTAGCGGAAGACCTGAGAATATTCACTCTCTCCTGCCTTCGAATGCTCGCCTTGCGCAAGCGGAAAGAAAGTCGCGTACAGAGGGAATTGTGAATAATACTTTGTACACTTCACCAGGAAAGCAGATATGTGAGCAGTCCAGTAATTATATAATGGGCGTAACTTACACAAACGACTCATGTACGATAGACTCCTAAATATCCACAGTCATTTTGGACCTCTTGAAACAGGAGATGTGTTTACTTACACGAGTAAACAAGAAGAGAAAGAATAAACCGATTGACAAAACTAGTAGCAATCAGTACTCCCCATATGGATTTTACAAGAAAAGAACAAACGGAGTATGCATATATAGTATACTAGGCCTAAAAATAGCTTTAGCAACTTAAAGTTACAGATAATCATATAGAAAGAAGAGTACCGTCTCTAACCAATATCTTCGTTATTGACATTTGAGATGCAACTTCAAATTGAGGGTTTTTGGCTGAAACCAATGTCAGACAAACACCTACTTTAATAATCTATATAAAACTGAAATATTGGCATACAATTTATATTATGTCTAATTATAAAGAGTAATAGAATAGCTAAGATCTCCATTTAGTATATATATAGGGTCTCCAAGTCATTGAAACTCACCTAGTTCATAAGATATAAATATCAACAATGAGATCCAGTTGATATCATACAGCATTATAACCTCGCAACCAGTCCGAAAGATGCGTTCTGGAATGGCTACATAACAGCTAAACACACCTAAAATATTTGATATAATGGACACGAACCAATGAAGGAGGAAAACGTTACAAATGCAATATATGTGGTCGATGATACCAACACCTTCAAAGATTTATCTACTGGTGAGTTTCGATGAGTTTTAACCAAATAAAATGGGAGTTACCACCACCATTCCAGCTAGGAGCGCTGATATCTTCTTGCTGTTAAACCAAATAATACGAATTCGTATCAATAAAACGACTATGAGATGACGAGATGAGAGTCGCTGTCAATTCCATACTACCAAGGAGATTCGAGGACCACTTACCTTCAGCTATGAGGACGCTAGTATATGATAAAGCTAGTTATATGCATATTTATAGAATCTGAGTGAAAGTTTCTTAGATGTCAAAACTCACCGCCCGAGATAATTGCTGAGATAACACAGAGCTTATACCAAGAACTGATTAGATTCATAGACCTGTCGAAAGATAGTATTCTACCTTGTCTTCTCTAAAGTGAATAGTTTCTACATCTTAGATGAGTATACCAGTTCAGTTCGTCCCGTTTTTAGCACATACCCAAGAAAATCAAAATGCCCGATCCTAGTGGAAGGTAACGATTCGATAAGAAGAGCAATTTCACACCTGTGAAACCTGAAGGCCAGATAAAAGAAACCTTTTGGTAGTTGGTCATTAGAATATCAATTTCAAGAGAAAATCTTTCAACGCGCTTCATCATCAATTGTCGATAGGAACTCATAAACCTTGATAATTTTGTTAGGATGAATAAATTGAGCTACACCAAGTTGACACATACACATATAGTCAAGGATATACCTTCCGGCAGAGAGATCAGAATGTCAGGCATATGCGCAAAGCATATCCATATATTTTGTAACGTACAAGATATATACTAGAAAGAACAATCAGAGAAATAGTAAAGGCCTGACCAGTAGCACGCAACTTGAGCCATCACTACTTGGAAGGCGTGTCCCAGTGTATTAGTCAATATTTTTTCGAGACTCATGCTGACGAGAATCTGGGGGAGGAGACAATAGAGCTACACATTCCCAGCCGAGTATCGATTTTTATCCTTCAATTTATCTATTTCGTCTCTGGTTAAGTGTTTGATACCCATAAAGTAGAAGGAGACTATTTAGCCGAATTTGATAGAAAACTCAAAATTATTGCTCTGGTAGTTAGGAGCATTATATCAGAAGTTTCTCCTTGAGAGAAAGTAGCTGATCCTTTCTCAGCAACACGAAACTCTCGAGTTTCATATGAATGCTCTTCACAACGTATCCTGCTTGTCCGAGTGAATCTATTATTAGATTTCACTAAGATCACGTGATATATTTTCCTTCCGAGCTCGGACGGATCGCTTTATTGAACATTGATACCTTCATGCACTGCTTGTCTATATGTCTCTTGCAAAACTAACATCCTTATCAACCCAGACGCTGACGCTGCTTCTTGAGCGTCAGCGTCTCCAGACCATGAACCAACCGCCACCAGCAGCGACTACGCAACATATTGTTCGCAACCTCAATCAGTTGCGAGCTGGAATTCTCGCCATAGAGACTAAAGCTCAGAATGATCAAGACAATACTCAGAATTCTGTTTTGGAAACTATAGACCTTCTTCGAAATCAGTTTACTCGGATGAAGGATATGCTTGGGCCTGATGGGCATCTAGTCGATGCGTTCGTGCAACATACTTCACGAAATTATACCAATGTTCTGACATGAAAACTACTTAGAATTCCTGTCTTGGATAGAATTAATAAGCGAAAATCTAGTTCTGAGAGAAATCTCATTCCCGAGACGAATCATCCTATACTACCTCAGAAAGATAAACCCACTTCGTTCGTTCCCTATTCGGACGAACCGCCGCCCTCGCCGGAGATGGAACCGTCAGAAGTACTTGAGCAACAACGGTTACTCATGGAAGGTTATTATATGAGCTTTTACCTCATTCCCCTTCATCCATCTTATACCAAGTCTATTCACGTCTTTGCTCGAGCATTAATCTGTAGAAATATGAAATATAGATGACTAACTATTTTGATTCCTAGAACAAGATGCACACCTGGATGAATTAACCGATTCTGTACGGAGACAGCATCATATTTCATTACAAATAAATGACGAACTCGATGTACACCACGGGCTACTTTCTGAGCTTGAGCATGACCTTGATGGTACACAGGGACGCCTCAGCGGGGCGCGGAAAAGGTTGGACCGATTTAGGAAAGGTGTGAAAGGAAATTGTATGTTTGATATTCCACTTTTCGTGTTTTAATCTCACTGAGAATCGTCCTTTAGTATCTACTTATATAATTGGCGCACTTATCTTCATACTTTTATTATTAATAATTATTTTCAAAACGTAGCAGGACATTTCATATCATTGAGCTGTGTATTAGTATGGAATTATACCAGTATTTACTACATATATGATAGATAATATCGGAGTGGATCTATTCTATTAGGCACTATTCCGTGCCATCTGCGCTCTGAGCGAAGTTCCTGTTGGCAAAGGTACTTCCTTTACATGTACTCCCGGTATCACCCTCGTCTCCTTCCTGTTTTCCGGCATGCGTGCTAGTTGTGAACGACTACGCATACGTGGACGCACCTTGTTATACCATTCCCACGTTAAACGCATAATTTCACCGTCAGCTTCGTAAGGTGACGGGATCTCTGAGTAGTCATAACGAGCTGTCGGTCGCCGTACAAAAACGGCAGAACAGGTAGCAAAGTTGACCTCGATATAAGCGGGAATAAATATGAATGGAGCGGCATAGGGAGGGAGGTTGAAAGGGGTGAGACCCGTTGATTTGGAACCTTCAACAAAAGAATATTTTGAGAGAGCTTGAAGGTTTTCCGAAGATGACGACTCTCCTGTTGGCGTGGCCTCATCTGACACATCTTCTAAGGCCTCATCTTCAGCGTAATCTATTGTAGCTTCTGATTTCTCCCGAAGGAAGCGTATGGCGGCAGGGTCTACACTGACCATATCTCCCGGAGCGATTCGAGTATTAGCATTATTGTGCTAGTAAAAATGGAAATTTAACGGGGGCACAGAATAAGATAGCACAATATTGATGTGTACCTTTTTCCCATTCAATTTAACTCGGCCATGGACAATCAATCTCCGTGCTTCATATACACTGTGCGCGAAGCAACACCGAAAAAGAAAAACGTCAATACGTCTTTCAACTTCCTCATACATCAAACTAGCGACAGGAGCTAACGCCAATTTTTCTTCCTCTTCTCTTTCTACCTTTGCTTTTGCAGCCTGCTTATCACGCAGTGCCCATTTGTTTAACCCTTCTGTATCGTCACCTATCCGTCGAGTAGAGGAATGTGGACGGACATCGGGAAGAGTAGATGGCAAGTACCATCGCTTGAAGATTTTCTCATTGATGAAGTCCCCATGATATGCCCGAGTAAGTTGTTTTGATTTCCAGCGTTGCTGGAAAAGTGTACTTCCAGAGTCGGTGAAAACGGTTGAATCCTTCAGTTCTGTCAAAGACCGTCGGTATAAGTTATACAGATTCTTCGGCGACCAGCTCTATTTTCTCAAAAACTTTAAGTCTGCCACTCATACGAAAGTTGTGATATTACATACCATACGAGGTAGTGCTCTCCTAATACCAAAAACATTCTTGTCACGCATGTCGTGTAGAACGTAGGTGCACTCAAGTTCGAAATTGTGAGTGTATTTTCATGAGTGCTCACGACACCGACTAAGAAAAGAGGTGTGACACTGTGACGGATCAATTATTAGTCAGCTAAAATACATACTCCTTACTTTTCAGCTTTACTGTAAGTTTACATATGACGCAGATTACTGTCAAGGATATCATCTATACTGAATACACCTCTTTAAATGTGCTAACACTCAATTGAAAGGGGTGTTAAGGAGCACATGAAGATATAACTTGTAGAGCTTAGTCACATCGATTGCACTTGCGTGACTTATGTGATATGCCATGTAAACCGAGACAACTCATAGTCATACAATTGCCTCTAAAAACTGATTCGACAAAACTTTGCCATATATAGTAAGTACACAAGAGACGGACTGTGAAAAGAAGAGATGAAGGGGAAACTAGAAAAACTCAGCTTTTTGCAAGATAAGCCTCAATACTAGCTATTACTTTTGAATTTTTGACTGGTCAATTGATTTGACCTTCCGGATCAGTAAAGAATGTCATCTCGCTCGGCATATCACATCTAGGTGTGTCAAACTATATTCTGAGATAACAAAGCTCTATTATTCGCGTGACACCGTTTCCCCACTCCACAATCAACTTCTGTGATCCTGGGAAACTACTGTAAGATGACATACCGCCAACAAGCACGAATTTTGATATCTTTCAACCTACAATGAGAAACATGATGGGAACTTCTCTAGTAACCATGACATATAGTATTTTAGGGAGGTGTAGATCCATCTTCGCTTCAGTCTCTGTTATCATATATATATATATATATATATCAGAAGGTGGCATCTCTAGAAATGTAACGTGAAAACAAGCCGTTATAAACTCGTACAGCCTCAAATCTAAGGTTATAAACCTCACGTTTGAAACTCATATTAAATGTTTATATCATAGTCGACATCCTTAGAGACAAGCTGTAGCTTACTTCTAACTTTGTCCACCTCTATGTTTGAGTTTTATCGACGTGCTATCCCGGATGATAGTCTCTTTAGAGAAGCGACAATTATGTGGGCTAGGGGTATAGGCATGCTACTATTTGGTATATAACTTACCCTTTGCATTCCTTCTTGTTTACTCATGCTATTCCTCCTACAGGCTTATTACTATCTCTATATGTTCAAACGGTACGGGTATTGTGGAAGACCCGTGATAAAGGGTCTATGGAATGGTTCCTCCTCTGCTATACTACTGTCTTGTTCTGCTTCGGTGCTCTCTTCAACTTTTCCGATCAACAAGGAGTTGTTGTAGCTTTCGTCTACAATAAAAACTTTCCTGGGGACCTTCGGCTTATTTGTCTTTCGCTGATTCATTACCACTTTATTTCTCCGCTAACTCTTATGGTGTAATATCTTCATGGCTTGCCGATACTTTTCTTGTAAGTTAAAACCTACACACATCTATGCATATCTGATGCCTAAGCACAAAAATGAAGTTATATCGTTGTCTTGTTCTATACGGATTTAGTCTTTGGGTGATCATCTTACCTGTCTTAATGTTCCTTGCAAATATTGGTAGGTCTTGTTTTCACTCTACATATGTTCCCAATATTCATTATCAAAAGCTTTTGGGATACTTCTCCTTATTCAAGTCAGAACTCCAGATGCATATTTCTGGGTAACAAATAGAATTAACTTTGCACTTCCATTTTTCTCGCTGGAAGTGGCATTTAACGTCTTCGTAACAACTCTTATCATTTCCCGTATTCTCGTCTATCGGCGGAGAATCAAGAAAAACTTCGGTGACTCACATGTAGCTGCTTTACCATATGTCGGTATCGTAGCTATCGTAGTTGAAAGCTCATTGTTGTATGCTGTCACATCTCTGCTCCTCATTGGCTTCTTTGCGGTCAACAGTCATGTTGCAGATCTCTTTTTAGAAATCCTTGCAGAAACTCAAGTAAGATTTTCAGGATTATTCGGCTCTGTATACCGCTTTTTTTCTCAATATCTCAATTTATTCCTAATTTCATAGGTGATAGCGCCAATTTTGATCGTATATCGAGTTGCGACTCGTCGCGCGTGGACATCCGATACTGCAAGAGGATCAGTAACCTCTATGGGCTTCAATATTACCAATACCAGAGCTATAGATGTGGATGGGAGTACGTCCACAATTAAGACTCACGATGAGATGCATTAACAAGCGATGGCTGTTATGGAGGGAAAAGTACAGCTTCTTCCAAGTACTCCTGATGTAAAGTAGTTGTTTATGGATGAGTGTACTTCAATAGTGATTGGATAACTATATTAGCTTGATTGGTAATTGATAATAGTATGTTTTGATTACAACGTGGTGTGACCTCCGATATCATCGTGCGTTTTCTTTTATAAAATTACCTCTCAGGAGAAGCTTCAAGTTTATAAGAGGATAATAGAGTTTCGAAGAAAGTAAGTTGCCTTGAACCTATTGTCATAGAATATCCTTTCGTTTATCATACAGCATCCGACAACATTGAAAGAATGATGGAAGTGGTGAAACAAGGAAACTCAAATTACTATTTGTGTAACAAGCACGACCATAATGACGGGTTTCCCACAGGGTGTATATACATCCATCCTAATCAAAAAGTTGTAAATCTGGACTACCGCTGGAAGTTTAAGATCTGATCCGTGGAGTTCTTGTGACGCTATAACATATATATCTCCAAGTTCACTACCAGAACTTATCTATCCTCTCCACATACAACACTATGAGTTTTCAAACCCGATTTGACATGTTGCATCTCGCCTTCTTTCTAATGATATTGAGCCTCTCCCTGACTGCACACTCTGAAGGAGTCGGTGTGTAGTAGCTTGTATGATATATGTTTTCCCAGACTGAAACTTCCATGAGTATCAGAAACGGCCACTAAGACACTGGACAACCAAGGAGATGAACTTCTTGAAGGCGGTTTCTGACAAATAGCTTTGGTAGACGCCCTCTCTGTTGCAGCATCTATTGTGAATCTGATCATCTCAGGTTGTGAAACTTATCTGGAGCACTGGCCTTACTATCTGAGACTGGGATTCAAGTATTTGATAGACAGGGTTCGTGCCTAGTTCTTCTAGTTAATTAACCACTGTTGATGATATTGTATCTAAAAGTTGTTCAGTTCCGCTACATCAGTTAAATGTATCAAGTGTTTATATTTAGTATCTTCAATCGTTTAAAGAATAAGCTTTTTATCGATAAATGGGTAGCTTTTTAATGTTATATGCAACATAGTACTATCACCACATATAGTATATGTAGAAAGACCATCATTTAGTAGATACTTAGTAATCATACCAATTACAAAGTTCTTTCCTTATCTGTACTGTAATGATCGCGTATCGTCACAAATTCCGTGACAATCTTGTTATAAACCATTGACTGCTGATACTGGAATAATGGATCCGTATACACCAAAGACACGCTCAAGGGTGAGGAGAGATAAACTTGCCTTATCAGCAAAACAGTACTCAAAAGTGAGAAAGAAGGACGATTCTGATGAAAACGAACCTAACCAGAAAACACATAGATCGCTAGTACAATCGCCTCGGTTCGGCGAAGTCGACTTGGTGGTAACGACGAAGATGACGAACCACTATTTGATGGTATCTGACTCTGGATATGGGGAAATACGTACCTGACTAATCTGTGTCGATAGATCTCAATGAACCCTCCTTCATAGCAGAGAAGTCGTTCGTAAGTGCACCTCTCAATTCACGAGTACCGGCGCAGCCCGTCACAACGACAAGAAAAGGAAAAGCAAAGGCTGAGTCCCTTGATAAGCTACCGTTGGAGGTTCAAGAAGCGCTTATTCTCGAGGACTTACTATTTGTACTTATGGTATGTTGAAGAGTAGATGCTGATGTATATGCATATATTGACTGATTGGTTTATAAAGGGTATCGAAGGTACATATATAACCTATCCAGCAGATCAATCTTTTGAGGACGAGAACCCACTGGAAGGAGTAAGATTTGTAGCGACCTCTTCTCTTGACCCTTCCCTACGTGACTTGGTCGAGCGGGTGTTACCTCTTGCAACGTTTTATACAGCAATCACAACATTTGTTCAAGCGCGTAGCCACCTCGATTTTGGTCTTGTTAATCATGCACTTTGTGCGGCAATCAGAGATATGCTAAAAGACTACCAAACCCTTCTTTCTCAGCTTGAGCATGCGTTTCATGTATCACCAACATTTTCTTTGCAAAAGCTCTGGTTTTACGTCCATCCTACGTTACATACTCTATCTCTCATTTATGGCCTAATAACGGAACTTGTAGAGGCCGAAGAGGCAGGAAACTCCGAGAGCTCAGATGACTCAAGTGAAGAACTTGATCCAGATGAGCAGGCACGTAACGAGGCCCTGGGTCTTGGGGGAGATAAGCTGAAGGCACTCGTAAATGAAATGAAAAATGGAAATGATGTTCCGGCTGGCCCAGTAAAGGGTGGTGAGGTACTTGCAATACTCTACGAACGACTCCAGCGCATGTCTGGAGATCCTTCAGCCCTAGCTCTGCATCGATCTCTCATACGTGCTGCAGGAAGGCCATATGCAAAGATGCTCATTGACTGGACACGAAATGGAAAGCTTGATGACCCTTATGAAGAGTTCTGTGTCAAAGAAAGTAAATTTATCGATAAAGGTAACTTGGATGTCGATTATACCGATGAGTACTGGGAACGAAGGTATACACTTCGTGACGGTTCAGTTCCAAGTGGAGGCTCGAAACGATTACAGGCTGGGATACCCCCACCACGAACAACTGGAGGCAGATTACCGGGTGGTGCATGTATTCCTCCCCTTCTAGAAAGCTGGAAACATAAGGTGCTACTATCAGGAAAATATTTGAACGTCCTCCAGGAATGTGGCAAGGAAATAAAGCGTCCAGCTCCTTTAAATGAAGATGATTATGCTATGGAGAATGACACGTAAGTCTAGGCAATACAGCTCACATGGACCCGCCATTGCTAATACTGGTATAGATTCTATAAAGCGATTGAGGAAGCCTACTCTTTTGCTAACAATACTCTTGTACATGTTCTTTTACATGATCAGCAGCTTATACCCCGGTTGCGATCACTCAAGCATTACTTCTTCCTTTCACAATCTCCATTCCTTACGCACTTTTTGGATGCAGCACATACGGAATTGCGAAAATCTGCTAGAACAGCGTCACGTGAAAAATTGCAAAGTCTTCTAGAAGTCGCACTAAACACTGATGGCTGTAATTATGCCGCAGAAGGGGAGCCAACTTTCAAGGATGATGTTAAGATAGATATGGCCAATAGCGGTCTTTATGAATGGTTAATGAAAATTGTTAGCGTCAACGGAGATTTAGGGGGCGAGGCAACTGAAGAGATAGGTGCCGAAATGGGACGCGACGAATCCAAAAAATCCACTAAAGATGACAAAGATAAAGCGAAGCTCATTGGTAACTCTGTCTTTTATAGTTCTAAGAAAAAAACAGCTGATAGCAATGATATGACAGCCATCGATGCGTTTATGCTTGATTACAGAGTAAAGTTTCCTCTCTCTCTCGTCATTTCTCGCAAGACAATCGTACGGTACCAACTCCTTTTCCGGTTTCTCCTTCACCTACGCTCCGTTGAGCAAGCATTGTCCGCGATGTGGATAGAACATACAACAACTCCATGGCGTGCCCATTCGAGTACATACCCAGAATTGGCTCGATGGCGTCGCTCTGTATTCTTATTACGAGCACGTATGTTGGCATTCGTACAGCAACTTCTCGCATTCACGTCTGCTCAGGTTTTAGAACCTAATTGGAGAAGACTAGAAGCATCTCTCTCCCGTGTGGGAACAGTGGACGCATTGCTAAGAGCCCATGTGGACTTCTTAGATACTTGCTTGAAAGAGTGTATGTTGACTAGTGCACGTCTGATTAAGGTAAGTCACCATCAGTATCTTGATGATATCATACTTTTCTCTTATAGGAAACTATGCGACTCTTCAGACCTTTGACAAACTCATAACCACCTGCATGACTTTTGCGCTGTACAATGCTTCTTTCACAAAAACAGCGAATTCAGCTCTGACAACACTCGAGTCTGCGGGTGAAGAAGCCGAGAGAGCTGCTATGGAAAAGCGATGGGACTTCTTGAAAAAGTTCGATAAAAACTTTGAACATTGGTATGTAAATTATTTCAACTTGATGTTTGATTGCACTAATCTATAGATTTTGATTCATAAAATCAAGGTTTAATGTAAGCTCCGGTTTCTCAGACTATCAGTTCTATCACATTAATCTTCTCTTCAGACCCATCTGGATTGTGTTCAGTACTATGCATCTTCTGAAAACGGTGCCCTGCTTCCTCTCGTCACTCGGCTTTCAAGTATTAAGAATCCAAGATCTTAGGAACATAATAAATATATTTCGTGTGTGTAAAAGAATTATATTTACTTATATACATGTATATAGACAGATGTAGGATTTTTGCTACCGCTTCCATTAGGTGGTCAACTTGACTCCCGACTAAGGTATACAATATCAATCTGATAGTCATATCATGAGTTGATTTTGTATGCAAAGTAGAACCGCAAAGCTCATAAAGAAAGAAGTTATTCATCATCAGAGGATTGACTAGAGGATACTGCATGAAGAACGTGGGGGCTAAAAGATATGTGGCACACCATACGGTTAGCTGGTTCACTGTTAGTTGAGATGATGCCAAGTGAGCGGATGCGATAATAGTGACATACCATAGGGATGCACCTCGTCAATCTCGAAGTCATTGATCATGAATCCCTCGTCATCAGTACCATCTTCAGAAGCGATCTCTTCAAGAGCGCGTATAGACCAGTCTATCCAGATACCAGTCTTCGTAAGCTTCAGACAACTTAAAAGCCGTAAAGGGAGGGAATTCCGGAAAAAAACCAGTTCGCTAGCGTTGATATTAGGGTGAACTACAGGAGTCGGTTGAATATAGTTTTGATTAGCTCCCCGCACATCGTTATTTGGAGACTGGAAGCCATATGGTTTGATAACATCAAAAGGTGGATGATCCTCGCTATGAAGTGAAAAGATGAATATACCTCGAACCTGAAATTGAAAATTATCCCCTAAGTGATTGATGATATCATTAATTTATCACACTTACCGTCTGGACAACGACACGATCAAACTCATAAGCGAGATTCAGAGCGGAACATCCCAAGTTGATACGTAGAGTGATATCGGAGAACGAGACATTATCCCGAAAGATACGCTCAAAGTCGCGTACAATGTACAAAATACCAAAAATGGTGGCAGCAGCAAAATCTTTCCCTGAAGGAGAAACGTGGACTATATCGTAAAGTTAAGCTTCAAGTTCACATGAGAGATACAGGGGGACGAACCCGCTGAAAATTCCTGTTGGACTTCACCAAGAGAAATAAGTGCTAAACTCTGCTCTGGCAAACGTGGTGCAGTAACCATGTATTTTTTCATTGAATGTGTAGTTGATGAAGCTGGATTAATCGGCACAAGGCGTGTAGCATAGTGTCGAATTAATTGTGGATTTCGTAACTCTGGGTCATCGCCGGGGAATCTAAGATATACATTACGTGCGTCTGGTTCATGACTCCAATTTCGCGGAAGAATGAGTACATCTGATGGGGTGCATACGAAGGCATGACGCGCTCCAATCTCAACGTACTTTAGATGTACATTGGTAGGTTGGGCTCCCACATCTTGTGGGAGTGGAATCGTTTGAGTTAGAGAAGCAGATGGCAAGTTAAAAAGATACATTTCTTGTCCTCTCTCCGATCCTACGAGTAAGGTTGGATAGACAAGCCGGTAAGCACGGGGATGTTGAGGAGGAATGAACAGAGCCCATGGAGCAAAATGCCCACGACGGGGATAGGGTTGAGATGTGCTCTGAGCTTGCGATGCCGCCTCATACATCAGATTGTCGGGCTTGTAAACTGAAGGTACGGTCACCCCATCCCAATCATCCGACTCTAGTCTCCATACCTCAAGAGCATGAGGAAGAAATCTATCAAATACCAGATACCCATTGTCGTATTCGCAGTGAGCATAAATTCGAACATATTCCTACACGGCTATGGTCAAAACTCTGGGCTTTAAGGTTAAATCAGTAATAATTACATCTTCAAGCTCAAATAATGTTGTATCTGTGTCCATGCAATTTACCCGCAAACCTCCTCTACGATGAGTTGAGATTATAAAGCGATTTCCTTCTCGCTCATCTAGTTTGAATCTATGGACGTCTGGCCCTGTCTGTGAGTATGAGCGTACTTCTGGAGGCTCGCCATGGGCCTCCCAATTATTCTCTAACTGAAAGAATCTTTGGCCTAATTGTGGAATGAGTTTTCTTATCGTACCGTATCAGTGTATGTGTTCGATACGTACACAGATCTTTCCATCCACTTAATCCTTGTAGCCAACGCCCAGGATATGTCTTCTGTGCATCTATAGGTGATGTATCGTGTGCACTAACGAAGGCATGGAATATTGCAGCATTGCGATAGATGATCGATTCATTTTCCTTAAAGAATGCATAAAAATATTTGCTTAGTAGATGAGATGATCTCAGGTCATAGACGTCGAGGAAACTTAGAATATTCAGTAAGATTTCCGGGGTAAAGATGTTAACATCCTTTGAGAACTCTGGTCTTCGTAAAGATAAGACAGTGACGACACTATACACTCTTGCTTACCAGATATGGTAATACTCACGTGAAGTACTCTACTTAACCAGTAAGTACTTGATTTATTCCTGTCAAATAGAGTTCGCATCAACTCAAAAATGGTGTAGGAATATTGACAACCGTTTAAACATAAAGATCATGACTATTTGTTCTTGTTTGCGGGAGTGGCGTGGGCAAAGGTGCGGTCGTTCTCCCTTGTATCTGATACCTAATGTCAACGGCAAGGGCCACCCATCGTCCATGTTCTGGCGAGTGACAATTAAGTGCGATACACCCTTGCACAGAAGCAAGATTAATATAACATTAGCCCATACAGTGACAACCGACTAGCAATCGTCATACAATAACATTAAGGAATGGCTCTCAACAAGCCCAAAGTTACCACATAAAAGTATAAAAGAGAGATAATTTACTCATAGTCTTCCTCTTATTATCATTATCCAATATTCTCAATGTCTTAAACCATGTCGATCACGTCGAATTGCCATGGAGCGGGGTGCGAAATTCCTAGATCATTTGTAAGCTTCAGTAGAAGAGAAAACATGGAATAGATTACTTACTGTCTCCGTTGGTGCTGATATAGTAGCCACCTACACCAATCTGGATATACTTCTTATCAGCATTCTCTTCAGTATAGTACTCGACAGTTGCTTTTTTCCCTGAACTGTCTCCAATATCTGTACGAAATATGCCTTTATTGTCATCATAGCCAACAAAGTGATCCATATGCGATTCACAGACGACTGGTCCTGGAATACCTTCGGGGAACCTGTATCTAAAGCCTTTATTCTTTGTATTGTTGATATCTGACAATCTGAACAGAATAGGATTATATTATTATCATGATGTGGGTAGTGAAAAGAAAGACTTACGATTCAGAAGACTGTGTTTCTATCTTGCTATCTTCTGAGTGAAGATAGACTCCGTCGGATGTATAGACGGCATAGTACTACAACTCACACAATCAGTCGCGTGCTGTAACTTCAGAAAAAGCTATTACTCACATCCTGTATGCTAACATTTGGCGATGTCCAATCGGCCTTGACTCCCATAAGGGATACGGCGAAAAGCGAAGCTGCAACAATAAGTCTATTAGAGATCATTTCTTATGGATACTGGCGAACGATAGGAGATGTCTTGACGAGACGCTTAATGCGGATGACAAAGGAGATAGGAAGAATATTGAATCTTACCCAAAAAGCAAGCTCTTTATCTAGAAAACCCGAACGTTGCAAACAGTAAACCATAAACAAATTTGCAAACCGCCAAGCTCTCAGAGACCATAGGTTTTACGGGCAATCTATCGGCATTCACTATTATCTTTGCAATTTGAAGTTGCAATCTACGAAAACTACAACAATAATCAAAGCAATAGAAAAGAGAAAAAATGAACAAACCTACCAGTGATTCTGTTAAAGTGTTAACTTCCTATAATTGACTACTCAAAAAGGTTTTCTGGTACGCGAAGTTGAAGGGTTTCTCCTCATCAAACATATGTATGAGACTTTCCAAAAAAACAACTAATTCCTTTGAAAATAAGACAAGAAAAATATGAGGGCATAAACTGGAGATTACGTATAAGTTTCCTGTTTCAGTCCATACGCTGGTTGCCACAACTCGCAAATTGAATTTCCACTTGTAGGATAATCTATGCTTTTCGGTGTATTGGCTGCAAAGTTCGAGGAAATTATCAGAAAATTAACTAGTTTGTTTCTTTACGTATTAAATCTAAGTTTAGAAGAAATAACTACGATCATTCTGACTTTGCGGCACTTCACAAACAAAGTAGGTTTCCAAGAATAATCCCGACCTAACAGATGGGAACTTTGTTCAACAGAGAAAAATGTGCCTTCTCATGCTCACTTGACTGTTTGTCGCCACATTCGTTGTATAAAAAGTCACTGATTATCAGTCAACAAAACATACTTGACACGTCTGTTACGGAAGTAACTACTTTAGTCCCGATTACCAGTGCTGATCATTGTTTGCGCTTTTAGCCTTGATGTCTTGAGTCTCTCCAGAGGGATGACACCTCACTGGAATTACTAAAAGGGAGATCTGTAGGAGCTTAACAGATATCAAATAATGCTGTAAAAGTTACTAAACTAATCACCGAGTAATCAAGTGTCAAGGGACGTACAAATTTGTCATTAAGTGGTTATACGCAATGTGATGAAGTAAGGGAGGTACAAGATATGCCTCAGGAATACTAGGGTATCCACCTATATATATGTGTGTGTGTACGTATAGCGTAGTATATACTACAATCAATTACACAAGATATGCGGCCAGAACCATCTTTGCGAGACTATCATGGAGCAACTCCTTCGTTTGATATAATTTTCCGTCCTTCTCCTGTACCTCTTTTCCTTGTATGTGTGAGTATATTAACTACTATGACTCGATACCAATATACATATCGTAACCAAGGACAGGTACTATAGGTAGCTAACGCGTAACTAAGACGGCAAAGTAACGTTGCAGAGAAGAACAGTTTAGACGATGTAATATCGTGCCCTTTGTGGCATGCACTTCTTCCTTCAATATTATTCAGTGTCATAAGTGCGACGACGTTGGAATACGTAACTCTAAGTGTAATTTCACCCACAAGCATTATATGACAGAATAATTCCACAATAACACCTCGGAGAAAAGTGATGAACGTACAAAGTAGATAATAGATATTGTAAAACTGTATTACGCAAGACAGTAAGTCGGGATTTCACCGTGTTTTATCACTTAGCTCTCAAACTACCCTTTCCGGCAAGAAAGGCTTACATAATACGCTGACTCACAACGATATTACATCAATGGCAAGGCCAAGTAATCAGTTAAATCACCTATTTCTTTCCCTATCTGAGTATCTCTAATTTTTTTATGTGTATGAATTATTTGATAAGCACTCTTCTTTGTCAGTAGACTTCATAATCAAGGAATCATTGAATAAACTACTTTTAACTATTATTTACCTGAGCGATAGTATACTGGAAATTATGCTACATTTTAGGAGTGGTAGGATCTGAAGTAGTTAATAAGCATTTAAGGATACTAGACCTAGCCACACTAATAATCTTCAAAAAGATCTTGAGTCGTCTGGACCCGATTCAAGAGCAAATTACAAGACTTCTCATACATAGTAAGTATGATGGCATGCATGAGCTATTAAGGGTCTTAAATAAACGCGAAATTAAGTAGAGTGTAAAGCACTTGGAATAAATACGTGTACGTGCCAATTCGTCATTCGAAACTGAAATTATGTGCCTAGTTTGGCTTGCGCCGCGGACTTCCTACCACGATATGTATCCATCTTAACTGGGTGACGTATAGGTTGTAGCTTGCACAATGTTTTATCCGTGTCATTAACCCATACCCCTATACGGCAATGTGCCGAGTTTTGCCTTTTAACATTATACTTCCAATACAAAGCGCCCTCCTTTCGTGAGAGAATAGCTCAAGCCATACGCAAAAGAAAGAATATTTCCTTCCTTTCCGTCAACGAGCACACCATGATTCTCCGACAAGTCACTAATCTATGCTTGTTTTCCCCTTGCAAAGCCATTACTGAACGGCAAAAATCGGTTTGCCTTACAAAATGTGCTTATATACTACAACGCATACAAATGCATATATAAAGCGGGAATTTATAGACTGTAAAAATCAACAAAAACTACCACTAGTAGTACTACTCGAAAGACTAAAATCATTCAACTTATGGCTACACCCTACGGAAAAATCACAGCTAACGACTCGCCGTTGTTAAAAAATTGTTCGAAAAGCGATGTGTGTAACTTAATTTAGAGGCTAATAGTACAGTACTGACAAGTGTTGAACATTGTAGCCCGTACTGGTAGGCAGGCTAGTGAAATCAAATACAAAAAAGAGAAATATCATGGAATGGACGTAAACGTCATAGTCTTGTATCGTAAGTTGCAAGTTTTCTAGAGGGTCTCTTCTACCCTGTCATAACCTATTATTAATAACTCGATCATCACAGTCGATTCGGGCAAGCCTATAACTAAATTTCTCAGACGATGGTTGAGAAAGACAGGGATACCCTCATCATAGAAGCGGCGCGGAATTCCTAGACTCAGCAGACATAGCAGATCTTAAGGCTGTGCAACGCAAAAGTCCAACTCCAAGTCCTCCCAAATCGAGTTCAAGTTCAAGCTCGAGCTCGAGCCCGGATTCAAAGCCGCAACCGCCCCCGAACCCAAAGCCAAAGCCGCCTCAGCCCCCAAAACCAAAGCCAAAGCCACCCCAGCCCCCAAAGCCGAAGCCAAAGCCGAAACCAGGCCCAAGTTCAAAGTCAGCTTAAACGAGATGAGTTTCTACGAGTTATGGGGCTTCTGTACACATACATATGTGTAATGTATATGTACTTGAACCCGATTTCTGTACCAACTCAGTGACTTGCTTTTTCTAATTGCAAAAATGGCCATTCTTGCTTCTACCTCTTTTTTCTCTCCTCTTTTTCATAAATCAATAATAACAAGAATCTAGAATAACAACTCGACACTCTGTTATTAAAACTACAATAAAACGCATTTTTTTTCTTTTTACAGAAAATTATAAAGTGTTACCTCAATCTGACATCAGGTACACCTTTCTCCTTCAAAGACTCCTTTCTATCCGTTTTGAGACTAAGAATAAGAAGAAACACAAGATTTATCTGTATTGTTGTTTAATTTACACAAAAAATGATAAAGTTTGTTACATGATTTGACCAGTCTCCTATATGATATAATCAGAGCTCTGGGGTTCTGTGAGGATAACTATAAAAATAGCAATGGAGAGTACCGTGAATTTGTGATAACGAGGAAGTAATTCGTGAGAGAGTCTTCGTGGTATTTAGGAGAAGAAGCCAGTGTGAGGACATGGTAGGTGGTTCGAGAAAGTTTGCCTTCTGAGGGAAAGAGGTATGAATGATGATAAAAATAAAATATAGTTCCGACAACGGAGATGCACACGGAGGAAGGGGCAAGTAAGATTGGTATGCAGGGTTCTTTTAGTAGAAGAAACCGGATTCGAAATGGTATAGAATAATAAACATAATAAGGAAAACGGAATATAGGAATGGACATAAACAGATAAAGTCAGTGGAAAGACAAAATGTTTTGGTATCCATACTGTATCTCATAAAAACAAAAACCGATCAAAAACATTACAAAGCATCAAGCCATAAAAATAAAGAATGCCGAAGGAGAAGAAATAATATACGCATGCCCTATCCATTGCCCGCATTCGTATTTGTAATGAACTCTGCGCTAATTGATGGATCACTAGGAGCGAAGCTATCAGAATTTTCCGAGTTTGTATACATAGGCTCCAGTGCGTCGCTTTTACTGACACCCTCTTGAGAAGTACACAGGAGATGCTCGTCAGCAGTCTCGGGTTCCTTGTCTTCGCATTCCAGCCTATCACATTCATTGAGTTTATGACGATACTGAGGATTCCCAAGTTCAGACAGGCTTGCGAACATTAAGGTTTCCCGGGACGCGCGGCCCGCGACACTAGTGTCTCGGGAGCCAGAAGCAGATCTACTGCTTGAGCCACTAGCTATAGAGGTGGTTGAATATGGTGATCGAATGCTCTCGGATGCTTCAAGATTGCTTCCGCAAGCTCCTCAGAAACCTCGTCATCATTCTCACCAACTATGAGATCATTTGGACTATGTCTGGATCCAGTGTCATATAGGCTTAACCCGGTTCTCAACGAGTGTTCTTGTGTAGGTGAAGTTGCATTTGAGCTCATCTGGGAAAAAGAGTCTGTCTGGGAAAGAGTGTTAAGGAAGGGATAACTACTATGAGGAGGAGAGGGATGAAAGCCATTGGGTCCCGAAGGTTCCATGAGCGACGGAGGTGGATAACCATATACCGCACCTGGGATTGGGTAAGTGCCTATCATAGGCTGAGATTGCTGTACGTGAGGGTGCAAGGCGTAGTAATGTTGCATCTGCATTTGCGATAGAGTGAAAGACATTGCATGTAATTGGCTCGTAAGACTCTGAACTTGCATTTGCAACTGAATGAGAAAAAAAATCAGTCATTTTTTTTTAGCTAAACAAGGGGGGGGGGGCAATATAGGATTAGATGATTACCTCAATTTCACGTAGATGAGCTTTTTTAGAGTCTTTGTCCCAGTGTTCACGTATCGATTTGCATTCCTGGCGCAATTCCTCAATCTCTTTAGAAAGGCATACTTCTTTTCTATGTGAAGTCTCTAAGGCATCTTTATAGTATTGTATCTGATCTTCGAAGACACCAGGAGGAGGAGTTGATCTTGGAGATGAATTTGGTGTACTCAAGGCAGTAGTAACATGAGGTGAATTCGATGCGCGCGCGTGTGTGTGTATACAGGGTGGAGATTGACTCTTGTTCATCCCTTCTTGATGACAGGGACCCTTTTCCCAACTCACACCAGAAGTAGAGAGTGAGCTTGTAGAACTAGAAGAGAGTGTTTCCGAATGTGATCTTGGGGACTCCAGCCATGAAGGCTGAACCTTGTTTGGTGAGACCGAAGGAGTCGATTGAGAAATAGAGGTAGAAGTTTCGCCATCCTCAACGAGTTCGATGTCATGGGAATGCACAGGTGGCGAAGGAGGCGGCGAACCAGCGCTGATGGAAACCGAAGAAATTGACGTTGAGCTTGAGGTAGACGGTCCGCTCCGGGTTAAAAGAGGGGTGTCGCTACGTGTGAAGTCCGCATGACAGGGTTCGGCACGTTCATTGTTGACGGCGTGAGTAGGATTACATTCAAGTGCATGAGGCTGAGAAGTAGCATCAGTAAGTTCCTCACTCCGGTCGGTCCACCCCGCCGACCTCGGCCGAGGCGTTTCTTCCGTTAACTCGGAGTCAGATGTACGAGTCGCACTCGACGACGACCGACTGTTGTCCTCTCGAGAGCGCGAACGAGATATATCATCGTCAGAGGTTGTTTGTACGTGTAAGGAGGGACCAGCGCTATTAGTAGACGGTGGCGGCGGTGCACCAGTCTTCCGTCGTCCTTGCTTCGTGACATCTTTGTATACCTCTCGGCCACGCTTGCGACGTTCTTTTGCGCGTTTTGTACTTGTTGCACGTGTCGTAGAGTCTTCCTGAGACTGTTCAGCAGTGGTTGAAGTTGTTGGAACCTCAGTGCCAATATTTGAAACCTTAATAGAAGTTTCTGCTTCAGACGAAGGTGGCGGTCTTGATCTTGGGACCAGCTTTGGGCGCTCCTGGAGCGACTATTGGTCGTAGAGTCTACTGATGAGACCAGCCTGGGTTCTACTCGCTCTTTTTCGCGTCGAGAGCTCTCCAGCAACCGATGGATTCGCGCCCTGCGCACCGTATTAGAACGGTAATTCTGCCAACAGTGCCAAGTCCTATGCCCGCCGAGTACAATAGCAATACTGAGAGATAAATAGATCAGAACGAGGTGTTCATCACGCAGCCAAGATCCTTTGTCGGTACTGTCGCCCATGATGGAGAGAAGAAATCAAGCCCGTCACCGTTCCTCGAGGCCGTGGAGAAATACCCAGCTCCCCCCAGTTCCATAATTAACTTGGTTTGTGATGCACTTCTTTAAGCGGTAAGTAAGTCCTTTTTTGGGAAGATCTATGGGGAAAATCCGAAATATGTCTTGTGTGTGCCTGGCCCACGCACATGGCATAAGAGCATACAGAAAGGCCCTTGTTCTTCTCACCGAGCTATCTTCGGTATTTCTTACTGTCATGAACCAAAACAATGTTTTTCCAGTCGTCTTTAGCCCTTGATCAGAGGCCTCGTACCACTTTAGATACACAATCATCGGCACCTTAAGCTTGCCAGCTCATTTACCCATGCAAAACGACCGCGGTCCAGCATTTGTGAGTAATCTCAAAATTTCCTTCTATTATTGGTAAGAACAGCCAACTTTGTATGGATAAATGACCGGCACTCCGCTATAAGTAGTACAATTATCGTTTCTCATATGACGATCGAAACAAAAAAAATTATTGTAACCATGACATTAATCCTGTCGTTTTCGACCTAAATTACAAGCCTTATTAGAAAGTAATAACATGGATCACAACGTTATGACAGATGAGCTTGTAGGAACTTGCCAATACAGGACGCCTTGGATCCTATAAAGAGTCTTTAAGAGACGGGACTGCGGGGCGAATAAGTCCATATGTACCTGTTCTATTCTTGGATCCAATGGAGCTGTTCTATCTTAAATATCTGTAGCTTCCGAAAACTATTAATAATCCCGGAGCGCTATCAGAACTGTATAGATCAGGTGTCTTATATTTGAAAAGAATCGAGCTATAACTGAATCGACAGTTCTAATTGATTGGAAGGGACGTCTAGCGTCTGTTGAAAGAGATATCTTTGTTTGAATGTGGCGCACTGTCTGCCACGGATAACAAAAAGCTTCTATTCTATAGCATTAAGGAGGTCGATGATCCAGGTGAATGTCATATTTCATCTATTTTGTGCAATGTTGCCCGACATAACCAACGAGGACTGTTACCCGTGACAATACGCATATGCAATCGGAGATAGGAGTCCATCAAGGGGCATTTCGTATCAAATAGCGCTAAACTCAAATTATTGTTCATGTGAGTGTCATAAAACATTCCTTTCATTCCATTCCGAAGATTTATAAGCGGTACATAACGTATCGGAAAGATATAAGAATTCTCCACAGTTTCCTATATTATCTTAGCCTCACTCGAGTCCCGAAGCACCCTCAAACGCTCGTAACACCTCAATCGCAACTCACATAGGCAAAATTGTCTATTTGCTTCATACCATGCGCCTGAAAAGCGTACTGCTTGCATTAGTCTCCATTGCAGCATTAACTATAGCTGCTCCTGCCCCCAACCCAGAGGTACCCTTTACTAATATCTTTTAAAGAACGATTCTGATTCCTTTCTTCCATCTCCATAATTAGGCCTTCGCTAAAGCTGAGAACTCGAAACGCTTAAACGGGCAGGATTGGTAGAAACTCCGTTGCGTACTACTTTGCATGGGGTTCAAGCAAGGAGATCATGCGCCTTCTATTTATTCGCTTCGAATCTTGACGAGATGGGGCTTTTATCTGCATTGGGCGCGGCCGTACATATACTTCAATAGGGAACAGTCTGGACGCCCTTGTAAATATAACTTTGTTAATATGACGCATATACTGGTGTTGGTCAAAGATGAAGTGGTGAAAGATCGCTCAGCGCTCAATGATCGCCGGAGAAATCGTTCCTGCTAAAGGTTAAGAGACAGTAATAATGATATTAACTGTTTTAAGCTTTAACGGAAAAGGGCTAGATCAATGACAAAACTTGACAAGAAAAACTCTAGACATAATGAGAAGACCAAGCCTCAACCGAGCTAATGTAAATCAACCGAACAACATGAAAAAGACGGACATTCTCTTGGGTATCTTTCTATTCCCCTCACGGAGTACTTAAATACAGGAGGACCATATTTTCTTCCTCCTAGAGTTTCCAACAAACCGCTAAACCAGCACTACCAATTCATACGTCATGAACGCGAGGAGAATTGCAATTACACTTATCTCGCTTGCGGTATACGCCATAGCTATTCCAACACCTGAACCCAAGGTCTGTGGAATCCCGTTATTGTTGCACAAATAGGGCTTACTTATATTTCCCCATTCTATGCATCCCAGGCATTAGCCGAGCCCGGTGATAACTATCCCAGGGGAAGGGACTGGTAAAAACCTGGCATCATATACGAACTCATGAGTCGAAAGGAGCAACAGACCCCAATTAACCATGTTTATCCCTTTATCGGGTATTTGCTGTTGATCTACTTGTCTGTCTCTTCCTTTTGACGTCTCTAGTACTGCAAAAAATGTCTATAGAAACATTATCTAACACTTCAAATTCTTGAGAAATGTTATACCACTATTTTTAGTTATTTTAGGGTTGGTATGCTCAAACATGATAAGTTTGTGTTGATAAGTCTTTACATATGAATCATTAGTGAGAGGGGGATTACTATTGTATAATAAAGATACTAGTATAAGCATTGTAATGGTTAGTATACGATTGCTATATTGGGAAGAAGTTCAATTCGAACCGTGACACCGTGGACGCGTTTACATCTCCGAGCTAACCCCTATACATCCTCAGCGCTGAGTACGACAGCAATACGCGTTCTTATGCTGTAGGCTGTCATAACGGAGCCTTGATAAATTGTTTTGAACGCGTAGACACCGCGTTCAAATTCTCTAGATCACTCAATCAGTACTATCCCTTTGTACTACCTATATCCAACCAACTTCCAATTACATATTCATTATACCAAGACATAGAATCACATATCTAAGGGGCAACTAGCTTGCTGTCACTAGCAGCTATGTTTGCGCCTCGTTTGTCCCAGAATGCCGAAGCAGCACGTATAGCCGCTGCACAAGCGGAGTTCAACGAGAAGAAATGGGTTTGGGTTCCTGATGACAAGGAAGGTTACCTTGCTGGTTGGGTTGTTCGTGAGGAGGAAGACATAGGAGAAGTAGTCATGGCAGCTAATGGGGAGGTCTGTCCCCTATATCACTTCTTGTTATTTCTCCAATAGTAACTGACTATGGGTTGAGTATAGTTCCGTCAAGTTCCCCTGTATGCACTCTCAAAGATGAATCCCCCTAAATTCGACAGAGTTGATGATATTGCAGACTTAACGTTCTTAAATGAAGCAAGTGTTGTACACAATCTGCGACTTCGGTATGGTTCTGGAGCGATCTATGTGAGTAGAAGGCGACCAACATCGTATGTTCATTGCTAACGATACAAAAGACCTATTCATCACTTTTTTTAGTTGCTATCAATCCATACCAGAATCTACCGCTATATACTGATACCATCATTCAACAATACCGAAATAAACGACGAGATGAGAACCCTCCACATATCTTTGCTATAGCTGAACGTGCTTGGATTAACATGGGGAAGAGCGGGAGAATCAGAGTATCCTCATCACAGGAGAGTCCGGTGCAGGAAAGACGGAAAATACCAAGAAAGTTATTCAGTACCTAGCAGCTATCGCATCTGACGTACACTCCTCCCATAACCATCCTCGCTCCCCCTCTCTGGCTTCTGCCTCCAGTTCGTTCAATTCTGGAATTCCGCGCTCTCACAGCATGAACCGCAAGAGTATAACAGGAGCTCAGCTACCAACAACAGCAAAGGGTCGTCTAGGGCTACTTGAACGCCAAATCCTTCAAGCAAACCCAATTCTCGAAGCTTTTGGGAATGCACAAACTCAGAGAAACAACAACTCCAGTAGATTCGGAAAGTTCATCCGGATTAGCTTTGCTCCAGATGGTAGCATAGCAGGTGCAAATGTTGACTGGTACCTACTTGAGAAAAGTCGAGTTGTTGTTAGGAGTGAAGCCGAGAGAAGTTTCCATGTTTTCTACCAACTCATGGAAGCCGAGCCGGAACTCAAACAGCAGCTACTACTTGACGGGGAATAGAAGATTACGAGTATCTTAATAAGAGTAGACGAGAGGTTGACGGAGTTGATGATAGAGAAGAATGGAAACTGTTGAAAAGCGCTATGGAGGTTGTTGGGCTCTCCACAGTTGAGGAATTTGACCTTTTCCGTATCGTCGCTGCGATTCTTCATATCGGAAATATCATGATCACTTCAACTCGTGCGGATGACGCGTTAATGCCAGATCCATCGCAAGCCGAGCGAGTTTGTCATCTTCTAGGCATACCAGTCGGCGAGTTCACTAAAGCCGTTTTACGACCTCGTGTTCTTGCGGGGAGAGAATGGGTAACCCAGGCTCGTTCACGGAGACAAGCTCTAGATGAACTATCTGCCCTGTGTAAGACACTGTACGAGAAGAGTTTTGGTGCTCTTGTAGACCGCATCAACCGTGCCCTTGACAGGCCTTCCTCCAAGTCAACATTCATTGGAGTACTTGACATTGCTGGTTTCGAGATTTTCGAAGTGAACGCATATGAACAGTTACTCATTAACTATACGAATGAACGTCTACAACAGTTCTTCAACCATCACATGTTCGAACTCGAACAAGAAGAATACGCTCGCGAGAGTATTGAGTGGGAGTACCAAGACTTTGGGCTAGACTTACAGGCTACTATTGAACTCATCGAAGCGAGCGGGAACCCAATCGGTGTTCTGAGCTGCCTAGATGAAGAATGTATTATGCCCAAGGCTACAGACTCTACGTTCACTCAAAAGCTTCATCAATTGTGGAGTGGAGATGTGCAACTTGGAGAGAAAGCGCATTCCGGAAGAGATAAATACATCCCTGCTCGATTTGAGCAAGGTTTCATCATCAAGCACTATGCTGGCGATGTTGAATATCGTACTGAAGGGTGGCTAGAGAAGAACAAAGATCCACTAAATGAGAATCTAACTCGTCTTCTTGCTGCATCTGATGAACCTTATGTTGCAACTCTCTTTGCTGACTATGCAGAACCAGCGCATGCTGGAGGTTCAGTGTCTAATGGCCTCAGTAGTCTGGGGTCAATTGGTAGGAAGCGTACCGTCAAAAAGGGTGCCTTCCGAACTGTTGGTCAGAGACATAAGGAGCAACTTGCAAGTCTCATGAACCAATTAAGAGCAACTCAACCCCATTTCGTTCGTTGTATTGTTCCGAACGGGAACAAGAAAGCTGGCAGACTAGACGTTCCCTTAGTTCTTGACCAATTACGGTGTAACGGTGTGTTAGAAGGTATTCGTATAGCCCGACTTGGATATCCGAACCGACTGCCTTTTGTCGAATTCAGGCAGCGGTACGAGGCACTTACTCCTGGTATCATTCCTCGCGGGTACATGGACGGGAGACGAGCATGTTTGCGTATGGTTGATGCTCTTGATCTTGATAAGAATACATTCAGAATCGGAACGTCGAAGATTTTCTTCAAAGCTGGGGTCCTTGCCGAGCTCGAAGAACGTCGTGATGCACTTCTATTTGACATTTTCTCGAGATTGCAGGCGATGGCTCGTATGTGGACCGCTCGCAGACAAGTCAAGAAGATACTGAATCGTTCCATCGCTATTCGAACCATTCAACGAAATGCCCGTGTATATGGGGAGCTCAGGGACTGGCCATGGTGGCAACTGTATACGAAGGTAAATTATATCGTAATTCATCTTTCTAGCTATTACATGTCTAAGTTTGGTCTATAATAGGTTCGTCCTCTATTAACAGCCACACGCAACGATGAGGAACTCCGAAGGAAGGAGGCAGAACTTGCTCTGATCAAGGAACGGGCAGAACGTGATTTACGAGAAAAGGAAGCATTAGAAAGTTTGAAAATGAAGCTTGAAGTAGAGAAACAAAGAATCGAAGAAGATTTAGAGGCTGAGAGAGCTCTTGGCTTAGATAAAGACGCCCTCCTTGAACGCAGCAAAAAGCGGGAAACAGAGCTCGAAGAAGATGTCGCTGCCCTTCAAGCCGATCTAGATACTCTTGATTCGCAGCTAGATCGTGTGATGGCAAATCATAAGGCCACAGAAGAGAAGTATGAGGCTCTTCGAGAAGCATTTGACGAAGCAGCAAGCCATCTCGTCCGCTTTGAAGAGGATCAGAAACTTTGGAAAATGCGGGAAAATGAGCTAACCCAAAGTCTGCAAATCGCGGAGGAGAAGATGGAGGCTCTAGAGATGGAAAGGGACAAATTGCGCTTAGCTTCTGAGGACACGAAGAGACAGCTTTCTGAGAAGGAAGAAGATTTGATGCGCGCACGTGAACGCTTAGAAGCCACTGTTGCCGACCTTGAGGTGAAACTATCGTCTGAGATTCGGAACCGGTATGTAATGGACCGACGCGGTCGATATTTCATCTATCACTAACTGATTCAATCAATAGTGATCAACATAAGGAGCGTTCTGACAGTTTGGAACAGGAAGCCCGACAAGCACAGGAGCAGCTCGCCGAATTGGCACGTTCAGCAAATGATTACACTGCCCTCATTTCGAAGAAGGAAGCTGAAATTACTCGGCTTTTGTCGGATCTTGATACTCTATCCGACGAGAAGGATAAGTACATGAAACAAGTCATTCAACTCGAGGGACAGATTGAAACAGTAAAATCCCAGCTTGATGCTCAGAAGACTCAAAATTCGCGTAGCACCGAGACAGCGTCCCGTCTTCAAAGGGAGTTAGATGAACTTCGTATGATGATGCATGCCAAGACCTCTGAAGAAACTCGCAGAAAGGAGGCTGAAAAAAGTAAGGAAAAAGAGCTTGTAGAGCTACGCTCTCAGCTGTCCCAGCTTCAAAAAGAATTATCGGACATGCAGAAGGTGACCACTGAGAGCCAAAACCGATTAAAGGCAGACCTTGAAACAGCCCTTCGGGAAAACGCTTCTATTCAGCGTGATTATCAGCAACTTCTCGAAAGTGATCGTATAAATCAGAATCGACAAAAGGAGATTGACACAGCCTTGTCAGAGGCCGATCGTGCGAAGCGTATGCTACAGTCTGAACTGCAGGCTGCTAAATCACGTCAGACAGATATCGAGGGTCAGATCGCAGAGACCACGAAGGCAAAAGAAGTAAGATTAGATTAGAATTTTGTTCCGGTCTGATGATTACTAATTCCAAACTGTTCTATTTTTATCATGGGTAGATGCTTGAGCGCCAATTGGCTGCTTCACAGACGAAAGTCGAGGACTATGAGGAGGCCGTCATTCAACTTGAACGGGAGAAGAGTAACTGGGTGAGACAGATGGATCAAGCTAAACAGCAACTTGATGAAGAGAAAGCGAAACGCCAACAGCTAGAGAAGCATAGCTCGACTCAGAAGGCTGAGATAATACGGTTGAAAGACTTGAACATTAAGCTTGATCGTGAACTCAATAAGGCTTTGGATAACTTGAAAGCTCGCGAATGGGAAGTGAAACAGCTAGAATCCCGACAGGATAAGACAATCGTTGAACATGTCCATGTCCTTGAAGAAGCAAAGCGTGTCACAGACCGACAATTAGCTGAAGCTCAAGCTGAATTACAAAAGAACGCTTCATACATCCGTTCACTAGAAAAATCTAAGGCTCGTCTTGTCAGTGAGGCTGAGGACCTCTCTCGCAATGCAGAACTAGAGACTCGTGCACGTGACAAAGAAGCAAGACAAAGTGAAGAAAAGCTGCTAAAGCCATTGCTGAGGCCTTTGATGCGAAACGAGCCAAGGAGGCCGCGGAAATACAATCAAGACGTGGTCAGACGGAGCTGCAGAGCGCAAAGGAACAGATCGCTTTCCTAGAACAGCAGTTAGCTTCCGTTCAGAAATCCAAATCTACTTTAGAGGCTGAGCTTACAACTCTTGCTGATGAAGCTGAGACCCCCAACTCTCTAGCAAAGGTCCGTAGAGAATATGAATCAAAGATTTCTCAGCTACGGAATGAACTTGAGGAGTCGAATGCTGCACAAATCACGGCAAATCGTATCAGGGACATTGTCGAGCGCCAGCATGCTGAAATCCGCAAGATGGTCCTACAAGGAGACCCTGATAATGATGCATTCCGAACTCGTCTATTGCAAGAACTACAGCAGACAGAGAAGAACCTCTATAGGGAATTAGATAGTCGGACACAACAGTTCCGCGACATTGGTTCATCTGGTTCTCGCTCGGTCTCAAGTACTCCCTCGAAGTCTAATAATAAGCCCATCAATGGGGTTATACGTGGGCAGAGCGACCTACCTGATACTCCAAAGGCTCCTGATGTCCAAGTTGACAAGCTCAAACAACAAGTTCAAATACTTGAACTTCAGATGGCTGCGAGTGAAAGGGTACGAAGGCATTTAGAAGCTTCTTTGCGCGATTTGAATGCCGAGCTCGAGACTTTGGATGGTTCTAAACAATCCCTCCAGTCCTACAAGGCTCGCATGGCGAAAGAAAATGCAAGGCTTGGTGAACTCCTGAACGATGAAGCACAAGCACGCCGTGTCTCAGAAGCAAACCATCTTGACGGCCTTCAGAGCATGTGGGATAAATTCCAAAGCACTATTACCGAAGAGCGTGAAAGCTATAATCGACTGGAAGAGTCCAGGCGTGCACTGGTGACTCGTACTTACTTTACTGATTGGGCAATGATTACTGACATAACTACAGCTCGTCCAGCAACGCAATGCGCAAGCAGAACTTGAGTCTCAACGTCGCCAGACTCAGGAGCTCATTCAACTTAGGGTCAAACTGCAGGGAGAGCTCACTAATCTCCAAGATAAGATGGAGCGCGAAAAGCTGGCAAAGAGTGAAGAGTCAAGTACGTCAAATCTCCTATACACTTATGACTATCTACAGAATGACCTAAACTTGTATAGACACGAAACGCAAACTCCAAGCTGAACTCCAAGATGCCAAAGTCGCTGCCGCTGCAGCGACTGCCAAGCACGCCGAACTTGCAGAAGCTTTGAAAGCTTATCGATCCAAGGCAGAAAACTATCTCACTCGATTGGAAAAGACTGAAATAGAACGTGCTAAGGCGGCCAATGGCGAAGCTTTCGGTTCGTTATGTATCCTTCCCCTTGACTGACTATCTACTAACACAGTTATCAGCGAGGAAGGCTTTGGAAGATCTTGAGAAGACTCACGCAAAAGCTCTTAAGGAACGTCTGAAGACGGAAGAACGGGCTATTAACGCTGAGAATGCACTTCGGGATCTCAAAACACAGCTAGAACATGGGGACCGTCAGTCGTCGGATCTCGAACTGGGCAGACAACGGCTTGAGGAAGAGTTGCAAGAAGAACGCGACCGTCATACATCAGATCTCGCGGAACGAGATTTCGCCATGAGCCAGACTCAGATAACATATCAGAGTGAGTGTTTTGTTTCGTTGTCTAGTATCACATAAGCCTTATACTTGATGCAACAGCTAAACTTGCGGAACTGAGCGATGGTATGTAGCAAAGCTATCATCACAGTTAGTATACTCACTAGCCTGATCCAGAACTTCAATCTCAGCGCGATAATATGAGTCGGCTACGAGAAGAAAATCGCAAGCTGCGCAATGACTACGAAGAGCTGCAACTTCAGTACGATGACGAAGTCTATAATGGGGGAGCTTGGAAGAAGGAAAAAGAGCGACTGGAAACTAAAATCTCAGATCTTACTAATGCATATGAATCCTCTACTGCAGCTCGTACAGAGCAACAAGCACAGATTGTGGCACTTCATTCACAAGTCAGAGAACTACGTGGGGTGCTCGAAGATGCGGAAGCAGAGAGAGTAATGTTACAGAAAGCACGGAGGGCACTGCAATCTCAGTTAGACGGCATTAAACTGGATAACATTGACCCGGACAAAATGTCTGCAGAATCTAAGCTCCAAGATCTCCAACTAAAGAAGCAGGACTTAGAGCGTGCTCTGGAGGAACATCAAGATCGCGTGATGATGGCTGAGGAACGAATGCGGAAGGCAGAAATTCATTCTCAGGAGTGTCAAATTGAACTTGGAGAGATCCGGGTTGAAAACTCGGAACTTGATCGTAAAAATGTATGTGAATCTCGTTACCTTGGTGGCGTATCACTTATCGATAACAACCTTAACTTTGTAGGCCAACTTAGAGAAACAGCTGAAGGAGCTAAATGTGCGCATGGTTGACCTTGAAACTAAGGCATATGCAAACGCATCACGATTGAAAGGAGAAGCTCTACGGCAAAATAGAACCGGGGACAGGCCTCTGTCTCGAGCCGGAAATCCACCCGCTGAGAGTGAGAGAACTCGCACTCGTCTTGAAGAAGAAGTCAAGATATATGAGACGAAGATTGCAGATATGAGAGAAGCTATGGCTGATCTAGTAAGTAATTCATGTTGATTTTTTCTTATCAAAAGTTTGATGGCTTTCAATAGTCTACAAAAGAAGGAAACCTTCAGATTGCAAAACGAAAGGCTGAGCGTGAGGCTGCGGACTACAAACAGCGTGTATTGAGGTATGAAACGCCCACTATTTTTTACGGGTAGCTTCTAACAAATTGATCTCAGCTTGGAACGCGAAGTCGAAAGACTCAGAAGCCGCTTAGAACGTCCCTCAAATGCGCTGCAGTCTCCTGCAAGCTCTCCTCGAAAGTTTGGGTCGTGAAGAGGTCTGATTATCTTACAAATTATTTTGAAATATCTGATTTATTCGCCTGTTATATAACTCACGACCCTTATGAATTGCTCTCATGGTTTCTGTCTTTATTACTGCACACTTTTTTCAGTTTTCATTCTATCATGCATCATGCACATTGAACATCTAGTATGGCACTGTGTAACTGTAGCTCTATCAACTGCTAGTCGTATTTTATTTGTATTGTTGTGTTCCAAAATTCAATGTGGCTGTGTACAATTGCAATCGCAATTCTGGATTAGGCAATTTGATGGGGATTCGATGTAAACCATATTTCTCCTTCTACACTCACACCTTCTCCTAAAACACCGGAAAAAATCTTATGATACATACACAAGCAACAGCCACTGATTGTCCCTATTGTTTGCGTTATGTTAATTAATAACAGCTTCTCCACAAGATATGGTGTTACCCTAAACTCATCTGATACGTGGGATGTATTACGTGCTATCCATTCATCAACTAAGATACAGCGGATGGATGAAACAGGTGGAATCTTGGTCTTACTCCCTCAAAAGACTTATCTAGTCATAAAAATACGATCCGGATAAAACTATAAAGGTCATACGTGAAGATATGATCATCTACACAGTCACTACAGCAACGTAATACACAATATCACAGGGTCGATGCGATCCCATCATATGTTCGGTCAAATGCAACTGCGAATGTCGAAAAACAAGAAGGAGAGAAAAGCACAACTCAAAATCAGAGTTAAGGAGAAAGGGGTAGCGACATGTAATCCAGATACTGGGACCAAATCAAGCGACTGGAGTCAGACAACCCGAGATGAACTCAACCAAATTCATAAGTAAATATGGGACAGCCTCATCTATAACCTCTTTTACCCCAATTGTAGTCCCCAACGGGTGCATTAATTAGTCTTTTTATAAACAGGAGGTTTGACCCCATCTTACTTTTTCTGATTTTTAAGGGACCTTGAGACTAATTCTATCAAAATCCTAGAATAACTAGTCTGTTGAACTGAAACCGAACTTCCACTTGATTCTTTGAAATCAGTTAGACGAGCCAAACTATGAGGATCTTACCCACCTCCGTCTCGGATCCGTGATGTGTTGACGATGAGCTCGTTTCTAATGAGGTTTCTTTATAGGCATACGTCTGATTATGGGCACGATACAAAAATATTCAGCCATTCCCCAACTATTCCGGTTACTTACTTGATATATCTGAATCACCGGGGTCACAACCAACGGATCGTATTCTGCCCGATCAAAATGTTGTACTTGCGCCAGTGCAATCAAAATTAATCTTGGGCTTCTCCCGAAGCTTATGCTGTGCAAGATTCTCTCTTGGTTGCTGTGAATGATCTCTGAGCACTGACAGAAGTCACTCGCCGCATCAGTCTGTACATATGTGGCTTGCGTAATTACTGTGCTGTGAGGAAATCATTTCCGCCGGCACAGTTGATGGATAATCCGAGATTATCTATCTAGTGGAGGCTGTTTAATGCACACCATTCTATGTTCGTGATAAATAATAAAATAATCCTAAATAGGGTCTACTGAGATGTTGGATAACAGCGCCAGCCTAAATTTATATGGAAATAAAGTAGTTGTATTCGCGCTCATGATCAATCAGAAGAGTGTTTTTTTTATTCTTAGATTCTCTGGAATATCGGAATGCGGATCGCATCAGGTCTCGAAACACAACACAAACTGAAGATTGAAAAGCTAGACTTTAGCTGTCCTTATTATTGGACGAGAAGTGATCGTCATCTGACTTGGGCGCTTAGTTTTATTGTTCCTCTATCACTAGAGTTGATCCCGAGAGACCGCCGGATTATCAGTAGATTGAATTTCCTTCTCGATGTATAAACTTGAGTATTTTCAATAACAGTACCCGGTATCGTAATTTCCGACCTTCTATCGATAGTTGACCTCAAAAGACTTCACTGAGTTTGATTTTGGGATTTCGATCAGCACGGGTCACTCCGTCTACTTGCATACATCTTCTTATAGGGAACTACGGTTCAGGTTATTTTGTAGTTAAGATGAATTGAAGACTGATTTTTCAGAATCAAGCGCTCATAGTAGGCAATCTTAGTAACTAACAGCATCTCTAGGATACAGACCGCTATTGGTACGATATCTTTTATTTTTTGGCCCATAATTCTCCATGTTCAGGCTGATTTGGATGTTCTTGTTCGGGTTTTTCAATATACGAGTCGGAACTAAACTCAGAGCGGGAGCAGGCAACGTCCTGCACTAGCCAACTCAGTTGTTAAAAGATGGGAAGCTATGTGCCAGTGTGTTACACGTCAGTCATTGCGTATAATGACTTTTCAGTTTCCGCATCTGATTGATTCTTTCAGTACTAAGGTGCTACTGGTATTCGGCGTTAACCGACCATTATGTACTAGAGGTTCCGCCATCATCTGTGGAATTGATTGAATGGACGGTATCTTTTAAGGTTAACTTGTAAAGGAGGGAAACACAGTCTTGTTCCATAGCTAAGGGACGCCCCGAGTATCAACTTGAGATCAGAACGATGGTTACTTTCATTTGATTATTGAGTTGCAAAAGACATCGTATGAGGTCATCCTCAGACATCATCTCGAGATGAGGGACATACTGCCCGAGTTCACCGCACCACTCAAAAATAGGATCCCTTGTCCTCTGGAACGATGTCATAAGTCAATACAACTTCCTATTGAATTGGACGGTGTCTTGCGGGCCCTACGATGTTGGCAATAATAGGGTCTTTCAGCTGCAACTCTCCCTGGACCCTGGACCACCTAACTTCCGATGCAACAAGGCCTGATAACTTTTTGCCGGCTACCCAGATTAAGTCTGTGGCTTACTGCAAGGTCTTGATGCAGTGTCAGTGAGGTCGTGCTTGCATGCTCATCATTTTGACTTCAATATGCCATCAGGGATGATATCTTAGCATAGCTAGTTCATTGCTCCCTAATTCTCGGTGGAAAATGGGAGTCTCGTGTCTCCAAACACTGAGTTGGCAATACTTCACTATTCTCAAGAGTGTGTCACTTTAAAAACGATCCTGGGCGACGATTTCAAATATTGGCTGTTTCAGGCTTTCGTATTCTATTAATCTATTTTTTAAATCCTTTTCTCCACTATAACCCCTACAAAAACTGATTTACTTGGCTGGCTTTGTAATTATGTAGCTATGGAATTTGATTTGATTTAGATCACTAAGGTCAACCTCGTAATTCGCATCTATCTTGTGCTTTCAATATTTTAAGGGGGCAGTACCTACAGTACCTACCGTAGTAATGCTGTTATCTATTTCAACGACCAGGACTTGCGACACCGGCGCATGCGGTGTTGATCCGATCCGACGGCTTGACCGTGAGACTAGCGCCCCCCAAACTCTGAATCACCAACCTTTTTTTGTAAAAAAAATTTCTTATTCTTGAATTTGTAAAAAAAACTCGTGTCGAACGTCGAACAGACAAGTAGAGTTGACAGAGAAGCAAAACGTTCCTCTGTTGTTTCCGAGGGGGTATACGTAGAGTAATATAGAAAATCACCGTATTTGTGCACATATACGTTATCATACACCCCTGACGATCGTTTATGTCAGTCCCATGCCCATGGATCCCCCGTCCCGAGGCTGAGGAGTTTTTTTACGAGTACTCCGTAAAGTAAAAGTAGCGGCGGGAGAACGGAGAGTAGGGCATGCCGTTAAGGAGACAACATCTCCTCGAACTTCTAAAAACTTTCCGGACCACGCTCCAGTAACGGCGGCGTCTCAAAAAAAAAGAGTTCATGATTTTCAGTTTATGCTTTTGACTTTTTAAGTACAGGCGCCAAAAACCGTTTCGCGAAAGTGGTACAAATGATAGTACCACAAAATTGGTTAGGTTTTTTTTTCTCCTTCTCAAAATACTATGCACCCCTTAAGGGATGAAGCCTTATTTTGTACAAGCTGTCAGACGTTCCGTGGAAAGATCATGTACAACGACCGTCGCCAGAATTGTGACGGTGCCTTTCTTATGTCCATAAGACGGAGAGGTGAGGGGATGCCATGTACAAAAACTTCACAGTCAATGAATATTCAATATGAAATATGTCCGATTCTGGAATATATCCCTGAAGGAAAACTTCTACTCGGATTCTAAGCCGGTACACTCGAAATCCGAATTAAGACATTGGCCATGAACGTATCGAGACAGTTTCACTACTAATGTTTGACTTTAGCAACTTAGACAGGCTGAATTGTTCTTCATTATAACATATCAAAATTTCGTTGATGTAGGATCAAAAAAGGTAATTTCCGACTGTTCCAATCAAATGGACAAACAATCGTACATAGTTTATAGCTAGCGCAAAATGTTAGTGATATTGCGATGCTCTATCAGCTAAGTTCACTTTAATTATGGATCCAGAGAGAAGTAGAATCTATTTCTGCACTATCATATTGTTCTTTCTTCGATATGCAGGACTCTTCATCCTGGGAAATTGATAGACCCATGACTATAAGGGTATCCTCCTCGGAGTGGCTCCGTGAAACACGAAGGTGGCTTATATGTAACTGTTGCTGTGCTCATAATTATGGCTCCTCTGTGACACTACACATCACGTAACAACGCATTGTTTATTTAAATTGTGGCGTTATGCATGAGTTCATGTCCTTGCAAAACGGCTTTCTCATTGTTTTTGTTCTGACATATCGTGTGCATTCTTTACCCCAGGTTCAAGACTTCAAATCTCTTGAGCCGGCTAATCTATGGGTAATCAGGGATTGGAGAGTAGCGCGACAGGCTCGGGCTATGGGTCATAACCGACAACGGAAGTCACCTATACATCTGACTAGAGTTTCCATTCACGGTGTAAGCATTAGAACCATTTCAGCGTGTAAACTTGGTCCGAGAAGATGACCACTTCTCTCGTTCTCGTGAAAATGCTGGTTGTCGCAACTTGTCGGACACTGAAAACGGAAGAATGTTGAAAACTATGAATACTATGAAATCATGATAGCACCATGCCTGATCACGAGGAACTTGCATGTAATTGTATCGAGGTGTAGTGGGGTTGGAAACGAGCACATGCGTGTCAGGAATATGTTTGTGTTTTCCATAGAAAGACGTGCGTGTTGTTCGGGTACCTCTCGATCTAATAACTCACTTTCACAAGTCGATCAATCTTACCTTTCGTTGTTACTTCTTTATGAATGATCGCTGATATGATAGATAGCACCACAGCCCACCGATTCATCGGACCGTTCTGTGTTAAATGGTTTCTTTATTTAGTCTGAATTCGTCCTGTTTGTTGGGTGGCAATGGAGAACATGAGTTTCGTTATATGTATTACGGTCTTTTGAGGTAAATATTCGTAATAAACAGTAAGAGGAACAATGACTTTCATGCCATGGAAAGAACGGGTGTTCTGAACCCTGGACAGATCGGGATCCAATTCCGAAGCATCTAATCATAAGGACACAGATACATAGAAATCACGAACCCCAAAAATGGGAAGTAACATCGCAATAAGTGAGTGATCATGCAACAGGAGCAATGTACTCATATAGGACACGATGGGGCATCAGAAAAAAAATTAATCCAGTTAGAGTCAACTGGACTTAGGCTGAAACTCAATTGTAATAGATTGCAATTATGAACATTCTTTGTCATCCACATGCAAAAGGGGTAAAAAAGCCTTGCTGATGCACCCCCATCGTAAACTAGGGGGGCAGCAGATAGAGATGCTTATTAACTGAATGAGGGTCTGCGTGAACCTGAATGAGGTGGTCGCGTTCGGACTTCTCCCGCGAGATGATCTTCTTTTTGCCTTTTCTTTATTTCCTTCGGAGCCTTTCTTGTTCAGCAACCCTTTCGCAATCTCCCGATTATTTTGAGGTATCCTTGGTTTCCTTGGTACAAAAAAGACTTTTTGAAAAGAAAATCCATTTCCGGTGAACCGGCAGTTGATTGTATGTAGTCTTTGCTTCATGAAAACTTGACGGAAGAAAACGTCTGGGTCATTATCAGAGAATGTTTCGTAACACCCACATGACCGGGAAAAGACGGGGGCAAGACCGTCTTCGAAAAAATTGGCTGGAAAAATGGTTGAGAGTATTGCGAAACGCGGTTTTGAAAATTGGGCAAAAAGCAATAGAGTAAACCTACTGAGCCATAGCGGTGAGTAACTTGAATTCCATGCGTGCTGGGCGCCTCCATCCTCGAAACATCACGGTAAAATCATGACCGAGGTAGCTAAGAAAAGCGTTTGTGATGCACCGTCTTTAGATTACATCTACTATTAAATCAGAATACAGGGATACAAATGATTTTTTTCTCCTAGATGGATTTGTATTTTTGCAAGTATTATATATATTTTCTACTTGTGTAATTTATTTTGTGGTGATGAAGGGCTCCTCAGGGTTTGGCGCCGAAAAAGGAGCTCAAATTCCATTTTTTACCTTTTCAGTCGATTATTATTCTCATGTATCGACGTCCCCTTCACAATCCGAGACCGGAGTGGGGTCGTCGTGCATGTATATATGCGCTGTTTCCACAGACAGTCTGCTGGGAAGTGACGCAGATGCATTCTGGGCCGAGAAGGTTGGACTCCAAGATGCTTTGATGGCAGTTGTGAACGAAGCTTGTGAATTTATAGATAACAGATTACAGAGCTCAGGCCGGAGCTCACATCAAGTGCTGTGACCATCATATGGATTTTGTATACTTCTTCACACTTTTTCAGATGGTACATGTCGATGAATGCATGGGACTAAATTAATGTAACAGGGCTGGATGGAAGCAGGAATGTGATGAGCTGATGCTAGGCAAAAAAGGCGGATTCTTTCGGTCGTAAGAGAACATTGGTTTTTGTTGTGTGTTTATTGACTGATATTTCCTTATAAGAAGGGAGAGGATGACAAAAAAGGAGAGAAGCAGAAAAAAGAAAGTAAGAGTAAGTGGTGACATAAATTGGATCTGGATTGCGTTCTGTGTTTTTCCGCGAAAGAGTACTAATCCGAATGCGGATTGTGATAGAAGTGATGAGGGATGGGCGGAGTATCCAGGTTTATCAAGAAACGATCAGGGATCAGGGCTCAGGCTCCGTGGTAGAAGAAAAAAAAAAGTGGGAAAAAATTCTGTATTTTCTCAAACGGGAGCCGATTGGGTTAGGTCAGACTGGTTGCGAGCAAAGACGTTGATTGTTGGCAGTGAGGGCATCTGAAACAATGCCGAAAGTGGAATACAGTTTCGTAACAAATTTACAAAAAGTTATTTATCTCACGGCCGATCGAATCTATACCCCCCCTCCCCTCTTCTGCACTGCGCTGCGCTGCTTTTCTGATCCGGCCAGTGACCACACTGGCTCTGGCATTGGTTCTTTTTTTCACTCTCTCTTGTCCAGAGAGCTTATAACACCACTCTTTATTTTTCTCCAATGAGTCCCTTCTTACCTCTTCAGCCAAACCCATTTCCTCCTCCTCGCGAACATAGTACATCATCCATGGCACAGGCTTTGCCTCAGTATGTGATCCCCCTTACTTCCCTAATTCTGTACTACCTTCTGACTTAATCCCCCCCCCTCCTCTCCATCACTCTGTGATGCTCTAGCGCGATTATGTACCCCCAGCACAACCCCATATTCACTACTTGCCTCAATACTACGGTCAACCAGCTTACCCTTCCTATGCTCCCTCTCCTTATCCCGATCGTACAATCAAGACTGCAGGACCTGAACGCCGTCGGCCAAAATACACCAGAAGCAAAACTGGCTGCCTTACTTGTAGAAGGAAGAAAGTGAAGGTTCGTATAGAAGTTCTTCGTGCTATAATTTTTTTCCTTCCCCTGCGCTCTTTTGTCGTTCTCGCAGTTCCCCTCGTTACCAAGCATTGGGGAAGGGGTCTATCAAATATATTCTTCTCACTCAGATATATTGTGCTCATAATTTCGCTTTTTTTTCTCGTATCTTCTTCTATATTGTCGACTTACGGCCTACGCAACCTTATTACCCGAAACTCAACAGTGCGACGAAGCAAAACCAAATTGTGTTCGGTGTACAAATTCGCAACTTAGCGTGAGTTCTAGATCCCCTCCCGTTTAGCTTTGTTGAACTAACTGATTGTAATTTCGTTCCATATACATCGACAAACTATAATTGTGCAATCTTTATGTCGTTCTTTGGCTCTCGTGATTGATAATTTACCTAATTGCCATGACCGGTATCTACAAATACCCCACTGAACATTGCCACCGCGACTTGGGTTCACCGGAATCGGTCACGAAAACCTAAACTGAATTCGGATGCTCTCCGCCTTCTTCATCTTTTGATGACTTCAATGGACTACTTCTATCTCTTGTCGCACCCTATTTAAAAATGGATGAACGAATCTACTAAACTTGGATACTTATCAATACTATATCCAAACTATCGGATAACACCTGACTTTGGGCTATGCACAATTTACTCGGACATCTATATTCCTATCGGGTCCAATAGTGTACTTGGCCTGAGATTCCTCCCCAAAGAAGAAGGCACCAACAAGGAGCAATAGTAAACGTTCTTCCCCACTTGCAACAGACCCAGATGTCTCTTATTCCTCACTCTCAACCGTCTCCTCGAATGCGTCTGCCTCCTCTCTTTCTCCTACGGAGCTTCAGCCAGCAAGTAGCATAAACGGCATGTCGGGAATTCATGGTATAAATGGCCCTAATTATCCATTAAAACAAGAAGGGTCTTCACCCCCATTGAATCAACTTGGGTTCCCTGATCCTCAGATGGAAAATAGTCTGGAGTTGTTGCACCATTCTGGCCTTGGAGACCGAAGACATAGGTAAGTTAACAGTCAGACCTTTATTTTTGCTACCGTCCTGCTACTAGGATACCATTAAGACTTAGTCCCTATAAGACCGCAATATATGTGGCCGGACTAGGTTCTGTTCCTTATTGTTCGCACTATACTGAGGTATTAGGATCACTACTGACTGATATCTTATTTTCATGTTGATGCTACTTATCTCAATCGATTCCATTACATCGCACATCTACTTCTTACAACATTCGATTCACTATGGGTCCCCTTACGGCTTATTTATGACAACCGTTGTAATAACATCTGCATATGTAGTGAGCCGCAACTACAGACATCTTATGCTCCATCCTCAGTTGAGGCCCGCCGTCACAGGTTGGTTTCTTGATCCTTATAGTTAAGATGATGAATATGACACTGACGTTCCTTCTTCTCATTCTCCGCTCAATCCCGAATTCCCACTTCCAAAAACTGTCATCAAATAAATTTGCAAATCGCTTTTTCTGGACCTGACTACACGCCCTTGTCTTGACGTTTACTATTTGAATTGACGCCGTGTGCTATCTGGACATTAAGTACTGTGGCTGATATCACCGATGGACAACATCACAATCAACAAGTGTATGCGGCGGCTTCGGGTTCGTCGGTCCCAGGAGATCTGCAGAATATGGGTGGGGGGAGTGCACTAGGTCTTACTCTAAACCAGTATAATCACCCCGGTTCTAACTCAGGAACACGCCCGTCCACTCCAAATGAGTACCACCCGCTCTACTCACAACCACATATCACACATTCCCACCCGCACCACAATCACCATCAGCAACCCCCTTCAGTTGCGTATGCTGGATTTACTCCGACGAATGCTATCAGCGTACTCCCAAACATCAGTGGTAACGGCAACTCAAGGCCATCTACTGCTGGGTCCTTGAGCATTGCACATTCTTTACGCAGGGCATCTGCAGGGAATACGGTCGTCTCATTACCTGGAGGAACAGTTGCCGGCTCGCGGCCAAGTACAGCCGGTTCGCTTGTGTTTGGACATCGCCCCGCGAGTGCTGCAGGTTCAATTCCAATGCACGCCTCAAATCCCGCAGTAGGTGGAGCGGATATGTCAATGGGAATGTCCCCGTTCCAATTTGATAGTGCAGCAAATACTATGAGTACATACGGTCATGGTAGCCGACCGTCAACGGCTAATAGTGTCCCCCCAAGTGCTGCCTCGTCGCCGTATATGCGCCAAGGTACTCTCACCGGAGGAACGAGTGCAGGAACACAAGCCGGAGAAGCGTGGGCTCCGTCCCCACTCTCACAGCCGCAGCCACTAGTTGAGAGCTACTTTCCCTCAGGGATGATGCACTCACCTCCCCAAACTCAAAATCAGAACCAAGATCAGTCCCCTTTGTGGTCGTATTGAGCGGTACCGATCCATTCTTTACGTGTTCTCGAGTTCCCCGTTCCACCCCGGACATAGAACCGACTCCGAAGAGGAATTCAGTATCGAGCAAACACGAACAAAGAATAAAAAGAAGTGCACTTTCTTAATGAAATGAAACGACGTGTTCCATCATGATTGATACCAGTGCCGGCCCCCGACTAGCAGCGCGGGATATGACACCTTTATTAACGTTTTTCATTTTCAATTGTTATCAACCTTGTTCTCATATAATGTCTACCCTGCTTTCGTTTCTTTCTTTTACTGCAACTTCTAATGATCGGGTATTATTATTATTATTGTCCATAATTCATCTTTCTTTTTCTTTTACAATTTACTTCACGCTCGTTTCTCAAAGCTATATTATAGCGATGCATACCATAAATATAGTATCATATCATACTTATTATATCCCAGTACACGATGCTTGTAGCATTGTGTACTATTTAATCACTTATTACTCCCGACTTTGTTGATCATATCCCATTTGGTTTCTCATCAGCACTCTGATATACCCACATTGCTTATCAGGTCTTGTATATATCATTTTTTGGTTGGTACCTTGCATTTAGCATACAATTTACTTGTACTCTCCTAGCGATAAACATAAAAATAATGAATTCTTTTGGTGTACAAGTTACGATCATATCCTGTATACTGTCCGAGTTCAAGATTGTATTACATACAAGCTAAGGCACAGCTAGTAGTTGATTTCCTAACTGACAGCTGACCAATATCTTTTGTTTACATTATTGATAGGGCCGTAAGTCCGAGCCTCGAAGTTGATCGAGACTAAAATTAACTATTGAGTCGCAAACCTGCAGAGCGGCTCAAGAAGTTTTTGGCTATGGCAACGCCCCCTTCCCTTGTCATCTACTTCAATTGTGTTGTACAGCGGGCTACAGCAGTGGAGATATATGTGATTGTATAATGTAGCAGGGGCCAATAACTGAGGCAGCAACTCTACTAAAGATATCAAGAGTACCCTTCTCAATTAACTTTGATTATTTGACTTATAGACCCGATTTCTCGGTGACAAAGTACATTTCTTGTCGTATTTAAATATTTACAGTACTAAGACTAGATGGAGAATATGACTTGGGTTTTCATTTTGAAATTTCAGATAGAGTTATTCGATCACGAAAGATTATAGATCATAGTATATATCTGGAAGGAAAGTAGATAGGTCAGTTGTATAAGACCCGTTCCATCATTCGTTTGAGATATTCATACATCAGGACTGATATCATACTCCTTACTATTGTCCCTCGAAAACGTAGCAACAGAATCACAGAGTATATCACGGCGAAGTAGAATTTCGATTTGATGAAGGGCGGAAATCGTTTCGAAAGTATCGAAAAGGAGAATCTGTTGACTAAAGACCTAAGATGCGATCTTGAGGGACTGTGAGTAAGTATCGTTTCAACCTCATGTGAATCAATAAAATGATATTTTTTTTACCCTTCCATTTTCCTCATCACGTTTCTTTGGTATCGTTCATGATCTGAGAAATTAGAACTACTATGTTCCCGGGGTTATCGAGGATCACTAGATTTTTTGGCGCTTGATTTCATTGCTGTGATGGTATGCATGTGCCACGGTGGGAGCATGAGCAAGATCATCCATACTGGTTTTTTCTGAGGTAAACTGAGCACTAGCGCCGGAAGCTGATCTCTGGTTACGACCTATACGTACTGATGTACCAAGAAATAAGAATTACGCGAAGAAAAATTCCTGGGGTAGGATTACAATCTCTTATACCACAGAAAATACCCCTAGGTAACTACTAGTACTGCGGGTGTAAAGAAAAATGCAGTTTCCTCGCTCAAGACCTGAAGCGTTTTCGAGGTCGCAGATCGTTTAGATCGTTGTGTACAAAGAGTATCACACGGATATGTAAAAAGATTACGTCTCCGCTAGGGACATCATGGGAGTAATACTCGCCACAATGCTTTGAGTAAACTACTCGCCTAGCTTACTGTTTATGGATTTTGTGGAATGGAAAGTCTTTTCAATTATCACGAAGTCCGTGACGAAGTGGTTTTCTTGAAACGCTCATTGTTATAGCAGTCCCCATATAAGCGGAGAAAGTCCGCCCATCGTAAGACCAGATAAGTCTGAATGAAGAAAGAGATCTACAACTTCTAGCTTCTATCCGACTCCCTCATATTTCTCTACAGAACATTGAGTGTTTTTCGTGCAAAGATGACTGAGAAAGGTGCACATGGGTTAGCGACAGTGACTAATACACCCATCCTAGACGGGTGATCAACCTAGTGGACATTGATAGGAGCACCTATTTATTGATACAGTCATTATGCATCGATGACTATATTGAGTACGAAGAAACAAAAGTCCGGCAGAGAGGCAGCACCTCGGCCTTTGAATTCTGGTCTCAGATCTCCATACATCAGCTAACATTTATTTTCTGCGCATATATCTAAGGGCATAACGTCCTTTCTTGGGCGCTGTAACCCTCTCCTTAGCGGCATAGGTACATTTCTATTGGGTATAATTCATAAGAACTAGAAGGAAATTCAGTTTAGAATCTATCCAAGAGACCATCGGAGTATGAAATGAAAGTACTCGCGGCGACTTCAGCTTGGAGTTTCCTGTCTCACTGGTCTGGACCATGATCATGATGTTGGCATAAAATTCCGTCTTCTTCTAAGTATAAGGTTCATGCCCATTCTGGTGAGATATATGTAACTGAGACTTCCTTCATTAGATGTGTACAGCCAACCGCATTAGAAGGTGCTTTTTGATGTTCCGACGCCATACAAGTGAGACCCCCAACTACTACGGTGTATAGACTCAGTTTATCCCAAGTTAATAGCCCACTATTGGCTCTTTCTTTCAAACCCCCTATCAATTATAATTTTGAGAAGACAAGCATTAGATTCAGGCATGACCTAAGCTCCTGTGGCCTCGAGGAACAACTGCTTTTTGCCAAGATAGAGTCATTCATCGCTGATTGATTCTATATCAAGGCTCCATCGTGCATGCGCAAAAAAATCTCTGAAAGGTAAGAGTTGCGGTATAATATGTTGTAAGGTCTCTATCAATCGGGAACGGTCACGTTTCCCAGATCTGACGCGCTCTATATTATTGAGGGCCGGCCCTAAAAGGCCGTTACCAGAAATGTCAATTCACGAAACAAACATAAATATGGGTTTTCTAGAGTTTCTGATCAACTCTCCTTGATCTCACTGGTACTATGATTTAGACTTAGACTTGAGATTTTTCGTACAATCCCTCGTTGGGTAATGATAATACAGAAGTAATTAGGTCTACCTGCTACTCGCCTCTTCTCATAAATTGCGTATGAATATCATTTTTACTGCTTCAAGACAACTGCCTTCCTCATTCCAATAAATGCATATCCAGCTTTAATACATCAGATCCCAGTAGGTAATACCGAGTGCGACTGAGGGTGAAACCAACAAATTGTGGGAAGTAGCGGGTCAAAGCTAGGGAAATCAGCGCGATCATGATCGCAAGAATCATAACTTACAGAAATGCATTGGTGTTACGTCAGTACTTCGGTGTTCCGAAACATTTGATAACATAGAGATAGTTTTACAGTTTACTTACTAACAAATACTTGCTCCCATGGTTCCATAACACTCAGTGCAAAAGTTGTCGAAAACCAAATATACGCACGCCACAGAGAAGCTGAAAGTGCGCCCTCAGGTTGTTTGTACATATGTTTTCGTTTCAAAGTTTTCACATGGCTCTCGATATTAATAGAGTGCATGATCGAGACTACGTGCTTATTTGAGTGTGGACAGAAAGTAGACAGCAGATGTGGACAGCTATAGAATAAATCTTATTTATAAGTTAACGGCCTTGTTGCACGGGGAGGCTGGCATTAACAACGGAACCCATCGGGGCCTGACAAAGTCTAAATATAACTAGTGCCGGATTTTGTAGTAGACCATATGTTCATAGGAGTTCATTTTTCTCCCGCCTCGAATAAAAGACATTATGCAAGAATCAACGAGGAGACATATACAAAATAAGCCATTTCCAAGTCAAATGACAACGCGGAGAATGCGGCAGAAGTGATCCCATAGTCCATGGAAATATGGATGGATGGCAGTAGAACGGTGCAGAAGGATTATAATCAAATCTACCCGTGTACGAATATTCCAACTGACTACTGACTGATTACGCATTTAGTAAGCTACAGTACTAAAAAATCGGAATGCAAGGGGTTATGTATTCATTAGTAAACATTACAAATGATAAGGTACTGAAGAAAAAAATGAATAATCAAAAGAAAAAGAAATGTATAAGAAGAAAGAAACTGTCTAAAAGCCATGCCGAAATGTAGGGTAAATCATAATGACTAAATAAATATTATCTTCGGGTACTTTCATTAACAATGAAAGAAATAAACTCAAAGATTATCTCAACTCATTCGCAAATTGAATTTAGGGAACGAGTAGAGGCAAAAGAAAAAATGGATACATCCGGAATTGAACCGGACCCCTCTCGCAAATAAACATCAACAATGCTAAGCGAGCGTGATAAACCAACTACACCATGTACCCGATGTTAATTTAAGTGCATACGATAATTCATCCACGTAGAGAGCCCAGTATTTTGAGTGAATCATCCTGTCGTTGTCGGCTGTGATACTGATAGCATTGAATTTATACAATGGCCACATATGCAAATACCACATTTAATGCAGCTCTATACGCTGCTGCTCGGCCAACCTATCCGCGCCAACTTTTTGACTTCATATTTCGCTTTCATGAACTCGGAAAATCTGCTCTTTCTGGTTCAGGTACTCAAATACATAAATCAGGAGGAGCAAGATACAACCTTGCAGTTGATCTGGGATGTGGAACTGGTTAGCAAAAATATCCAATCGCTTGTTTTGGAAGTAGAGCTTGTATGACTCTTATATGCTTCTGTGCAGGACAAGCAACTGTTGAATTATATCCATTCAAACGAGTTATTGGCGTTGATCCGAGCGCTAAAATGCTCCAAGGTGCCCGTCAATATGCCTCTAGTGTAATTGGGGACGTTAGATCTGGCTCAGAAACGTCGCCTAGCTCTAAACAGTTCGAGTTTGTTCAGTCTCCAGCAGAGAATCTTGAATTCTTGGAGGACGGAAGTGTAGACCTAGTAACTTCCGGTAAGCTCACGAGCGTTAACTTTAAATAAAAGAATTCATTCTTTAATGCCTTTCAACGGTCTTTTTGTTATTTATTTTTGTCGATTGTTAACATCATAGACAACTGGTTGTCTAATTAAACGAAAGTTTCGTTAATTTTACTCTTTTTTTATAGCTCAGGCAGCTCATTGGTTCAATTGGCAGAAGCTATGGCCAGAACTTGCGCGTGTTGTGCGTAAGGACGGTACTGTTGCTTTTTGGGTACGAGCGCAATCTCATTTCTTTCCATACTTCCATCTTCATAGTTTTCGAATCCAAACTTCACTTTCTAATAATTTCAATTATAATAGATCTAATACTTTTTTACATTCTAGGGATACTCTGAGATGCGCTTCGCTCAGTACCCAAACCTAGCTCCTCTTATCCATAGCTACCTAAAAGGGAATGATCCAGAGAATAGTATTGGACCATTCTGGGAACAACCAGGACGAGACATACTAGATAATCATCTGCAAGACATCCCTAATCCTCATAGTAATACATTTGCAGTGGAACGAGTCTATTTCACTGGTAAATATCTCTTTCCCTTCGGGCCGTAGATAAACATTCAATTATGTTAATTACTAACTCTCAGGCGCGCATCATCCTTCCCTTCCTTCTCCTCGTCCGGTTATTCTAAGAAAGAAGATGACGTGGGAAAACCTTGAGAACTATCTTCGGTCTTACTCATCGTTTCATACTTATCAGGCTCAGAATCCAGGTGATGCGAAGAGAATGGATGGTGATATAGTAACACGCTTCATTCGGAGTGTAAAGGAGGGAGTGAAAATGAGGAATAAAGACGATAAATATGAGGTCTCTGTCGAACAAGACGTCGACGGAGAGATTGAAATTGAATGGCCACTGGCGCTTGTTCTGGCAAAAAAGCTATAAAATATAATAATAAGTGAAATATGGGCTCGAAATAACAAAGGTACCTACAAAGTAATTATCCCTCAAATTATTCTCGTTATTTTGTTATTGACAAGTTTGAGCGTAGGGATAACTGAAACAGATTTTATTTGAAATTTCCATAATAAAGCTCCGCACGGAAATAGAGTAAATAACGTCTGTCTTGTCATAGGGCTCCTTTTTCATATTTCCCTGACGGTATAGTGACGAGCGGTGACCATGTTAATTAACATCCGTTCAGAGAGGCATGTCTCATGCCAAAAATATCTGTAAGTTTTGTATGCAGGTATCACATCGGAGTTATCTCCTGTACTGAGCTCTTAGTCCACGACAACCGGTAATACAAAGAGGATACAAATAAGAGAAAGTGAAAAAACGAAAACTTGTAGAATCTCGTACCTAGATGTTATACGTTCCGCTCTAGGAGTGTACCATCCTGAGCTCGGGGATAATAAAACTGACCTCTATTGTTTGGTAGGTCTTTACCTAAAAACATCCCACAACGCAAGAAGAAAAAGGATAATATCACCGGAGGGCCGTGGTTGGAATCTTTTGATAGCGGAAACAGCCAGCCCGGTAAGTTTCATACCAAAAGGTATAGATGGTAGGAAACCCGAGATTAAGTGGCATATCTACTAACATAAAGATCAGACTTAGTGTCTTCTAAGTCTAACCATTTTCCCTCTGAGAAGGAAGGCATTCAAACATTAGAGCGGCGATGAGATGGTGTCATGCAAGTACGAATAAATTTAGTATTTTTACCAAATACTGTCACGGAAGAGCGGCATACCTTACAACATCAATACGAAACCACACCCCTAAGTGATCGTAGTTATTTATCATTCACTAGTGTCTTTAGTTAGAAACGCATCTTTCATGAAGAAGGTTTCTTTGAAGTATTCAGAACTTTCTTTATGGCAGGGAAGCTTGGCCTGAGAGGGACAAAGATATGTATAGTAAAGATATACAGCTGGATTCCGAGTCTCATACACTTTGCTCCCACTGGACGCTTTCACTGCATGCTCTTATTGAAGACAGAGTCACTGAGAGCGATCTGTATCAACCCTTACTGTGATTCTCAGACTGATGGCACCTTGCGGTACCTCACTCTCATATGTAAGTTGTGAATAGGAGGAATGAATCTCGATTGTTGTAGCTCTCCCCCCTCCTACGTCATCCTTCCGACCCCCCCCCCCTAGTTTGGTTCCGTCCAGCCATGTACACAAACTAGATGCAAGAAGAACGAAAAAAGTAGATATACCAGTTAATCGTCATCCTGTCCATGCTCATACCTCCCAACAATGACATCCACTAGCCATTCGATACCGCAAATAGCGCAGTACACGGTGTCAGGCAGATTTTACTGGACGGGAAAGCATAACCCAACTCACTATGTTGACGTCGTCTGTAGCCCTTAGATCAGGGGCTGTACACCAAACTATTTTCCTCCATGTATATGGGCTCAAGTAGAGTCTTACTATTCACAGTCATCCAAGAACACATGAGAGTAGATGATCTAGGGGATAATGCCCGCTTTCAGATATACACCGTACACTAACAAGAACTACCTGAACCTGGAAAAAGGGACTCGGTTGCGTATCTCTATAAGTAAGTCTGTCGTCCTATCTGCACTCGCCGTTTAATGAGTAGCTATCAGGCGGTTGAAAAGACAGACATATTATCTAGTGTAAAGCATGTTTCGTAACAATTCAACAAATAGACGCGTTCCATAACTCATTCAAGAAGCCATTTGGAATATGGTCCAGAATAAAAGCTTGTATAATCAGCTATGAGCGGGCTTGTGGTAAATACGCCTTGCATCTTATACTCGCAAGAGCGAAGAGACAGAAGCTAGGAGCCATGGTTGTGAGATAGAAACAATGGAGTGATTTCAGACGTCTAGGGGAACAGATGAACATGACAGGAGGAGGGGAACGCTATGCATGAAGATACGGGGGACAGTGGTGATAGCGAAGCTCGAAGCTGACTCTTAGTAGCTGAATATATCTCTATTAGGGTTTGCATTATCGTTCTAAATCGATTGAAGGAACATCATTGCCCTTAACCTGCATCTTTTACTTACAGCGCTCGTATAAGAAGTTTGGTTTCTTGGCTATGGGATCGCAATTTTCATCATGACGCATCACGACTCAACCTCTGACAAAGAGTCAATACCTTGTTCATATTCTCGGAGCGCTCTCAAAGAAGATATCAGAGATCCAGCGAGGACTTTGGATCTCCATTTATGTGACATACTAGGTTTACAAAGATGATGATGATCTTCAGCCTCGTCGGCTACGTTAAGCACAGCCATTCGCTAAGTTTTGATCCCGTTATGACGATCCAGTAAACAAGTTCAAAAGGAATTTTTTGTGGGCTGGAAAAATGTATAACAGGTATTGATTGCCGCTGAAAGAGATCATTAGGGTATGAATATTCCTCACCACAATCAATTTCTATAACTGAGCGGCATAGTCTCGCATGCCAAGTGAACAGCCCAAAAATCATGTTCAAAGATCGCTGGTGTTATTACTGTTTCAGGTACCCCCTTCTTCTCCATTTATTCTCATTTATAAGATCATTGACTTCAGTGTAGGGAGTACACAAGAAAATCACTCGTTATTCTCTCTCCCCTGCCACTTGGGCTTTTGTCCATCAGCTGCGTGTCTGTCTTGAGTGGAGCAACATTACTTCATTCAACTCCTAATTCACAAGTTTCTAGCTTCATCGTCATAGTTTGAAATTTCACACGCGGGCTACACGTTCCTTTCTATTTTTACTCTGCATATTTATTGGATTCCGAGGAAGGCAATATCTACCCTCGGTACTGCAAGAGCTTCCAAAAAATAAACCCTACCCAAAGAGAGCTTTGACCCCTTGTCTTCTAACCCCCACCATTATCTTGGTATAAAAAAGCACTAAGTGTTGTGCTTCATGTCTACCCTCATGAAACTTGGAACAATTGGAGCTGCCGCTGCATTTGCGAGCGTGCGATGTGTCTACGCTGCCCAGTCATTTACAAAAGTACAGGATCATCAGGGATCAACTTTGTGAGTTCTGAAAATGTTATCATTACTGTCAAACACAGCTATTATTGCATATAGCGGCCTGCTATTCTTTCGAACGAGAGTTATTTGTTTCGAAGTAATCGGACTCGTCTTATGATTCGCTTATTTTCCATTCTTTGGGTAGACTTGCTAATAATGAACTCACTTTTTCTATAGTCTTGACAACTGGAACTTTTATAATGGAATCGACACCAATAACACTGGAAACGTCTTATTCCAGACGAAGGAACAAGCTGAACAAGAGCAACTCACCTTTCTCAACTCCGCAGGCAACTTCATCATCAAAGTTGATAATACTACCGATGGGACTAATGACCCTACCTTCGGGAGGCCGAGCGTCAAGCTGCTGAGTGCGTACACAATCACGAGTGGGAACCTCGTGTTGTTTGATGCAGTGCATTTACCATTTGGAGTACGCATGTTTTCTATGTTATTCCCTTCGTTTCAACGCTCCGCAGCACTCTGACGCAATATGTCACTTTCTTTTATGGTTTATGCAGTGTTCAGGTAAGCGATATTCTATTTGGTTCTGGGAACCCCTTTAGATCCCTTTTACTTGCTTTTGGCCGCCGATCACCAGACCTCTGAGCTCTGAGTTTTTTTATATCTCCTTCTCCTATTGCCCCTCTCTACTTTTCCCATCTCAATCTATTTTTGACTAGTTTGGCCCGCATTTTGGAGTCAAGGTCCTGTTTGGCCGGATGATGGAGAAATCGATATTATTGAAGGTGTAAGTAAAAACCGTTCCATAGAGACTTGAAATTAGTGGCCTGATCTTTCAAAAATTGACTTACATGCAAAATTATTAATAATGATCTTTTTTTTTTTCAATCCAGGCAAACCAACAACAAGAAAATAGTATCTCTCTTCACACACTAGATGGTTGTACACATCCAGACAACGCAAGTTCTGCTTCCATTGAAACCGGAGTTCTCGTTTCCACGGACTGTTTCAATCAAACAAATGGAAACCAAGGATGTATCGTAGACGTCCCAGGGAACTCCTATGGCGAGCCGTTTTCTAATAATGGTGGAGGCGCGTACGCCCTTAATTGGAATACGTCTGGTATCTATATCTGGTTTTTCCCACGCTCATCTATCCCGTCCGACTTCACTTCGGATTCACCGGATCCTGATAGTTGGGGTCTCCCATCCGCCGCATACCCACAGTCGAGCTGTAACACAGACCAGTTCATCCATCCCCAGACGTTAATTATCGATATAACAATCTGTGGTAATTTTGCAGGTGCTGCTGACGTGTTCTCGCAGACTTGCAGTGGAACGTGTTTGGATTTAGTACAGACACCTTCAAACTACGACAATGCATACTTTGAAATATCTTTCATCAAGGTGTTTGAGGCTAGTGGAAGCGAAGCTGCTACGGCATCCAATGGCGCAGGCGCGGTAACAACAAGCTCTGGCGCGAGTAGCTCGTCAACATCAAGCTCATCATCGTCAACATCTGAATCTTCTGCTGCGAGAGCAGCATTCACAGTGCTTCAGAGCACCCTAGGAACGACAGTGATTGGAGCTATTGCTCTTTACCTCCTAGTCCTTTAGGTCCAACTGCTTCTAATTTAGGAGTAGGCTTACTATGCATGATTTCTTTTTCACACACCTCTCTCGGACACTACGAACGTTACTTCACGCAACCATATACCATAACACGCCTGTAATGTATACTGACCTTGTATGTATTTTGGACAACGCCAGTACTATACTAGAATAATATCTACACGGAAATTTGCTGATAACTCTGGTGATAACTTCACTGAAAACTTTTGCCTAATTGTTTGCGACCGATAGCTACTCATCCTGAAGAGTTAGTCTTACATCCTAAGTTGTTTTTGACATCTAAAGGAACTTTATATTTGACCATAACCAAAACTAAGAGAATACCTATGCGATTCAAATACTCATCTGATTATTTATAACTGTTTAGCACTTTGCTCGCAAGCTTCATTTCCGTCGTAAAACAACAGTAGTTGTCGTGTAAGGATACTCAAAGATGCCTTTGTCCTTATCAACCCAAACCTTTCCATCTCCTCTCTCCACTATTTCGGAAACAAGCCTTAATATCTTTGCGCGCTCTTCTTCACTCTGTACAGCAATATAACTCTTGGTACACACACGTTCAGCGACAGCTTCCACGGTCCCGGTGATTATATGTGGGAAAACTACTTCTTCGGGTGGATGGAAGAGTTTAGGATAAGAAGGGGCATCGAAGACCTGGCGCCATAGTCCAAGTCGGAATTGCGGGGAACCGCCTTCGTAGGGTTCGTAGACATCACGTAGCTGAGCAACCCACTGCGCAGCCTCTCTACATGGAGTTTATTTGAAGGAGAGGGCGAGTGAATGGGTTTGGTGGAGTGATCGTAGTGAGTTTTGTGTAGATTGATATCAATGGAAAGTTTTAAAAAAATATAACTCACCGGTCTTCGAGGTTCCAAATAAGAACAACTACGCCTCCCGGCTTTAGTATCCGACCAAACTCTTGAACGGCTGCCTCAAAATTTGGACACCAATGAAACGCCTTTTTGATTCATCAGGTAAGGCCATCCATTTGTATTTATAAACGAATAGTAGAAATAGAGTAGTCCGACGGATATTTTGAAATTGATTTTGAGCGCGACCTCACTCTCTCGAACTCTCTGATATCTGAATGAAATTCGAAATTTTAATAAGAGATACATACCTGAGCAATGATGACTAAATCTGCCCAACCATCTTCCACACCAGTTGTATCAAATGTACCTTCCGCAACGCTTACTCGCGGATCGACCTTTGCAACTGTTTTGGTAAAGACGTCACGCATGCCTTCGCTGGGCTCGACAGCTTTCAATTCAGCGACACTATCAGACCATTCTGGGTGTGCAAGCAGTGCTCGAGTGAATATTCCGGTCCCTGCGCCTATTCTTGCTCATTCGAAACGATATGCGGCGCAAAGTCACCAGCATGAACAGAAAATCACATGTGTAATTGGATGGTAGATATGCATGTTCAATGTGATTATGCGCGTAAGAAGACAATAGCATCTCAGCCAAAGGACTCATAGATGGACTTGGTTGTGAGACTCACTCTACAATGTTAGTCTTCTGCTTGTCTGCAAGAGCCTTGCGGATATGTGACAAGGCAGCTGATGGGTATGAAGGACGAGCCCTGTGATATAATTATAACCACCAGATTCAGTAAAAGTATATTTAAACAAAGCCCCCCATCAAGATCTACCCTTTCCATCTTTCAGACTCCCTCCGCCTAAAAAAACAACCAATCAAACACATACTTATCGTAAAGCTCATTCGTCCCCGTTGCAAAGCCAACTTTAGCTATTTCATGGACTCCAGCCCGTCCGTCTCCTGTTGCGTTTGTCGACATTCTGCTCCTGTAGTAGTTAAGTGTACACTGTGTTCTTCTCCGTAGACAAAGTTTGGGATAATGCGCTAATTGCAGAAAAAGCACACGCATATATATCTCATATATATAACCCCACTCAGATAAAATGAATATGCTTTTATCGAGTATTGGAGTGGCCGATGCTATAAGTCCGAAAGAAATTAAAAATATAAGGCGATATCAATCCAAAAATTCCGATATATGACGCCTTTTTATCTAAATATATGACTTGGTGTTTATAATCATCTCATCAGCTGACTCAATTGCTTGTGATGTTATTTTTATTCGTGCTCGGCTGATATTATCACCCCCATGATTAGCCTTTGGAGCAGAGTATCTGTGAACGAACGGATAAACCACAGTCAAGCATTATCGATATTACTAGTACAAGCCATAATTACAGGTTACATGCAGACCAAAAGGCAACAAATTCAATCAAATTACACATAATAGCCTTGTAAATGAGAGAAGAATAAATAAAATTAAAAGGTACTCTATTTTGTGGGAGTAGGAGTAAGTAAATAACTGAAAAAGTACCGTATATCAACGTTCACTTCAACATAAACTCGGCAAGGTATTCGACCATCGATGCCGTTTCCTTTCCCACAGGTTCAATTTCTTCAGGTGGGAGGGCGTAGCCATACTAGATCAATGTATGAAGATAAGCATGAGATAAACGAGATAGTGAAAAAATAAATTAGTCTAAAATGAATGACGCACCGTGCCCAAATCTCTTAAATGTATCGCGTATGAGAACTTTATCCCTGCAGCACCATACATCCAGTCAACGATATTCCCTGGTGCAGGATATAACATGGAACAGAGACTCCCAACCTTTAGAATAGACACACACAATTAAAGTCAGAGTAGGTGAAAAGTTAGTGAACCACTCACGGAATACACAGATCCATGTTTCTTTACTATGCTATGAGCCATACCCAAAGCAGCTTCAAATTGATCCTCGGCATCTGGGACAAGACGTTGCATGAATAGGAGTAGGGGTAGCTTACTATAGACACATCCAGTTATCAGTTGATTATCGTATAGATCAAGGTGAAGAGATGCAAAAGACTGTACTTACACATTTGTCCATAACTCCGTAAATCCAAAAACGCATTGAGCCCGGGTGCTTGCGTTATATAGTTCGCGATATTGTTCACCTCGGGAGCCTCAAAAGGACGATGTCCTGGGTACCAATGCGAGCAGGGGTCGGCGGGCTTGGGTGCTGGTATTGGTGTCTTTGGCTTTTTGCCTTTCTTTCCTTTCTTTCTGCTAAGGTCTAATGCATCCGATAAGGTATCATTGAACAAAATCAGAGGTTTCGTCTCGGAATCATCGGCATCGGCACCCTTGCTTTTCACGAGTTCGGGATACTCGGAAGGTGACCAATGGAACCCCAATTTCTGGTAGAAAATAGGGATTAGTCACAATATATATATATATATTCGGGATAGGGAGAACATGGAAAATAAAGATTTGCAAGAAATGTTTCTATACCTATTCATATCCAAACCTTGGCAGCTTTCCCCGGGGCCAAGTGACATTCTTGTCTTATACCAGAGTCGGTCGTTCTCCCAAGTATACACGTATCCATCAGGGTTCGGTACGGGAATTATGTGAAAATCGAAGTGCTCAAGGAGTCGTCCGAAGGTCGAACTTGAGGACAGGGGCGTCGATGCTAAACGATGTATAAGGTATAGTGCTGTGGAAGTTGATATCCACTATGAATTTATTACAGGAACATGAATTGAAACAGAAATGAGAGAAGAGTTAGTATGGACGTAAGAGTCGATTGAGAGGACGGAAGCTCCGCACCTCTCGAGCATGTTGTGCTCCACCAATTACGAATCCAATCCTTTCCCCTCCATCCTCCGGTATAGGTCCGCTATTACTGGAAATACGAACTGCATACATCTCTCGCCCCTCCGCTGAGTGTCCAAGCTCATATAGAGTGACTCTTTCCGAGAAAAAGGCAGCTATATGTTCCAAAAACTCGTTGATTTCGTATAAAGGATGATATTCATCGTGATACGTCGTGTTTTCGAAAGTTGTGAGATTCCAAGGATCGTTTCCAGTCCCCTTGTTGGGAGGTATTGGGTGGATCTACGGTAACAATGATATTTCAGCTATACATGACTTGATAGTCTATTACTTGGCTTTTGTCTTCTTACAACACCGTAGCTAATGGCAGAGTCTTGGTTCCCCTCGATTTCGACGTTCAAGCTTTCATATTTCTGAGTTTCAGAGTCCGCGAAGACAATTTGTTCATCAGCGCTGTACTTTGGGTAGCCAAGCGCGTGACATGACGAGACCCATGAAAGGATAAGTAAACAAGAAGTTACGAGCCAGGTTACAGTCTCAAAATGCATGCTCTGACCAGATAAGAGAGATGGTTGTAAAAGGGATAAGAGACAGAATGCACTGATAAAACATGCACACGACTCTAATTACGATTGAATGAATGGAAGTGAAGCCCATCGTACACATTAAACCATGTCCAAGACTAATTGAATTTCAGAATAATTTCCTAATTTAGTATAAAATTCAGGTTAGACCCTATAAGTAATAGAATCACGGCTACATATCGCGACAAACACATGGGCCTTTCTTTCCTACGGACCTATACATGACGATGTAAAGAATTGAGACGGACTTAAAAATGACTGCAAAACATAGCTAGAACGTTCTTATTCTCAACGCGAGTAATTCAGCAAGGGACTTACCGAGCTACGACAGGACCCTATACTGATAGGTGCATGGGTCATTCGGGTACAAATGTTGGGACAAAAAATCGTTTCAGGCTTGAAGTATGTCGCATTGTCTTGTTACCTTCTAAGGTTGTAGTACACCCTTTTTGCTACCCCTGGTCTCAACTGCTCGCAGGTATTGGTACGTAAGTTGATGGATTCTGACATTACTATCAATCCTTTATGCCTCACTACTGATGGCCTCGGGCTTTGTCAAAACTGTAAACCAAGCTTGATCTTCTTTCTATATGACCAGTGTTCTATATACATGCTTGCCTTGTCTCCCCGTTCGAATCGAATATGATTCATAATCCATAATGTAATAGTAACATTAGTGAGTAACTATATCTAATTTTAGAATATTATTTACAATAGTTGCTGTGATTTATACTTAGTCATTGTCGCAGATAGCACTTAAGTTCATTCTTCGTCGAAATGACGTCTTCAAACCCGACCAGATAAATACTCAGCCGTACCCAGCACCATGGAAATCCGTAGAAATATTCCACAGAGATTCTTATCTCACCAGTGTTCATCAACCTACAAGCAAAGGACGCCTCACTTGTGAATCATTCAAATGGCAAACGCAGATGCTAAGCTCTTTCAACCCATTCGTGTTGGGAACATGGAGTTAAAGAGTCGGGTTGTGCTTGCCCCTCTCACCCGTTATCGTGCAACCGATGCTCATGTCCCGACGGATATGATGGTCGATTACTATGTTCAACGTGCAACTACCCCCGGATCCCTTTTGATCACAGAGGCGACATTCATTGCAGCAAAGGCAGGCGGGTACAACAATGTACCAGGAATCTGGAGTGATGAACAAGTAGAGGGCTGGAAAAAAGTATGCAAATATCCCTTTTGGCTGCAGCGCCTGTTAAAGCATCTGAACTCTGATTTATTGATGATTCTTAAATAAAATGCTTTCTCGTAATTTCTAGGTTGTTGACGCTGTACATGCTCAAGGCAGTTACATCTACATGCAACTCTGGCAACTCGGAAGAGCATCCATCCCTGAAAATCTTGCTCAGCCTGATTCGCCTGCTAACCCTGGAGGACCCTATCCATACGTTTCCTCCTCGGATGTCCGAATGTCCGGTCGGGATGTATCTCCTCGTCCCCTGACCCACGAAGAAATTCTCGAATATATTGAGCTCTTCGGACAAGCGGCTCATAATGCTGTTCATCGTGCTGGGTTTGATGGTGTCGAGATTCATGGAGCACATGGATACCTCATTGATCAATTTACTCAGGACGTCAGTAACAAGCGTACAGATATGTGGGGTGGATCTATAAAGAACAGGACACGTTTTGCTCTTGAAGTTATCAAGAAGGTTGTGAGCGTAGTTGGGCAGGAGAGGACTGGAATTCGTCTAAGTCCTTTCAGTACATTCCAAGGTAACGTTATCTATTCTATTCTCCTTTTTTTCACATGTGATCTATAAACTTGTACATCTAATTCTCACTAATTTACTACCCCCTCTCCTCCCTTTTTCATCTTTTTCACTCTCACGAAATCCTTTCAATCTATCACGCAATGAGAAATAACTAACTCTTTTGAAATATTTGCATAGACATGCGCATGGAACATCCTCAACCAACTTTTGCGTTCCTCGTCAGTCAGATCCGAGAAGCTTATCCATCTTTCTCTTTCATCCATGTTGTAGAACCTCGAGTAGCTGCAAATATAGACCGTACAGTACTCAAAGGAGAGAGTAACGACTTCCTTCGTGCAATTTGGAACGGACCGAATAGCGCAACTAAGAATCACTCAGTATACCTAAGTGCTGGTGGATATACTCCAGAGACAGCCCTCGATGACGCGGAGAAAAAGGATGATCTCGTCGTCTTTGGAAGATATTTCATCTCCAACGTATGTTTCTTTCTCTCCACAAACTTCTATAAGACTTGTTACTAATCACTATCCACTTCACTCCTGTATAACTATATGTTATCTAGCCCGACCTCCCGGCCCGGATTAAGAAGAACATTCCGTTCACACCTTATAACCGAGACACGTTCTATCTCAATAAAAACCCTCTAGGTTACATCGACCAAACCTTCGCAGACCCTGAATCTGAAGCTCTATACAAGAGTTACTTAGAGAAGAAATCGAAACTCTAATTCTCAGCTACTTCCCTACTTGGTCCGTAGTCGTCATCACATCACTGGATGGTTTAGATACCCACTAAAGGTCTGCAATGTCTGTTCTTATACAAATGGAAAAGAAATAGGAATAGATGTACAATAAATCAGTGTAAATGTCCGTTCAAACTCATATAATAGATCTTCTATACGATTACACTATCTCTTTGCAGTATATCGGTCCTTACCGCAAGTTACCAAATGTTGTACGCACCTAAGTTGTTGTCACATCACTTAGTATAATCCAAAAAAATAAGCGATTTCTTACTGGCCCAGCAGATCTACATTCGAGTAACAGTAACATTAGAATACAAAAAAAAACATGATATTTGTATAGTTGCGACGATTGCAATATGTTGAGAGGTGATCATAAACAGGCGTAGAATCAGGATCCGCACGAAAAAAAGGGGGTGGAAGTTGCAATGGGAGAGGGGAGAGGAGGGAAGAATAAGAACTGAGGCTTGAGTTGAAGGGATTTGGATAGGATCGGTAGACGTAACAAGGATGGAGTAGGCTTATGTATTATTTGGAAGAAAGAGAAAGAAAGAACCAGATTGAGGACAGTTGAAGAATGTTTCAAAGAAGAAATGAGTTTCAGACGTCCATTTGTAACCCATTGTCCCATTACCACGTTATATGGCTCCTCGTATCACGAGAAGATGAGAACTGGAGTTTGAAGAGGGTAGTGAATGAAAATTATGTTGATGATGTCAGAAGAAAGAATGATGCGGAGGGAAGAGTAACAGACGGCTAGAAGGTTTAGATATAACAGGAGGCCCAAAAGTATTAAAATATATATTAAAGAGAGGAGAAATGTGAGTGCAAAAAAGGATAAAACAGTGTCAAATAATGTTGTAGAGGTATAGACTAGAACCAATGTCAATGACCATATCGAGACATCAAGGGAAAAGGCTGAACATATGAGGAAATAAATTGAAAATACACAATGCAAGATTGGAGACTTGTCGAGATGAAATATGACGCGATGTATAAAAACAAATTTCTGAGGGGAAACCTAGAGACCGAAAACTATGACAATAAGCATTAAGAATGGGAATAGACAGCCAGCTGGATTCACAGCAAACTTCGCATAAGCAAGCAGAATGAAATACCCGCGACGAGGTGGTAGATGATCTCCGTAATGTAGGCTTTATAGAAACAAGATTAAGCCATAGCAACTTGATTGCTTGCGGACAATTCCTAAAGAGCAAGCAATAAACGAGAAGAGGCTCGGTCGCATAGTAATCGGCGGCTAACACAGGCATACTGGAGAGTTGTCCCATTTATACTGCTGTTGTACTCTAACATTAGAATCTTCGTCTCTTCAGCGGTCTAAATCCATTCTTCCAACGACTTCGTCCGAGCCTCCAGCAGAAATGGATAGACCTGATTCACGTGCTGCCCGTCCTTGAGTATAGAATAGCCGAACCCGTTCAAGTTCACTTATATTCGAAGTTGCTGACACTCCAGAGCCCGTGGAGTCGGCCCGAGTTCGCATACGACGGTTATCCCAAATACTGAAATTCTCCACTCTTGGGTCTGTGTGAACAGCAGCACTAGTGGAAGTAGCACGTCGTGCAGGAGACGACTTGGGTAAAACTGGATCTAGGTCAAGTTGGACTTGTCTGGATAACGGTGAAGAATTGGTTCGTTCATTAGGCGGTCTAGGTCCATTTCCACCGAGAGAAGACGAACGAGCATGGCCGGTCTCTGGTCCAGTCTGATGAAAAGGGAATTTTGGGCCGGTCACGGGCGATGAAGGAGTAGAGTTACTGTCCGGTTTCCTTGGTTGGCCTGTATCACCAAGTCTTGAACGCCTTTCGACAAGTCCAAGGGTTTCACTGAATTTAGAGTTCATCTCTTTAATTCGTTCATCGAGTTGACTGATAATGGTAGTTGAGGAGTGATCCGTTCTGGAACTCGGGATCCCCATCGGCTCTGTTGTTCTTAGTCCCATCTCTGGTTGACCCGCATCATTACCGGGAAACAGAGGGCTGGTGGAATATGGCTTAGATCCCAGATTCTCAGACATGGTTCTACTGTGGCGAGAAGTAAATCCAATACTTTGTGCTGAAGTGCTCGCCCTCTTTGTCTCTAGCCGTATATGGGAAGGGAAGCTTCCCCCAGATAGAACTGCTCTGCCAGCTATGCCGGCTTCGCTAAGTGTTCGTTCACGGTCATGACTAACCTTGAACCCTAGACCAAGAGGTTTAGCAGTTTCGATTGCTTCGACGAATGCAGTTATGTCATCGTCATCAGTATTCTTATTACTAAGATAAGATGCACTCTAAAGTTTTCGACGGAGTTTAGTTATCCGAAGTAGTAACAAACCAATCACCAGACTCACCCCAATTCGTTCGGGTTCTTTGCTCTTGTCACCACTACCGGCGCTTCCATCACTTCCAGTAGTATTATAACGATACCCAAAGCTGCTTGAGTATCGTTTCCGCCTTGGGGGCATACCGATGCCACTTGGCTCAGGGCTTGTTCCGGATTCCCCGGAGAGGCAGGGAACTTCCGTTCCCCGCGATCCCCGAGGGCCGAGGGAAGGTGCGTTGGAGGAGATGGACGCAGGGAAGTACCTGGAGAAGAACCCGCACGAAGTGTTGGAGAATTAAGTCCAGTAGGTGAGCTGGCGCCGGAGTCAGAGCGGAACGGGATTTGTGCAATACGAAGACTGGTTGGAGAAGAAGGTGCACGTCCAGCAGGAAGAGAAGGAAGAGTCGGTCCCGTCAACGGGGACACTTGACGTAGAGAAGCTGGGCCAGAAGAAAGCACATTCGATTTAAACGGACGTAGCCCTGGTGTGGAAGAGAGTTCTCCCTAGTGAGATGTGATTCCATAAAAAATATAGATCAGTTACACTGGGTATTAATAGACAAATACGTACACTTCCACGACCAGTTCCCATGCTTTCTTTTCGTACACGAGCTATAGAAGAAAGTGCCTCACGACCATCCTCGCGCGACATACGTGAAGATGAGCTAACAGAACCAGCGGAACCAGAAGTGATAGTTCCTTGCCCAGAAATAGACCTCTGAACAAGACCTCCAGCTGGTGAAGGCACATTTCTTGAACGAGGACTCGTGCCTGGCAATGACGTGCGACTCGAGCTTGCTACTGCATTACCAGGGATAACAAATCTGTCTGCAATACTTGATGGGGCTCCAGTTCCTAAGGCAAGCCCAGTGCGGTCCCTAGGAGGGGACCGAGGGAGGCTAGTTCGCATTGAGACACTCCCGGGCGAGCCAGTGATGCTTTCTCGTTGGACGTTTCGAGCAAGAGTTGGGGTAAACTCTGGACCAGTATCCAGAGAGAAATACCGCGAGGATAGTAATGCTTCCACAGTATCAATCTCGAAGTGAGGGGAAGTTAGATATGTGACCGTAAGAGAAAATATGCCCATGGGATGAGTGACTGGTTGGAAGCTATAAGTTGATGTTGAAAGAGCTGGGGAACCTGCAGAAAGGGGGGAGCCTTTTTTGTACAAAAGTTAGATACACAACCGATAAGTAGTTTCGGGGCGTGGAATCAACGCACCAAATCCCAAATAACGCATGTCGTCTGACTGCGATGCCTCAGCACCTCGCGATCGCACTCGTAGGGCAATCCCCAGGTGGCTGTTACGAGGGCGCCTATGTAGACGCTTGCAGATCTTCCAAGCAGGGAGAAAGCGGAGTAGTGTGTAAAGACTTCGAATTACAGACATAATGTGCTTGTAGACAGTCGCAAGAGACACCTCACTCGTACTGCTATTTGATTGGACGGGGGCGAAGTAGAGAAGCTAAGTGTCCAGTTCTCAAGAAGAACGTGAGTTGGGGTAGGATCAACCCGGATACGTGACTGGTTGGGCGGATGCTGAACTAGAACCTGATTGTTGGTGAGTTCTGGAACAGTGAGAAGGACCTCGAAGTCCAAAGGTGGGGGCAAGACATTCAGCTGAGAAATGGATTTGTACAGTCGCAGTTGATCCTTGTATGCATCTGTATCGGGAGTTTCAAGGTTGAACTGTAGACAGTAACGAGTGAATACGTGAGCCTTTCTGATAAGGTATGACCATATCAGTACGATACTCACCCATTTATCGAACTTTGGGTCCTCACGGGGCTCAGTCAGTACGTTCCTAGCATTATCTATGACTATAGCAAATTTATAGAAGAAGCGATGAGATATTTGGTCTGCCTTCTGCTGTGTACTGTTGTCAAGAGACATGCCTGGTGTGGATGGAAGGGGGCAGAAGTGAGTAGAGAAAGATTAGTTTGAGAACATTGGTAATAAGGGAGGTGCAGATATATATATGTCTAGGTTGCCGTCGTTATCTTGTCGCTATGTCCGTCGTCGTCGTCGATGCTACCGCCGCTGTCTGGTGGAGGAGCAATAGCAAACGGAATCGGTGACGCCAACTGCAGCGCGCTAAATGGATGGCACGTGCCCAACCGAGGAAGTCTTGAGGTGTGCTTGGGAACAGGCGGCCATATGTGGATACCAAAAGAGTCATACTCACCCTCGGAGACGACTGATGCCTCATTTTCGCACTTCGATCATCTCATTCTTCTCTCAAACTACCTAACCGCTTGCATCATCTCTATTGCGCAGATCAAATAGATACTGACTGCCTGTGACTCAACTGCACACACAATAAGAATCGTAGAATCAAAATACTCAGAATCTCCTTCCATCAATCGAGTTTTACTCATAGCGCATTATCAGTTTACTTGCAACAATAAATAAAGAAAGTAAGTTACATCTCTCAACAGTGAATGAATTTCGTTCTGATTTCAAAAAAGAGTATCATGATTTCCTAATTAGGTAGAAAAATACTATATTTGATAGGCTAAAGGTCAAAAAGCACTATTACGGAGGCACGGACCTGGAACAATGCTTATCTGATTATCCTCTGATCCGCAAGCTTTGGACCTAGACAAACCAGGGTCTCTTAACATTCTTATATGAATGAGCGTCTCTCGATTCCATGAATGTACCCTGTATTAGTCCCAGGATGCCAAAATATATTATACCTTGCATCATGTATAGGGGGTGGTAAGGAGTATGATGGCAACAAATATACTCCATTCGTGGAACACAGCGGTACCTTTCCAAATGGGACAACATAATTGAAAAGATGTTTCAATTCTTGGATTGTTGTGATAAACCGACCAATGATCTTGGTCTTAATTCAAATCTGAGTATTTAGAATCGTTATTGCTTTAGACTCTTAATAAAGAGCTATATATTAATTCAATAAAAGTAGTATATGTGTACAGCAGGAATTGTAAGCGGCCTTTATATCAAAGGTTAGACCTAAACTTTTCCTGACTTTCGAACGCTTGATGGTAGTTTGCCTCAGTCTCCGCATCGGCGAAAGGGTAATCGACATAACCAACAGGACTGCCAACGGTGTAAAATGACTCGCGATTATAAGGTGTAAGAGGGATTCCTCTCCTTATTCTTTCGGGAAGGTCAGGCTTAAGGAAGTCATATCAGAATCTTTAGGAGATTTCTACTCGCGGAAATGTAAAATGACTAACATTAGAAATATATAGTCTCCCGAATGCAACGAGGTCTCCTGTTGACTCCGCTACGTCTAGAGCATTCTGGGCATCAAATCCCCCCGCAGTGATAAACACAGATCCATTCTTTTCACTATCGGGTGCTTTCCATATCGACCTTAGAAAGTTGTTTGATTCTCCTTTGAGGGGTGTCCGGGGTGTGAATCCAGAAACACGTGGCTCGACAACATGAATGTATGCGAAACGAGGATAAAAATCGCGTATAATACTAACAAGATAGGCGAACGTTGGCTGTGGATGTTCCATGTGCATATCTATTAGGAACAAAGGATTAAAAGGATAGATAGAAAAGAAACAACAGGATTTCATGGAGGAATAAGCTTCCGTGCGTCTATTTTTCCTGTTACCAGAGTCATACCTTTATTAGTATTAAATGGACTTAACCGGATTGCCGTCCGGTCCTCACCTACAACGCCCACAATTTTTCTGATGACTTCAAGCGCAAACCTTGATCTGTTCTCTATACTCCCACCCCAAATATCTGTCCTTCTATTCGCGGTATCTTGCAAGAACTGGTCTACTAGGTATCCATGGGCGCCGTGTATCTCTACTCCGTCAAAGCCTGCACGATGTACCGCATTGTATGCTGCAGTACCGAAGAGTTCAATGTATTCAAGAATCTCATCATGAGATAGAGCTCGAGGGATTGCACCATTCTTGCTATCTGAAAGTGGAATATTGGAAGAAGAAACGTAAGGATGAGGTCCCCCAGGGTTTTTTGGACAGTCTGGTATAGCAAGGAACCTTGGACTAGCAGTCCGTCCAAGTTGCCAAAGCTGCATGTAGATGAAAGACCCTTTTGCATGAACTGCATCGACTACCTAGCGGTAAATAAAAGCATTCAGAATCATTACAATTCGGGACTGTCTATTTTTAGTATAACGTAAAAAGCCCTACCTTCTTCCATCCGGCAACCTGCTCGTCACTCCATATGCCAGGAACGTTATTATAACCACCAGCCTTAGCAGCGATAAACGTAGCTTCTGTTATGAGAAGAGTCCCGGGTACACTAGCACGCTGAGCATACATATCAACCATGAGATCTGTGGGGACATGAGAATCCGTTGCACGATAACGCGTCAGAGGTGCCAGAACGACTCGATGTTTGAGTTCGACATTCCCAACTCTCACAGGTTGAAGTAATTTTGGTAAGGAATCCATACTGGCTATTTGCAACTACGATGACCGGGAAGCAATGAGAACCCTATCTGTAGATGAATACACACAAAGAGAAATCTTCTTCCTCCCAGCTGATAATCGGAATCATACACATACAAATCCATCCTGTATTATATTTAACGTTATTAGTAGATATTGTTATCCCACCGTTTGCTGATTATTCCCACCTGCCCTTATCTGGTAGTATGATAAGTAAACAATCAAGAATTGCTTTGATAAAGCCTTACTACACACCCACAGACAGATTACTACTAATACTATCAGTACTAATACTAGTATATAATTATAGACATGTGATTGATTATTAGTAATGATACCTAAAATGGTAGATAAACAATTAGTAAGCATTCCCTTATTAATAACGGGTCAGGACCTAACAAATGTATCTGACAATTTATACCTTGACGATGAACAAGATCTACTCTATCCTTAGAAATATCGAGAAATCACTGTTAAGTATCGAAGCAGGTTATGTGTACATGTACATATACATACAAGTATATACGTAAATAGGGAACGAATTTCGCTCGTCTTTCGGTTAGGCGTGGACGGGCCGGGGGACACACGAAGGTTTGATCAAATGACACTTCGCACTATAGTCTTTGAACTTTACAATCCCAAGAAATGGGTTGCAACCACACAAATTACAGCAGAAAATGTATTCTTGATAAATCGAAGACGCGGTCATGGATAATAGCTCATAAAGACAGAAACGCGCACGCTTAATGATTATTATCCGTCTCTCCATGTGACCACCACCATTATCCCGAATCCTATCCCGAATATGATAGAAGACTACTCTACGACAAACCATATAAGATGGCTCTTATGAATAAAAGTATCAGCAGTGCCTTTGACTGGAAAACTGAGTGACTCATGCTTAGACCTGCTGGCTTTCTCGTGTTTCTACTACTGCAAGTTTCGTCAGTTTTCTCTGCAGTAACTCCCCCAACAGGCTCGTTTGCGAAGTGGGCTGCAGACTCTGGCATAGCCCGAGGTCAGGGAAATGGCACTGTAAGTGGGGTACCAGCAGTGAGCTATGAGCATGGAGAGTTTCAGTGGGCATTGAGGCTTCTGTACGAAGCTTCGGGCAACCGGTCTTATTACGAGTATATAAAGCGTGGTGTAGACACAGTGCTTAGTGAAGATGGAAAAGTTATAAGCGGTTATAAGTGAGTAAGCTACTAATACCATATGTTTCTGATAATGACAATCATCAGTATTTCTGAGTTCCAATTAGACCCTTTGCGTGTTGGGCCTAGTTTTATTTATCTGTATATTTTAGGCCCTTAAATATGTAAGCTGTGATTAATGAAGACTCTAGGCATGAGACAACAGGGGAACAAAGATACAAAAACGCTGCCGATGTTTATCGTGATCAATTGAATGTCCATCCACGGACAGAAGCCGGGCAGTTCTGGCATAAACTGCGATATCCTAACCAGGGATGGTGAGTGACATCCTTATCGAGACTAGAAATATAGTGAATGAATCTAATGCATTACTCTTAGGCTTGATGGTGTCTATATGGTATGTTTATATCAACAGTCTGGCTGTATAACGCCGATGACGTTAATCATTTTTCAGGGTGATGTATTCTATGGACTATATACCCTCAAGTATGAGAAGGATAACCAGACAGCATGGGGTATGACTTAAATATTAATGAGAGCCACAAGTCCTGAAAGAATTTATAGATGACGTAAATAGTCAATTGGTACTCATGTATGAAAATACAGTACAACTACCTTCCGATGCAAATTATACAGGGCTTCTTTATCACGGATACGATGCATCGCATACTGCTATTTGGGCATCTTCCGACCGTGGACACTCCCCCGAGGTGTGGGACCGGGCAGATGGGTGGTTTTTAATGTCTCTTGTTGATTTTCTTGAAATTGTTCCGGCTTCGCAGCCCTTGTATTCGTCCGCTCTATCGCAGCTACGTGTTTTGATACCGCATGTACTCTCTCAGGCTGATCCTGTTTGGTGGCTTGTGATTACTGAACCTGACCGGGAAGGAAATTACTACGAGAGTAGTGGAGCGGCTATGTTTGTCTATGCCATGCTGAAAGCAGTAAGACTCGGATTTATAGAAGATTTGGATGGGCACATCACTCAAGTGGCGCGAGATGCTTATCAGTATATGACTGAACATTGGGTGACGGACAATGGGGATGGAACCATGAGCTGGGAAGGAACTGTTCATGTATGTTATATCTTGTCTGTTTCCTTCAGTACTGATCCGTGATATGCTTTGTATCAGGTTGGTAGTTTAGATCTAGCAGGGGACTTCGATGTGAGTTCTCTTCCATATCATTCTGCGACACTATAACCTTAGAAGCTGTTCTAATGTTTCTTTTCTCAGTATTACATAGCACAAAGTGTAGACACTGACGACCTGAAGGGATTGGCTGCGTTCGTCCTAGCAAGTATCGAATATGAGAAACTTTAGCCTACTCAAGCTCAATTTCGTTGATGTGGAAGTAGGCAAAAGTCACGAAACAAGCACTAACTAGATGGCTTGTAACAAAAACAATCATTCAATAAGTTTTGTAGTTTCAGTTTCATACGCCCGTGAGCCAGGCACGGATCTAATTCAATTGATCATCAACCTTCTGGAGAATCAACTAAATAAGCATGTGCTTCATGTTAGGATTTACCTTTTGCGAACTCTGGACCAAAGATTTAACATCTGCGATTTTTTTCTGTTAGGACTTAGGGATAATCGATGAGTAGTGTTTGCTTAACTGGGTACATCTAGTTTTCCCGCAGTTGACGTGGCGACGCGGAAAATTCTATATTCTCTAATATTTGTTATTGATCAGAACTTCTTGAGCAAGAGCATGTGTTTCGCTCAGGTCTTCAAGACCGCCTGACCAACTAGGAACAACCACATAGGCAAACGATTGACATTCCTATTACGGAATTCCAAAACATTATGAGGCTAAAATCTAGAATGATGTATTAATATCACCTCTGCCGCGATGTGGCTGACGAGAGGGTATAAAACAAGGCTGAGCATCATCGACCGTGAAGTCCATCTGCCTCTATTTTACCATATTATTCCATCCAAGTATGACTATCAAATTCGGTACCCTAGTGGCTTGGGTACTACTATCTTTATCCAAGTCAGCCATTTCGGCACCATCGACTAGCAAAGGTCTTCTAGTGTATTCACAACCTGTACTAGTTGACTGACGTTATTCCTATTAGATGTAATTATTCAGATGTTTGAATGGTCCTGGGACAGTATTGCTGCAGAATGTACAAACTTCATCGGCCCTGCCGGTACGTTCATCCTTGATTGTGATGGCCATGAAATTCAACTATTTTTAGGATATGGCTTCGTTCAAGCAAGTCCGGCACAGGAGACTATCACAGGTTAGCCCCTCCTTTTCCGTACTCTAGAGATACAAAAAAATCTTAAGTATTTGCGCCCGAAAAGGTGATCAATGGTGGACGGATTACCAACCAGTTTCATACATCCTCACGGGAAAGCGAGGTGACCGAGAGCAATACCAGAATATGATTACGACTTGTCATGCGGCCGGTGTAAATGTCATCGCAGGTACGCCTATTCTGGCCATCACATCACGTTTGCGCATTGAGAAGTTTATACATTCATTCTGGTAAAAAAATAGATACGATATTCAATCACATGACAGGAGAAGATTCAGGTTTGTAACATTATTCATAGTTCGACACCCATACATATTTATAGTTCCGCTTATCCCTTCGAACTTTTCAAGGAACTGGGACAGCAGGGAGTAGTATGTGGATTAAACTTTTCTTCATTTCTCCTCATAAATCGATACTGATTACCACATCTCAGCCTTCACGCACTACGTTTATCCTGGGATTTACCAATATCAGGACTTCCATCACTGTGGACTTGAGCCCGGAGACGATATCGTCAACTATGATAATCGTCTTGAAGTCCAAACTTGCGAGCTCGTTAACTTAGCTGAGTGAGTGACAATTCATTTCTAATTCTATAGGTGATAACAATAACAATGTAATAGTCTAGCAACAGAAACAGAATACGTTCGCTCGCGACTTGCAGAATATGGAAATGATTTGATAAGCCTTGGCGTCGATGGACTGCGTCTTGATGCCGCTAAACGTGAGAAATTTTGACGTGTACTTTCTACAAGGTCTATCTGAAACTTGGCGCCAGACATCGCTGCAACTGATCTTCAGAACATTACAAGTCGTCTAAACGGTTCACCATACCTCACTCAAGAGGTAAGACCTTTCTAGTCCATCCCTAGGTTCGTAGTAAGATACACTAGATATATTATCCTTTTGTTTCAGGTTATTTATGGTGCAGGGGAACCGATTACCCCTGCCGAATATGTCGGAATCGGTAAGAGTCATATCTTTTATTTTTTGGGTGTATACTAGAAGCCCGGATGAAAACACTTACTATTCTATTTCCAGGGGATGTCCAGGAGTATGTTAATGACTATACGTTTGTGCCAATTTTACTGATCAATATGCAGATTTCGATATACGACGGCTGTTATGAATGGATTTTTAAGTTCTGGAATCTCCGGTCTTCAGGACCTCGACGACCAAGGTCTGTCAGGTTTTATTAAATATCAGAGTAATTCCTCACACTATAATATATAATATAGGATGGGTCTCTGGAAGTGTTGCCAATGTCTTTGTTGCTAACCATGATACAGAGCGAGTAAGCTAACCTCAAATCTAAATATCTTATACAAAACTAATATATAAAATTACTTTCAGAATGGTAATTCTTTGAATAGCAACTCTCCATCAAATACTTATACATTAGCCATGATTTTCTCTTTGTGAGTAATGTACTTCAATAATGTTCTAAAGACGCTGAGAGTCACTACTTGAACGAAATCTATAGGGCTCACCCATATGGGACACCTACGATCCTTTCAAGTTATAGCTTCACCGATTCTGATGCTGGTTCCCCTGACAGTGGTAAGTCTAACTCCAAATATGATTGCCTAGACTAACGAATTCTTCGCTACAGGCACGGGAACATGTTCTGGGGATGGAGGCTCTGACGGCTGGTGATTAATATCCTCACTTAATGTACTTGATTTTTCTTATTAACGCCAATATTAAAGGCTCTGTCAACACCGTTGGCCAGCGGTTGTGGGAATGCTAGGTTTCCACAATACAGTACGCAATGCTTCGTCCAATGCCCTTTCGAATTGGGTCGCTCCTTCATCGAACCAAATAGCATTCTCTCGGGGTGCTGTAGCATTTGTGGCTATCAATAACGAGGATAGCTCTTGGACAGCGGAGTTCACTACTGGTCTTCCTGCTGGAGAATACTGTGATGTCATTGCTGGCGCATCACAGACTGCTGGAACTTGTAGGGGACAATCGTATGTTTATTGTATAAAGTTTTATCTCGGGGAATATACTACTAACTAAATCCGATGGCATTAGGTTTAATGTGTCCTCTGACGGTACCTTCTCTACTACAATCACCGCCCGTAACGCTGTAGCGCTACATATCGGAGCTTTGGGAACTGGATCTGAGTCGTCGAGTGAAGTCTCGATAACTTTCCAGGAGACAGCGACAACGGTTTTTGGCGAGGTAAAAACGATATATAGTATTATACTCAGGGAGATTTTGATATCATCATTATTATATACGATCTCGAATATGTCCTAGAACATCTTCCTTGTTGGAAGCATCTCTCAACTTGGCACTTGGGACACTGCGCAAGCTGTTAGTACCCTTTAGTTCCTTCGTCACAAACTCGGCTGACTACTTTACTCGATTAAGCTTGCTCTTTCGGCTGCTACTTACCCTGTATGGGCCCTGACAGTCTCGCTTCCAGCCAACACTTACATCGAATATAAATTTATTCGGAAGGAGACTGATGGAAGTGTAAGTCACCAATATCTTGTTCATTTTTCGCATAAATCCAACTGGATGTTATATAGATTGTTTGGGAAAGTGACCCGAATCGTAGTTTGGCTACAGGATCTGGGGTACGAGCGAGACTGTTGTTTCGACATGGAGATGAATGGACAATGGTGGGAAAAACCTGAAAATACAAGAATGGCAAATCGACTTTCATGACTTATACACACTGTTTTTTGTATATGCCTCGTCCATTGTGTTGTGTACTCGCGCATGATTTCTAATTTCTAATATCCTGTACCTGATCTATATCAATTTTGAGTTTTATTAAACTCCTAAGAAACTTTGCTTTAAGCATGAGCGCCCGAGAAAAGCATTTCACTAGAGTTAGTCTGGTATGCAAAGTTCTGAGAATGAAGCGTATAGGACAATAAATTGTTGACGCCAATCTTCACTCTCATAGACCTTGGTGATTCTTCGAGGATAACATCTTGAATTGTACTCCATACAACATCGTCATGACCTGTATCGATAACCATGGTAGTTGTGTATGTTAAGTTATTGTTTTATTGTGTATTAGGTTAAACTTTCAACGTTGCTTAACAGAATATATTTATACTTGATCTCCAGTGTACTTTGCGTTTCAGAATTGCAAGCACGTAAAGGCGCAAAACTCGAGGTAACCGAGATACAATGAACGTTAGAAAAACATCTACAAGATTGATATGCACTGTGTCTGATACTTGCCCCCCTATCTTAGTCCATGCGACGCTTTCCTTACGAAAGTCATGATCTTGATTAGCAGCACTCTTATAACCTATCTTTTATTCCCAATCACTCTTTTCTATCGCTTTAGGCTTTGCGTAGCCAAACCGTCTAGTAGTAAAGGTTGACACTTTCAATAAGCTATATTCACTGACGCAAACACTGATTTTTTCTGTTTATTAGATGTGATTATTCAGATGTTTGAGTGGAATTGGGACTCGGTTGCGGATGAATGCAAGAATTTCATTGGCCCGACAGGTCCGGATAGTTTTGTGACATGCTTATATAGACTTTAACTAAGATCTCGATAGGATATGGCTTCGTACAAATCAGTCCAACTCAAGAGCATGTTGAAGGTACTCCGAGTCGTTTGAATCTGAAAAATCGTCACTAAACTATTTTCGAAACTGTGTATATCGTGTTAAACTAGGAGATCAGTGGTGGACGGACTATCAGCCCGTTACATATAATCTAACTTCAAAACGAGGGAACCGAGATCAGCTCAAGAAATTGATTGACACTTGTCATGAAGCCGGTGTCAAAGTAATAGCAGGTTAGATGTCCCTGAAGAAGGGTCGAAATATTGTGTACTAAAATTGATCTATCCCTTGCAACTCAGACACAGTCTTGAACCATATGTCAAGCCTGGAATCGGGTTAGTCGTGTGTGTTGATATTTTTGTTTGTATAGTTGCTCATACTGCAGTTGCTGTCAGGTAAAGGCGTTGGTGGAAGTTGTAAGGTTTCGTCAGACTGATTGCTGTGTATTCAGGAACTAAATCCGAGGCTTCACAGCGTTTACCCACTATGATTATCCTGGCATATACAGTTACAACGACTTCCATCACTGTGGACTCGAGCCTGGAGACGCTATAATCGATTCTTCAAACCTAAAGGAACTACAAACTTGTCAACTATCGAATCTATCCGAGTATGTTATTTCATTCAGCTTTCTTTCTCATCCTTTATGCCTTTGATTAATAAACCTCGCTCTTGGATATGACTTGAACTTGAACTATCACGGTAGTCTGGCAACTGGGACTGAATACGTTCAGTCTCGACTGGCGGATCATGGAAATGATTTGATAAGTCTAGGTATTGATGGCTTCCGATTGGATTCTGCAAAGTGTAAGAAAAAGCCTATCAGTACTGCTTCTTCAAACTTGTATCTAAATACAGATAACGTTTTGTTGCCTTGAGACAGTGATCGCGGACACAGAATTAGCAAATATCACCAGCCGTCTGACCGGTTCTCCATATATCACACAAGAGGTAAGAATAAAAGTGCATCCTTTCGTTCGTTGTCAAAGCGATTGGATAGCAACGTCAACAACCTGATCATCTTGTTATTCCTTTAGATCATCATCACTGAAGGAGATACGAATACATCTGCCGCATATAGTAAAATAGGTATGTTTACTTTTATTTATTAATATATTGGTACACTGCGTTCAACATGAGTGACTCTGTAGGCGATATACAAGAGTACGATATCAACTCCTTTTTTATATTCAAGCCCTGAAATAACAATCTCGATGGATCTATCTTAGATTCAGATATACTTCTGCCCTGAAAGACGCCTTCGCCGGCGGAGGAGGTATAAAAAACCTAGAACAACTAGACAACCGAGGTATATCTAACGATCTCAGTTTTTAAAGACTGTTTCCAGTTGATATGTTACTTCATGGCATACGTAGGCTGGGTACCGACTGATATTGCAAATGTATTTGTCGCTGACCATGATACTGAAAGGGTGTGTTTACCCATAATTCCAATGCTTTCCGAGTATACTGATGGACTGATTATACCATCCCCGAAGAACGGTAACTCTCTCAATAATAACTCACAATCTAATACATATGAGTTAGCTATGGTATTTTCACTGTAAGACAAATCATAATAATCATACTAGTTTAAACTTAAGTAACCAATAACAATCTCTACTCAAGAGCTCACTCTTATGGGACCCCAACGATTCTATCTAGCTATACGGGGTTCGGGGACGCGGGGGCACCAAATGGAGGTTAGGACTTCATCTTCGACCAATTAAATAGCCTTCTTGATCTGTTATGTTGATTAGGTGCGGGGAGTTGCAACGAAGATGGAAGTGGTTCCAATGGCTGGTATGTCTAAATTATCTCGTAAAATAAATCTATATTCGACCCCTTCTTTTTTTAGGATTTGCCAGCATCGTTGGCCTGCTATTGCAGGTATGGTAGGATTCCGAAATGCAGTACTTAACTCAACATCGTCAAATTCTTCAACTCCGAGCTCGTCGACAAATCAGACATCCGTCTCGGAAACTTCATCCTCAAATACAACGACGTCATCCACAAACTCAACAACATCTGTCCCAGCTGTCACGCAATGGTATGCACCCACCGTAGACCGTATAGCTTTTGCTAGAGGTAAGCTCGGGTTTATTGCTATTAACAATGGAGATACTCCTTGGACAGAGGAGTTCGACACAGGTGGGCTACCTCAAGGCTCCTACTGCGATGTTATCGCAGGGCCACCTTCAAATGGTGCCTGCAAAGGTCAGACGTAAGCCAAGATCCACATTCTGCTTTATTGTGTAGTCATTCGAAATTGGAACTCTAACATAGTGTATCCCGTTTCAGATTCGACGTTTCAGATTCAGGTAAGCTTACCGCAACTGTTGCCTTGCGCAAAGCTATAGCAATTCATGTCGGTGCGATGAATTTGGGAAATGGGACGAGCAATTCAAGTTCTTTAGCTTAATGCAGACGGTGTATAGAAATTTGAAATCAATTGGAAAATTGTTATTGAGGTGGAGTGCTATTTACATCTGTAGAAGTCGACCTTCGGAGTAGTTTTAATGATAGCTTCCATAATCTCTGGACTTGGTGCACAAGCCCCATAATGCTTGTTCTGTAAGCTGAAAAATCTGATTTCACGATGACATAACTGTGCTATACTGGTCGGGAAAAGTACCATGTACTATGATATAGAGGATATTACAGTATTCCCTCGAAAAACTTGACAATTTCTTCGAGATTATTAACAATCTTTGTCGGCTGTTTCGCCGTTGGGCCAGTACCATATAGGGCGTCGGACCACCCCTTATGTAGTCGGTCAACCCATATCGCCCCCAAGCCACATGACAGAGCACCAGTAATATCAAATGGATTTCTATACATAGCATGCTTAGAAGCTTTGAAATGTGTGATTGAGAGAATTTATATGAAATTCTCACCCGCTTACGAGCCAGCAGTGGTCCGAAGTCACCTCGTTTCCGTGATTTACAGAAGATAGTAATCCTTTGTAAACAGCGGGGTCGGGCTTAAAACATTTAAAGCTATCTGCGACAACTATGTCTTGGGCGAAAGTCGAGATTCCTGCGTCATGTAAAGCTCGTTCAATCATCTATATGTGGAGATTTCTCAGTTTCGGATCGCGACAAATGGAGATTATCTGAGCATATCCATCTCACAGTACGAGTTCCTTATATCATGGTAATTCAGTCGCTGTAATAGTAAATCGGGGTTAAAGTTATACCGCACCATTACTAAATATGACTATCTTCACGTTCTCAAGTCCACTCAGTTGCCGGAGAGCATTGATTACATCAGGAAAGCTGCCAAATGGATCATATTTACCTCCAAGACTGAAGTCTACTCTATGGAAGCCTACCAAGGAAGAATGTTATATGACTCCATAACAGGTAAGATTTGAGCTTCTGTGAATGATAGCTGGAGCTCCTTCAAAGTATGAACCAAGGAATTTCTCGTTACTACATCGAATGATTCGTATATCTCTGTTTATAGGGTATATTGGATGATATTGAAAGGTGCATCCTAAAGAAACTTTTACTCATGGAGTTCATCCTCCAGGTATACCTGATTTTAAGCGATTATTTGTTAGTTCAAACGAAGTGTAGATTATGTGAAATGTATTTCAACACGGACTCCAATTGATATCTCCGCCACAACAAACTGACTTCCTTAGCTTTGTCGCTTGTTATGGAAAGGTGTTTTTCAATGTCATTTGCGATACTATCCGTGTTATACAAAGTGCCGTATACATCGAAAGCGAGTATATGAATCTGTTTTTCACTCATCGGGTATGTTCGGAGAATGAGAAGCTATATCGATGCTTATAATTATAATAATACTGTGGTAGATGAACCGCGTCGTGACAGTTATGCATGGATTTTGTCACAGGATAAGTAACACACGTGATAGATGTTAGATCAACCACAAACCCGAGACCAGAAGCACTGGGAGAGTAGTAATAGTACTTGTCCAAGAACGTAGATTAACACGAACCACGACGGTTTCTTGCCCCTCCCGTTTTCTCTTCTCTCTAACCTGTAATCATCTTATTTTTGCCAACGTTAGCTTCTGTCTCAACATCAGACCTCGCCGGCCGCTTACTGATAACCATCTAGCTCGTTTTCATCTCGTGTTTTTGTTATAAAAGAAATGCCACCAAAGAAGGCTACTGCTACTGCTGCCACAAACTCGGATTCTGCAGCGCCTGCAGCTGCCCCTGTCGAAGCCTTACCTCTAGAGACACCTGTTATTAATGGTGCTGAGGCCTCTGCTGAAGGAGAGACCGCTGAGGGACCAAAGAAACGAGGTCGAAAGCCTGGTGTTCGTAAAGCTGAGAAGCCCTCTGTACCTGAGGGTGAGCGTCGAACGTCGCGCCGCATCGCAGAGAAAGAAAAGGCACTCCCAGCTCCAGCTCCTGTTGAGAAGAAACCCAAAGGGAAGGCTGCTACGAAGGAGAAGAAGGAAAAAACCGATGCACCCGTATCGAAGGGTAGAAAACGCAAAACAGCAGAGACGGGTGAAGAGGAACCAACTGCGCCGGCTCAAACTGAAGTAGAGAAGAAGGACGAAGCTGCTACTAAGAAAGAAGCATCTCCTGAGGAGCCGCCTGCGAAGAAGGTAATGTTCACCATCGTGTAAAAGTATGAAAGAGAGAGAAGTCTTACAACCTATTATTAAAAGGTAAAACCTGCCTCAAAGGTCTCTGCTAAGCCTGCCTCTAAGGCATCAAACAAACCTGCTTCCAAGACGGCGAAAACAACTTCACAGAAGCCTCCTTCAACAACAAAGAAGCCGGCCTCTCGTGCTGGCTCAAAGAAGCCTGCTTCTAAAGTAAGTGTTATATCATACTTCTCTCTATTGGCAATCTCAATGATAACCTTTTCAGGTGGGTGAAGATAAAGAGAATGTAGCCTCTACGGCTCCTGTCGACCAGACAATTGCAGAAGAGCCTGAAGCTGAGGCTGCCGCTTCTGTATGACAATTATGTTTTACTTCCCTTGACATATGTATTAACTCTCTCATCAAGACATAGGCACCCTGACGATATACTGGCTCCCTATAATGTATACCTCGGGTCGTATACTTACGGATTAACGTTGTAGTTTTCGTCAACCTTGGACTTTGATTGTGTATCGCCCATAACTTGTCATTATTGTTATGTGTGCCGATAGATTATCTGTCATTTCTTATACTTTTTTACTGCTTCTGGAATCTTGCGATGTATCACCCATGGAAGGAGTAACACGTCTTATTCTTGTTCGCTCCGTGCTTTTTCGTAGTTCTGCGTCGTTTCATCTTTTTCCATCTCCTTATAAAGCTGGTGGTATGCTCTGTATACGTGTACTTCATACAATTTCTGTCTTCAGTACTTAGTACTTATCCCTCCTCTTCATTCTCATCATCTTTCCTCTCTACATACAGTGACACCTTTCAGTATTTCCATATAGCCATCTTGCTTTTTTTGTCCGAGTTTTGCTGTTATCCGTCTCTCTGCTAGTTGAAGCTATTTATCTTCCTCTACCCTGTTTAAACTTGTATTCCGTGGGGTATTTAAACGGAAAATAAGGGTTGTACAGCTTAATTTGATTTTTGGTTGGTTGAAGTGTTTCAAGTGTGATGTTCCTAGGTGATGATGCGCAAGAAGAGAACAAATCCCCAAGTGATGTTCGTTACCCATCAAACACCGAACTCTTCAAAAAATTGTTTATAACTACAATCATCTCTTTAAAACGGCTTCCTTTTTTCACCGATGCTATTCCATTTCCTTTCATTTTCTAAATACGAGTTCCGTAACGTGATGTATGCAATATTACACACCTACCGCCCTAGCCCAACTTGAAATTGCCATATTCACATCGTGAGTGATAACGAAAAAATGAAAACAATATGAACGAGATTTGTGGACTTTGGGGATAAGTTCATCCAGGAACGACTCGCAAAGCTACTTAAACTCATAAGGTTGTATATTAACACTCAATAACTGATATGAAAGCTACTTTTGGTTATAATGGAAAGAAGAAGGAAAGTAAAAAAAAGAGGGGGGTTAATTCAGAAATTAACTAATACGATATTAATATAAAATCGTATTTCATTATACTTATTCAAAACACGCGTAACCGGTTAAAGCTCCAAATATAGACAACTCAGTTACGGAAACATTGTTCTTCCACTCACCCCCGCCAGCCATCCTCTTTCTGTCGTTTTAGTCTTAACCGGACGGAATTATGGCTCCTCGCTTAAGGAGTTAACCTAAAGCAAAAACTCATCAAAATAGTCCCGGCAAAATTGTTGTACAACCGTGACCACTCAGACCCAAAAAAGTAATCAACGGGTTGATATAAGGTACTAGCGTAACTCTTTTTGGGGTAGGAGGGTCTGATTCTTGATCTAGTCTTTATTCTATCTTAGTAGTTTGCTTTGCTAGAACTAAATAAACTAGTATCGTAGCAGTCTCTTGGACTATTATGATATTTATCAGCTCTGGACTGGCGCCGTAATAACTGCATCTATCTATGTTATCCAGATTTATGACTGATTTCATTTGCTCATTTTGTTCCTGGATCACACAACATGTCATCAGTGACGAAAAGCTCTGCTTGGGGTGAATTACGATATATTACTATGTGATTCTACTAGGTCCCAAAGATGCGAAGTGAGATGTAAAGGAAATGGAAGAAATAAGAAAAGAATAATGCAAATAATGCTAGTAGTTGTGTAGTAATGGGTAACATCTAAGGATAGGAAAAATCGATACAATATGATTTGCTCATTAGTACTATTTTACTGTCTATTTTACTAGCTATACTCTGATACCCATAAATATTTTGGGTTCAACACAGTGTGTTTATGATACATGCGAAGTTCTATACGTTCTATCGGAACGCTTCGCTTGTGGGAGATAACGAAAGTCAATGTCGTGATAGCAGTGAAAAATAAAAGTGAAAGAAAGACTAAAATGATAAAATGAAAATATAAATGAAGAAAACGAATAGAAAGACAGTATACTGGGATGGGACGAGATAAACAGAGTTGATAAATACTTGTGCGTTGAGTGGTGTAATGATGCGATGATAGTGATTGATGATGATGAAAATTTATGCGAAACCTGAAATAATATGAGTGTTAACTTGTGGCGTAGAAAATGGATCATGTAACTAGAGTAAGAAAAAAATCTTGAGAGGTCGTAACGAATGCTGCTTGATGCCTGCATGAACGGGTTGGACGATGGCACTTGGCCGGAGAGTTTAAGGATCGTGATAAAAGTTGGTAATCGCAGAAGAATACTGTATCAAACGGTTTGATCATTAGCATGAGTGAATTCATCATATTTGAGAGAGAGAAAGGCTTACCGAAGATAAAAAAATCGGATTACACTAGTAGAAGGAGTCGCAAGGTCGGTATTAGAGATAGAGAGGTGTCTCGGTATCAAGAAAGGAAGGATATTTGAAGGGACGGGATGTAGAGTAGGTTTCGCATGTTTTTCAAGACCAACGTTCAGCTGGAGTAGCAGCTTTCTTACGTGGGCGCATGGGACAGCTATCATTCTCATGTCTGAGCACGGCATCTTCACGAGAGAACGCCTTCCTGCAGAATGAACACCGGTTTGCGTCAGTGTCACCTTCACGATGAACACTAGAGACGTGTCTTTCCATGTCTGTGACTCGTGTAAAGGTCGCACCACATCCTGGACGAATGCAAGAATGCCTTCTCTTACATTTTCTCTTGTTGCTAGCAGCAGACATGGAGACCGCTCGGCGTCCAGCCAAACCAGGCTTGCGACCCCGACGAGGAGCATCATCACATGATGCGGATGATCCTGATTCAGAATCACTCTCCGAAAGCGTGAAAGCCGCATTTCCTCCCGCCTTTCGACGCTTTACGATTCGTCCGCTCTGGTCCCTCATTGGATGGTCACCGATATATTCATCATCTCCGTCACTCTCACCGCCAAATGCCTCCGAGTAGTTCACACGGCTTGTCTTTCTGCGAGTGCTCCGCGAATGCAATGGTCCCTCAGATGGGAATCCAGCAGACGTCGGGAATGAAAACATATCCGCTGAGCTGCCCCCAGTGAGGGCCGGGGCTGATCCCGAGCGAGGTGGAGGTGGGATGTGTATCGCATCTGTGTAAGATGATGGTGGTGAAGACCGGTTACTTTGCGCTGGTATATTTTGAATTGGGCCTACGGGTCCCCGAAAGGAGCAAAGGGAACGGAATGAGCTTGTGCAGTGACTGGACCCTGGTCCGATGCTGCCGGGATGTCTGCAAAGTCGAGCGCCAGAGCATTGGAAATATTCAGATGTGAAGGCTCAATCGTTGATGATCCAGGATGAACGCCAGGGGGTAAGAGAGAATATGAGTGCATCATTCCACTGTCGTGAATTATGCTTGGATCCACTTGTTCAAATGGTTCGTAAGGTAGTAGGATAGGACTACGCAAACTACTTCCCGTTTGTGTAGGTGGAGAATTAAGTGAGAGCCCACCGAAGGCAGTACTTGTCTCATCGCCGGGGCCAAAATTCAATGTACTGGGAAAGCCATTTCCTAGTCCTCCACTAAGATCTAGCTCATCGAGGAAGGGTATATCTGGACTTGGTTGGAGGCCTGGGCATGTTTCCCACGGGGAACACGTAGCCGAAGTACCGAATAATGCGGGGGATCCCGTAGCAGAAGACGATGTTAATGATAAAGAGCTTGAAGCAGGAGAGTCTACGAATGTATCTGAAAGTGATCGAAGTATGCTAGGGCGCCAGGGTGAAGGAGATGCCTATCCAATAGTACATAAGTACTCATTGTAAGAGAATATCAATTTGATACGTGCCTGTCTTTGCGTGAATGAGTTACTATCCCAGTAGCTGAAAGGGAATTGTCCTCCTGGGGGTCCCTGTAGAAGCTCTTGCCATTCTGTGTTATGTTTTAAAGGCGATGGAGTGTGAGGAAACTGGCCCTGTCCAGATGGGGTCGAATTGTTGGATTTATTACTCGTATCATGACTACTCGAAGGGCTTCGACGATATCAGGCTAAAAGTTAAAATATAGCTAGAAGAAGCGTTACCTGCTAAAATGCGAGAACGAGAAGCTGTCTATCGGGCTGATAAGTGTTGGATACGAATCCATCTCCGTAGAGTAATGAGAGACGAGAAACAAAAAGTCAAAGAGTTTGTTGAAGAGCAAAGCAAAGGAAGCACAATAATTAATAGTGTGGATTGAAGCAAAATAATAAATATAGGTGAAATAAAACAAAATGAAAGAGCTAGTGAGGGATAGTTAAGTGGGTGAAGGACTAGGACTCGATGCGATCTACGAGTCTTTAAGGAATTGCGCCAAGAGGGAATTACGTTCATTATCAACAGACACCAACATTTCCATATTTGGTCGACCCGACGGTGCTGTGCGGAGCAAGCACGGCTTAGCTGGAAGGGTGATATAGGACTGGGTGACCGAGGATACTCACATTCCCATATGGAACAAGGGCGCAAGAGCTTATGGGAGACGCGTTTCGGCGCTATGGACCTGTGGGTCTATCTACTCGTTGCAACACGCGACGAAACTAAGCGCTCAAGTACATCCGGCTGTTTACGGTCTCTTGTTGAAAAATAAAAATATGGTTAATTCCCACTAGCTCTTGCTTTTATAAAAGTACAATGGACGGGTACCCCAAGCTGCAAAATCATACTATGGCGAGTGATCCACTTAGAGAAAAAAGTTTATATCCGAGATTATCAAGTGTATAACAGCATGTCACAGGGGTTGCATAGCTAGGTTCTTCAGAAAGATACCCCTGCTTTCAATGGTGTAGTGTGCATTGAGTGAGCAAGTGCATTTACTTCGTTTAATTTTTTTCATCATCGGCTCCGGGTAGACGACTATACTCGACGTTCATTGAATTGATGTAAGATTTCACGGTTGAACTTCCAAAGTCGCTTATCAGTCTGACACTAGGTGTTGTATGTAATATTAAGCTCTTGAAGAGGAGGTGAAGCATCCGACGGTATTGTACCTCAAAGAAAAGTGATTCCGCGATGAGGAAGGACGCTGGAGGTAAGTAACTGTCACACCGCTGTTCCCCGGCCACAACTTGCTTCCGCGTGACACCAAAAGGAGTTAGTCGTTTTGAAATAGGCGTCGTACTCTTAATCATCATCTTGTCCTGACCTTCGAACTTGCCTGGAAATTGATTCCAATCCGTAGGTAGCAGGTGTACCGTTTTCGGACAGTTTCTCGAGTCAATAACTTCTTTGAAGATACTAGGTAATGATCCATCAAATCCATTATTTTTATTCCCAATCTGTGTATTGACAGAACAAAAGTTGTGATGGGCGCAAAACAACATGATATTGTTATGTGGATGCTATATTAAAACCGGACCATCGTATGCTGATTCACCGCAGGCATCATAAGCCACAGATCAGCTCATGCATATTTTTATCCATAAACTGTGTAGCTGATTATTGATCCTTCCTTTCATTTAGTATGACTCTGACATGTACACACTGTATACGTATACCTTTCATACATAGTATATCATTGTCAAAAATAGATCTAAACGAGTGCTGTGTAAGTGGAGTCCCGAAAAAAGTAATTGGTACCTTTGACTGCTGTGTTTGAGACCCATCGTCACCACAAAACGTTTCATAGGTTGTGAAAGCCCTCCGATTATGAATACACAAGTCCGCCGATAATTTTTTAGCGTATAACCCCATTTTTCTTTTCGCACTCATGTAAGTCACCACTAATATAGAGTTTGTAATATTGTTCTGAAGGTCATCCTTGGCCCACCATCATTGGTTTGTACTGTTTTAGCTTCTCATAATGTCATTCCCTTTCGGTGCCTGTCAGAAAATTATGTTATGAAACTATTCTTGCTCGGGCGCCTGAGAACATATTTCGCTACCCTTAGACCCCTTACAATCATCAAAAGTCTTGGAGCCTAATGCATCACTCACTATTAGCGGTTTGGATGAAAGAGACGTGATCTTTTCTGAAGTACTCACCTAGGTCAGTCTCGCCAATCACTGTCAGATATCACAACATCATAATTGTGATTTTTATAAATAAGTATATGCTACTTTTTCGATGCAAAGGCACATTCAATTCTTGCATCCGAATAGTGCGCAATTTTCTTTTACTTACACTAAGTCGTTTTCAATGCCTAAATGATGAAAAGGCTCTATCTTCATGTGGAAGTCAAGTTTAGCTGTGTCATTTCTCAGGAGAGTCTGTTTGCTGAAGTCACGGAGGTTTTGGTTCGCATTTAAGATAAATTATTTTCCAGCCGGTCAAAACGGAGAATTTATTAATTTCAGATATTGATGAGTACATTTCCTACCTCATAACACCCAAGCTAAACTTCTAGTCATCTGAAGTAAAAGGGACGTATGCACTTTTCCATCCTCCAAGAAGCGTTGTCATGAAAATGTGGAATTGAAATTGTGAGAAAAATGAAACCGTAGTTTGACAAATCTCTCACACGAGCATCATTAAAAACGCATATACTCTTCTTATAGGCTGCTACTGCGTAGTCATGTATATTGAATAGAAATACCGGAGTATGTAACGAAGGTGGAATGAGTGCATTGTAACCACCATTGTTCTCTTGAGGCTTAAAAGTCTTACTGAGCTTTTTTCTCCGCAGCGATTTGAAGCGTGATCCCTATCGGCCGTTGCCTCAATAATCCAGAATCCGTAATTGCGTATTCCGTATTGTACTGATGTCCGAATTCTAGATATTTTCTTTTATAATGGCCATATGCAGTCAAAATCGGCTATGGATCCAACAGAGACGAACGACGCAGGGTTCCTATGACAACAGTTGATTCAGTTGATATCAAGTTGAAAGTAGTCTAGGATACTGTAAGCTTTAGTATACGATTCTTTTGCGGATTCCAGATATCACCAGGACCAAAAGTGATCCTATAGTAGGGCAATCTTGTTTATTACGAGTGACTACAATGAAGTGAGGTGTGTTACTTACATCGGTGCTCTCTGACCTACTCTGGTTGCGCAGTATCAGCATTTCCTTGATATTGGATATCTCATTAAAGCTAGGAAAGGGAGAGAGTTTATCCTTGGCATTACAAGGGTCACGGGAATTATTAAATAGGGTTCTGGTATGTATAACATAGTAAGCCTGAATTATGATGGCTAAAACAAGCTGGGAAATAGTATAATTGGAGATCAAAATCGGGCACAAAATAAGTTAAGGAAATTAACCCGGGGTACATTTAGCGTCACACGGCAGGTCACAAGAAGAGTTGTTCAGGGCTTATGATGATCTTCAAATCATCGATATACTCAGAGTGACCTCCGACACAATTGTACTAGTGGGGAAGAAAGTAAAAGACAGATGAGATTTTAACGTGAAGGCTATATCAGGGTCTAAGTGTAACGCGAACTATTAATATTTTGATGAAAGGGATCGGGGAAGAAGTCGCTTCCAAAAAGGTTGGTGCTGTACAGCTTCCTTTCACGTGACAAGGGACAATAGTGCATACTTTTGGCCACTAGCAGAAAATAGTGTAACAAGGTCAAGCACCCAGTAAGCAGCATGGTAAGCCCATAAATTGTTTAGAAATACGGACAAACACAGTCTCATGATTTACGGATGCCTTATCTCTTAGCCTCGTCAAATTACTGAAATCAAGCAATTCATTGAATTCGCCCGGAGGAAGGATGCTCGTGGTACGTTCTCCATTTAATCGCAAACCTGGTCATGAAATGTTTCTGATTATCACAAACATTGTATCACTTGAATTTCGGACTTTGGTGTATCATGTAGCTGTACGTATAAAGAGGTCAAAAGTAAAGGGCAAGATACAAACAAAATTCAAGCTTCGATGCTCGCGTCCTTTATACACTCTTGTGCTCACGGACGGTGAGAAGGCTGATAAGCTCAAGCAGAGCTTACCCCCTGGTTAGTCGTCATCAATTATTGATTCTAAGGCATCAGCTTACCTTGTTCTACTTCAGGTCTTAGTGTAGAAGAAATCTCTGGACCAAAGAGGAAATGATTGATATCACTTCTTCGTCGTCCCTTTACTTGTTCTATTATTGTTTTTCTAGTTTATGCCTCTCAACCAATTTAAAATCACGGGTTGCATGCTTGGGGAAAAAATAAATGCCGACATAATTAAATTGCCCGAGAGGGCTGTACTCTCATACCAATGGTGTGAAAGCGATACGTGGATTCATAGCTGTTAATCTCGGTGACTAATAATGAGGATTGCGCCTATATGAGCTCCTTTTCCTGTTCTCTATTTGATGCTTGGAGTTGAGATAACTTTCAAGGGTGGCACAGAATACCTTATATCCTGTCTTCGGGTCTTATATGTGGAACGAAAGCTCATCAAGATCGTTCATCATATCACTTCAAACTGGCATACCTTGGTGATTCAATGCTGAGATCAATCCACACTTCGAGAGAAACAGAAGCATAGCCTCATAATAAATCTAGGTCGATGAATATGGATAAGATGCCATCCTTTACAATGATTACTGTATTTTTATCCATCCTGTCCAGTGAAGTTTTAAGTGAAATATTATCGGAGTAAGATACCACATAGAACTGAACGCTTGCTCCTTATCCGTTAGTATAGTTTCCTTTATCACATGTATTGTTAGCACTTGGTCTCATATCTGTGTTGGTACCAGATTTTCAAAAGATTAGATTCTTGCGCTTGAACGAAGCACAGTACAGTTGAAATTTCCCACTAACTAAAACAGAGTGCTATGAAGGCTTCACTTGTGATGATGATGTTGCTAATGAATCCCAAATATGAAGCATATGAAATCTGTTGGCCTTATGTAGGAAGTACTGTGACTCGAGGGTATGATACTTGGATCGGTAATTGCCGACCGTAGCCGCTGCACAGAAGACCGTATATAATACGGAGGAATGGTATACAAAGAACTTTCTCCTTTCAATTAATCCTTATGTCCAAAGGCATGGAATCCTTGTTGCAAACAGTGATTCACTTCTGTGTTGCCTACGAAGAATTCTCCGACCAAGAAGAAACATGTTTGTGCTTTCGATGTTCTTCATTATGTCTCTAAACTACTTCATCAATTCATATATCCTTGCACCATTAAACAGGAGAATGGACAAGAGTATCTAGGATTCTTGTTCTAAATCTCGTCAAGCTCAGGGAATCAATCCACTGTCATGAACGGCCTATGAGTACTCGCATTATATTGTTGGCCGTTGTAGTCGTGTTTCTATACCATAGTGTTATTGTAGTAGTGTATTTACCGTATGTTACCCTTCCGTACATCATTCGTGGCCACTGAAAAAGTTCCCGAACCAACCATAGCAGTGACAAAATCTTATTTCCTCTCATACTCTTTGTGTTAATCCTCATTTCTATATAAAAATATATCAGTAGTTGTCAACGATGCATAGGCATTATATGCTACAAGCGGCTCTCAAACGTTGGGTTTCAGTAGAAACACTACCACTGGAAAAGGTCGATGTCTATCTTAAATTGAAATTTCTTACAAATAATATATCCATCATGTGTCTGGTGCTGGTTTTGTTATAGTCATGCATTACTGATGAAGTACGAATGTAGGATCTCTAAAACGATGCATGTGCCATTGTACGATCTGGTCAATGATCTCTGAGTTCGAGTTACATATATATTCTTTAGGGTCTATCTATTAAATTTATGCTTGCATCGTGGCTATGCACTTCTAGAGAGCAAGGCAAGACTTGCAAAATTTGATGAAGAATCTAGCTGAGGGTCCATCTAGCTTAGATAATTTATATAGGAGGCATCACGATGTACTTCATCTTGAAACTTGTATGAGCTACATGGATGTCTCAGAAAGATATGAGCAATCCTTATGATTCGATGAGAAAAATTATGTTTTTTACACCTCATGAAGGACTAGGAACGGGGATGAAGTTTTGCCCGAAAAAGCAGTGTCATGAGGTGACAAAATCAGATGTTGGGTGGTAAACTGATACGTGGTCGTGGTTGGGAACAGTTATAAGAGTAGTAAAGCAGAACGCCTTTACTATCCCTCTCCCCGATGGGTCCAACATTATTCCGAAGAGGAAGAAGATCTCAAATACGAACTTTTGCTATAAGATAGATCAATGAACTAGGAGTAGATTTTTCCTTCCAAGAGTTTCAATTTCCACAGTCTCCGCGCTCAAAGAAGATCAAAAGTTCCACAAAACTTCATAGTGGCATAAGCCAATGAAACTGACATATTCTCATGTAACGGGTGAGTGATCCGAAAGGAAATTCAACTCACGAGATATGATCCCGGATCTAGGTGATTAATTTCAATAAAGAATCGGACGTGAGCGACGCTCTCCAAAAGACTGCGGAGATTGGACTTGATCCGGATTTTCAAAAAGATTGCATTTTGTACCTGAACATACCTACAGTTATTTATGTCCATATGTGCGATACACTGGTCCCCCTCTCTATCCATTACACATAGTACGAGCTTAAAATGATTATATAGAGAAACAGAAAGAGCGGAATAGTTGTACATGTGCATAGATACTTAGAGTCCTGAATGTTTTATTAAAGAATTCTATCTTATGTATCTCCCAAAGTCCATCTTCTACAGATACGCGCTAATCAAGAATCCAACCAGAGGTAAAAGCAATGTAACCCCTAATCTGCTCTCACGAGATCTAGCAGAGTTCGATGACCCACCACCACTGCTTCCACCACCACCACTTCCCCCTGCAGAATTAGCATCAGAGCCTTCCCCTAGTAGTGTACTATTGCGAGCTTTGGAGAGTTCTTCAAATTGTGAAGCAGCGGTATCTGCATCGGTTATCTGGGATTATCAAATTAGTCACTAGAGTATGAACATATATTACGTCGAAGTAAAGCTTACACTAAGCAGCTGAAGAGTTGGAACATCTGAGCCGCTCACAAATTCACCAAAGTTGAAGGCCGTATAAACGTTACGTAAGAATGTATCTCCAAGTAAAAGGTCCTGTGTGTCTGAAAATAGAGCATTGTAAGATCTGAGCTCACGTCACTTATGAGCTGACATACCTCCTTGTTCTGGATCAGAAATGATGAATCCACCAAAGCAAATAATATTCCCATTTGTATCTGTCGTCGCTTGTACGGTATCTATAGGATGAATAGGGTACTCTACTCCCCTGATAGAAATTCAGATTAAAGGAGTGTAGCTACTAGTGAACTGATTCTTCGTACCCGAATATAAAGCTAACATTCAAATTCGTATCACAGGGAACAATCACAGTCCCGTCGTTCGAAAGCTGTGCACCCACGACGTTGCCATAAATCGCATCACCATAAGCAGACGGAATCTGCGCCAAACTTGTTCCAGAATCGATGTTAGCAAGTGTCTGTGTACTACTTTGTCCGGGTACAGCACTATATCGTAAGGCTAATCAACAACATAAATCGGAAGGGAAACGGAAAATCTTCACATACAATACACTGTTTCCTGTCACTTTTTGCCCATTTACAACCATACCATCCATCAATACTATCCAACGCTCAGTATCAGCAATTACATCAATTTTATTACTGTTTTGAATTCCAGATAAGGACGAGTTCGAGGCGAATTCACCAATGGTAAACACACCACCACCCGTTGCGGCTGTATCATCTGACCGCGAAAGAGCAAATGTAATAAATGGTTCAGTAGACGATGAGTCGAAAATGTTGGAAAGGAATGGCTGTCCATTGAGGGAGCTAGCTTGCTGATGGATATCAGAGAATATTCTCGACAAAAGGGGTCTAGAAATGATATTAATATATAATTGTAATTTCAATATGATATATACTAACGGTCCAAGACCAAGGAGCCCCTTGTCATTCAATGTTGTCGCATTTGTTCCGGGAGCAGATACTAATTAGTACAGTTAGAATAAGTAAACTAGTCAAGTCAGATATTGAACGCAATACACGTACTGAACGCCTGTTTAGTTGTAAAATCACCAAGTGTAACATCTCCTATTAATACTTTTCCAGAGGCAACAGTGCCATCCCTGAGATTTAAGTGACAAAGATAGGCGGTTCTATAATCAGCCCAAACTTGAATGTGCGAACAACATACCCGTAAGTGATCGTACTTTCTACTCCAGTATCCTCGAAGCTACTCAAATCTAATCCAGTTGTATCAAGCCATAAATCCGAGCTGCCTGTATCGAGCTGCACTACAAATGTTTGACCAGCGACTTTTAGGTCTGCTGTGTAGATCACATCATTTTCATTCTCAAATGTAAAAGTATCATCTGAGGCTTGGTCTTTGCTCGTTCCAAAGGAGAGACGGGATGTCGAGGACGATATTGCTGAGAAGGGGACCGACACCGCTGCTACTGGTCTCAGAATACTAACAAGACCGGATCCTATCAAAGAAACGGATAAAAATCGAGACTTCATCGCTCAGCGAGAAGGGGCAAGAAAAAAACACAACGGAAAAGAAAGAATATAAAGAGAGCGAGCGGGCCTGGGAGTGGAAAGACGTTCACAATAGCATCCAGTGCGTTTAAAAAAGAGGCGTGGTTGTGTCCAGAACGCCCACGGTGTACACACGCACAGAGCTCAAATTAATCACATCAAGAATTGGCATCGCATAGACTAAAAATAGATATTGTTGCTGATTGGATCATGAGAATAATAGAACAGTCCACCGTCGCTAGGGAAATCAGAGTTGTATCGATAGACGACCGACAAAAACCAAGGGTACAGATACATGACTCGCATTATTAAATGTGTATGTACATGTACATGTACGTCGATACGCATCTAGATGGATGTAAAATGGAACTTTGATGAATATTTCGTTCTTCTGAAATAACCATGATATCATGATAAAAGCGCTCTGAGGCTGAGATTAAGTACATTCGTATTTATTAGCACAGCATCAATTGCTAAGGAGGGAATTGAGGTTAAACTTTGTGTGAATATAGACCAGTGTTTTGCATCGGCGAAAAGATCTTTTTTGTATCATGATCCAAGATGAAGTATTGAAATTCGGATACTAGTATACGATGATTACAAAATAGGTATTTACATAATGTGGATTTAGTCATTGTCACAAGCAACAAAACCATCTGTACTTGCCGCTCCGGTATGTGTTACAACGCTAGGTATGTATGAGTATCAATTTCAATATGTTTAACTACAAATAATGTATACTCACGCGCAGTACGTCCATCAGACGTGAAAACAACACGATCCGTCCCAGGAGAAACATAATGACTTGAAGTCGAAGTGTAGATTGAACCGTCAGGCATAATTGGGAACTACACAAAATGTAGATATATCTATTAGGGAATACCAACATAGTAGATTATAAGCCCTACCTCGTACCAGGGGCCATCACCACTACACCACAGGGTTATGTGCTCATCTGGGTAACTGTTACAGATTGTATTTCTTTTAGGCTTTCCTTACAAACTGAAGTACAATGCAACTCACTCATAGTACTGGTGTGGATAATCATCTACATTACTCAATACGTAGCTCGATTCTTATGAGAACAAACAGCACTCTTACCTGGGAAGTTGCCTTCATCCATATCTCTTACACCAGCATCTATAGCAGCAGTTATTGCAGAGACGGTATAACGATTATCTCCACAGGTCACCACACCAGATGGAAGTGATTGTTTCGAGGCATTAGCCTGGATGGAGAAGATACTAAGCAAAACGATAGGAAGAAAAGCATGATTAGAGGTAACAAGAAACTTGGTCCAATATTCATGATGGATTCACTGGAGAAAACTCTTCTTATATATGCCAGAAACATTGCATCTACTGTCTAGCTGGCTGGACTGAACTGCCATATGGAAGAATATTCTGCACCATACGTGTCCGGTGATAGAGAGAATCGGACACATGTGGTATGACTTGACTGCCGTTATGTGTTCAAGATAGTGATGCTTCTTACTATTACATTTTTTAGTTGAGCTCTGGAGGTGGCATAATACCGGCAAGCACTGCGACTTACTATGCAAAGAGATAAATATAGCATAGCTCGCTGCCGAAAGTCCAAGTATAGTGGTGTCATGTCTCATTTGTAGGTTAGTGTTCTTCTTTGAGGCATCATAAGCGCCTCCGGTCTGTGAAAGCCCGATAACACGTTCGTCCGATGAATATATTTCTCCGCACGTTCACTATTTCATTGAATTTTGCGATAATATAATATAGCGTTTTAGCAGTAAAGTCCGAGGTCTGTCTTATTATAACTCTGACAAACTATGTACGCATACATTTCTCGAGGGCGAAGTATCCTTCGGCACTAGGCGGACTAGTACAATTCATGAGGAAAATCGATAGATAGAGCATCTGAATGATGGTGGCACTGCACCGATGGACATCCGTGAGCAGTGGGTGGATACTTTACATTAGGATACACATGCACTTAGCACTGTAAAGATGGCTGTTTATTAAGAATGAAACCTTATCTTGTTTCAATGTTTGCTTAGGCTTATATTATATAATATTGAGATCGTGGGATACAATTTCTGCTTTGGACTGAGCCCAGTAGACAATCTTCACGGATCTGAAAATAAGAAATAAGATAAATTTACCATGGCCGAAGAAACGACATCGAGAAAAAGAAAGCATGAAGATGATATAGAGCTATCAGCTCATTCAAAGTAAGGGTCAATTCATAGTTGTATGCTGTCAAAAACTCATGTTCTGTCTCCTTTGCAGATCCACACTTTTCGTCTCTAATCTCCCTTATACTGCAACTGCGACGGACTTACAAACCCTATTTTCCGACCTTGGTCCAGTAAGATCAGCTTTTGTAGTTCTTGAGGATGGTTTATCGAAGGAGTGGGATATGTCTCATTCGCCATCAAAGAGGATGCAACTAGTGCAATGGAGACTATCGAAAAGGATGGCATAACTTTGGACGGTCGGAAATTACGGGTTCAATGGGCAGATAGAAAAGTGAGTATGTCAGACTGTCTTCCGAGTTAGGTTACTGTACTCAAGCATATACTCGTGTAGTCACGAGATAAAACAGAGAAAGACGTCTCAAAAGTCAGGACTGTAAACAAACAGCGTCCCATCGTACCGAAGTCCGAGAAGGATCCTATTGCTATACGTACTGTGATTATCTCAGGTCTACCTTCATCTATAGACCAAAAGACCCTGTGGAAGAAAGTGCGAAAGCATGAGGGAGCAGAAAATGTCGAACTTGTGAATGGAGAAGCTGGTATTGGTGAGTATTCTGGATATTATTCTTTCTCTATCCGCTGATCTTGACAATGCGATCTATAAGCAAAAGCTTTGTTTTCAAGTCCTGCTACTGCAATGCATGCAGTTGACAAACTGCATGCGCATGTTTACAAAGGCGCAATCTTGTCTGTAACCTTGAAGAAACGACTAGACACACTTTCAAAAGTGCCGATAAAAAATGATGATTCTCTTAGTTCCGTTAAGCCTAGTCGCGGGAACAGGTTGATTGTACGAAATATACCATGGAATGTAAGTAAACTACCCCATATACAAATATTCACACTAAGAAACTTTTCTAATGTAATCTTTTCGCAGATAACTGAGAAGGATCTCCGTGCACTCTTCCTTCCCTATGGACCTGTATACTCTATCAACATCCCTACTGAAAAGCCTTCTGAGAACGAAACAGAAAATCGTAAACCTCGTGTAAGAGGTTTCGCTTTTGTGTGGTTCTATTCAAAAAAGGATGCAGAACGTGCCATACAAGGTGCGAACGGTCGTGCTGTTGTTGCTGGTGCTATCGGAGCACCCACCATGAATAAAAAGGAACGTGCGCGCTTACGGCGTCAGGCGAAGTTGAAGCTCCAGGAAAGCGGTCAAAAGGGAGAGGAGAATGAGGAGAATAATAAAGAAGAAGAAAAAGACGAAGAAAACGAGGATGCAGAGGAGAAAGAAGTGGAGGAGAGTGAAGAACCTATACCGAATACCGGTGATCCTGAAGCTAGAATATTGGCGGTGGATTGGGCCTTAAGCAAAGAGAAATGGGAAGAGGCAAAAGCAAAAGCATCTTTGGGGTCGCAGGCCGAGGAGGTTGACAATCAAGGCAGCGACTATGACTCAAAAGAGGGGTCTGAACTGGATGCCGGAAGTAACGATAGTAGTGGAAGTGACATTGGAAATAGCGATGACGAGAGCGAAATGGACATAGATGAGGATTCTCGCTCGGACGTAGGAGATGCACAGAAACCCGTGTTGCCACAAACAGATGTGGGCACAACTCTGTTTATACGAAACGTCCCCTTCGATGCCACTGAAGACGATCTGCGTGTCTTGTAAGTTTCCATTTCTCTATAATCTCGCGTTTATCCAGTTATCTTTAATATTAATCTACAATACTTCTACCTAGATTCCGGGCCTTTGGTCCTTTGCGTTATGCAAGAATCACCGTGGATCAAAGTACAGGGCGCTCGAGGGGCACTGGTTTCGTATGTTTCTGGAATAAGGATGATGCCGATAAAGCAATACACCAGAGCGAAATTCTAAATCGCGAATCGGGAGTGGATGCTCCAAAGAAGAACCCGTTCTCACTTCCATCCTTGTTAACACCTGATCCTTCGTCTTCTCTTGCGCAGTCACTCGTTCTTCAAGGTCGTACACTCTTAGTATCCCGTGCTGTAACGCGTGATGATGCCACTCGTTTGAAGGATGAGGGTGAACGAGCACGTGAGAAGGCAGACAAGCGAAATATATACCTCCTGAGAGAAGGTGTCATATTTCCAGGTATGCCTGCTGCTGAATCGCTGAGCCCCGCGGAGCTTGAGAAACGGACTGCGTCGTATAACACGCGACGTGCACTCTTAAAGTCAAATCCGGCACTTTTTGTTAGTAAGACACGCTTATCCGTACGCGGACTGCCACCATTCGTCTCAGAACGTGCTCTAAAGCGTCTCGGTATTCATGCTGTACGGGAGTTCGACTTAGAAGTCAAGAAGGGCGAACGGCAAGCTCTTAGTACTGATGAACTCGCCGCTGACGTAGACGATCAGGGGAAAGTCGATGAAGAGGCAAAAAAGAAAAGGAAGCGAGAAAAGGGAGGTCGCGATACGGGGGTAAAGCAAGCAAAGATAGTCCGCCAGGCAGACAGGGTGGATGCGTTGACAGGAAAAGGAAAGAGTAGAGGCTATGGATTCCTTGAAATGCAACGCCATACCGATGCACTTCGCGTTCTCCGTTGGGCAAATAATAACCCTGATGTGGGGTCAATCTTTCGGGATTGGTGGAAGACGGAGATTGAGGAGCTGATCAAGTCAGGTGATAAGAATGATAAAAAAGGTGAGACAGAGGACACGTTGATGAAGCGCCTTAAAAGCGAGCTGGAGCACCTGGAGTCTGAGGAAGGGCGGAAAAATAAAAAGACACTTGTTATTGAGTTCTCTATTGAAAACGCACAAGTCATAAACAGGCGCAAAGAGAAAATCGAGGTGAGTCTACTTTAAAGCTTTGTTATGCATTTCGAATGTAAACTAAATGTCTACAAGTCCTCAAAGGTCACGTCGAGGACATCTTCATCCACACGTCCGGATCAAGTGGTTGAGTCGCGACCTCAAAAACGGCAGAAAATCAATAAAAATGATGGAACAAGATCACATCTGACCTCGCCTTCGATACGGGAGAAATCGAAAGATGTTGAAAAATCAGGGACTCGGAATGAGCTTGGAAGTATTATTGGGCGAAAACGAAAAATACGAAAGATAAAAGGGAAAGCAAAGTAGATGTACAGATATAGCTACATATTATGGACAAGTTTCGGCCATAAATTGAGAAGATGATTTTTGTCTGCTTCGATTCGATTTATGAAATTCTGGTCAAAGATTGTGCTTTTGTAGTCTAATTGGGAAGTAAGCCATATTTGGTATGCCGATGATGATTGCCGAGACAAATTCACATTCAGCAGAAATATTGACACAGCCTAATCACGACTGTGGATGGAATTGACAACGACAAGGACCGACATAATTTTTCCTACAAGAGAGACGGCTTTCGCAATGGCTTGCTCGCTGTGAGTTCGAGGTCTTAACGACGTCTAGCATGATCAATAGGTGATTGGTAAACGGATCTTGTCTTTCCAAACATAACAATTCTTTGCTGTCGTGTTCTGTTTCCAGCGAGGTCTCGGTCTCTACTACTAGCGTTCCTTGTTACTCTTTTGTCCTCTAACACCCACCTCCATCCAACCTTACTTGTACTCTTTTTTCTCTCTTCTGCTTCTTATCTACAATACAAACGACATCCAGACCAACGATACACATAATATACTATATATTTCTCGCATCGAGCCCGCATTCACTTAGCTTCATTGATCGTGGCACTTTCGTCTCATTCGACTCAACTCGAAAGAAATTTACCACCATGGCTTCCACACCAGTTCAATCTGGCTTGACAGCTTTATTTAGCTTGTCTGATGCCGCCGCAACAGCAGCACCAATGCCTATCGTGCTGGACGCAGACGGCCTTTCTGAAACTGCATTAACAACAAACGGAAATTCCATTGCTAGAAGTCTCAAGGATTCAAAGGCGAATGTGCTCAAGCACAGGCGTCTGAGCTCTACAGGCCAGACTCGTCGTCGGATGAGTGATGCTCGAAATGCTGTCTCCAGACCCAAGTGCGTCTCCCATCTCTTTTCTGCATTCTTGAACCCCCTTCCCACACCGAATCACCCCATTCTTATCTATACTATACTTTTTTTTCATTTGATCACTGACTCCTGACTTGTTCATCCCCCTCTTACAAACCTTATCCAGTCCTGCAAGTTTGTCTGCAGCGTCTACTCTTGCCTCGTTATCTGCTTTGACCCTCACGCCATCGGGTATTACTGCATCCGTACCAACACCCAATAACTTGCACAGCCACCGCGGCCGCTCACAGTCGTCCACAAATGGACAAGGGCAAGGGCAATTTTTATCTACCTCCTATGAGGATGGTAGTCCTCCCCCAAATTTACCAATCGGAGGATACGCTTCATCAGTTCCTACTCAAGGGCTCGCCCAGGATATAGGCGATGGGGAAGTGGATGTTGAAGACTACGAAGATGACGCTGTGTCCATCAACGGTTCATCAAAGAAGGTTACGAAAGGTGCAAAAGTAAAGAAGCGTACAATCTTCCAGTGTGAAAGCTGTTCGAAGGTAAGCTCTTCCTAAGACAACCATATAACATCTCACGAATCCTTGTCACTTAGGTTTATCGTCATCCATCTTGTTTAGTCAAGCATCGATGGGAACATTCTCCTCATTGGCGGGAAGCGAGTAAATTTTTACTTTCCAAGCATCAACAAGTACAACTACTTGAAGTTCGTCTACAATAAGCTGTAATTTTTAATTAGGTTCTAATTGTATGCTTTAGGCTGCCACAATTCTCAGTCATCTCGGACCCAGTACTTCGCTTCCTGATGATCGCAGCCTTTGGCCTTCTTACGTTTCAGGTGGTGTTCTCCCTCCTCCCTCACGTGCAAATGCCTCTGCAATGAATCCACTCACGACACCATCCCTTTCATCTCGACCAAATTTAAAGAGCTCCTCCGTACCTAGTCCTGGTATGCTTGGTGCGAGGATGGATCGTACTCGGTCAGGTTCCGTTGCTTCGTCAACTTCTACCTCTACATCTGGTCCTCGATTACATGACTATATGATTAAACGTAGTGACGAAATCACTCAAATTAGACCTGGTCTACTTGCACAGCCAACACCCACTCAACACTCTCCGATTGCCCGTGTAGTCAGTGGTGGAAGCATCTCCCCCTATAATTTATCTGATCAAGCCCCGCCTGTCAAGCCTCAGCCGATGTCAGTTCCCGCAAATACTGGACAAAATGTGTTTTCCGGATATCGTAATGGAAACGGAAGTACTGCTGACTCTCTTAATGCTTCTTTCTCTGTTGAAGAGAGTACTGATGGTGTGAGCACCAATGGTGCCATCGGTGCGAGTGTGGAAAGCGGAGCAGGTTCATGGAGTGTTCCTCACTCGGATATTCGCTCAGACAGTGTTTCCCGATCATATTCGGGATCACGATCTGAAGATGAACCCGAAGGATCAGATATTGAAATTGACGGGGAAAACGATGTTGCGACTGATATACATGTTGAGGTCGGAGAATTTAAAGAATACAAGGAATTCAAGGACTATAGGGACAAGGAATTTAAGAACAAAGATTATACGGATAAGGATATCAAAAGCTACAGCTTTGCTACTCGTCGTAGTGGGGGACATGAGAAAGCTCATGAGGATTCAGTTAAGAAAGAAGATATGGACGAGGGTGATGGTTGGGTAGAAATGGATATGGACGTAAGCCCTTAAACTTTTCTCGCACTGTTTATCTTTCAATAGCTGATTCAATACATTTTCTTAGATGTAAGAACTAAGCTGGATTTTTTTCGACGTGTAATATACACTTTCTTGGGCTGTTTGATATTTTCTTCAATGTTTTATCTGCTCTATTATTCGTCCGTTTGTTTTGCGTAAATTGCACTGCAATCTTCTTTATATCCACTTCTTATAAATATATGGTTCTTTTCCCGTCCTTTCTTTCGCTTGAAGGAAACCCTTGACAAAACCATATTCAACCCTTACCCCTCAATGAACAACTGCAATGCTCTTTTGTGTTTTCTTCCCTTTGACCCTCCGCAAAGCTGTCACACATTATCATCATCCCTCTGTCTTATCTCCGCAATATCGTTAGTTAACAAAGTAGGTTTACGTGGTTTAATTTTACTACTCTTGTCATGTAAATATTGAAGTGGAAGTGCATATTATCTCTTAACTCCCTCTTTTCTTGTTTTTTGAAATTCCCTTTGTCCTCTTTTTTTATCCTTGTATAATCCTTTGTTGTAACAATGTAAACAAATGAGTTTAAAGTTAACGTCACATCTTCGAGTGGGAATACGTAAGTCCGTGCTATACATATTGATTTGATATTCGTTCTATACTAGACATAAATCAGTATTATAGATGTGCAGAAAGCTGCACTTTGCATCGAGGTTTCATTCATGAAGCGGTGGAAGCGTTTGAGATCTTTCTTCTGCTGAGTGGTTGCCCGAATGGGACTATAATCTCACGAATAGAACAGCATTGTAATCAGTCACATTGAAGTGTATTCATCTTGTGATGCTTTCCCACGAATATACGGAACTTAATCATAGCTGTCACGTAATTAATCAAGTTTTGTATACAAGTACCTTTCCTGATGGTTTGTGACGAACTTTTGCTTTCATTGATGGGCTTGACTTGGCTCAGATACAAGCCTCTGATCTTCTAAGGTTTACACTGAGGGGAATTGCGCAAATACATGAGTAAGAGAAGACGCACTGGTTTCTTATATTATGCAACTTCTTCAATGAAACGATGAAAAAACCGGATGCACTTCTTACATTAATTGAGGATAAATCAACACGTACTATCCTCTGCCTCTTGAATATAGCTTCTCTTTCTAAGTGGAGATATACTTGCCCTCTTTACAGTTCTTCGTTGTTGCCACAAATATTAGTTTCTACGAATCGCGAACTTGCGTCATAAGGGCTAAAGCCTTCGTAGGGCATATATAAGTGATGGTGTAGAAGATACTTCTGTATCTTTGACTCACTCTTGTTTACCTACATGAAATATCGGAAGAGATGATGTCTACACCTTTAAATATGGGGGTGGACAATGATATCACTAGTCAAACCAAAATAACCGAAATCAATAACATCGATAAACTTGGCGACAATACCCTCGTACATATTGAATCAAATAAAGAAGTCAAAGAAAGGGAATCTGAAATTGAAGAGGACTCTGATGGAGGGCTCCCTGGATGGTCAACAGTGGTCTCTTCGTAAGCTCCGAGTTTAGCTCGGGTTGCCGAGATCATCCGAATAATCCCAATAACGTCTCTTTAGATTTCTCATTGAATTCACAGGGTCTGGGTTTGTACTTTTTTGCCTTGATTCTTTAGTATATTACTCATGAAATTTAGGTATGTCCTTGCGTTTGGAGTATACCAAGGTTCGTATAGATCATCATCTGATAATCAATTAAATACCAACCCGACGAATATAGATTTTTATGTGCGGCAGTATTTGAAGACAAGTACAACGACGCAGATAAGGTATAAAAGATTACAGTATGAGTTACAGCTGTTATGTTCATAATATACTGTAGTTGGATAGGCACCACTCAGGTTTTCTTTTCGTCGATTATGGGACTACTTGTTGGGCCTCTTTTTGACAAAGGCTATTGGTAAGTGCAATGTACCAAGAATACTTCATATAGGGACTTTTCACATGTGTTGCAGTTATCATCTTATAATTACGGGATCCGTAATTCACGTTGTTAGTTTGTTCTTACTATCATTAGCCCGGCCAGAAAGTTACTACCAAGTAATGCATGAGCTTCTTTCGAATACCATTTCTGTATTTTTGCTAACGTATAGTGCATTTTGACCGTGGTTTAAAGGTATTACTCGCACAAGGCATGGGACTCGGTGTCGGCGCAAGTATCACTCATCTTCCTGCGATCGCTGTGCTTGCACATCATTTCAGACAACCACATACACGAGTACGTGTTATGGGAGTCTCTGTCGCCGGAAACTCTATTGGGGGCTTGTGCATCCTATCATGCTCAACTACCTGTTGAATGGGAAGGATACTATACGAACCTGTTTCAAGAAAGGAGTTTTGGCAAGTGCGGGACTTATCACTGGTCTTCGATTGCTTGCAATTGCGCTTTTGAGAACGAGATATCCCAAGAAGCCAGAAAAGAAACCGGAGGATGGTGGTAGAGATGGGGATTGTGATATTGAGGATAAAATAAATCCCAAGAAGTCTACAGAATTCAGGAACATGATCAAGAAACTCGCGTCGGACTGGCCTTACGTGTACTTTGTGCTTGGGTAGGTAATTGCATCATTATTAAGGATTCAGAAAGGGCGAGATCATAGAAATGATAATTCTTACTCGCAGGTATATTCTATTTGGCATTGCCTTTATTTTTCCTCCTTTCTATCTCCAGCTAGATGCAAGAAAGCACGGACTTGACCCTACATTTACCTTCTATACAGTAAGCTTTCTCTAGAATTTTCAATTCCATAAGACTATGCACTTACTTGGAACTTATACGTAGTTATCAATCCTCAACGGATCTTCTGTCATAGGCCGTCTTATTCCCGGATTCTTTGTACAAAAAACTGGACTTGCGAATATGTACATATTCTTCTCCCTTATAGCCACGATTACGCTATTCTGTATGTTTGCGATCAAGACAGTAGCGGGAGTTGTTGCATTCGCGACGATCTATGGTTTTATTTCCGGATCATGTGAGCCTGAAGTCCCTCCCCGTCATCCTGACTCTTCTTAGCGAAGGCTGAGTGCTAATGCCTTCTCAGCTGCGGCTCTCTTTGGTCCGATGTTGGCTTTTTTATCCGAAGGTCCAGCCGAGATTGGGTGTGTCAAATCTTATTTTCTGTGAGACACGAAGCCTTATTCCTGACAAACATAATCTTAGTACCAGAATGGGGGTTTGTTATGCAGCTGGAGGTATCGCTACTTGCTTACTTGGATCCATGGTTATTCGGTTACTCACTCACCTTATAAATTTAATCCGTTCGCAGGGATAGCGAGTCTTATTGGTATGTTATACTTATTGATCTTTATGCGTTTTCTTACTCACTACTCCTCTAAAGACACACCATTGATAGGTGCCTTACTTACATCAAGATTTATCTGGTGGAGGCCGGCTGTGGTCGGTGGGGTATGTGATAAATTGATGTCTTCTTTGTTGATATTAATCGCTCAATAGTGTATTTGTGTTGTTGGATTAATGGCGCTTATTGCAGCAAGGCTTGCCCTTGGAAGGCGTATGATCACCTACAATGGAATGTCAAGGAAAACAATGTAAGTTTAACACCATTCATTGTTGTCTCATTAGTTATCTTCTTACGTCTGTACACAATGGTCCTTTATAGATTCGGATGTTCCGTAATATAGGGTAAACAGTATATCGTTTGGTCAAGAAGCCCGAGAACTCGTGCGTAGGCTTACAAACGTTCGTCTAATCAGCTAATCAGGTCCATGAGGTTGATCGTGTATTTAGAGATTGTCACCCTTTAACAATGTGTTGCGTAATTATATTCCAGATTCTATCTTATGTCATACAAATCATCAGGAGTAAGTAAGTTTGGGTCATCAATTTTCGTGGAAAGCATTCAGATAAGCCAAAAAGAACCCTTTCTTTTTCCAAGAATGATTCTACAAAATGTGAAAGCGACTAAGCCTATTACACAGAGACTCTACAAACAAAGTAGATCATTAGTATCCTTATATCAAAGTGTGTAAGAGTTTCTTTGAAAAAGATAGCTCACACCACTGAATATGATTGGCCTCCACCAGATGAACCTTGATGTAAGAAGAGCACCAGCGATGGGTGTACCTGGGAAAGTAAATGAGTATTATACTCGAAAGTACTTGTGAACCCGAGGACGTACCGATGAGACTTCCTATACCTGTTTAACAACAAAATTTCAGTTTCGGGAGGAGATAATGAACTAAGAAAACAACGTACCTGAGAAAGCGAAGCACATTCCCATCCTCGCTCTAAATTTTTATAAATACAAGTTACATTGATACACTGACTCAAGATATGTTTACCCTATCTCCGTCGGCCCCTCTGCCAAAAGTGCGAGCATTGGACTCATGAGAGTAATAACTAGATAATTATTTCAGAAACAAATTCGTTCGATATACAGAAGGACATACATGACCCAGACCAGAATCCATAGAATGCTGCAAATACAGACACACCAGCCACTGTCCGCACGGCGATCATACCGAATATTACAATGGTTGCACTGAGTGTGGAGAAAATAAACATATTCGCTACTCCAAGCAGCCTCGCAAAGAAACCCGGCATTAGTCTGCCGAAGAAGGAGAACCCGTTGAGAATTGAAAGCTATAAAGTCAAGGAAGTTGAGAAAGGGACTGAACTATCTTATGGTGCAAATAAGTGAAGTAAAGACTAACTGAGTAAAAAGCAAATGTAGAGTCTAGACCATGTTTGATTGCATCTAACTGGAGATAAAAGCTCGGAAAGAAGAAAACGTTTCAAAAGAACCATCCTAATATCGATTTAGTCACAACCTTATAAATTGTATTTCAGTTTTCGTTGAAAACTCACCCAAAAACAAAAAGGACGTAAGGCCAATCAGATGCAAACTTTTTGAAGGTGATACCTAGCTTCATGGGCTTTCTTTCATGGTCCTCCTTATCTTCAATATCTCTATTCATATCATTTGTAGTTCCACTTTCAAGCTGTCGCCTAACTCTCTTAGGGTACTTCGTTCTCAATAATATTACTGCAATAGCCTGCATTCCGACACGAGGCCTGCACTTGCACGGACACCACGAGCAAAGCTAGCTTGATATCTGATGATCCATGAAAAAGATAATTCAGCATAATTGGATGCAATAATCCTCCAAGGGAGGACCCTGCAACTGCAATACCCATTGCTCTGGCACGGGAATGAGGCTGCCGGAAATGGTGGGCTAGCACAGCCATAGATGGTAAATATGAGAGGCTCGAGCCTATCCCAACGCCGAGTCCTTGAGCCAAGAAAACCTTCCGTACGAAACGATGTTTATATATAGCAATCAGAACACAAATCCACAGCCCAAAGGCTTACCTGGTAGTATTGCTCCGGTTTAGCTAGTGAAAGCAAGAATAAGCTAACGACAAGAATGACTGAGCCGGCTCCTATGAGTTGGTAGCTAGTTGGCCTTGCATGAATATTGTCCGTATAAGTAAAGTTATATACTAGTAGACTAACCAATAACCTTTATCAAACAGAGGTCCAGTGAAGAGACCCATGGTTAGCATGAGGAACGTTTGGGAACTTCCAATCCAACTAATCCGTTAGATATTGTCAATAGAAAATAGTGGCGGGAAAGTATCTAAGGATTACTACCTGATTTGTGAAGATGTACTCGTCGTTAAGTACTCTCTGACATAAAAGTCTATGTGTTCATTAGAATAGCTACAAACAAGCTGAAATTAGTACAAACCTTGGTATACTCCGAACGCATTTGCATATCTAGATTCGATTTGAGTATTGAATGAAACAAGATCTTGGCTAAGTTCAGTACCCAAATCCCGTGGACTGTATAATGAAACTATATAGATCCGTCGGATAAAACACTTAAAAAACTCATATCGGGACTTCGGAACTTACGCCGAAAGCACTGTCGCCCATGCCCAGAAACCCCCGTCCGAGTGGTCCTCCCCTATGTTATCCACTGAAGGTAGTCTTTCCGCGGTGATTCCAGATGAGTTTGCCTCAAGATTTTTAGTACATCTTCCTAGTTCAATGGTTTCGTTTCTTGAATCATGATCCTTACACTTCTCTCGGGATGACATATGGGGACGAGTTTTTGAAAATACTTGATGAGAGGAAAAGGGTAAAAAAATACGAACTGCATAGCAAGTCGTAATATAATATGGGATTCGATCATTCGTCACGGAGATGAGGGCATCGTGTGACTATAATTTTTTAGCCTTGAAACTCTGTACGAAGGACGTACAGAAGATCCGAACGGAAAAACGTCGTCTGGACTGAGCGTTTGTTTTGTGGATGAGAAAACTGACTATGTCTCAGATTTGTACCTTGAAAACTTGTGTACAAGAGTTGTCTTCGTACAAATTTTGTTCAAGTTGCATTACGCGCTTGAATCAGCACCATGCACATTTAGTATCGGATTAACTAGCTATACTGAGTTTCTCACCCCTTTGAAACGGCTACATTTTAGCCTTCTTCTTATATCCGGGTACTGTTCCACGAAAAACCATTCTCGCGCGTTTCTATGTTTAGAGAAGAAGTTAGATAAAGTAAAAAAAATGATAAGATAAGTAGTCATACTAAAAATTCGAATTTTCTAAAAATATCAGTGGGAATAACCTAGAAAGGAAGGTCTCTGGTAATTTTAATCTAATCTTAGAAAAAAAATAGACTTGGTGAAAACCATCATGAGTACGACGGGGAAGAAAGTCGCTTGTGGCTTGCTCGCCACTGGAGCGGCCCAACGGCAAAGACACATGTTCTTACTTCTTAACAGCCCCTAAATCAGCACCTTAAACTCCGAGCGTCCCCCTCCGTGACCTTCGTTGACGACAACGACTACACTCAGGCTCATGTTTATCTTACCGAGGTCAACATGAGCAACGTTCAACGCGCGAAAAGCCAGTTGAACTATCGTTCAGACACAAAATTCTAAGCATCAATTCCAGTGGCGAGAAGCTGGCGAGCCCTACTATATCAAACAGTAGTAGCGGTAGTAGCATTCGAGGGACAAAGGTAATTGGATCTGCATTCTTTGTTAAATGTTGGCAAGTTGATTAGAGAATCTTACTTTGCTATTCCAGTTTATTACCGTCTCTGTGCGATCTACCTTCATTCTATTATCATATACTTTCTAAATCATCTTAATCAGTGACTTACAATGCTCCATATCCCTCCTTCTACCCCATTGATAATGAAGATGTTTCCTTATCATTCATTCACGCCACTCGCATCCCTCCCCAGGGCTAGCATCTGACTATCTGGTTCATATATGTTCTCGTGAGCGTATACACTATTCGCGCGCCAAACTTTTCACCTCGTCCCGAACAAGAGCAACATCGGTGTACTCTTCATCCTTATCCGCTCATGAAAGAAAGAAACAAGCACTTCCTGATGACCCGGCTTACATGCTTGCTCCCCCTGTTGAACCGTTGCGTCTAGTGACAGGAGGATGCGGAATGTCAAGAGCGAACCCCCTCGTGCTTTACCTCGATATGGATCCTAGTATGGACCGAACAACGGCCGCACATCCTATAAGCGGATTAGAAAGAGCGGGGCGGAAGTTTGCAAAAGTTGTGCAACGAGTAGCTGATGTTATAGTTGGTGGATTGACGGTGTGCTTTGGATCGATACAGAGAGTCCCTAAAGGGATGGAGTAGATTCCCTAGATCTTTTCAGGTAAATTTCACATCCGTTTCTAATTACCGAAAGCTTATCAGCTAGTATGTCTACAGTCCGATATACCCGTGGGTTACATTCCTGAACTTTCTCACTCATATTAATACCTAGAAACGTCATCTCTAACTCGTCTATCTCATACTAACATATCGGAATTTTCATGTTTGTATACTGCATATGGCTAACTTTTTTGTTGCATCAACAATATTTTGGACTCACCCATCATTTTTAGTTCCTAGTCTCAATGATTTGACCCTCAAAAATCCTTCTCGTACCTTATTCTATGCATCCTTTGTATCTCTTATCAATTTGTATACAATTGCCGAGTTCCAGCATTGGGCTCCTTAGGGTGCGATACACATTTTTACCTCTCCTGAATTTACTTAGATATCTACTTCGTAAATATATGAAGACAAATATAGTGTCTCTTTTGAAGGCGGCGCTATCGCTTTTCACCCTGAAAGGGTAGTAGAAAAAACAACTACTTAGACACATCATATCTCTGTTTCGGATACCTACTTGGTACACGCAAATATTCTCAAATAACATGACAATAATTGGTCCATAACTTCGAAGTCCTATCAATATCTATCATCTGAAAATGATTTATTTCGGGCTATCCGCAAACTAAATCGGTAGGAAGACGACTAGGTTCTGCACATGGCTTTCCAGAAAAACGTTCGAAAACTTCAACGAACAATTCAGAGTCCTCCGCTCCAGAGATGGCATATTTCTGTCGAAATCCATGATGCAGTTAGAGAGAGTGATTGAGCACTTGATTTAAAAAGGTATAATAGAAGAAGCTGATGGAAGTCAATACGAAAAAAGAAACGGATTACAAGCTCCGATTGAAATCAACCAATCAGAATGACAGAGGATGGAACAAAAGCCACAGATTGAGGCGCAGTGACTTCATTGAAGGCATAAAGAGAGCTGGATAGCAGAATATGATGTAGAAAGAACTACGTACATTATTTAGGATGAAGTATGGGACACCAGTGACTCCTAATGCTTGTGCCTTGTGTATCTCTGCTTGGACCTCCTAAAAATAATGTGATCAAATTAGAATTTTACGCATTTTGACATGCTTGATACTATACTAGGAAGGATGAGGACAAAGTATACTAGGGACATGTTACCTTTGTCTTCGCATCTGACTCTAGCCATAATCTTGCTTCATCAGGGTTATGAAAAAGCCCCGCAGCGGAAGCTTGTGTAGATAGGAACTCAATGTCTCCGATATCTATGAAGAAATTTAGTACCCTTGAGTTTGTATGGCCACCCTAGAGTTCCATTTCATATCATACTATATCATCTAATTACCTTGTTCGCGTTCAAAATAACCATTAAAGAGCCTTTCCTGATGTACGCTGTAGATTCAAAGAGAGTTACTGTGATTGGCAAATGACTTACGACAATGTTTTTTTGCATTTCTTGGCCCCCTTTCTCATACGCGAAAGCGATTAGCCTATGGGACCTGAGCATACAGAGACCTCACTTAGTAAGACGATAATTTTAATTAAAAAATTATTATATACTTAGTTGTTTGCCTGACGTTTCCGCCATATGAGCTACGAATGACGAAGGTCAGCTGGTCTACTCAAATTACCCCATTTCGGACAAAGAATCGCACAAGTTTATACCGCACTCCTTTCCACGCTCAATCATCATTTTCTCCAAGGCAATTGCGCGCTCCTTTCCAAATTTAACGCTATATCGGTCGCGCTTATTCACTGGGCTGTATTATATTGATTAATTCAAGTCAGATATCGTAATTTGTAATAAGTGACAATTTAGAAACGGAAGTAGATACTCACTTATCTTCAGTGAGCGTTGGGTCAAGAAGGAATGGGTGAAATTCAACCTCGAAATCGAGGTTCAAACCCTTCTCTTTGCCATGTTTATTGCTCGGTCCAATTTACGTTTCCCAATATAACAGAACGGGCAGATAGAATCCTATAATTAAGGAGAAATGTAAGACCATGGAGTCATAATCAGATAGCGACAATAAACCTTACAGAAATGACATCAATCTTCAGTTTCTTGTGTGTGAATGGTTCGTTAGACATATTGTGGGGTATACGGTGAGTCGTTGTACAAAATCGGCCCTAAAAAAAGAGTTTAGTAGCTCTGTGTGGAATAACTGATTGATTGAGTAAAAGGCGGGTATCAGCGAAAAAGGCTTTCGACAAAGGCTATAAACAGGGGATATAAGAAAGGATTAACAAATGACTTTATAATAAATAGGCGTTTTACTAAGCTGAAGTCCACTTTTCGGAGCGGGGCGAATGTGCTGAGTGATGCCGTCATTTCTGCTTACGCGTCCCAAACCAATGAAGCCACCAAACGAGCCACCGTCTCTTTTTCTGTTTTGACAGGTATTGAGAGCGTATTGGTTGTTTATTATAAAATGAGCGAATCAATCATACTCCTAACTGTCGTTAAAGTTATCAAAGTTCGACAAGATTCCATACACACAGTCATGACAAAGATGTGAACATAGAAGTTTGTTCATATTCCTTACCAATGAGCAAGATGGATATTATGGACTTACTTATATTGGTAGATGTATTGCAATAATGCCAGCTCACTAATGAGACCAACGGCCGTTGTTTGTACGGCGTCCGAGACAGGATCAGCATGTCTAATACTTTCGACTTTTTCCATGTTACTACCATGATCATCTTGTGCTACAGGAATAGCTTACTGATACCAGGAACCCGAATATAAAACGGTACGGTTCCACGTTTGAGCTCATGTGTGTCCAGGTCATAACCACCTATATTGTAGAGAACATTGAGAAGATATCAAAAGCAAGTTCCGTCACAGAGCGCCGTTACCTGGCAAAGAAGTAGTATAGCTATCAACCTTACTTGGATTCAGATTTATACATTAATTAATACAGCTGACCTATACAACAAAGGCATGGAATCCTCGAACATAAGGCTATCACAAAGCGTCGGTCACATGTAGCCGTGCTCTTTCTGATCTGATGCTACTACAAATGATAGTCATGATAGGCTATCAATTACTCTTATTCGTGCTTGCAGATCTCCACAAAAACTTCTCTTCTTCTAGTTCATGCGCTTAAGTTTCTCTTTCTCGACTTTTTAATAGAATATTACTATTAAGAGACGGTGGAATACGCTCTAGGAAGATGCACTGCAAACGCAAGATATCCAAATTTGTATTTTCCTCAAGTTGATCCAAATGCCATAAGAGGACATGAGATGATGTAGTAGGATGCCCATTCGTGACGCGCGTCTAACTTCCCCCTTATCATCTTATTACAACTACTCTGCTCGTAGCAATAGGTTCTGTACGTCCTGGGTGGTGTGTTTGGCATCCATTGCGGTGACATACATCGTTTAGAACATACTCGGTCTATGTGCGTCAAATAATTGCCGTAAGCGTGTACTGCATACAACTACATTGGTCCCAAGTCGGTGAAGGCACGCTAGAAGCCAGACTTCGGAACTAAATATGCTACTGAGAAGAGAGCAAAACGAATCTAGTCCTATTAGCCAGGGTCAGCCGTCTAAGGCTAATGGCGTCCACGTTCATTCATCATCTAAAAGTGAGTTCTCGGATCAGTCTTTGTATATTATCTTCTAGATTCAGGCTATGCTTCAACATCTGACGCCCACCAATGATATCAGGATCCAACTGGAGGCAACAAGTTGTGCGAGATCAACTTGGGCATACGTCTCATGCAGGCTCCCAGAGTAGATCTATCAGCCCACCCATCAGACTCCCTGTATGTGTCTTGTAACACTATGTTCCATCTTTAACCACTAATACCCATTCACCTTATTTCGTTGTGTCTGTAAATCCACGCGTAAATCTACATACTTTCCGGACTTTCTCTGACAGATGTCCGCGCTACCGCGTCTCGCGTCTCTCAAACTTCGCTTTGTTATCGTTGGAGGATCGCTCGGTGGCCTTGCTGCTGCATTTGCGCTTGCTCGAGCTGGCCACAGAGTTCATGTTCTTGAGCAAAAAAGCTCTCTCGTCGAGGTACGTTTCGTCGTGCTGTTTTACCGAGTTTACACGGCTAGAACATAAGTTGATTTGGAAAATTTGTATACGAACAAATCCATGAACTTTTATATTGACCCGACTCTGTATTCGTTATCACACTTGTGAAGAACGCATGTGGTATACGTATACCACCAAACTTGGCTCGCATTTTAGAGCGATGGGGAATAGGGAAGGAGTTCAAGGACAAAGCAATTCTCTGTAAAAAGCTGACTTTCCGGAAGCGTAAGGTTATTTCCATTCTTAGGGGAGAAGCAGGTTTTGATACATTTTTTAGTTTGCACAGGGGAAATTCTTGGACACCTCGAGTACAAGGAAGAAGTTATGAAGGTCTTGGAAGCTGATTTCTGGCTAATGCATGTGAGTTCGGCGTCGATTGGAACACATGAAAAGTTATGACTAATCCATGACTAATTCTGGACCTTCCTACAGTACTCCGATCTTCTTGAAATACTCTACTCTCTCGCAATTTCCGCGGGGGCTGTTGTCCAGTTTGGGTCAGAAGTCACATCGGTCAATCCAGAAACACCTTCAGTTACACTTTCGACCGGGGAAATACTTACAGCAGACCTAATTATTGGTGCAGATGGCTATCATTCTATCTGTCAGCGGTTGATCGAAGATGCTATTGTCAAGGATGGGGGTGAAAAGCATGAACGTATAGACAGCGGTACCGTAGTGTATAGTATGAATGCTGACATCTCGGACGTAACTGAGGAGGACGATCCTGAGTTATACGAGTTTATCAATAAACCAGAGTGGACCGCATTCGCCGGTCCATACGTTTCTGTCTTGACTTCGCCTTCAGTAAGCATGTCATATCATTCCACTTTCTTATATTCTAAGTCAGATTCCGTGTAGAGAGGCTATAAAGAATTTAGCATTCAAATCTTCAATCCTGATGTTCCCGGAACTTACGACACTTGGGACAAAGTCGTGCCCGTTGAAAACATCGTCACAACTAACTTCCCTAGAGTGTAAGATGACTGTTAAAATATAACATTTTTTCATGTTCTAAATTCACATAAAACAATCTACCAGACTTTTGGAACTTATTCGTCGATCGCAAACAGCTATGGAGACCAAATTTGTAAAGCGGAGAATTGAAGATTGGATTCATCCAAATTCGAAAATTGTCCTTTTGGGAGAATCAGCGCATCCACAAATTGTGAGTCCAGGATAGTCGAAGCTGCCGCTTACATGCTAAACCATAATGTGTAGCCCTCTTCGACACATTCGGGCTCTCTCGCTGTAGAAGATGCGGCTGTTCTTGGTGCAATATTTGCAAGGTTGAGGACAGGCGATCAAATTCAAAATTTTTTGCAAGCTTATGAAGAGCTCCGTATTGAACGTTGCTGGGATATTCAGAAATCAGAGAGTGATAATAGCGCATCAGTGATGCTCCCTGATGGACCGAAACAAGAGGAACGTGATCGCTCGATGCGCGAAGCCGCTAAGCTTGAATCTGGTGGCTGGGACGAGGCTATGTTCCGGCATCTGTGGGAAAATATCCGTATCCTGTTTGCATATGACCCTGAAGAAGATGCGGAGGAGTGGTGGCAACGTTGGGGCATACTTCGTGAGCATGCAGAAAGTGGCTTTGGACTTGGAAAACCCTGCATCGATATCGAGGAAATTGGTAGCGATCAAGACGATAAAACAGAATCATACATAGGGAACAGATATACCAAATTTGGGGATATCTTTGATCTTTATGACTCGGAAGAAGAATTTTCTTTGGTGAACAACCACTTCTCACTGACGCGTGCTGTTACTTTCATTGTTGAATCATCTCAGTGTTAGCTTTGACTGCTCCAAGAACTTTCTTTGGGTTCGAATCGAAACTATACTCATACATTGATAAACCTTGTTTCATCTTCATAATGCTAGGCTTGGTACTTTATCTCGCTATACCCCCTTTCGTTCTATTCTTCGTATTATCACACAATACTTCACAGTTTCCGCAAGCTATCCTATAATACTGTCCCTTCTACTCATGTTTATCCCGTTTATCCCGCTTTCTATGACATTGTATTTTGAGCACATGTTTCAAGTCACTACTGTGCTTTGCTATCATTAATTCCTCTTGCTTTGTCTCAGCATTAAGTCCATCTTCTCGGGTTAAAGGAGGGCTTCTTTCTTCGCTTTCAAGGCAGTATTACCCCATTTTCATAGTTAGTCCTTCACCCAGATCACACTTCATTTCAACTTTGGAAATCCCTCATACGTCTCATACCATTGTACTTTATTCTTTCATTACAACTTCTTTCGTATCCAAACTGTTCAGCACACTACCTTCATTTCCATCCTTAAGCTCGCTCTTTGTTCACTACCTTAATTTTACCGACCCGATCTGTTTTTGGACTTCCTTCACCATTAAATCACTCAAGATCACTGTCCTCTTTTTCTTCTCTCAATCATAGAGAAAGCTTCATAATGTAACATATGGTGTCGTTCGAACTGACTTCCTTCATTTTGTAAAACTGCTCTTTGGCCTCAAAATCTACGAACCGGCTTCATCGGGTGCCCCTTTAATTATTGTTGCACTTCCTCAGCTTCTTGTCTTCTATCCAACACTTCTTATTGTGTCCGATCCGGGTCTTACTTTTTCATATCACGATGTAGCTTCTTACTATTATTACAAATGTGTATTATTATGTGCTGTTTTATAAACTCGAAGAAATTTCTTTCAATCACGTTTATCACTACAGATATAATTTTACGAAATTAACTGTTTCAAGAGCTGGTCAGATGAAAAAGCTCATGATGGAATGAAAGGAGGAAGAAGTAACTCGCAAAGAAACGAAATTTCGAGGTTCATTAAATTAGTAGGTTCATGCACATATGTTCCATAACGTCAAATTGCTATATCCGATTTACAGTGATAGATAGGCTACTCGAGTTAGATGCTGAATGTATGGAGTGAGTTTGAAACTAGTTCCTGGTCTCTACAAGGAGTTATTTTTGCATTATCACTACTTCGCAAAAACTTCAATTTCAATCATAACGCAATTTGACACCTCCAGTAAGTAAGTGATTATATTAATTTTAACACATTATCAAGATGGAATCTCTCACATTCGTGTGAGTAGTCCTATCATATTTATCAGGATTACTGAAGTGTTATAAGTACTTCCAAATTATATGGGTACGAAATATTTTAACATCGTCATGTAATAGGATTGCTTAACGATCAGTGACAAAATACATGTTGTATTAGACATTTCACAACTATTCACAGCCTGACTGGTTGTTAAGGGAAAATATCTTGCTACATAAAGTATTGATAACGCTTCATCTAATCAAATGAACTATGAACAAACACTATAAGAGAAATTCTTTTGTACAGACTAAATTAATATTCTTATCTTGCTCCAGGAAGAGATTTTCTGGGAAATTACCATAGCTCTTAGCGAGATGAAATTCGGTCCAGATATCGAGCAATATAAAAGTTTTTTGGTATTATGCAATTAATGGGTGCATGGATTAAGAGGGTTTCTATCTGGCCATCGATGGACATCACTTGCCGTTCGATATGGAATATGAATACACCAAACGATACGGAGATTGCGCAAATCCATAGTGGTCTAGAGTCATCAGAATGTTCATATACTTTGAGATACATTCAAACATTATGATGACATAAGAAAAGGTCTGAATAAAGAGTATAAAAATAGCTAGATTATGTACAGAACTCTAATAAACTTGAAATAATTACGTGTTCACTAACGGGCAGACAACATCGTGGACAGAGGTATTGAGGTATGATAGGTATGGAAAAGAAGGCGGGACACAGCAGAGACTGTCACCCCATTCCAACTAAAAGAAATAATAATCATACATGTAATAGACGCGTATTTCATTCACAAAGACTATACAAATTTATTATCACCAAGTGATAGACGTAAACGTAAAAAGTTGCTGATTCTCTTGTATGTTTCCCGACTGGTACTTCATAACATATAACTGTTAATAAGCGTTTTGTCTAGTACATCAGACTGTAAATCGTAAAGGAAGGAAGAACTTCGACTTCCAGTCAGCTACATTGATGGATTCTCGATTGATATTATCCAGGCAGAAACATGACTATAGAGCAAGTCTCTTGATTTGCTTACTTTTTTGCACGCAGGTAGTTGGTGAACTATGGATTCTTCTCTAAGTTATTTTATTTTAATTTAGTTGGAAATTCTCAGTTGCTAAGACTTTACATTTGCAAAGGTCGACTTTTACGCATACACGAATTGACATGATTTTCTATTACAGAAGTAATATGTCATCGATCTACGAGAACACACGTATAAAAAAGGTAGCCACTTCGAAATCTGAGTCTTTGCTATTACTGGATACAGAACTCTTATTCGATATCTCATTTCTGGTTATGATGAGACTACCTGGTAATAACTTCTCAAAAATCCTACAATGTGAAATAAAATTGTGTAATCTTGCGTAATTCAGGTGGTATCGTTTTGAAAGAAACGCTACATACTCATCCAAAATGAGGTCAAAGAGTTTCGTATTCTCCCGCAGCTCTCTAAACAATTTCTGGAAAATAAATAAATTTCAGTGCTCCTAGAGCCTCGACTCCTAGTTCTCGGCGTTCAAGATGCTTATAATTCTGTAGGCTGTGTACTGAAAAGTCTCTCAAGCCAAGTCTAGTCCAAGCTTTCCACGTACAAGCCGAGCTCTAAGCCCATCGATTACGTCCGTGCGAAACCCCGATATATTCATGGTATCCTCCGTACGCATCATTTCTCGCGCTTTGATGTGTTTCAGAATTCGTGTCTCCTCTTCAGTCAGGTATGCATCAAGTTCCTCCATTTTTCCTACGCCTGGGTTTTCTGTACCCCCTCTGACAACAAGATGTCCAGCGGCAGGCCGGTCTTCTGTGATGCACCGATTTTTTCTCTGTTGCATGAGCTTACCGACTACAGCCTCTCTTTCCTCGGGACGGTTGGTTCAAAAGCATGTGAACAGAATTGAAGCGTCTTGGATAGTTCTTCTTGTGTGAGTTTGGGTTTGCCTGTCGTTTCCCCGTTCGTACCTAAGTGAACGGCAACGTCTGCAGTTCCCTGGATTACTAGATATGGGCCGTAAGCCATTATACCATATTTAGGTAGAGAAGAAAAAGGAGCATACTGGGTCTAAACAGAGAAAAGGCACGATCGAAGTTATCCTCATCAAAGTCTGCCAGCACAGGCTCCTCTTGAGCTCTGATCTGTTTGTATGCGCTTAGAACAACCATTAAGAACCGAGTGTATGCAACCCCAACTTTCTCGGAATGCCAGCGTGCAGCTCGTTCTTCTGTCACCAATAGTTCTTTCTTGTTCTTATCTGTTAAGGAGTCATTGACTCCAGGAGCGTTGTCAAAAGTGGATTTTGGAGAATGCCTGATCGCTGCACAGATTGTTACCGCCGCAGATAATGCACTCGTCAAGGCAAGATGCACTCCAGACGAAAAGTACGGATCAATAAAGCATCCAGCATCGCCAACTACGCGAGCATACGGGATAGCGTATGTGGTAGAAGAATAACTATAATCGCTTGCAGATTTGATGTCCGATGTCAATTGCGCAGCCACATCAAGCTCATTCTTGTCAATACCGTTGTTTGAGAATAAGTAAGACTTGAGATTAAGAAGAGTCGGAATCATCAGAAATTTCACTTACTCCCTCTTTATTGTGTAATATTGCCATCAGGTTTGGTGCAAGTTTCAATTGCGAGAGATAGAATTCTTTCGTAGATGGAATTGGAGTTATGGAACCCTTCTTTTCTGTTGCGATACCTTGGTTCTGTACCACACCAACCGACGTTGTTCCGTCGTGCAAAGGGATGAGCCAGGCCCAGCCACTTTCGTCTAGAATTTAAAGCTTTACTGCATGATGAAGTACCTGAAAATAAACCACGTACCCGTAAGTGCTTCAAAAAATGGGCTTCTTTCTCTAGGGGTACCACGGGCATAAACTCCAGTATTAGTCCAATATCCCCACAAAGCAACATTTCTGAGTCCTCGATTGTAAGTACGGTTCTTTAGATACCTTGTACTCAATAGACCGGCTCGTCCAGAAGCATCGATGATGTAAGTGAATGATATTTTGCCTGTCTCCTCTGAAGTATCGTACGGTACATTCTGGGTCTCTGTGCCTTTTACTTTGTGATCATTAAAGTCATTGTATTTTCTCCGTTTCCAACAGGCACTAACGGGTCGACCAAGAGACGATGACTGCTCCCCTTTTGTAGGGTTACCCTGGAAGTCTTTTTCGAATTCAATATCAGTAACCTTGATCCCCTCAAAGACCTTCACCCCTTCTCTTTGCGCATGACGGAGCATAAGTTCATCTGCTTCGGACCGAATAACGTTCCACGCATAATTGTTAGGACCTCCCGCGGCGAGAAAATCTGTATCTGTTTATTATTCAGAAAGCTGGTCTATGATGAAAAAAGGAAGGAAGAATAAGACATACACCCTTCACGCTTATGTCCATTCAGCTTGAATGCAGCTCCAACCTGTCATAGATAACTATTAAGTATTTCGTATTCTTGAACACGATAGAAACAAACCTTTTTAGTGAAGCCATGTTTATCAAAGATTTCATCCATGCCAACAAAGCGAAGCAGATGGCGCATTGATGCAAGCATACTTTCACCAATGTGATATCTAAGATTGAGATGAAGGAGACCGGAGCCAAAGTATAGATTTAGTTTCATGATCGGACACAATGTAGATTGGATATTAGTTATTATATCGACAGGTTGAGAACTGTGAAAAGCGCTGATTCACCTAGGAAACACTTCTGCTTCAAGTAGTACAACATCTAAGCCCTCTCGAGCGAGTGCGCATGCAGCGTAGGACCCTCCTGGACCCCCACCGACTACTAAAACTGTGCACTTCTCCGGGATATTCTCAGAGTTTATCTTCGTTGATTCAAGGAAATTGACAGTTTGAGGAGTGATGGTCGCCACAGGCATCTTTTGCTTTCTATCTTGTGCTTGATTCAGAATTATGTTGAACTTTTATGATAACAAAGGATGTAGTAGTTTTGAAGGTACTAATGCTCGATAAACGAAGGAGGTGCTTTTATATGTTCACTTTTAGATGATACGATGTGATTTTTAGTGAGAGTTCATAATTTGATGGAAAACTAGTTTCTGACCGATAAACTTCAGGGATAAAGCTCACCTCCGAGCTGTAAGTTCTCAAGTCAAATATCAGTGGTCTTGATTTTCAGTTCTAGTCACATTCACTCGATACTAAAGTCGAGCTAATTTAGTTTTCTCGTTCTTGTTGGAAAAGTCTAATGGCAACGCAGGGAGCAAAACTCGTGGAAAGAAGAAAATCTGATAGTTTTGAGGATGATACGATAAGACTAAGTCTAGAAGCCAGAAGTCTTTAATGAACTGGATACTTCACGTATTATGAGATATCCACAGACAATCAATTAGTTATCAGTACAGTTGTTTCGATCTTGGAGATTAAAGGCACCAAAGTCTTTAGTCTTTATTACCGTTGCTGTTGTATCCTGCAGATGTTAGCAAGCTGAGCAACACCTTTCAGGTTTTCGGTATGACCACTACGACGGAGTTGAGTACAAAACCTTGATGGCAAATGACGACAACTATGACGGTGGCGGTGATCGTATAAATTTAGAACTATCCTGGGGATAAGCTTAATGTGCCCAACACGGCAGCAACGAAAAATCATATAAATTATATACTACATATATATATAGATATTTCCGTTGACCATTAGACCCAACCAATTGCAATTTCACGAGTTTCTTCTTTCAGACAGCTTCTCCAGTCCAACAACAATGACGATGTGATCAAAAAGTAACACGTATCAAAGAAGCCGCAGCCTGGCAGTTAGAATTTTCAGTTAAGCTGACGCTAACTTCAACTTTAGGCTATATGACTATAATATTAATATATCAGACAATAATGATGTGACACACGAGAATGATCAAGATGTGATGCAGCTAGAACCACGAGAATTTTGAGAACAGAATAAAGTGAAAGCAGTAAAAAGCCTGAATATCCCTGATGGACAGCTAGAATCCAATTTATGCGAGTTTTAGTTGATAGCTTAGAAGAAAACTAAAGATATGATGTGAGGACAGTAATGATATATCCTGATCTCAGGAGGCCGTCACATGACTGTCAAGGAAAACGCGAAAGCATAAATGATTGCTGAATCAACACCATACCCAAGACAGAACGTCAGCATAGTCAAACACAAAGAAATTGGTACTGGTGATGAATGTAAATCTTTAACATCTCCATCTTATGATAAAGATGATTCAACAACTATGATGTGCGATACTCGGCACATCGCTTTTAACGAAAGCATCCTCTTCGATGTAGAGAATTCTCACTGCTAATAATGGGTAGAATTAGAGAGCACTACCGATTTTCAGATGCGAGAGCTGTATATACTTGCACGCGAATTGATATTACTGTGCTTGTGAAAGTAATCTATTGTTTAGCATATGGAAAGGAGGAAGATTATGTAATATCAAATAAAGGTTGACTTACTCGTTACTGGATTAAGCTGAAACTCTTCGACGAAGCACCCCAACTTATAGTAGTAATTGTTTTCCTTCTGTACTGACAAAACCATTGAACTTGATCAAGACAGGATTGGTACAATGAAGATCCTAACGGGTGAGGGATTTTTTGTTAATAGCGTTACTTTCATCTTATATTTAGACTTCTAGTGTATCGGCTGATAATGATTCATAGCTTCTTAAAAGGTGAGACAATTACCGCCACCCTACGCTTCCATATGTTAGCCATAGACTTTACTTTTCATTCTGTTCTTGAAGTCTGACCAAAGACCTCGAAAAGCAAAAACACTTCTTTGATGCCTCAAACCAACAGAGAAGATAGGAAGCCTGTCACGTCTCATCCTCCTGTCTCAAATCTAGACTTCACATGTGAAGTTGAGTTGGGTTTACGATTAATTAGAATATTTGCCCTATTTTGGAAATTGCTCACTTGGTATGGATTCTGGCAGTCAAAACTCTATTAATTTCGGAATAAATCGAGAGGGAAATTATATCATATTTATTTTTGTACATATAAATTCAATGTAACAAAGCACAGTACGTAGATAACACTCACTACATCACTCTGATCGCTTTTACTGAACAAGTCAATATTCACTCACTAATAGTTTTGTCATTGAAGGGCGGAGACAATGGAGAACGGACTCTCTGTTCGTCACGTTAAACATGGCATGCGAAATGATTCCATAACCGAAGACGGCGTATATGGTCAATGTCATCAAAATGGTGCAACCGCAGAACTGAAGGAGATCAGTGACTTCGGTATTGACCTTCTCCAAGCGCGTGTTCTCGCAGATATTATCTGTTGTGGGGTTTCCAGACTAGAGGCTATAGCTGGCGTGCGAGGTTCTGGCAGTCCTGACTATGTACGCAAACATTTGCATCAAGGGGAAGCTGAAAGACAGGGCAGTTACTATTGCCAGCAAGGGAAAGAATGGGGAGGAATGGGTACTTCCTCAAGAAATAGTGAGGCAAAGAAAGAAGTGTTGTCAATAATAGCAGCATCTGCACAGCTGGCTGCTCTTGTACGCACCCCTTCGCAGGCAGTAATGGAGCTTGCTACTGGTGTATGTATCAGACCTCATTATTTCTAGCTTCTGAATATCTATCCAACTTGACTCGAACCTTCCTACTATCAATTTGCTTGTCATAAGCTCACCAAATCTAATGCAATCATCCTATTTTCTAGTTCAATATAACAGCGGCACTACGTGTTATCGTTGAGTTCCACATACCTGAAGTTCTCCGTTTTTTGACCGAACTGGCTTCAAATTCACCTTCAACATTGGGCTGTGATATCAAACGTAAACATGGCCTTGGATTAGAGTTTCATAAGGAGAAAACAGAAGACGAAGTTAGAGACGGAAATGAAGGAGTACCAATATTATGGATCTCTATTTTATGTGGTATAGATAGAGACAAACTTGGTATTTCATCATCAATACACGATTTGCTATTATATCGCTGATAAAAACTTGTATGCGATCTTGTAACAGCTCGGATCTTGCGCCTCCTCGCGACACACCATGTTTTTACTGAATGTTTTCCGGGAGAACACTTTGCCCATAACAGACTGAGTAAAGCCCTTGACTCGGGTGCATCGATTCAAAATATCATACCAGACTTCAAGTCTCGACTTGATAAGTTCAAGGAGAGATTAGGACCTGTCGTCGATCTCGACTACTTTTTGGGAAGTCGGGAGAAAAGGGAAAGGAAAAGAAAAATATGAGGAAGATGAGGAAGAAAAGAGTGGAGAGCGAAATATGGAATGCCCACACCTGGTGCTGCTCTGGCTGCCCTTGTAGGAATAACGTGAACTCTGTTCTTCGTTTCTTTGCTCCAAAAGGTACTCATTCTTTCTTTCCCAATAGGTGTGACGAATCCATGATGAATGCTACTGCTCTCTCAGAGTCCCTAGCTGAGCCATTGCCACCCGCCTTCAGATCATTGACGCTTAGGAAGTCGAATACTATTAAGGGCATAGAATCCATGCCTTCTCCTTCTATTCACAGCCCGATTTCGGACTAATATCTGAGGTCCAAATGGATCCTTCTCATCCTCTCCGAGCAGCCTTCTCACGTGCAAGGGTACACCAAGGATGTACTACCCGCACTATGTTCGACTGGCTGGGAGAAAAGAGAAACGGAAAGAGACTAGTTAGATTTGGTTGTGCAATGCGTGCTATGGGTGAACTTGGGAGAGATGAGGTAATCGAGGAGGAACAGGTGAACGAAACAAGGCAGGAGGGGGAAACATCTTCGGAGGGTTTGATTGGACCAGTCTTCCAGCGGGAGGACTCGTGGTTGACGTCGGTGGGGGTGTGGGAGCTGCTAGTTTACCACTTATCAGCGTTCAAACAAGGACAGAGGGACAAGCTCCAATGAGGGAGCATATCTGAATCTAGTTGTACAGGACGTAAAGGCTGTTATTACTGAGGCACCCAGTTTCTGGGCTCATTCGGGAAAAGAATCCGAGAAAGCAGTAAAAGAGGGAAGAGTTCAGTTTGAGGGTGTGTAATTCTGTTGCTCTCATTTTCCTTGCTTCTCGTCGCACTCCCTTTCCTACATGCTGCTGATACCGATTTCCCTGAGTATAGTGCAAGATTTCTTTGAACCACAGCCAAAACGCATGCGCTCGAATCAAGAAGAGGAGAAGCCAGTTGCATTCCTATTGCGTATGATCTGCCACAACTGGCCTGATACGCAGTGCATTAAGATTCTTAGAAACTTAAGGGAGGCGGCCAATGATGGTTCTCGAATGGCTGAAGAAGAACAGCGAGGACCAAGCACAAAATTGGTACTTATCGATAACGTGATGATGCTTGCGTGTCGGAATAGCTATGTGGATGAGTCTGGAGAAGCTCCAGAGCCTTTACTTGCAAATTGGGGATCAGCGAATGGATTATCATACAAGCTCGACATACAGGTACGCTATCCTATATTCTGGCCCTTCATAATCTACCCCCACCTTTCTCTTAATAATTATCTGTCCTTTCCAATAATAAATACTTTCTTGTCATGATGTAGATGCTTTCGAATCATAATGCAGGAGAACGAACACTAGCGCAATTCGAGACCCTACTGGCGCGCAGTGGTTGGCAAGTAGTAGAGGTTCATGCTGTGAGTGGTAACGGGAGGACGAGTGAAGATCCTAGCTGTTGGATGCGACAAATTGTTGCTGTACCAGCACCTTTGTCACCAAATGTTGAAAGAGATTTGGCTATTCCGCCAACTGCTCCAGCCATTGGGGAAGATGAAGGGAATGAACGATCACCAACCCTTGTAAATTCACCTCGTGATCTCGCGCCTGAAAGGAGGGATAGAGTACAAGAAGAAAGCAGTATGCACATAGACAGAAATCGTAGGGAAACTGAGAGAAGATTGGCAGGGAAGAGAGGAACAAACACGGTATTGTATAAGGATACTGTACAAAGAAGGGAAACTGAAGACTGGGGAGTGCTAGAGCTGAAAAGTTAGTGCTGAGAGCAGGATAAGACCAAGGACCGGCACAAGCCTAAGAAGAAGGCAAGTAGGATCTTGCGTACGCTTGCTCGAGTTCCAGTTGTCTCAAGGTCAGGTGTACTCTAGTCGGCTCATATGATGTAAATTAGCATTGTAACCTCGAGGTCTGTATTTTGTTGGCACATCGCAATACAAACCTTTCACGGCTACACAAAGATGAGACATACCGTACGCCTGAAAATGTGTGGTTACCATTATTACTTCTGTGGATCCCAAGCCAGCAACCTAATGAGTCTGATGCTTGGGTATGCGCAGCATCTATTTGAGACTGATATTGGCCTTAGTTTCGGTTTTCAGCGTATAGCTAGTTAATTTGCCAAAAAATGTTATCACAGCCACCATATATATGTACTCAGAGGTTACTGGCGCATTTCTGTTGTTCATGTATCATGTACGAAACTGGAATGAATCGCATGAAGACGGAACTAGTACTTACACAAAGCATCAGGATTAAGTCTAAATGTGGCGACTAGGCGAAACAGTAGCTCGTAATCTTCAACTATAGGAAACGTAATATGAATCTCGTTTGAAAGACTTAATCACATCCGATTTGTGCACATAAAAGAGAGAACTAGTAATGCGGTAACAGATACAACTTTGGGAGAGGTCTAGGATCTGCTTAGCAGTCTGTAGACTGCGGAACAAGTAAATATGCATTATGTATTCTAGTGAGCTGAATGATGTCTGGCCTCACTATAGTATACATCAAAATATCTTCTTGAGCTTATACTTTTTATAGGCATAGCGTTTTTGCAGCTATATTATGCATACATTAACTTGTTTTCTAACAAAACAACTTAACGTTGTTCAAAAATGTCTCAAGGGTCTGAGGTCATATATATGAGTCATCCTATTTTGATTGCCTTTTTAGGGGAAGTAGATTGGTAACGTTAGTAAGCATTAGCCACAATATTAGTCATGTAAGAAATTGCCTTTTGTGGACGAATTTCAAATTAAGTTTAACTAATGCTTATAGCCAGAGCGAGATGCGAGGTAATAAAAGTGGGTTTGTGTGCACGGTAGACGTTATAAGTTCCCCGCCCTTCTGAACCTCGAGAAAAACCTTACATTGATCTGGTGGCTTCGCAAGGTTCATGTTTATTCTTCAAATAGAACTTACGTGATTTGTCCATACAGTTCGATCGGACTTCACGGACTACCCGAACATGTCAAAAAAAGAAAGAAAAGATCCTAACCACTAAATTCTGAACATAAGTTCTTCTCCTTATACTTAAGTCAATATAGTTATGATCCGTTCTACAGCCTCCTCTTCGCCCCCTTCTCTAAATGGCCGATATCGAATGCAACAAGCAGACTGGTAGTACACCTGAGGAAAACACTTTGGCTGGCGGTGTAGAGAAGGCCTCCCCTGAGACACAGGGAGCACCAAGCCAAGGCCAAGAGGATTCCGACGGAGGGTTTTGGGCGTGGTCTACTGTTATTGGAACGTACGTAAGACAAGGGACGAGATTGCAAGCGGTTATTTACTAGTACTTCATTCCTAATGCTATTAGATGGTTAATTCAGTTTACTGGATTTGGGTGAGTGGCATTTAGTTACTATTCTGTATCCTGGACATTGAAGCATCATATACAGTTATGCAAATGCTTTTGGAGTCTATCAAGGTTAGCATGAACATGTCATTACAGAAAAAGTATGAAATATCAAAGTCCACCTATAGATTACTACGTTACCAACTACCTCTCGGATTATGGCTCATCGGCTATTAGGTATGTATTATAACTTTTATACACTGATTATTGCACTCACACGATTTTCAGCTGGATTGGAAGTGTTCAAATTTTTATCCAGTTGACAATTGGGATATTGTCAGGAAGGCTTTTCGACAAGGGTTATTTGTATGCAGTTCACCAATTTCCATACATACAAAACTAATGGACATAACTAATTGATTTTTAGTTATTCGGTCATGATTTTTGGTTCAGTTCTATATGTCTTCAGTCTCTTCATGCTCTCCCTAGCAAAACCTCAACAGTATTACCAGGTTGGTACTACGTGTTTGAAGAGTAGAATATCCTCATACTAACTACGCTTCTGTTTGTTTAATTCTGTAAGGTCTTCCTATCTCAAGCTATCGGTGCTGGCATAGGTTCAGGCATTTGCTACATCCCTTCTATTGCTATCCTCGCTCAACACTTCCGAAAACCACATAACCGGGCATTGACTATGGCTCTTATCGCTTCTGGGTCTTCACTTGGAGGAACGATACACCCTATCATGTTAAATCGTCTTTTTAATAGCTCCCTCGGTTTCGCGAACGGTGTCCGTATAAGTGCTGCATTCATCGGTTTTTTGAGTCTCGTAGCCATTCTAATGATGCGAGTGAAAAAGACTGCTACAGAGAACAAGACAACATCTATCTCTCTGATCTCTGCCGTAAAAAAGTTTTCAAAAGATCCCGCATACATCTTCATGATTGCCGCGTAAGTGTTAAGATGGATCTGTGCCTTTGATACAAAGTTTAAACCTTAATAAAAATAGGATGTTTTTCTCGTCTCAAGGCATTTTCTTCCCAATCTTTTATCTACAGCTAGATTCCAGCGTACATGGAGTCGATTCTAATATTACTTTCTACTCTGTACGTCTCATACAACATTATTCTACTCATGAAAACTCATTGTACATCCTAGTTATCGATCCTTAATGGTTGCTCAGTAGTGGGGCGTGTCCTTCCTGGATTTTTCTCTCGCCAATTCGGGGTCCTGAACAATCTTGTACTCATGATTTCCTTATGTTGTGCCGTAATAATCGGTATGCTCGGTATCAAGGACTTGGCAGGTGTAGTATCCGTCGCAGTACTCTATGGTCTATTTCAAGGAGCTTGTAAGTTGAAAATGCTTAATAAAATATCAATCAGTTGTACTTAAACTGTTGTGTAGATATCACGCTTCTTGCGCCAATGCTTACTTTACTAGCAGATCATCCTTCTGAGATTGGGTATGTGAACATAAATACTTCTATATTGTAGCTACTAAAAAGTTTTCCTTTGTTCTCAGTGCAAGACTTGGGTTTGGCTTCTCAGCTCAAGGGCTTGGTGGTCTCATTGGAACACCCATCACGGGCGCATTACTCACTTCAGCTTACATCTGGTGGAGACCGATTGTATACAGTGCCGTATGTATCGGATTTACGTCTTTAATACTCTATAACACTTGCTTACTTTTCTCTAGTGTATGGCCTTTTGTGGCGTGCTATCATATATCGGATGCCGGATCATGTTGATGAGGAAGCGTAATATCAAAGGATGGGTTATTTAGAACAACTTAGAGCTAATCTAGCAATATTCATAGAATACTATAAATACTATACATTCGTATTTTGGCCCAAGCTTCTACTAGGAAAGACATGTGTTGTATATAATAAGTAAACAGTAAAGCCAACATCAGAGGAAAAATTCTGCTGTCAATACCTGTACATATATATAGTCTGATCTAAGGTTTAGTTGTTCCTCTCTGCGTTTACAGTAGATAGGTATTCATACTTTTGTTGCTAAGTCGTCTGACTTCTAATCAGCAACTGAAACACGAAGTTTCGAGAATACTTAATTATGTAAATGGGCATGTGTAATCACAGCCAACGTTGCAGCACTGCTTGTTCTAAACTTATATCTGCTTAATTCATTAGGAAACGCAATCAAACGCTACGTATTCATATGGTTTATATCTAATCATCACCGTCAAAGCACCTTACCTTTGGGCATTATACAATAACAGTGCTCAGCTACCATATGCCTCCAATAACAAAAGTTCCTAGATCCGACGAATTCCACAAAGTACGAAACCGGGAGTTAGAACTCCGGCGTCTTTCCGGGGAAATTTCCTGCTCAGAATGTCGTCGGTATGTATCTATATTTCCATGATACACAATAATGGATGTTAATTGTTACTTTAATCAGTATGAAATTGAAATGTGACAAAAAGGTGACAAGAAGTACTACCATATGATTCTAAGCAGAGTTTAATAGCATAACCCGAGGCTAGATACCGTGCTGTCATTGTGTGAGGAGGGGATGTCAACAGCTTTGTCCTATAGGCATGTGCACACATGGTTGGAAGGAATTCGAATCTTGCTAACATATTATCTCGATAGGTCGCCCGATTAGCGATAGCACTCGCACCAAACTTACCGACGCGTCATCACAGACACAGAATGCTGAACTGAAACGAAAGCTGGAGGAAATGTCTGAACGTATACGAATTCTTGAAGATGCCCTCCATGTGGAAAGCTTTAATAGAACATCGCCGCATCCGCTCCTAAAGGAGGACCTATTATCCATCAAAAATAGGAAATGGGTTGATACTGATGTTCGTGAGCACAACCGACCAGAAGAGGAAGTAGTGCGTGCATTTGGGACAATGTCCATAACAGAGGGTAGGAATATACGTTATATAGGAGCCAGTGCAACTGAAAATCAGCTCCTTCTTGTAAGCGTCCTTCCTTGAGAGTGTTCGTTTGCCATATGACCATTGTAATTAGAGTGTGTTGGGCAATCAGAGTGAAACCTCTGAAGAAGCAACTAGTGATGAATTAGTGCGAACAAGTGATTTGTGGCCCTTTTTAAGTTGCAATAAGGAAACACTACTTGCTCAACTCGTATCTCAACTTCCTTCCTACGCTCGTACGACAGGACTCGTAGAAGCATACTTGTTCAACCTCTCATGGTTTACTTCAACTATTCATCGAGAGCAAATACTAGACGAACTTGTTCCGATGTTCTATCCGAATCGCCGCCCTTTGTCGTCTTTCCTTATTTCTAAAACTCATGTGCATGAACTAGCTCTTTTATTTGCTGTACTTGCGTGTGGTGCAGTTGCGGATCTAACACTACCCCCGATTAATGTAGAAGGGGAGCACTTCTTAAAGTTATCTCGAGCAGCTCTGGGAATGCAAGACATTTTGAAAGATGCTACCCTTGCTGGTGTGCAGACCATATTCCTTATCGGCTCTTATGGTATATTCTGTGGACGAAAAACATCGATGGAAGAGTCATGGAAAATGTATGCAATTGGTTCGAGTATTGCAGCAAGTGTAAGCCCAGTATATCATAGTGATTTCGTCAAACGTATTAACACTACACTAGATCGGACTTCGTGAGTTTCACCAAGGTTTTTTCTACTAGGTTTTTCTAATATTATCGGTAGATCGTGATCCATCGAAATGGAATTTCGACCCAAAAATGACAGATCGGCGAAGGAGAGTTTTCTGGGAGATCTACATGCTAGATCAATGGAAGGTAATTAAATTATCAATATCTTTTATAAAGTACACAGATTACCCACTATCACTCCTACAATAGAGTATTCAAACAGGTCGTCCTCCATGCTTTACACCGGATGTGGTTGATTGCGAACTTCCTATAGATAAGATGGCTACTATCAAGGAAGACGGTACCATCAAAGAAGGTGGTCAGTAATATTTCGTTACAAGAGACAAATGTACTCTTATTCAGAAACAGCAGTAAGACAATGGAGGTTTCGTTTTGCAAGGGATATACTTCCCTTGGTTTCCAAGGCGTTCTGTTCTGTGCACCCTATCAGGTACAAGGATATACTCGAGCTTGACCGGAAAATCAGGGACTTTGATGATTACCCTGATACGTATTATCAAGCCGAGTGCAAAATCGAATGCAGTGAATTATACGCAACGTTCCGTATCCTATATCCATATATCACAGTATTAGAAAAGGAAGAAAGTAAGTCCCACTTAACCATCGACACACGATTTCCGATACATTTTTTACTAACTGTTGTACAAGTATTGGTGCAAGTCAATCGAAACTACTTCGCTCATGCGATCTTAAACTTCCCAGACGATCCCACGAAAAGTCCTTATGCAGCTTCTTTCCTCGCAACATTCCGTAGCTCGTGCAAAGTACTGGATATCTGTTATGAACATTATGATAAGATAGCTCTTGTCATGTCTCGTATATGGCCATTGTGGGGGCTAATGCTAGTATCAGCAGTACGTCCATCTGCTTCACTCATAAAACTCATAATAACTGTAACAGGTAGTCGTTGGATCCGTCGCTTCACTCGGTTCATCTATTGGATATGCAACAACTGCTTTCAAGGAACTTGAGAACGCCATTTCTTTGTTCCAAAGATCTGAGCATACTGTAGCTAAACATGCACTTGTACGTCCTATTCCCTAATACCGTATCTTATATCCGTTTTAAAAACTTCTCGTTACAAGCCCATTCTATATAAACTTCGTGAACGAGCTATCAAAGCTCTCAGTAGGCCTCCTCTTTGGAAGTCATCACATCAATACTCTGCGGTAAATTGTAGCAGGGGAACTGGAGCATTTCAGTCATCTCAGGGCCAGCTACCTAACTTTCGTGATGTTGAAGAAGATAAAGGCGAAGAACTACTCATTCTCTCTGGCGTTACACGTGTGCTTGAGCATCGAGATACCAAGTCAGATTCTCTAGCAGTATCACGGATATTACACCATGCGGTAACCTATAGCGCATCACCCTCACCCTCGATAAGTGGCTCAAGTCTATCCGAATCTGATACGGGATCCAAGGAAATGCCCACTAATCCACCATCGAATTCAAACCCAGAATCTACGCATACACATCAACAAAGTGCTATTTATCAAGGTACACCTGATGATTTCTTGGGTCTGCTAAATAAACAAACTTTCTCCAATTTGAATACTCAAACAAATGCGGATTCTTTACTTGGGCTTTATGGACAGGCACCATCCCATAAAATACCCGCAACCGGAAATCTAGGTGGTCATTATTTCGAAAACCCTTCGACTGCACACTGGGACCAAGAACTTGCTAATACCGCCTCCTCATCAATGAATTTATCAAGTGAGTTGGCGCAGAGTATACCGGTGATTCAAGAACCATCTAGTGGACTTCCGGATTTTTACACTCATAATTCAGCAATATATAATCAGACCCCCAATGAGAATGTCAGAGAGACGTCATCAAATAACTCGAGCTCCTGCCCTTCTGTTATCTTCCATACAACGCCGCCTTCCGTCATGAATGAAACAATAGACAATGAGTTTTTCGGTATGAATGGATCCGCTCCGCTTCAGTCCACGTATCAAGGGGAAAATGTTGACGTAGGGAATCAAACCCGACTCGACCTTAGCAACAATGTCAATGATGTTTCTGGAAGCGGATTACTGAGCGACATGGCTGATGTTGATCCTAGGTTATGGAGTCGATTTATGGAGGTATCGGGATTTGACTTCTCTAACATGGTCGGTCAAGGCGAAGATGAGGACGCGAGGTCATGGATGAATTGGGCTACTTGATTCATAGGTTGCCTCTGAAATCAAAACTTCACGAAAATTCACGAACCAATCTAAATGAAAATGCTTGATTAATTTTGTTCCATACAGGTGGAGCTACTAGGTGGATCTGTCTCGTAGAGTAATTAGGATGTATCTATACCGATGTGTACTTTTCTGTCAGCTACATGCAACTTTTCCATATATCCTCAACATTATACAATGCCATAGTAAGTTTACTCGCCGTTGACTACAGATAAGTACCATAGATATCGGATAAGGTAGATTCTCATAACGGCGATGGAAACTAATTGCGTAATTTAATTTGCATACCTTAGGGGCCGTTGACTTTGTTCAAAAAGCCATTTCAAATTCAAAATTTTTGCATAAACGAGCCATACATTGGTAAGGGCTGAAACTCGTTATCGCAACTATGAAACATATTCTCAACGTTAAACGCATGAAAAGAGAGATGATGCGGTGTTACACCTCTATCTTTCTCTGTTTCGAGTCAGTTACAACTCAGCCAGCTCCCTGTATCAGTATCAATCTCTTCTTTGCTAGTAACATATATTCCTGCGATATGATTGGGGGATATCTGGCTACCGTCAGGACGACTTGAGACAGATCTTTTCTGAAGGTTTCATGCGGAGCTGCATTATGATAGGTTCGAAGCCATCTACTAGTATAAAAGAGTCTTGAAGACCCGACCCATTCCTCTCATCATACAGTAAGAAAGACACCTATCCATGTCACAGCCAGCAAAAAGTAAGCCTATCAAAATTAATTATAGCGGTAGCAAAATTGGTCCTGAACACTCTCGCTTGGCCCGTTACCTTCTAAACGAATTTCGACGTGAGTGTGTACACGTTATTATCTGAGTTAGAGTATATTTACTTCCGTATGTCCTTTAGATAATGGCCGAAAGGTTACAGAAATCACATACTTAAATGACGGGACCAACCAAAAAGTAACACTATACTGTGAGTGATCAAATTTGAAGCATCTTTGATACAGACTCATTTTTTTTTTCACTTTTTCACATGTATCTTGGGGATCGAATAGTAAGTGATGGCAAACCTATAACAGTAAAGGTTTTAGCTATGAGTGGAGTATCTCGGATAGTCTGATCCAACAAGCTGTCCGTTCATGGACTGGTTCACTGGCCCCTGGATTCTCAGAAAATGGTTCTCCCATATGACTAGTACATGCAGACGACAAAACTAGATGGAAACAACTAACACAGGCGAGAGAACCTGAAGCATACATACCTATTCTGTATTGTAAAGAGCTCATGAAAACATAGATCTTTTTTTAGAACTAAGTTCATGTTAAGGTCAATTGCATATCGTTCTATATAGTTCACCATCCCGATTTCATGATAAATACAATGATTATATAAACCAATCGCTAATATTGCGCTTCTGTTTTAGAAGATAGCGACATGCAATAAGAGAGAAGAGTCCGCATATGACCATGCCCTGGATGTGATCAATGTGAGCTGAGAGATAGAGTACGTATTACCACTGAAATCACGTACAGCACTGAATACTGTTGATCTCCACCATATGTAGGAAGAAGTAAGGATTGCACCTGTAACAGGAGCTCCGATTAGTCCACCTAATCCTTGTAAGATAAATCCGAAACCAAGTCTTGCGCTGTTGTAGAAGAATGTATCTCAGTAATGACAACTGATGTAAGATGAGAAATATAAGTACCCTATCTCAGAAGGATCATCGGATAGTAATGTCAGTGTGGGCGCTATCAAAGCTAGGTCTAGGGGCCACAAGTTCAAGTTAAAGTAGAACATGGCAGAGGAATCAGACATTTACATGCTCCTTGAACTAAGCCATAAGCGATCGCCACTGATACTACTCCTTCTAAACCGAGTATCCCAAGCATGCCAACAATGACCGCCCCACACAGGAATAGCGTCAAAATCATGCTATTTAGAATACCAATTTCTCGTGATAGAAAACCAGGTATAACTCGGCCGAATACAGCAGCACCATTTAGCAGTAGCTGTTATATGTTTGTGTCAGAATGATAGATCTCAACTTGTGCGTACGTACTCATTTAAAAACGGACTTACGGAGTAGAATGTGAGGTCAGAACTAACGCCATGCTTACTAGCATCTAGTTGAATATAATAACCGGGATAAAATACGCCTTGCCCTGAGATGAGTAAGCTGGAGAAGCTTGTGATTGTGGTGATATAATTATAAATGAATATAGAGAACTCACGCTATTATCATTGAGACAAATGGCGGATCTTTCAGAAAGCTTCGAAGTGCGAAACGAAAGGGCACTGTCTTGACTTTATCTTCTGCAGTAGTGTTGCCTTTTCTCATAATCGATATAGCTAGAAGACTGAGAATACCGATGAGCCCTGCACTTGCTCGTACACCGCTTTTAAAACCAAGGGATCCGTAAAAGAGCTTATTTAGCATTATTGGGTGTATTGCACCCCCGACGGAAGAGCCAGATACAGCGGCAGTCATTGCAATTGCTCGCATATGAGGCTTTTTGAAATGTTGGGTAAGGATAGCAAGTGATGGTATGAAACAAGTCCCAGAGCCGATGCCAGCTCCTAATGCCTGAGAGAGAAATATCTAGTAGAGTGATGGGTAATATGAACTACTTGACACAAGGGAGTTACTGTACTTGATAATACTGTTGGGGCTCAGCAAAAGAAAGCATGAAGAGACTAAAGATGTAGAGAGCCGAGCCAAATATCATGATTGAATAACTAATTAGGACATTCAGCGAAATGCATCAGACACATCACTGCACAGAGGATTACTCACAAATGTCCTTTATCGAATAGCCGACCCGAAATAACCCCAATACTAAGTTGGATGAATAGTTGCATACTTCCAATCCAGCTAAAATCTCTTAGTACGTAACAAGTAAATCTAGATGAAACTATAATACTACCTTATTGTAGATGATCCGTAATCTGAAAGATACTCTGTAGTATAGAAGGCTAGAAAAACTAGTCAGTAAATCACTTTTCAATACTACAAAAGTCCGTGTAAACATAGATTCTAACCCTCATAAACTCCAAATGCGTTTGCGTAACTTGATCTTCCGTCAAAAATAATGAAACAAAACAAGATCAATACTTCGTACCCAAACCCGCAAAACTGTATAAACCAACTGTACGTAAGAGTTTCATTAGTTCGAAATCGAGTCGTGCTCCTTTTTTTTATACTTACGCGCCAATAACTGTAAACCAGGCCCAATAATTACCTTCGGATTCTTCAAATACACGTGTTTCGTCTCTACTCTCTGAATGGTCGCATTCAAGGCAGTCCTCATTTTTATGATTCGAGTAATTTACTTCCGTGATTACTGGGGTAACTCCTCTCTGTTCCATTAAGATAGTACACTTAGCTTGCTCATTTTTTGATTTAGCAGACATATCTTGTCTTGATGGTCGTAAGCACTACGAAAGCAGGAAGTATTTCCTATTCCTATTGATATATTCTATAGTTCGGACCATTTTCATGTGTGGGAGAATATGTGTTTTACAGATAGCTTACCGGGCACTTTGTTTGATGTTCCGTTGATCACTTTCTGTTGTATTTGTCATAACCTATGTGTATTGACAAATGTCTGAGCAGTCAGCACATAAAAAAGAAAATCTAATAATGTTCATATGTGATCTGGCAAAGAAGATGTTACAGGAAACATTGAGATACCAATCAAGACAAGATAGTTCCATAATAGAAATCCGCTCAAAAGTGTCCGGAAGTTGCTCCATCTGATTCTTATAGTAGTAGATCATGTACATGTACATAAGAGGTGACAAAGGTGAATGCTAGAATGACGTCAAGCACTGTATAAGGGATGGATGTAACAGCAGATTGCAAGAATGTGGTGGGAAAAGAGCAAAAGGCATATCATGAAACAAAACAAGGAATGTGATAATTAAAGTAGAGCTAGAATGCCGTCATGCTGGTAGAATCAAGAGACCCAGAGTTGAACAAGAGAACTGTATTACAAACTGTCATGTTTTTCCGATAAGATTAAGTCCAGCCCATCATTTTCTTCACCTTCTTCGAATCCCTCATCCTCGATCTTCTTCTAGGAGGTCTAGCATATTCGTGTCCCACAAAACTCATAACACTATAATACAAGGCAATGTTAGTCGGTAAAGTATATAGGATTGTGAATACAAATGTGCCACATACTATATCGTTCCGTCCGCGCAGCCAACTACTACCTCTTCGTGAGTCAGTTGCATCGACATTGGATTCATAGCGGGCGTCGCCAGTCCATGGAATTTTGCTGGTACGTTGCCATAGATACCTTTCATGGAGTTCCAGGTACTTGCTGATACCCCTTCTTCTACTTGGGCAAGGGCACCCCAGACCCCGCTCAGTGGTGTGATTGAAGTGTTAAAATCTACCTCTTCATCTTTGCTTCGAGTAAGAGCCTCTATAGTCAAGTCTTCTTGGGGTTGGTCCTTGACCTTTGTGTCATCACCGACCGCAGGCTCTTTACGATGAGTCGAAATAAACATCTATATAAATCAAATTCGAGACAATCAATCACAAGCATACTGACGACTGCACTAGACATACCCGTCTATCGGCTCCAGCACGAGAGCTGAATCGAGTTGCAGTTACAACTCGGCGTTTTTGGGGGTCCACAGCACCTACAGCAACATCCGGTGTTTCGATTACAGCGACAAGTCGGGGTGGGGCAGTCAAGACAGCTGCCTGTCCGAAGCGTACTGCAAATATTGGCGTTTGAGGCGTACCTGGGGTACCAGATCGGGAGATTGAGCGAGTATTAGTTACACTAACATTCGCAGGGAGGGAAGGTCTGCCTAATCCACGTGAAGACGAAGCAGATAAACTAAATGTCTTCCTACGAGAACCTCCAACAGAGGAAACAGATGATCTAGACAACGGGCTAATCAAGGATTGTCGACTCTTTGACATCGATGATATAGACGGTGATTGTGTAGACTTGAAGGGTGCCGAAGAGCTAGATTCCATGGATGTTGGGCTTGAAACCATGGGGTCTTGTTTCTCTTCTCCTTCTGTCCATTGAAGATGCAAAATAATCGACTTTGTCGCGCACTAGAAAGGGTGTCATCAACTACTGAACATGCATTTTACCCATGGTTTACATACAGTCATCTGGGTACCCTTCGCAGCAAACCATCTGAAACAAGTTTGAGATACGTAAGAAGATGAGTTATGTAAAGATCACATACTGTAACATGTTATCAGGAGCTTTTCCGACATTAAAGAGTTTGGAACTAAGAATAGGATTTCCACCGCCAAGCTCAGAAAGCTTGAATTGGGAAATCATCTCCCTCTTTGCTATAAATAACAATTTGCTTCAACTACTATTTTCTCAACTCCCGAACAGGAACTACATACCAATAGAGAAGACTCGCACTATACCATCAATCGTAACACTTACAACACGCTCTCCAGTTTCAGCATCTCCAGAAATTATCTGTACACCAATGTTGACTGTTGTTTGTTGGCCAAAACGGACAATCTTGGTTCCTGAACGCCAGTCCCAGCATACAAGTGCTTTATCTGCGCCTGCCGAAACTAGATTACGAGAAGATAATGCAACCGCACGATACCGTTAAGATGACCCGCAAGTTGCTGAAGTGGGTTAAAGGTAACGGACGAATAAAGGTGCACACGCCTTCAATAGTATATGAGTATCATCATACATTAAACATATATAGCACCTACCCAACATCGTGGAAACCAACAACAAATACCTCTGTTTATCCAAAAAAAAACATCAGAATCGCATCGCATATAATATATATATATATACTAGTTGTACCTTCTTCCAGTAGGAAATCAACACAACTAACTGGTTTCTTCACCTGGAGGCACTTCTTCATCTCTCCTGTTTCAATATCCCAGAATCTGATTGTTTCATCATAGGAACCACTGATCAAGCGTTTGCCTGGTGCATATTAGTCAGCATATGGATATTTTGGTAAAACGTAAGAATAATACCCCGTAACAACAAAGTGGTACAGAAGTTCGTATGACCATTGAGGAAGCGCAGTTTTTGCGGCAGCCCGTAATGGAAATTCGCCTCGCGGTGGTGAAGAGATTTGTACAAAGGTTCCCTAAACACAAATATCAGAATACGGGTGCACCATAGGTAGGACAAAAAGCTTACCACCCCTCAGGCGTTGGTGGAGGTCTTAAGGGGACAGGGTCTGTCGCTGTTAGCACCAAACAGTGATACCGCCATATAGCGGGACTATGTACTAGTGCCTGCCACTTTCTAGATACCTAGAAGAGATATTAATAATAAATAATGGTCGGGGAAGCGATGATAACAAACCGGTTCAATGGCTAAAAGCTCTTGTACTGATAGGTATCTAAGGATTTTGAGTGACATCTCTGGTTCTAGGTTCCCAATGATGTCGAAAGTGCTTTTGAGATATCTTTCCAATAAGCCAATTTGGGTTCGGATATCACCAGGCATACAAGCTGTAGAGACGACATGAAACCAAATTTCACACTAAACAGATAATGAAGACATACATTCTAGAATGATAGCCATACTAGCGGGGACATATGATGAGCACGCCAATCACTCCCAGAGTAGAGGCAACAACTTACAGCCTTTGTCTATCCTCTACTTTGAGAGCACGTACGGCCTTACGCACTTCAATTTCGTTGAAAATACCTCCTCCATCTCCCCTTAATGCTGCTGCAAGGTCGATGCCTTCAAGAGCACCATTCCGTATACCTGCGTTTTGCATAAGCAATTGATCACGTTCCATTTCAGTTTCCCGAGCTGCATTGCGCTCGTCCTCGAGTGACTGCCGATATATCCGTATTTCCGCTTGTAGCGCGTGTAGTTGTGCCGCTGAAGCATTGTGTGCCTGCTCTAACAACCGGCGGTATCGTGTCATAGCACGTGCATGCACATCTTTGACATTGTTAAGTGCATCCATGAATTCCTCGTCAACAGCACCAGCATCCGTCTCAGTAACGAGGTCGAAGGACATTTCACCATCATCCCAAACACTCCTATTTCCTCCGACAAATGATACAGACATATCGAAAGCCGGTAGCTCATCTGAGATCATAGAGACATTTGGATCCATGGGTTCTGGTGAGTCTCCTATGGAAGCCATGCTTGATGCAGTAGACACGCTACGGAGCCCTGACTGGTTCCGAAGATTTGGAGAATCCCTAGAAGGTGTTTTCTTTACACCTTGAGGTGACATCTTAGCTTTCGGAGTCGCTTTTATCTGGGGTGATCCATTGGCTTTTGGTGGAGTGCTTATATTCATTGATAATTGGGAGGTCTTTGACTTGAGAGTGTTTTTTGGTGCCGGAGATGGAGTTTTTGGTTGAGCTATCGGGGGTGCTAGTTTCGAAGGCGTTACAGGAAACGGAAGTCCATTTACTGGAGAAGTGACGTTTGAGGAGTTCACTCGAGAGCGAGGAGGACGTGGACTAGGAGATGACTGATTCTCTAGAATGGGTGGTGAAGGAGAGGCTTGCATAGGCTTGAGGGCCACTGGAGATGTACCCGGACGCGAGATTGTTACACTAGCACCCAAAGATGAAACGCCAGGAGTTCTACGTTGTGGTATAGAGCTTGATAGTCGTTTATTGATGGACATTGGTACGGGAGTTGCATTCGGTGACCCCCGCTTCTTGCGCCAACTGCTTGCAACGGAAACAGAATCAAACTCGGAATCAGATTCAGATAGACTCGGAGCAAGAGATGATTTGTTGGTAAGACTCATTGTACGCGGCATACGCGTTATCGTCGCCGGAGAAGCGCGCACCGTATCTGAATTTGTTGTATCAGAAGTTTTGCTCACTGTACGGTTCATAGGCATCGAGCAGACACGCGCAGACGTTGTGGATAGCGTTCTTGATATTCTACTTGTTCTAGTTACACTTGTGCGCACACTACTCTCCGACGGCGCCGTGATGGATGTCTTCTTTACGCGCATTGATGCTCCTGAAGGCGCCGGTCGTGAGTTCATGGCGACGTGTAAGAGACTTGAGCACGGTGAAGGGGTGGTGGAGGCCTCTCCGTGTTGTGCTTAGTTCAAGTATCGGTTATGTTCGCGGATCGCAACGCGGTATTTGGACGCCATATTACAATTTAATTTAGATTCTTCTCTATCAATCAACCTATCAGGTAACAATATGCTTATTTGAGTACCTGTTAATTGCATCAATAATAATGTTTATAAATTAAATATATATTATATATTTTCAAGAATAAATTGGTTCATGTTTTACATCTACTGTTGATTCTTACCTCTCAAGGACGTTATCATTAACTACAAATGGCAATGCGCTGTCCAGTTAATCAACATGAACAAAAAGACGACTTTCATATCCAAGAAAACAGGTCCTGATTACTACATTATTGTCGATCTACCATATTTTCTTATTTTTTTACTAGTGTGTGACAAGGAGAACTTGATAGTATAATGCATATAGATGACTTACTTCATATCTTATCCTCACTGCAAATTAATAATCGGCACAGGCTAAGAAGCAAATGTGTCCTCTACATAGAGATTTGAGTCAGAACCGCGACGAAGACGAATCGACAGATGCATGCTGATGATGCTATGCAATATAGAATCAACCCTATAGAACGGGAGATAATCTGTTATTATCAGTCATTCTCAGAGCTTAGATCTTACCCTACGAGGACCAACGCAACCGTACGGTACTTCCAGAAGTTAGTGTTAACCTTGTATCTCAAAAAGTCAGGGAGCCCACTTATGTACCTTGGGAAAGAAAAATAAGACAATATCTAGCAAGGCAAGCGCTATGTCACGTTCAGTCCGTATTAAGTCACTACGTTAGTGCATATTCTCTAGAAGTTTACGCACAAATACTGTACGTATAATATGCCAATCCTAAAGATGTATTAGCTTCTTGTAGAACGTGTGCATAACTCATGTGTCACATCCATACCGTCACCAATCAATATCCTCAATAGAGGTAGATACTTGAATTCAGTTTTACTATCTGATAAAAGTATGTGTACTTGGATCGTTAAATTGTGTCAGAGAATGCTTCTTACAGGATCTTATTCGCTTGTAGCCTATCAAAGCTATACAAACTGTGGATAATTGTAATTCATAGTTCAATTTCGACTTCAATCTCTCTGATAGATAGCAAACTCTTACCGCTTTCATAAAGAAGGAACAAAAATAATGCAACCCAGTTCAACGGGCTGACATCAATGCATACAAGTACTGAAGTTAATTTGATATCAAGGTTGTCTACATGGATTCTCTTAGCAAAATGGAGGAGTAAACGGAAGATTTGATTGGCTCGTACTTTTGTTTGAGCTAGATGCTAGAGCGAACATAATAACTGAGATTATGCTCAACGTCTGGAGTCGTCAGTCACAATCACGGTCTTAGAAGAACGCCTACGTACCGCGAAAAGCACACAGATTAGGATTTTGATCGTTCTGCTGTTTATCCAGACTACATACAAGCGCCGCGTCAAGATACCTCCCTTTCTTTGAGCCAGAATGCAGAGTTGAAAGGGCGATGACGTACTAGCTGCGACAATAATGTTGATAAATATGGTAACTATAGGACTCTGAATGTTAGTTGATCATGTAACCATCCGAAGTAGTTGTACTCGCATTGCATGATATATGCTAGAAAGGTGCATGACTTATTTGACTGATGTGAGTGGCTGCATCTTATCGTTCTCCTTACATGTACCGCTTACTTTGAAATCGCTGGCCGGAAGCAGTAAAACTGAACATGTGTTAGCGGTTAGTCAACCAAGATGTCAAACAAAACTCACGAAGTCCATAGATCACAGTTGTAATGATAGGAAGGTACCTGTTTATGAGAAATACAATTTTCCAAAAGGCTATCGGTCTAGTCCAAAGGTACTGTATCTAGGAACACGACTTATATCAGTGTGAGATCCCGTATCATGCAGTTAGTCTATAAACCTCATAGTCCAAGGTCAGGAAGTACTGGTATAACTGCAAAAGATATTTGTCGGAGTTGATATAATTGTAAAAATGGTAGACGTTACAACTAAGGCCAGTTCTGCGACTAGGAAACCGTAAGTATTATCTCATATAGAATCTCTAAAGCTCACAGCAAAAGTACTTCCTAGATTTGAGCCGAGAAACATTTGGTATGAATTATCTGGCTTACCTTGAAAAATCGAAGGTCACTTGCGACGGAGGATGCGTTTTCGGCCTGGAGTGAGTCCATCGCATTTGTTAGAACCCAAATTACAGTCGCTTATATGATAATTTACAAGTTCAGAAACCCCTTTGTAGGCTAGCGTTAAACTCCACCGACACTGGAATTATATATGGAATCGAAGAGGTTCATCAGGGTCTGAAGGAATTGAAGACTATGTCGTGGTCATGATGACCTTATCTGCTTCGATACGGGCATTCCAATCTTAGAATCATACTGCTTCCCCAGACAATCTATTATTCAGTAACCAAAAAAGTATGCCACTCCAATCTTCATGACAGTTTCCGAGGTATCTGATGTGCATACAACCGTCCGAGTCGGTCTATAGCCATTTCCGATGTTACATGCTGAAAAACATAGTTCATCCATAGTTACTTCCCCCATTTGATCTTAGTATTATATATTAAACTAGCGCGGCTTGATCAGTACTTGTTCCATTTCTATCGCTCTGATACCTGAATGCTGCCTCATGAAGTTTGATGACCGGGCGCTGCAGCTTTGCCATTAGTAAATCTATATCTCAGAAATAAGCTATAGCGTAATTGGAAGTAGTGACGAGTAGTCCATGAGAGCTTAAGCTATTCCGTAATAGCGTTTAAGCAACGATAATAGGCTTTGTCGTCATTGCGACCTAAAATGTGACACGTCGAAACTTCGCCCAAATATGTTCGATAATGTTTGTGGGAAAGACCCTCGATTTCACCTTCAAGTGACTCGTACATGTATATGCATTATACTAGATTGAATCTGCTATCCTGATTCTCATACATCCAGACTCTGTCAAAATTAATAACATGAATCGATAGCTAGATCTATGTCACTAAATTAAAGGATTAAATAATCTTCAAACAAGGATTTAATATTTTACCTGCTGTTATCCTATCTTGCGTAGTTTAATGCATGAGATTTTGTAGCCCGCTTTGTCCTCGGCTTGGTAAAAGCGACTGAGAAACTGATAGGAGCTATATCAATTTTCAACTTTGCAAGTAATAACGATCCGGTCCAGAAAAGCGACAGGGGTTCTGGACCCAAATAGGTGACGTAATCATCACAACGTTGCTATCCTTACTGATTCGTACATGTTTTCACAGTTTTGCAGCTTGTGTTTTCTTTGCACTATGGGCAATGTTTGCCCCTGTTCAGCCTAGTTCAAATACCGACACATAAAATGGGAAGGAAGTACGTAAACTGCATCGATGAGTACATCAAGAGAGAGAGTGGCCTGGGAGGACTACTATGCTGTCGTGAAATTTGGAGAACGAAGGAAATCATACATACCTGGTGCTAATGAGAAGCTTGTACAAACAGAGAATGTCAAAGAGTTGAATGGTAGACTAAGAAAGATTCCGTGGGTGACTAAATGTACGTCCCATATATGTATGCCGGTTTTGATACATTATCAGAGTTATTGAACATTATGTGTATCTGTCAGTCGAAGAAAAGCATGCTGGGAGCGTTATTAAGCTAATAGTATATGATTCTGGACCAGGAGAAATTCCAAGTACTTACACAAATGTCACTTTTCTTCGTAAGTTTCAAAATTATTATCTTGTCAATTCCTTTTTGGGGACTAAAGGCATTGACAGTTGTTGATGATGAAAAAAAGAGATTTTATTATCGTAAACGAACACCAGCGAGATCCTTAAATTCAGAATTTCCTCAGTTCATAAAAGAACTTGAAATATGGATGATTGAACGTGGTTGTACCCGTACCAAATTTATTGGTGATGTTATCGGTTGTGTGGAGTGTAATGAAATTGGAAGAGGTCTTAAAGCTAAAGCCCAGAAGAGTGCCACACGTACTAAAGCTGACGTAAATTCTGAAGATTCAAAGACGGATTTGACACAGCCACAGAAAACAATACCTAAACAACGGCGTGGTTCACAGTCATCAGACGTTAGTGTAGCTGCAAGGTTGAGAGCAAGCACCATGACTAACACTCCAAGTCCAAGGAAAGAGGCTTCAAAGAAATATAAAACGTGGCCAATGACCACACCAAAAAAGGCATCAGTTGTGGTAGATTCGACTAAGGAGTCGGCAACAGACCCTACATTGTCACCTACAAAGAGTTTCACAAGAAAAGTCTCAAATCTTCTGTCACAGAAAAAGACCCAACTTAGTACTAATTCCGTTGATTCGAGTTCAGGATCCCTATCAAGATAGATATTACTAATTACTTTGTTAAATTATCACGAGGTTACTTTGTAGCTTTGCCTATTCTGTACAATGTTTCTTCTGCATCAACAGCTTTCCCTATATCTGAGTTATCAAGCCTTTATAACCAACTATTTCTCTTAGCAATACAAAGTTAGATCCACATATGAAATCATTTACAATGTTTCGTCTGTAAATAGATTAGTGGATTAGCAAGTACTTGTCCATAGCTCCTACCATTTAGTCAAAAAGAGCACCCCCTTCTGTCAATATCTAGAGTAATTTCATGAATTACTGTCTTTAGAGGGATGTGGGTATATTGAGAGCTTACGCTTTGTCCTGTCGAGGTCTTATGAGTATATCTACGCCTCGCTAGTGGTTCGATTCAACTACTCACCTGTGATAAATGATGCTTCCTTAGAGGCCAGAAAAGAGACAAGTGCTGCAACGTCTTCAGGTGTACCGAGTCTCCCCAAAGCGACTTTCTTTTTGAGCTGTATGTACATCTCGTATCAAGCTCTGGTAGGGTAAACTAGCAAAACTCACGCCTTCTGTCATTGAATAACGTTCAGATTTAGATTGTTGTGTATAGTATTCATCAAATTTGTCCACTAATCGTTATTTTGAACCATACATGAGCGGAAGATACGACACACTTTATAAAGCTTACAGAATGAGGTATTGATGGCCCCAGGAGCATAGGCATTCACGGTAATTCCGTACTTTCCGAGCTCAAGAGCTTTAACTTATTGTTAGGAGATCGAGTTTTATTGATCAAAGCGAAGACGTACCAGCACTTTGAGTAAGACCTCTGACAGCAAATTTAGAGGAGGCATAGACCGATGCATTGGCCATACCTTTTTAGTAGTAGCAAAATTATCAGCCTCATTTTAGACAATGTAACACTGTAAAAGACATTTCACCTTGTTTGGATGCGGTAGAAGCAGCTCCTATACTTTGCATGAGAATCGCTAGCTCGGTTGACTATGTCTTAGATTGCTACTCACCGAGGATTCTTCCTCCTCGCCCTTGTTTTATCATTTGTTTTGCAGCATGTTTGTAACAGAGCATGACACCTCTAACGTTGATAGAGAATAGCTTATCCCATTTTTCAACATCCACTATGAGAGGCAATATAAGTATGATAAGGGATATAGAATCGATAGCCGGGAGCATATACTTTCAGTGATGGGGCTGTGATGCGCAACACCTGCATTCGCGACCATCTGAGAAGAAGGTTATGTAGTATTACTATGTAGTGAAAATGGTAAACCCACTATATCAAGTCCTCCGAGCTTATCTACGGTTGTCTTCACTATATTTTCTACATGCTGCTCCTGGCTAACATCACCACATACGACGAGAGTCCTGATACTGGGGTGCTCTTCTGCAATTTCCCGGGCAACTGATTCAAGTTTTTCTTTGTTCGTGTTGGTATCATTCAAACCAAGGTTATATCCATCAGCAGCGAGTCGTAGAGAGATCCCACGACCAATTCCTTGAGCAGCGCCGGTAATGATAGCTACTCCTTTCGACAAAGACATTATTTGTTTTTGCTTACAAAGAGAAATACTTCAGTCATTTCTGCGGGTATTATTGATTATATATTAAAATAGAAATTTATATTGTCCAACGGCAAGAATATCTCGGACGCTTTCTGAGTTTATTTTTTCCTAGAAGGGATAGAGACCCTGGTAATTCATATTTATATTACATAAAACCAATTACCACGTGCTTTTACAGAAACGCGATGTATCTTTATGTCAATAGTAGAGCTAGCAGTAACCTTGAAGATATACACATTATCATAGAATTATGTTAAGCTATTCGCTACTATCTATGGTATAAGGGTCGTAGGGATGTTTGGAAGACTACTTACACCACTTGTAACTCCTCTTGTTTCTCGGTTTGACCTTTCACCACGTCCAGAGCAGTCATTCCAAAACGCGGAAGACCTTGAAACAGCCTCAGCGGAGAACTTTGCACGGGATGTAATGATAGAAGTGATGCGAAATTCTATTGAATCTCTGAAGGAAGCTAATAGTCTCAAGGACAAAATACAGGTATGGCTAGTAATTTAAAACTAGTATTGAGTAGATGGTTAACAGTACCTAGTTGATGAATGAAATACATCGAATCATGGTCGAAGAAGCGTGTACAAAAAATGTCTTCCGTGAACTGGATGGATATCTACTTACTGTGAATATTCTCGCAATCTTGCAAGCGCACCTCGAGCAAGAAGATATAAACGAAGTACAAGATGGAGCAAGGCTTGCCTTTATACTCCTCGCAGAGTCTCTTAGCGATCAAAGCCAAAATCAGAACTATTTCAAAGTATGAAGTTCCTATTTCTATGTATCCATATACTTCACGAGCTTTGATCCTAGAAACACGTGGGATATGATACAATTGGCGCGACACTAATCCCCTTACTGAAAGATAGCAGAACAATCGATCATACTCTTGGGCTAATTCTTTCTGCGTCGCAGGAGAACTTTTCCTTGGTTGATATTTTCTGCACTCTGCGATCCCGGGACGACCCCAATACGAAACCGGACTTCTCCTCATATAAGAGTTTGCTTGGTACAATTAAGCACGTCGAATTTCTAACCTTGCTAATTTCAATTCTCCCTTCAACTCCTGGAGATGATCCATTTCCTTTGAAAGCCGTTTTTGCGCTTCTTGAATTGCTTATATCGTATAATCATCGTAATAAGGTGCTTTTGAGCAGCACGTCACTGTTTAGAAATATCTTTGACTATTTCATGAACACCGATAACTCGGATACAGTTGTTCGCCCGTTATTACACAGAATTCTTCGTAAGCTTCTTGAAATAGGCGTTGATATAGCGGATGTACGGACCCTTTTTCGCTCTGTGATACGGAAGGATAGAACTTTGGATACTCATGTTTTGGAAATCGTTCGATCTGGCATAAAGGCAAAATGGCCGATGCACCTTTCTATGGGAGAAAAAGCATACATGTCTTTCATGGAAGAGAACGTTCGTGGTCTACCCTCAACTGGGTTGACTTTTATGGTATGTAAACAAATTCCCTAAATATGATGTCTTATTGAGATTCTCTCATCCTTACCTACAGATTTGGTTATACATCGAACAACTGCCTTCAGGTACAAGTTGTACAATATTCAGTGCAGTTTCCAAGGATGATAGTCTCTTAAAATTGTCTCTGCGTGACGATGGTTTACTTGAATTGAGAAGCTCCGGAAACAAGGAGAGTGCTGTGTTTCAGCAAGCAAGGCTACCAAAAGGGAAATGGACACATGTAACACTCATTCATCACCCACATCGGGCTTCGAATCCCACCATACGTAAGTTTCACAACTCTTGGAGGCTATCTCAAATAAATATATCAATGTACTTTATTGTAGGTATATTCCTTGACGGTCTTCTGGTAGAATCCCGGCAATGGCCATACCCCGAACAGATTCTACAACTCAAGTAATCACATATTCCGTTGGTGGAAAGAACACTGATACGAAATCAGTAATGAATTGGTGTCTGGCTTCGGCTTACCTTCTTTCTCTTCCAATTGGTACGTGACTAGCTGTTAGTTATTTCTCCGTTATTCACTTTGATACTTCTAGCGGATGACCTACCACGCATCATACATCATCTAGGACCACGATACATGGCACATTTCCAGGCCCAAGGGTTACATGCTTTCCTCACGTATGAAGCCGCTACCTCACTGAATATCTACCTGTCTGGTCTTGTGGCCCAACGCCATGGTTCTGGAAAATTAGCAAACCAGGTACGGACGAATGTGAACCCGAGCGCCTCTTCAATGCTAGGTATACTTGCAGACGGCATCGGAATCTCTGAGGATGCATTTATTTTTTCTATCTCTCCCTTTGGGTACAGACATGAAGCAGATGACAGTACAGATAGTGAACCCCTTAAAGCTCCCAGATTTATATACTGAACGGTGTGTCCAATACGAAAACGTTGTCATCGTCGGGACGTATGCGTCTTGAAGTTGTAGGGGACATATTCCCGGTAACTCGTGAGTGCCTTGATGTGTCGCTTTCCAAAATTGGAGGGGCCCCAGTTGCATTGTATCTTGTTGAACAGGCATCTGTATGTTCGAGTAGTAGCAATATGGTTACATATATTTCCTTTCTCACTCTCTATTTGAATATAGACTTCCCATGAATTATCGCGAGCCCTCGGAGTGTTTGTCGATGGAGCAAGAACTAGTTGGCAAATGTCCGATGATATGGAACGGCTCGGTATGTTCTATTACTATGCATCACGGTTCCCGTCTCTAACATACTACTGTCACTGTTAAGGGGCGTACGAGATTCTCGCTCATATCCTGCGCACTAAAAGTCAACTGATCAACTTTACGTCCTTTGAGACTCTTTTTGAATTCTTCGGTGTTAATTCCCGAACCCCTGAGTATGTTTCGTTAAAAGTACTGGGAAACTCATGAAGTCCTGATTTTGAAGTATCAACCACTTTTCTATAGTACATCTGTTATCGCAAACACTCTCGCATATCGAGTTATCGCACTTGACTTCGGAATCTGGTCACTGGCACGCCCAGAGATACAACAAACTCAACTAGAACATTTTTCTACTTTACTAATCACAAGTAAATTTCGTTTGTTTAATGCCAAGCAGCGCATCGCAAAGCTTGGTGTCGTAAGGAAGATACTCTTTGCACTCCAAACAAATTGGTTTTCCACTCCAGAGCTGCTTGAGCAATTGATTTCAGCTCTGAAGATTGTTTCCCAAGCATGCTTCATAGCTGATGAAACAATAAAGCCGATAGTATCTTACCTAGCTGCAAATCTTCACGAAGGTATATTTCAGTAATTATTTTCTATTGAATGTCGTTTCAAGCTTCCTCTATCGCTTTTTAGATAGAACTCGAGCTTCCTCCCTCGATCTACGGTTTCTCATATAGATGATACACATATACGGGAGAAAGCAGAAAAAGTTCTTGTAGCATTTGTCTCTATCCTTTCCATTGGATCTAATCTCGGGAAGTTATCCGCCGCCCTACCTTTACCTCGTATATGCTTACTTTTGCTCGGGGATCAGCCAACTCCAATTATCGCAACACAAGTCTTGGCTATAATCGCACTCGCACTGAAAACATCGACGTCTTTCTCGAGAAAATTTGAATTAGTTAGTGGCTGGACGGTGCTAAAGGTGACTATTCCTAGTGCATGGAATGCAGAGGTCCAAACTCTTGCCTTTGACATACTTCTGGGAAGGAACCAAAAAGCTAGGGCGTCGGATGATTCTCAGCGTAGACCAACAATTGCTTGTTCTCAAATAGCTCCCACAATACTTGCTTCTCTGGACTATGGGCTCTCAGCGATTGTGAGGGGTGAAGGCACACATATAGGTAAACAAATGTTTCTTACTATTTCTGTATATACAAAGCTCATGTATGAGAAGATAGTGTAGAGTCCCTACTTGAAGAGTTGATCAATTTGCAATCCGACTCCCCGGAATTCCGTTTATTGTTTAAATCTCAGCAAACAACGGAGATACTGATCTCTGCGTATTCAGAGTTTGTCTCTAGTGGACTGAAGTGCTACGAAAATAGGCACAAGTGTGTTCGAGTCCTGGAAAAGATGAATCATCTGGTACTCGCTTTGGCGATGGACAAAATTGTAAATAACAGTCAGAGACAGGAGGTATATATCATATTACTATATTTGTTAAATCAGAGCTCATTGAAGCCTAATATAACTCTGATAAGATGATGAATATATTCAAAAAGGCGGAAGTCCTCTTGACCACAGATCCGTATGGTACCGAGGTTACAAAAACGACTCACGTAGAACAGCGGAAACGTCCTGGGAGTATTTTACATGTAGCGCAAGCTAGCGTACAGGTTTTGGGAGAAAGAGCCTATCAAAGAACAGCTGCGAAGTTAAGGGAATGGAGGAAGAATATCATACTCAACGAGAAAAAGCGACTACGACGTACCGCTATAGATATGTGAGCTCCCGAGCGGCCAAATCATTTACTACGCTAATATTTCCAATAGTCGTGAATATCGGCGCCGTGTTGAACAATCCACAGAATGGAGGAATAGTCTACACGATGATAGGGGCCTATGGCCTGTCGAACAGTCGCTCCGGAGTTGGTTGCTTGACGAAACTGAGGGTCCTTGTAGAACCAGGTATACTATCTGACTGCGGATATGAATATAGGCTCACATACGAATATCACAGGAAGAAGCTGGAGCGCCAGTTTAAGCTTATGCCAACAACCGTCAGCCATGAAACCTCCCGTATCATCTCAGAACCGGATGGCGATGCTCAATCATTCATTCAGGTTGAGCTTGTTGTTCCACCATGGGCCGAGGGTTACGAGTTCCAGTCAACCGAAGGTAATCCTGCTTCACATATTTTTGATACGCCTTAACTCTCTTTCTAGGGGAAGATTGGATAGATGATATTGCGGATGATAAGCAACGCAGAGTCAGGCGTGAGCTCATGAGTGGTGACACCATCGAAGCCTTCTGTAACGTAACTCGTATCGTTGGGGTCGACTCTTCCCGTTAGTAAAATGGACTCACTTGATGCGAATATACTCTCTGAAATAAGGTTCATCTTCTATAGCGGGTCTATTGATATTAGGCAGAAACTACCTTTATATGTTGGATGGCTTAGTCGAGAACGAAGAGGGGGAAGTTATCGAAGCTCAAGATGCTCCAAGAAATTTGTTGACTGTACCTGGTTCTGTTCTCGATTTAGAAGGGAAGCAGAAGGCGCAGAAATGGTATATCTACACATATTGTTTCTGAAAACTACTCATTACGAGAATAGGTCATTTGATCAGTTAGCTTCCTTCAGCCGCAAGACTTGTCTCTTTAGAGACGTTGCGTAAGTTACCATCAATGTTACATATCTTCAAATCTAACACGCTCTTAATTAAAGTCTAGAGCTATATTTCAAAAATAGTCGGAGTCTTTTGATAGTATTCCCCAACAAAAAACTTCGGCAGGAAATATGTGACAGAATCACAAAGGCGATTGCCAACAGCAATATATCTTTATCCCGTTCTCCACTGCTTTTTCAACGATCACCTTTGGTTGGGAAAATGCATGCAAGGGTCCTTTCGGGTGTACGCGACGAGCTTTCAATCGCCCAACGTAAATGGCAGGCGAGAGAGATCAGTAATGTATGGTATTCACTATTTATAAGTGATGTATCTAATAAACTCAATAGTTTACGTACATCAGTATTCTTAATCAGACTTCTGGGAGAACACCAGGGGATGCTACGCAATATCCTGTTTTTCGTAAGTGCATAAACTTATTTCATCATGGTTACCGTACCGATCACGTACACTTAGCTTGGATAATAGCGGACTATACATCGGAAACATTAGACCTCAATTTACCATCAAGCTTCAGAGAGTGAGTTGATATCCTCGGCGTTCATAGAACCTGTGCTTAATATCCTAGTCTCACACGACCCATGGGTGCCCTTTCTGAGGCGAGGCGTGATGCCGCCCGACAACGATACGAAAACCTCAAAAGTGTCGGGGAGGTTCCATTCCATTATGGCACACACTTTAGTTCATCGATGATTGTCTGCCACTTTATGATCCGATTGGAACCATTTACTCACATGTTCAAGACTCTCCAGGTGCGTGCTTTCTCTTCTCTTCTTTGTCGATCTTCTTAAACCTAGGTTAATTAATTAAGGGCGGGGACTGGGACCTTCCAGACAGACTGTTTATGTAAGTCTACGAACGATAGAGTGTAATCTGTACTGACTTATACTACAATATTCTCAGTGATATTTCGAGGGCATACAACTCTGCTTCCCAGGACGTACGAGGTGATGTTCGAGAACTAATCCCTGAATTCTTCACATGCCCTGAGTAAGTATTCGCATATGGTAATTCACACATAGGAAATGACGTAGGTCATAGGTTTCTTCAGAACTTGAACAACCTTGATTTTGGTGTTCAACAAAGTACCGGGGAAAAGATTCATGATGTCAAACTTCCACCATGGGCAAAGAATGATCCCCTTCTTTTCATCTTGGAACATCGTAAGGTTGCTATAGTATACAGTTCACTATCTCAACATACTGACGAGAATCAAGGCATTAGAATCCGATTTTGTTAGTGAAAATTTACCAGCATGGATCGACTTGATATGGGGGTTTAAGCAACGAGACGCTGATGCCTTGAATGTCTTTCATCCACTTAGTTATGAAGGATCAATAGGTAGCTTGGTGTGATCCATCATGGAAAAGCAGCTAACTCGTCGCTACAGATTTGGATAAAATCACCGACGAGTTAGAACGGGAGGCTACTGTCGGTATAATTCATAATTGTTAGCTTCCAATCTTATTCGTACTATCTCTTTCTTCAAAATAACATTGAAATTTCTTCGCAGTCGGGCAGACTCCGAGAAAATTGTTTGACACACCCCATCCTCCTCGGTATATGCAAGGGCCAACAACCCTACCCCTGGGTACTCAGTATGGCATAGTGGAAGATATTCATCAACTCATTCAGTCTTCCCGACCAGTTGCAGGTAAATACTCTATTAACCTTACTTCTTTATTAATCAAAGTGAAATCCAACTTTTGTTTCAGAAATCCCCGAATCAGTAGCTTCCCTTGTTATTGATATGGTCTCAGAGCGCATCATACCCTGCCCCGTTGAAATACTTTGTATTCCACAGTACCCTCATGAACAAATTGCATGGGGATTTGTGGATCAAAGTGTAAAACTCCTTGTAGACAAAAAAGTTAGTTTACGTAATGAGAGAGTTTGACTAAATTGGCTGACTAATGATACGCTTTCTCAGGTTATTCAAGTTGCTGAAGCAGTGTCCTGTCTCTGTGTAGCCTCCATTGATTCTGAGAATCTCATTACTGGATCAACTGATTCTATGGTTCGCCTTTGGAAACTAACAAGAAGGGATGGCCGTACCTCTTTATCGCTTACTCATATGCTTAGGGGACATGAAGATAGTGTTCTCTGTGTTGCTGCATGTAAAGCTTGGTCTCTTGCGGTTAGTGGATCCAAAGATGGAAGTGCAATCATCTGGGACCTAAATAGAGCAGTGTACGTGAGATCGATATATCATGTATCCCAAAGCGGAAGAGAGAAAGGTAAGGAAGATAACAGTGTGTATCTTGTGGCTATCAATGAATCAACTGTAAGATCTTGTTTTACCAAAAATAGCACTGTGAGTTCTCACGGCTGACTGTGCTTCTAATAGGGCTTTATTGCCACATGTTCTGCGAAGAAACTTTGTTTACATACACTTAACGCTTATCCGATTGCTGAATTGGACCTCACACTTTCTCAGCCTTCTGAAGGTCGGATAACTTCTCTAGCCTTCCATGAACGAGAGTATTCGCGCATCGGCTTACTAGCAACTGGGACATCTACTGGTGCAATTGTATTCCGTACCTGGACTGTGGCGGATACACCTCCAGGTGAGAAGGCTCAATGGAGGCTTTTGACCTTACGGACTGTCAGAAGTCGAGAAGGATTTGGGAGATATACTTTACGTATCACCGCCTTGCAATTCGTTGGGTTAGCAAATAATGATTTCCATCATGACTACTATTTTTTGACATTCTCCTTTGATGACAGAGAAACACTTTATCATGGAGACGAAAATGGCACGGTTTTCTCTTGGGATTTGCCTGACTAATTTGATTTAGGCTGTGTTCAAAGTATCTATTGCTCACGGTTATTAGACAATGTACAAAAGGTAGGCTGTGAGATTTAGTAGTAGCTACACATATTAAGCGAGAAATAGTTATACATGCTGATTTATTTATGAGATAAGAAAGGGGGGGCTGTGGAAAACTAAGGAAACTGATATAATACAGATTGCTGGATATTGTACACAAAAATATGTATGTGTCGCGCACCAAGTTCTACAGATATCTATTTGATACATTAAGAGATAAAAAGGAAGCAGATAAAAATACATAGTAATAGTTGGGTAGAAATCCAATAACATCAGTGCCACAAGGATATGTGATGCCGAGTCATGTCACAGAATATAGAACTAAGTAGATTTCAGAGAGCCAAAGTCAGACCGAAGAGAGCTGGGAAGAAGACAAAGATAAAATTGAATTGTAAATCGGATTTACGAGCACGTCTTCTGGAGCCTGATGCATCATTAGCCATTGCACCAACAGTCCCTGCTTTCGTAGTAACTTCAGGAAACGAGGCTGATGTAGACGGGTTTTTCACTTCCATAGTCACAGTCACAATGTCATTCATGTCACTAACTGGCAGTGCCGTTGACACGAAGTTCCCGGTGGATAGGATAGACGAATTTAAGGGCCTACAAGCGTTGTCAACACCAGATAATGATTTGGTTTGCGCCATGCAGGAGTTATCATCTAAATAGGCAGACTTGTTTTGAGACGGGATAGTGATAGAGAAATCGGAGCTATATATCGTAATAGGAGGCGCTTTGAAACGTAGAACGCTTTGGTCGGATTATACGAAAGGAGGAAAAGATCGCCTTAGTAACTGTAGTAAAAGAACCTTATGCCACTTACAATTTCGACACGGTTCCGGGAATTTCTGAGGGAATAAATACATTTTGAAGCATTTGTAATGGATCCACGTCGTTTGCCAGAGTCATGAGATATTTCTAAACATATGTACAGCAAAATGAGTGTTCGCATACTAAGAGAAACTTCTCTCAAGGAGTCGAGTAACCCTGAAGCCCTTGTCTTACAGTTTCGTTAAACAGCTCAATTTGAATTCTACCAAGTTCATTGAGTCTTGGTTTATCGCCAGAATCAATCCAAGTTATAGTGTTCCAAGCACCAGCACGAAAGACAGTTTTTGCAATAGGTTGAGTAGGATATAAGCCTGCTTCGACTGATGAGCACAGAGAGTAGATGATAGCTAATAGTAGCGACACAGACTTCATACTTGTTTCAAGGAAAGTACAAGAGATAGATTGGATGAGAACAGAACCAAATTGTTCGATAATGAAAGTGGCAGTACAAGGGGCGTACCCAGCGCGGCGTGTGACATATGGCACATCAAAGGGATCGAGGTCACATGTTTATGTCACGCCGGAGTCCGCTCTTTTTCTCCTCTTGCGAACACAAAGTTCACCTCCGTCTTATATTCTACCCGAGACTCGCGCATTTTTCACTCGGATCTATTTACTTATACATTAACATGTTGAATTTACGGCCTGCCGACTGTATTTGAATGGCCATCTTTGTCCCGCTTGCGAAGTTCTTGTCGGTCTCTAAGCCTAAGGTTTTGATGTAGCGTAATTCTTAATGATTCTTTTCAGCGCGCACAAGTTTATCATCCTGCAAATATATCGAAAGTCCGGTAATACTCTGAACTGATAAGATCTAATGCTTTATGCAAGTATGTCGCCACGATAAAGGAGAATAGCTCTCTTTCAGAGTGAATATCAAATGGATGCATCCCATTGTCTCCATTATTAAATACTAAATTCATTTTTGGCCTTAAGGAATAAGTTGTTGCTATTGCACCAAACTCGTTGCCGAGTTTCTTTGCCTCCGGACCATCGTAACCGCTCGGTGTCTTCACAGCATCATTGGCAGCGTGCTCTTAATTCTGTATCGACTTCAGATCCAGATCCGGTTTGTTTCTATCGCACGGCATCTCAGTAGTGGCAAAGTTTTCTAGCACTTCACTTCAACCGACGTGAGCAAATTCGCTGAAACGTACTAGTATTAGAACTCCGGAACACATAAGTAGTTAGCAGAAGAACTATGCTTTCTCTCTTGAACCCCTGATAATCTACGACATCTCTCATTGGAGTCTGTATATCGTCATTCAGATTTACCAACATTATTGGGTGCACAGATTCACTCCTCTATCCTCCGCCCTTGGGGATAGATAGCTTTATGTCTGAAACAAGAAATGGCATTGCGAACGAGAGTCTGTATCCAAATTCTGGAGTCAGAAGTATTGCTGAAGATTTTCTTGTCGCTAAACCGGGGACGTGCAGTACTCAGTTAACTTCAAGGCTAGAATGTACCGCATACACCACACCAATCAACTCTAATAACCATTCATTGCAAGGTATGTCTTCTTAACAGTGATTTCCTCATGACATTGAAAATCTGTCAGATATACCCTATAGAGTCTACAGAGATCCAGACAATAATGTGGGCCAGGTATACCCCTCAGCTTTCAGTATGGATTATTCATATCCTTCGTCATCGACGACTAAGCCCATGGATCATTCTCTCTGTTGTGATTCAGGAAGCCTCGGACCAAACACGGCCTATCACAGGGACTGCTTCCCATCTAATTTGGCAGAGCCTTGTCTGCGAATAAGTAAACTGAATTCCCTCCATGGTCGAAGAAGCCCTTTAAGAAATTTGACTATAGTGGAGGACCCTGTCTCCCAACATCCTTACAACATGACGTCGTCCCTGCATTCCTCCTCTGACCTGCTCTCATCTTCCGAACATAATAATGACGGAGGATCAATCACTCCAAGTCCTTCCCTTTCTTCGTTAAGTTATCGATCGTCCAGTGCTCAAATTTCGTCACAACTTGGATCCCCGCTTTCATCTATTTCTGAACTCTCTGAAGAGAGGCCACGACAACGTAGGCGCATCATCCCGCAAGATCTCGATCTTCTTGTTCAATCAGATGTTCGTAACGCGCCGAATGCTTCGCATCGTCTAAGTATGAAGAGGACAAAAAAAACACGCCAATGCCGAACGAATACTTTAAAAGTGGAAAGGGGGAAGGTTCGTAATGCAGATATTAACACGCTTCGACTTCTTTCTAATCAGCTTCTCCATTCTCTAGAAAAATATCTCTTCTTCAGCTTATCCTAATGGGTCTGCGTCATTCTCAACGTTTGTTGTCGACCCCACTCCATTAAATTCTGAACCTCCAGGTGCCACGTATATGTCTACAATGGACTTCGAGGCAAACTCCGATAGTCAATTATTCGAGCACGGGCCTACTGACCTTCCCCGCGTCCATACATAGGAGGTCCGGATGCTGCCAGCCCTTGGAAGCCTCGAAAAAATCTAGGTACGATCCCGGGAAGTGCGTTAGATTATGTGAGTTTGAAATTGCTTTATTATGATCACCTTTAATGCACTTAATCTCGATCATCACCTCCGCCTCTCGCTTTTTTTTTCCTAATACATACTATTTCCAAGCGATTGCTCACGTTTACACTTTCACCCATCCCAGCTCCCTGTTGTTGAAGACCGTATAGAACGTCTTGAGAAAGCACTGCATGCATATGTACGTTACCGCGGAGAACAGGCATTGCGGAACGCAACATTACCCGGACTGCCTCACGATGATAATGTCGCCTCCTCATCGGACAATCGATGGACGTTAACCGCCTTCGAATGGCTTCCTATGAATAGCTTGTGATATGTATTAGTATTCCTTGTACTCTATTTCATACCTCTTTAGAGATCGGACATCACTATCATCACTCTGGACTTGAATTTCTTACTGCAATAATCTGTTTTGTATAATTACGGAATGTATTATGTATATCGCTATAACGCTTTTAAAGTATTTCAATTATTATCTGAGATATAGGCATGAAATAAGTGCAACAAAAAATCGTGCCAAACGCATGAAGAAAGTAAAAGCTTACGAGTTAGAAAATAGGACCTGATATGGGAGCAAAGAACCCTGTATAGACCTGATTCTTGGCTTCTCTTCTCTGATCACCGAGCCACACCGGGGGCTGTGCAGCTGAAACTTATTTTCCGCCAAGATCTTGGTCGCAAAAGGTAGAAATTTCGATAGTTTTTCCCAACATAACGCTGATTTTTGTTTTTACTGGTTGCTGAGAGTGTATACAACATAGTTTTATGCCTCGTCATCTGGCCCATGTCTTTACATCTTGTTTTTTCGGACTATCGCATCATCAAATTTTCGTAAGCTAAGTAACTATGTTATCCAATACAGTACAGACACCCATATACTTTAATGAGTATTGGGTAAGGGCATAGACTACTTGAGCCTCCTCGATCTCAGAGTAACACCCAATTGCGAGATAGAAAGGTCCTCGGAAAATCTTGCTTGTATTCGATGATCTACTTCTGCTGTTCCCAAACTCCTTATGTCAGTGGGCGCTAATGCGTCTATTCAGCGTGTCGAGGATCCGTATTCTTTTTCATATACCTTAAGGGTTCTGTATCAGGTTGTTATTGTGTTCGAGGCTATAATATTTTGGCTGAGCTATCTCAACCACGAGCCCACGGTGCCTAACATGATTGTTCCTTAAGGATCAAGGCTGGTAAATAAACGTTATAGACGGATCAATTTTAAAAGTTGTTGTTAATTTCTATCAGGTGGGAACTTGAAACCCAGCTCATTATGTTCATCGTACAAGTTTGCGAGATCAGCTTTGAAACGAAACTATATAAGTGCCACGATTACATAGTCAGCAATCATATGAGCTTGGATTGAGAATATAATTTATGTATGAATACGTTGTTATAATCCTATCATTGATCATGTATCACGTCTTTTCGGTTTGATGGAGATATTTTTTGCGTTGATCCATCCGCTGATACAATTGATAAAATCTAATCATAGAATATGTACCGGTCTATTTTTCCTAAACTGACACTATAAGATACAAACGTGCATCTAGTTCGGATCAATTTTCCGTCCTGTTGAACAGCATTTGTTCTCTGCTAATGATGAGACTCAGCACTTGAAGCTATTGGGACATCTTCAACGTATGTGTGGCCTGTACATATAGAATGTCCAACTAGAAAAGCAGAAGTATCGAGATTGAGATCTATTCTTTTTTCGTTGTCATGAATCATAATAAACAACATTCTTTATCATATATAATCTATTTTAATAGAACTTACAAGTGGATAGAAAAAGTTTTCATGCACTGGAAGGATGATAATCTTCAAAATCAATTGCCTGGGTACTTCTTGCATTAACCTGTACTTTATAATCGCGAGAAATCAGCTTAATTTTCGTATCGTGAAACGAAGTAGTTTGAGTGTTTAAGCAGCCCTCTCTTGATGTAACTGTGATTACCTACGACAACATATGTTCTTGCATTAAATTAATGATTAATAATATAATATCATGAAGTAAGCCCATCCTTATCTGCAAACGGGTAAGGGAACTTATTACATAATAATTAAACTCCCCTTAAAACAGAACAAAAATTATATGCAGAACATGTACAATACATGTACATATGGTATGACTATATACTTGGACCAGACAAGAAGTGGAAGGGAAAAGAGTGGGAAAGCTAGGATCACACACTAAGTTTATTTCAGGCGCTATCAATAGTTTATTAATTGGATGATTATGCTGATTGGGCAAAATCTCAATTCGCGAGTATCCAATTAAAGGAATCGATGAAAGACATTAAGATATGGAAAAAGAATCTGAATAGAAAGCAAGTTAATACATACGAGAGAATGACATGACACATGAAACAATTCGTGATAATGACAAAGTGCATGTTCGTTGTGAAAGACGGACTAATGCGGGAGAGCTCTCGTTACTTCGCCACGTTAAAAAATAGACACCGGGTTGATGTAAATAAAGCGCGTAGAAGGAGAAAAAGATTGTAAGGAAATGCAAGGAAGGAGTCATAATGCAATAGAGACAGATGGAAGCAAAAAAAGTCGAAATACTAAACCACAAAAAAGCGTCTCGCCTGCCAGCAATTGCTTATTTCTATGTAAGAAACACAAAGGCCAACAAAGGCCAGAAGTAGAAAATCATGAAACCAGGAATTCATGAAACATACTAGGAATCATCTACAAGTAACGAAGTCAAAGTAGCATACCATCAAAAATGATTATAGAATACAGTTAAACTTGAATCTATGCTACCGCTTGCGCTTTCCACCTGCGCCGATAGGGCCCTCCCCGGAGGAACCTGACGATTCATCTACAAGTGCATATGGGTCTTCTGCATCACCAAACACATCACCATCACTAACCTCATCTGCCCCAGGGGAGCTCACAGGGCGGCGACTTGTAAGGCCCTGCATAGCAGACGGTGCAGATGAGGACGAGGCGCCAGGTATTGTTGCTAGATCGGTATTAGTGAAAGCTGGTATTGGAGGCAGTGGAGGAGCAGCAGGCATGTCTACATCTTGACGAGGTGTTCCTAGTTCATGTTCCGTCTCTAACATTGGATATTCGTCTAAATCTTCAGGAACACCCTCGATATGAGTCGCCGGATGAGATGGTAGATTTCCATTCCTAAGTGTTGCCATACTTTCAACGGCCCGCCTTGGCATGGACGGGGCCGCCTCACGCTCAACCTCTGTTTCTGCGCCAGTGTTTAATTGAGCATTTAGCGCAGCACTAACATTCAAAATAGCGTCATCAACATCCATAACACCTTCAGTAGGTAGAGATACCGCTGAAGGCGTGTGTTCCATATCTCCAGATCCCGTGGAATCATCCGCATTGTCAATGTCTTCGACTTCTACATCTTCCTCAAGGTTTGCGAACGTTCTGCACAGCGGACAAGAGAATCCGGGGTGGTGCATTATGAGCATCGGGCGGATGCATTTGTAGTGAAAAACATGCGAACATGGAGCAATAAAGAGAGATTGATGTACCGTCACCGAGAAGAGACAGATACAACAATCAGAAATGCCTGATTTTGCAAGTGAATTCTTTGCAGTGGCTTTATCGGATGATGGCTGAGCAGACAACGCCTTCAACTGCTTCATGGCATTCGTGCTTTAAACATTGTTAAGCATTCCCGCACTTATGAGATAAGACAGAACATACTTAAATGCATTAGCCTGAGCTTGCCACTCTCTTCCAAGTTCGATCCTCATTTTCACGCACTTGTAGATATCTTCCGTACCACCCTGATAGTCTACACCTAATTGTAAGACATCACCATCTTTGATCGGGAAAGGCTTCGAATCCGTGTTGGGGGTTGATAGTCTGATATGATTCAGGAAAGTTCCGGATGAAGATTTAGTATCCCTGATGTAAAATGTTCCTCCTATATCACACCAAACCTCAGCGTGTGCACGACTGACAACCTTACTTTTGAATGCAAGCTTGTTTGTATTTTGCGCATTGAGTGCAGCGACACCCAAACCGGAACGGTCCGTGAAGCGACCTATGCGGAGGGGTGTATCACCTTCACGCACATCCCGTGAGATAGGTTCGAAGTGTAAGGAGCGTGATGAGTCCAGATGTGGGACAAGACGAATACGGTGTGATCTGGATGTCCCGCCGGGAGCCTGAGGCGCTGCTTGCGGTGAGGTGGCAGTTACCTGTAGGACAGCAGGTGGAGGTGGAGGAGCTGAATCAACTGGAGAAGCATTTGCAGATACAGAAGGGTTAGCAGACGATGGACTGAGAGCACCATTAGCTGAGCGTCGGCGACGAAGCATGTGTGTGAAATTGTGAACTCCACTTGGAACACTTGCGCCAGTGTTCACGCCTGATGGCCAAGCGCTAAAAGCGTGGGATGTATTACTTGTTGAGGGCTGGAGACCATTTGCCGCTGGGCGTCGTCTGTGCCCAGGATTTGGAGAAGGCGGCTGTTGAATAGGCATAGCAGCTGACGAGGATGGAGGAGGGTCGACGTCGTGGAGAGAGTCAAGATGAAGGTTTGGAGGTTGCTGATGTGATTGAGAAGTGCCGCGAGGACGAACACGGAGAAATGAGCCAAGAATGGACTGGCGTTGTGATGGTTGGACGTGAGTGTCGGTAACCAGCGGTACCCCGACTGGATCCATGCAAGACGACACGACGTACAGCGGATGACAATGAAGACGGGGATTTCTAGCAGTCGAGAGGACAGGCGACGAGGAGGAGAGGGGACAAATAGAATGACAGGCTTCCTTTATCGAGCTCAATACGTACTAATTAGGAAAGTAAGTTAGTGGCTAGCCCTTGCCACAACAGACAAAACAAGCTCTCTCTCGTGTCTCAGTTCAAGCAGTTCGCCCCTGTCTCTTTATATGTTCAAATACGTCTCTCTCTCCACTTCTACATTCATCATCACAGAAAGAACATAATTCTAGTGCGCTTCATGTAGAGGGGAAAGAGGTAGAACACTCGGTTTCGGCGAGGTGATCATGTCCGATTCGGTAAAGGCTGAATGTTGCCGACGGTCACGGTCATTTATCCTGCTCTCCAGCTAACGAGGGTTTCACAAGTTCTGCGTCCGCATTATAGATAAATCAACTCGCTCAGGGTAGTTTATAGTAAGTTGTTATGACACTGGACCTCTCACTAATGCGTACAGCATTCCAGTGTTACTCTCCACACTTACTTTGTTTCGCAGTCGTATTTATACGCACAAGATTATTTTAAGTCCTCTTATTTATTAATAACTTCGATAAAAACTACTATCACATTTTTGAAAAGCTGAAAAAAATACTAGGAAATATAGACAAGCAATGACATTCGAAAACAAAAGCAGGAGTATGAACGAGAACAAAATTCGATGTAGAAAACAAGGAAAACGTTTTTTGATAAATCCAAATTGAACAAAGAAAGAATAATTGTAATTTTCACCGTAAAAGAGATCATGAAGGTTCGTAAGGAATGAGACGAGAAAATCTTGCACGGCAAAGTTCAGAAATTTGTAGCACTGAATTCCGCTCCGAGGTGCGAGCCAGGAGAATCATGGCTCGAGTTATCCATTGTGATGGCCATATCTGGAGTGACCAGAGAATCATCCCAGTAGTTCCAGTCTGCCTCCGCATTCCAGAAAGGGATCGTAGGCTTAATGGCTCGCATATATGGCTCATTTCCCTCTATCATTGATGGAAGGCTCAGACTATCAGACATCGATCGCGCTCGTGATCCATACTCAAAAGTCGGATTGTAGTATGCACTTGAGGCAAGGCACGGTACACTCATGAAATCCACGCGGAACCTCTCATCTTCCTTTACTTTAGAGAAGGAAGGCGTATCGTTCTAAAAATAAAGGCAATTTATTAGCTTCGCTATGCAGATTAGTTGTATTATTCATATTCTTACGAGATCTTCAAAATCATATTTCTGAAGCGAATCAAACATTCCTCGAAATAAAGAATTGCAGGCACCGCCGTCATCTGAGCTTTCTTCCATGGGTTCGCTTCTTGTAAAACTCAAGGGTGAAGTGGGTGGAGAGGTAGCTAGTGAAGGGGATCTAAGCAATCGTTCGGGTGTGGGCTCTGGGGTGGGCATCGACTTCTTAGGTCTAGATGGGGTCGAAACAGAATATGGCTTAGATACTTCGCTCGCCCTCCCCGTCGTAGTATTGGTTTCGTCTCCGATTTTCCTCGACCGTCGTTCCACTGACTTACATACTCGTCTCGGAGGAGTGACAGGAGTCTCATCAGTCTTCTTGGGTACGAATTTATATTCGGGATACTTTTCGCTATGTCGTTTTTTCTCCTGTTTAGCCAATTCTTCAAATCTGCTCCTTTCTTCGCTCGATGCAACTTTCCACATATTTCCTATTTCAATCGATGCTACATTTTGTTGTACCGTTCTTACTTTTCCACTTTTGAGGATATGTGAGCGGTACAGAATAAACGCATTTTTAGGACGGGGAATATAATTCGGTCCTCGTGCAGATGCACGGCCTGAATGATTGCGTTTGTTCTGTAAGAAGGTAGGAGAACTGTGGGAATTGCTCGAGCCATTCAGATTGGAGGGATGCGGGAGCGATACAGTAGTTGAAGTGGGAGATGTGGCAGGAGTCGAATTGGGAGTGGGTTGTTGGATCACCGTGTGAAATTCTCTGAGGCTATCTTCCTTCTTAACATGAGGTTTGTGTAAGTCGTGAAGGAGTTGATTATCATAATCCGCTGTGTATGCGCACAAGTATGTGTTAGTAAGAGTGGACCTACAACCATAAATAATGGTATTGCTACGCAAACATACCTATACATTGATCTGTATTTGGCATGGCCGTCTTATTCTCAGCAGTGTTACGAAAACGAGGCATTACCAAACTATTCAAGTACGGTACGAGTAATTGAGTGTGGGGGGATGCGATGTTGATGTAAAGGCGGATATCCGAGCGTTTTTAAAGTACATTGTAGAGCGATCGAGGCAATACAGTAGAACAATCCCGACCTTTTGCACAAAGGACTTGCTTTGGGACAATCAACCTGAGCATTATGATGCCTAAGCTGTGGATATATCATAGTGCATAAGCCCAATACAGGAAATTAGATCCCTGTGATTGTGTCATTTCCATTCACTACAAGGTCGACACGAGGCGGAGAACTCGGATAGAGCGATTATGAATGTCTTCTTCTAATAGGGAGCGATTCAGCGCGCCAAAGTCCTACAAAGAGAATATAATTTCATTTGGGGTCACTGAGGCAAGCTCCCCGATCACAGGACGCGGCGAGTAAAAACAACAACAAAACATTGGCGGGTTTTGTGGGTGCTCCTCTATTCAGTTTGGACACACAACGGTTATACCTTAGGTGTCAGAGAGAGAAAATCGCTTTGTCCCCAAGTACACATACACAAGTCTTTCCTGATGCGGCCTGGATCCGACAGATAATCGGCCCATGCTATGCAAGCGAAGATCACTTACAAGGAGACAACGAGGTAGAATAAAGAGAATTCGTCCGTTTTCGAAGTCGCCAAAACGTAAGCGATCCTTTGAATTAATCCTTGTAAGTATTTTCTTTATTTCTGAAACGAACTATTACACACGGGGGACAGTATCATCTACAAAGGTCATTTGGAGCACTGTCATTTCATTTTCCCTTTGACGTGATGTATCTCCTCATTTTCAAAGATAACCCTGAAAGCTTTGGTGCAAAGGCACGCCAAAGCACCAAAGCAGCAATTTAGTCGACAAAGAAAGAGCGGAAGGGGCCAAGCCACCGTCACATGAGTGAATACTAGATAGTCGATATAATCGTACTGATCAGGTACTGCAGGCACGTCACTATTTTCTCTGTTCTATCCCGCGCAACGGGTTCTAAAAACAAGTGTGATATTGTTATATAATTTTGCTTGTTTTTCGAAGTTGGATTACTAGTTTTTTTGTATTAATATATGAAATTGAAAACAAGGAACAGCTATGTAGGGGGGTTATAGAGTTCGTAGACAGGTGTCGATTATGAGTTTTTCAAAAAAAATCTGGATACATCTGGAATTGAACCGGACCCCTCTCGCAAGTAAACAACAAACGATGCTAAGCGAGCGTGATAACCAACTACACCATGTACCCCTTGATTAGATAAAAGTTAAGTTAATACCAGAGTGCTTACTTGTGTGCTTACTTAATTGTTGCACGTAGTTCTGAAATTAGAAGAAGTCTAGGAAGAAGGATATCACATTATTATTCTATCATATTTTATAAATAAGTACCCATCGAAACCTGACGAATCTCAAGCCCGCCATGCTCTGCAATATACTTGAAACGTACATAGATCCAAAAATCTTAGCTTACACTAGTCTACATTCCACCATCTCTTGGATCTCCGTGTTATCCTCGGGACCCACTATCGATGTATGGAATGCCAAGATCTTCAAAACGATTATAATGATACATTCAGTGTAGCCCTTAGAATGGCTAGGATATCACCTATTTAAGTGCTTGAGGTCTTCTCACTGTCCTTCTCCCCAATAAATTATGCAGCCTTCAGTACTTCCAGAAAATGGTACTGCATCTCCAAATCTTGACAGTAATCCATCAACTCATAGCAGCGCCCAATACCCAAGACCTTTGGAGCTTCGTGTCAAGGTCGCCCTCGTTACCGGTGCAGCAAAGGGGATAGGGCGTGGCATCGCTCTCAGACTAGCACAAGACGGTTACAGAGTTGCGGCTTGTGACCTTCCTTCTGGTTTAGACCTTTTGCACTCCTTGGGTGAAGAAATTCAAGCACAGCACACTTATGGAAGTGCAAAGATAGAGGAGCGGTATCTCATACTAACTGCAGATGTCTCTTCTGAGAAAGAAGTTCAAAATATGGTGAAAGAGTGTACGGACATACTAGGGGGATTGGACGTAGTATGTCAATATAATTTTGATTTTCTTAAAAACTTAAATTGTATCCTCCCTTCCCCCTTTTTTTTCTGTCATCAGATGGTCGCCAATGCCGGAATCGCTATTGTGAAACCACTTCTCGAAAGTGAGTAAGCCTCGTGAATATGAAAAACAGAACCTATCAAAAAACAGTGTTCCTGACATGGAATTCCCGGAAAAGCTTCCGGAGAAGATTTCGATTGCATCACTTCAGTAAACTTACGTGGTGTGATGCTCTGTTACAAATACGCAGCGATTCAAATGATTGCTCAGGGAAGAGGCGGAAGAATCATCGGTTTGAGCCTAAAATAGCTGCTTGATAAATTCAATGCTAAATTAAACATTAGGTGCGTCTTCCATGAACGGAAAAGTCGGTCAGTAAGCTCCGACCATCTGGATGAACAGCCAAAAAGATTAACACCTTACTACTTAGGAGCACCGAATCTCAGCTCGTACTCAGCAACTAAATTCGGAGTCCGCGGTTTGACACAAAGCGCAGGTAAACTTTTAGCTTTAGACCCTCAAGAAATACATGAAACATATCTTTGCCAGCACTAGAATGGGCAAAATACAAGATAACCGTAAACTGCTATGCCCCAGCACGAATACACACGTCTATGTGTAAATCTTCCTTCCTCCTACTAGCACATTATGTCCTGATACAATGCCCATACATTAGTGGAGCAATATGATATTGACGTAACATCCCGAACACCTGGAATGAAAAGGGGTGACTTTATGCAACAAGTTAGCACATAAAAATCTATGATTTTGAACCTTATACTAACTTAAGCCTTGCACCAGCTAAGAGATAAAACACCACTCGGTGATCTAGCCGGGCCAGAAGAAGTTGCATCACTTGTTTCATATCTTGCTTCTCCTGAGGCACATTTTATAACAGGTTAGCTTACATACTGATTATCAACGTGCTTGTACATAATGATATTTTTGACTGACTTCAGGACAAACGGTGAGTAATGAACAACTATTCCTTCGGGCAATCATAGAAATTTTTACTTCGTGGAACAGTTATCAATAAACGGAGGAGCAATGTTAGATTAATCATTGGAATACATTTGCTAAAACTATCAGCTCTATTAAAGTACAGTGTTTATTAGAGTTTCTGACTACTACTAGTTGATGGTAGCTCCACAATTTGTTCATAACCAGGATACTCTGGTAAATTCAAATCGAACCGTAGTTCCAACTCTCTAATACGATGTGCATCACAGTTGAGAACCTCTGTTGAAAACTAGGTCACATCGCGAGACGTACCTGTTAATGAATCTGCCCCGAGGAAGTGTTTTCCGTGAAAGTCCTTTACGCCAAGTTTTGGAGCTGTAAGACTAACTAAAACGTTAGGATTAAGTCCGTCAAAAGTTACTTCACCACTACTATCATCTACGTTTTTTACTGGAAATGAAAGTCTCCCTTTTTCAACGTCCCATCCACTTGGTATGTCTACACTGACAATGGGAAGTTCTGACCTTGCTAGCAGAGGAAGGACAGAATCGAATGGTGCTCGTACGGGAGGGGAGAATGAAAACCCAAATATTGCATCTAATATGACGTCAGAAGACTTGAGTGCATCTTTAAGTACATCTATGGACTCTATAGCGTCCGAAGTGGATATCGTTGGGATAGACATATTTAAGCATTGCTTGTGAAGCCTCTGCATATAGATTGAGGTTAGTCTTCCTATAGTATAAAGTGAGCTTAGCTTCACGTGTAGACATACCTTATAGATTTCCTTATTCCCTGGCTAGAAGTCATAATAAATGAGTCTGTTATTATGCTCTTGCATATTCGACTCTGCGTACTTTAGGCATAAATAACTTTGGTTTATACCCAAATTGACCTTAAGAATATTCAGATGGTGTGTTATATCATTAAGGCAGCAATTACGACATACATAGATGCCTTGCTGCAACAAGCCCGTCTCCACCCTGGTTCCCTGGCCCGCAGCATACTAGAACTCGGGATAGTTTTCCTTATCATAGATCTTGGCTAATACTTGAGCACAAGCAAGTCCTGCAAGTTCCATTAACTATGTACATAAACTTTAGGGAGCGCCTTCAGAATCATTAACGGTAACCCGATGACTAACTTGGTCAATGCTGAAAGCTCCAGCTGTACTCATTAGCTCTTCATCAATCTTAGGTTCATTGGATAGATGAGAAATTATTATTTTAGTATTGAGAAATATATCAGACATACTTGCTGTGCAAGTTTTGCAGTTAAATAGCGTAAAGACATGATGCTGATTCAAAACTGAGTTAGAAATCTCAGAATGATCGGATAACGAATAGTTAGATCACGTGATACTGAACACCCATAGACGATGTGTTTTTCACCATAATCACTATGGCAGTGGGTAATAAAGATACTGTGCTTTGCTTGTACTCTCCTAAACCGGGTCTCATCTTTCAGCACGATAGTGTATAGATGGTGATCGCTCTGAGTCGGGGACTGGAGTTGACATTACATGTAACGGTGCAGTATCACCTTTATTGGATATGCCAACGTCCATATAATGCACCTTCGCAACATAAGGTGCTTTTATCTGAGATCCATGAAAGATTTTGTTTCAAGGTAAGTGTAAAATCTACTGCCTTAAGCTTCGATATGTATGGGCTCGCTATGCGTACCTTCTTATTTACGCCTGATGGTATTATACGTCACAAATATTGATTAATCGGTTTGCTTATGATTATCTTGCGATGAACTTTACCAGCGCTATGATGCATCAACAATTTGTCAGGTAGGAATGCAAAAATAATCAAAACTTCTGTTAGCAAACATCATTGTACTCTTATACTTAATTCGACATCTCATAATGGTCACTCTTGGTTTGGCTTGGGAAGAGATTAGTGTATGATCTTAGGATAGATAATGACTTAATTGAAAGCTTATCACACTAATGACATGTCTTCTCGGAATCATTGAAATAAGCGAGCTTTCTTATCGCTCCATAACCAATGGCACTCCCATGATAAGGCGCGAAAATTGCGGGCGCGAAGTCCGTTCTATTTTCTACTGGCATCGTGTAGCTTTAAAGACGGATATCAAGGATGGATTCTTCAACTTGTACCATCATCTTCTGGAGCAACACTAAAGTCAAACAGTTGTCTTCGAAGAATGTCGGACGCATCCACAGTTCTGCCACAGGGCGCTGGATATGGAGTTGGTGAGTTTTCTGCCTTCAGACTAACTATATACTTTGTTAATTAACAACTCATTTCAGTTATTGGTAACGAGTCTAAATTTGAACTTAGTCATATAAATCTGATATATTTGCAGGCATCGGTCTTTTCTTCAGTGTGTTTATGTTAGGGCTAACCGCGCTCCAGGCACGGTATACCCCATTTAAGCCATCAAACAACGAAGAATTTAGTAGCGCCTCTCGCAGCGTAAAGCCGGGCCTCATTGCGTCTGGAATAGTCTCGGCATGGACCTGGGCCGCCACTTTAGTACGTATATATTTCCTTTTTATCTTGTGAATTGGCATCATTTAGCAATAATGAGCACGGGAGGTGGAAATCAGCGAAGTTACGCCTCCGATCACACCAGAACTAGAATTGATTTTCAAACTTGATTTTAGCTTCAATCTAGCGCAGTTGCGTATAAGTACGGAATTTCCGGTCCGTGGTGGTATGGTGCAGGGGCCACAATTCAGGTATTACTTTTTGCCCAGGTTGGTCTTATTGAAGTCAAACTTCTATGATATATAATTTATGAATCTAAAGTTTATATAAGCTTGCAGCAAAGATGAAGTTGAATGCTCCAAATGCTCATACTTGGTTAGAAATCGTAAGTGCACGATGGGGAACTCTGGCGCATTCAATATTTCTATTCTTTGGGTAGGTATGGCTTGTAAATTCTTAATAAATGGACTTATGATTTTTTTTTTTGCTTAGCCTTGCAACAAACATCATTGTGTCATCAATGCTTATACTGGGCGGATCGGCCACAGTTACAGATCTGACGGGCATGAACACGATCGCTGTAAGCAGCTAAGGATGTGCATTTACCCATCCCACTAAATCAATCAACACATAATAACAGGCATGCTTTCTCATTCCTCTGGGAGTTGCAATATACGTTGTCGCGGGCGGTATGAGAGCAACTCTACTTTGCGACTAGTATGTGATTCACTATACTATTCACATCAAAATTTATATATCCTTCATTTAGTACACATACAACTGTTCTATTCGCGATTATATTGACATTTGTATTCACCGTATATGCCGTTTCTCCCAAAATCGGATCAATCTCAAGAATGCATGAACTATTAGCTGCTGCATCTGAGGCCAACCCAGTTTCTGGGAATGCCAATGGATCTTATCTCACCATGAGATCAAAAAACGGTCTTATATTTGGGGTCATTAACATCATTGGGAACTTTGCAACAGTCTTCAATGACCAAGCATATTGGCAGCGTGCGATTGCAAGCCGTCCCGCGACTTGTGTCAAGGCCTATCTGCTGGGTGGACTAGCGTGGTACGTTATTTGTTGTGGTTTATCACGCCACTACTCTTGTTTCAATGTGACTGATCTGAGTATATCAAAAGGTTTGCAATTCCGTTTACATTTGCCACCACTCTTGGACTAGCTGCGGTGGCCCTGAATGGTGATCCGGATATGCGGGTCCTCAGCGCATCTGATGTATCTGCTGGACTCCCCGCGCCCTCCGCGGCTTCAGCTCTCCTCGGTAAAGCCGGTGCTGCTGCTATGCTTGTACTACTTTTCTTGGCGGTGACAAGTGCTACCTCTGCGGAACTCATCGCTGTCTCAAGTATTCTGACTTACGATGTCTACAAAGTATGTTTTCTCATTTAAAAAAAGTTCTTGGGACCAATGCCGATACAATATTTTATAGAAGTACGTTAACCCGCGTGCTACAGAGGCTCAAATTTCCCTTATTTCCCACTGGATGGTAAGCCATGATAGTAATATCTCCATTATTGGAAAAATTGTTTATACATTGTGACTATTTAGGTTGCCTTTTACGCTCTTGTAATTGGACTAGCTGGTCTTATCTTTTTTTATATTGGCGTGTCTATGGATGGCTTTATGTATGTTTGACTACGTTATCATGGTTATGAACTGATCGTGTTAATCCATCTGAATCATTATGGTTTTTTAGACATTCATGGGCGTGATACTCGGATCCGCTGTGGTGCCCATCGCACTCTGCATCTCTTGGAGCAAAGCAAACAAGTGGGGTTGCGTGCTCGGTGCTGTCAGTGGCTTTTGCTCAGGTGTCATTGCCTGGCTCGTCACTACGAGTTCTCTAAACAAGCAAGTTATCAATGTCACGGTATGTGTTCTAACCTTAGATCTGAGTCCATATGTCAATCTGCATTGCTGAAATTATAATATACTATAACAGACTAGTGGTGGGGATTACGAGATGCTAGCAGGGAACCTCGCCTCCATCGGAGTCGGAGGTATTGTTGCAGTATTCTCGTCTCTAATAGTAATACTTTTCCGAACCTTCTATTACATCAGGTTGAATCTGACCAGCCAAATTTTATTACTAATTTCAAATAGTATCCAGATAACTTTGATTTTGAAATCACTCGTGCAATTAACGCACCCCCCTCACATCACGAACACGACCTCAAAGGGGATGTAGAGCTGTCAAGCCATTCAAAGGATGTTTTTAGAGAAGAGAAGACAGTCCGTGCTTCCCCGGTTGACGTTCAGTGTGTCTCTGAACAGTATGAAAACCGTATATTGGGAGTTACGGATGATCGTGAACTAGATATCATGGGCCTGAACTCGGCCTTCAAGTTTGCAGCCTGGTCGTCCTTGGTACTAGTACGTCTTTCTTGATAAGAAGGCTTAGTCACGAAAATAACACATACGAACCTATAATATTTTGCAAACAATACCAACAAATCACTAGCTTCTGATAATGATTATAATTATCCCCCTCCCTCTCTTTTTTGCACAGACAATCTTTGGGGTACGGGGACTTGAGGCTTGGGTTATTATCGGCATCATATGGACATTTTGTTCTGCTATCACCGTGGTGATATACCCATTGTATGAAAGCCGCGAAGCTCTCCTCATGGTGATGAAGGGAATGATAAAGGTACGCCACCAGGTAATGATCCCGGTAGGAATGTTACTGAATCCACTTTTTAATAATTTTCATCACTACCATGAACCATCCATTATGCAAATTCTGCGCTCAAACTTCTTCGACCCTTCAATTGTTGATATTCAAAATAGGATATCTTTGGTAGTCCAGATCCGAGAAAGAGACACATGGCAGAGACCCCTGCTTAGAATGTAAGGGAAAGGAGCTCCCCATTATAACGGTGAACTATAGAGTTTAGATCTATAGGATACGAATACACATGTAATATTGAAGTTGCCCGGAGATTTGTTTTACTTTTATGGCTCTATCTCGGTCATCCGAAGGTGGCCGTGAAGTTGATTGTTTACCCGTCAGCACTTTCACGACTATTCAAGGCGAGAGAAAATATAGCTTAATTTATTCAGTTTCAGCAGTTCTTGAAGCAGTAGATGATTTATGATATGATATGATTGATACATGTGAAGATGTTACTTAAATATGTATTTGTAATCAGACCGGATAGTCACACGGAATCAAATCAGCTACTTGAAGTTGACGACCACCTCGACAGAGATGGGATCTACCCCAGCTATGATATCAGCAAGCGAACATTAAGGACTCGCTAGTACGGACATACAGAACCTCCTTAGCCCCTCAGTTAATGACGAAAACCAACTTTCTAACCCCGTCGGTTAACGTAGTTACCCCTGGTTGGATGACGGGTCCTCTGGTTGACCTTTCTGAGTCTGATATTGAATAATTTACCATTCTTTACGTGGAAATCTTCTCGGGCGCCTCATCAACAGCAACTTATGACTTGAATGCTTAGGGCACCATTTTTCCGGAACTCTGCGCAAATTCATCTTTCTTTTTGATCTTCATGTTCAACCGGACCTCATAGGCTTATGTGCGAAGTGCGTCCCTTTCCATTTCAAACACAGTTCAGTGCAATTGGCTGAATCGCCAAACTCAGTGATTAAGTGACCTTGTAAGTCTCAGAAGAACGAGGGACTTCGATGAATCCCGAAGAGAATACAACAGACGATCTGAGAGATAATGACAATGCCACAAACTTCCTGTGCTCAGCGTGGCGTGGTCATGACCCACTTCAGTATCGACTTGTCCTTACGATGTATGGACCATACTTCCCAGGGCTCCTCGGTCTTTTTTCGTATACGAGTTGCATCGAATCTCTGGCAATAGCCGAGCCACACAACCACGAAACAGGACTAAAACTAAAACCGGATCGCAGCATGGCTTCGGAAGGATATCCGGTTTTGGTTCACCCTAAAGCAAAGCAGGGACAGTAGCTCAATCGTTGTGTATCTCCACAAATCTCGATGATCGTAGCAACTTACTGTATATATTATTCATCGTTTTTGCATTACTACAGCCCGCTTGGCTTAATCGGGGTCTTTGATATTCCAGATCACAATTACGGCGCGCTGACATGCAATAGTGAAAACCTTTAAAAAGCTTAAAAGGCGCCTCTTCTCACTCTCGTTTCCACCAGCACCAGCAATGCTATCCCTCATTTTTCAAGTTGCTGTACTCCTCACCCTTCTCGTCCCCTTACTCTTCCTCTGGCGTCGCTACACCAGTAGTGTCCGTCATCTGAACGGTCCCCCAAGTACTTCATTTTGGCTTGGTACTTGCTGTCGTTCAATGCCAATGAAGTCTTGCTGATTAATTCTCAAGGTAACCTCGGCGAAGTTTACTCTCGTAATGGTTGGAAATATCACCGCGATCTAGTGGAACGTTATGGGGGTGCAGCTAAGATCCATGGGCTCCTTGGGGTAGGGGTGACTTGTTATTGAAACTCACTCATACTGAGTTCTCTTCAACCTATTTACTTACTTTAGTGTCATCAAGTTTACGTCTCTGATCCAAAGGCAATGTACCATATGCTTGTCAAGGATGCTTCGATTTACGAAGAGACAACGTGGTATACTGAGTATGTATTTTAAGAAGTTTTGGTCTCCTGCCCGAGGATTTACAAATGCATGGCATCTAGAGGGAATATGCTCGTCTTTGGTCCTGGTCTTCTTTCTACATCTGGCAAGTTTCTATCCCGTTCTTATCTGCAACGAAATTCTGAAGATGTCTTTAGGGGATCATCATAGGAAGCAACGTAGGATGCTCAACCCCGTATTCTCTATAAAGAATATCCGAAACCTTACTCCGACATTTTATTCTGTTGTTCAGAAGGTTGGAGAATATTCCTTCTTGACACGCATTACTCGGGAAGTGCTGATACATACTTTGACATCTTTCAGCTGAAGGATGTTGTTGCCTACCAAATAAAGGATGGTTCAAAAGAAGTCGATATGTTAATGTGGATGTCTCGCGCTGCTCTCGAAATTGTTGGGACAGGTGGCCTGGGGACCTCTATTGACTCACTCCTGCCAGATCCAGAGTCAGTAACCGAGTATGGAAAGTCAATTAAGAATTTGATGTAGGTTCTAGCTCCTAACGCTACCACTTCATCTAAGAAACTGAACTGTTTAATGTGGTTAATTGAAGACCATGTGCATTCCGTTTGAGCATGTTTCGAATGTTTGTTCCCTTTTTAATGAAGCTCGGACCACCGGGCTTTCGCAGGTTTCTAATTGATATTTCGCCATCCCGGGATCTCAAAAAGGTTAAAGACATAGTTGACATCATGGCAGAAACATCAAACGGTATCTATCGCGAGAAACTAGAGGCACTGAAGCAGGGAGACAAGGCTGTTATAGAGCAAGTAGGGCAAGGAAAAGATGTCATGAGTATATTGTGTAAGCTGATACAATTGAATTTTGCTCTTTGACCCAATATATCTGATCTTCGATCATCCAGTGAGGGCAAATATGTCTGCTTCTAAGGAGGATCGGCTTCCGGAGGACGAATTAATAGCTCAAATGAGGTTTGCCACTTCATATAGTACTCAAAAGGATATATATTTATTATCATCTTAGCACTTTCATGTTTGCGGGTCATGATACTACGTCTAGTGCCCTGTCAAGGATTCTCCACTGTCTTGCGGAGAATCAAGAGGAGCAAGAGAAACTTCGGCGGGATATCCTTGCATCCGGTGTTGTTGATGGCGATGAGGTTAGCTATTCTGAGCTAATGGCTGTACCATATTTGGATGCCGTCTGTCGCGAAACTTTAAGAGTGTAAGTTTCGTTTCCTTCGCATGCAATTAATTTTTATTCAAATTTAGCTCCCCAGACACCCACCGATTAATTTTATGGCAAGAACGTTAGTGCCCTGTTTAGTACTGGTCACGTAGTTTCAAGGCTAACTGAGGTACCTTACACTAGTGCTCGTAAAGATGTGATTCTCCCTCTCGGCACACCCTGCATGTCAGATGACGGGGAACACGAAATCGACCATCTTTGTATTCGCAAGGGCCAGAACCTCATCGTGGCGTTTGGAGCCGTCAATAGGTTGAAGTCTGTGTGGGGTCCTGATGCCTATGATTGGCGGCCTAGTCGCTGGCTCGAACCATTACCGAAATCAGTCTCGGACGCGCATATTGCCGGAGTGTACTCTTCTTTGTGAGCTTCCTTGTCAATATACTTATCAATTATTCTAATTATTAATTATTGCTACTAGGTTAACATTCAGTGCTGGTCCAAGGTCGTGCATGTAGGTTTTCACTTTCTTGACCGTAGTTGAAATTTGGTGCTAATGTATTTCTATTAGTGGTTTCAAGTATGCAGAACTGGAGATGAGTAAGTAGCGTTTACTTGATGTTCTGAAAAACGTTGGCCTCATATGGACTCTTTCCCAAGAACTAATCTTAGCGGTTCTCATCAAGAATTTCCGTTTTGAACTGCCCAAAGACAGGACAATTGTTTGGAACCTTGGTGGGATACAAACCCCCGCAGTTAAGGGCCAAGAAACAGCCACTCCACAATTGCCACTCAGAGTTACGAGGATCTCAAGCGGTTCTCCGTGAACATTTGGATATTCTATGAAAACCAATCTTGTGGTATCTAAACTCCTCTTTTGTTGTTATTTTTAGAATACGACGCTCCGCGACTCCAGAACATCCCGCGATTGGAACCCCGCGCGCAGAGAATTCAAATATTACAAGGACAATATATAACGAATTATAAAACTATTTTGACCCTTTCCAATTCTTTATTTCATACATCGATGTCTTGCTCTTTTTGTTCTCTTGAGTGTTGCACTTACTGTATAATTAGTTTTTGATTTACCTTACGATAACTTTGATCTTTGAGACCCTAATAATTTCTGTTTTCTCAGAATAATTGTATTATTATTAATATCTACATTTTTATCTACATCTACTAGTTGTACCAACTATTCTACGAATAAAATCTTCCATTGTAATTTTCCGAGAACAACTCCCGAAACCAGATCTAAACACTATTGGCGGTGTGTAATCGGGAGGATGTTTGTGAGCAAGCCAGAACCCAACCAGAAAGCAACACACCTTTGCCAGAGAATATCTAGAATTCTAGTATAAACTCTATAAAATAACAAATAAGAGATTTTTTCAATAAACTTTCGGTGACTAACTCTGATGGCCACATGTAGATAAATAACGCCGGACATGTTACGCGTCTTCAACGCCCTTTCGCCTATAAATTATGCTTCAAGAAGCTTCGTCTCTACCCTTCAATCTAAGCCCGAGGACCTGAGAATACCAAGAATACAAAGTCTTTATCGGATCGTTATCGTAAACTTCTTTGAAAAGAAATATACTGATTAAGGGTAATTTCCGAGGCTACAACCCAATGTTCAATTCGTTTTTCTGATTTCCTAACACAGGTTACCCAATTGACGACTGTCTCATTGTTTCAATAACATACCTCGGACGTACAATTCTTGTTGTATCGTCTGGGAATGTCACAAACACTACAATCTATTCTAGATTCCGAAGCTCGTCTGATATCCGAAGCAGCAGAGGCCCTCCCACACCAGTTTAATCGCTGTACCTATAGTTTGGGCTATATACGCCAACCCCTTTATCTATGTTTAACCTGTGCTCAGACTCGAGGGATCTGTAGTGCATGCTCTATTGCATGCCATACTGATCATGAACAGGTCGAACTATTTCCAAAACGTCATTTTCGGTGCGATTGCCCGACAATTAGTCTAGAGCAAGAATGCACGCTACACAAAACATGTGAAATAGAGAACGCTGAAAACGTGTACGGGCAAAACTTCCGGGGTGAGTTTTGTCGATGTGGGAGACCATACGATGCTACCAAAGAAAAAGAAACAATGATCCAATGTTTGGCGTGTGAGGTAGGATTTCTTTTCTGGTTCTCCTATTGCCTAACCTTATTGTGTTGGGGTTGGTATCTCTTCTATCTTTGTATAACTGTCTATTATCAATTTACTATTAGTGATCGGCTAAATCTTCGTTTATTTTCTTTATAGGACTGGTTTCATGAGTCTTGTCTGAATTTACGTGAACGGCCACCTTCTCGTGAAATTACTCCTGTGCCTGGCTCTCTTGGAGATGATACTAATGTTAGCAACAGCAATGATACTGTATCTGAAGCCTCCTCCTTAGAATCTCCACCTCTTATTAGAGATGGAGATTATGATGCCTTAATCTGTAAAACATGTGTTCTCAAAAACTCCACACTACGTCGCTGGGCGGGAACGAAGGGTGCTATGCTTGTTGTTAGAGAAAATGAAGGCACTCCGTGGGCTATCCTTGATGGTACCACCGAGGATTACGAGGCCGAAGTAGAAGTTCAGTCTTCGACTATCTCCGGTGGAATTTCTTCCTCATCACTCGCGATCGGGGCAGCAGACCCCACAAAGTACGTAGGCGGCACGGGAAGTAAGCGCAATCTCGACTCTATTACTCCGAGAACATCCTCGGAGGAAGACAGGTCGAAACGTCCTCGGACTGTCGAAATCCAATCCAAGATGCGCTCAGACAGCGAAACCAGCTCATATATACCCTGTCTGGCGCCGCGCCAGCCAGAAAAGGCCAAAAGTATTGTAGATGCATTATCATCTGATCCAGATAACTCCCTATGGGGTGCCGGGGATGTGTTCCTTACAGATGGCTGGAGGACAAGATGGTGTAGATGTCCCCAAGTAGAGTCTTCGACTATTTCTGTGGTGGTGAGCGATACTAATCAGGGCGTGATATTTTTATCAGTGCCTACCTCCATTAGAGAGAGATTCCTACCTTCTTACAGAGGAAGAGACTTATGAACCTCCCGAAGACCCGGACTCTGGTATGGCATCTAAAGAATGAACAAAGTGCTGTTTCTGATCGTTCTTTATTCATGATCTTCTACAAAACTTTCTGCATATGAAATTTGTACTAGGTTTCTCACTCGAAGAGCTGGGGATGCGTGCCCTTCAGAATCTCCCCCGTGATCGGGCGATAGATGGGATTAGAGCTTTCAATGATATGAGGTTCGTATTCAAGCATTCTCTACCTTCTTCTTGTCCTTTCAGATCCACATTTCCTCCGATACCATCTTATTGTCCCTAACTCATTGTTCTATAAAATTTTCTATCTTTTGGTTGCTAACCATCTCTCGCTACTAATTTTGATCGCGATTACGATCAAAAGAGATGAATTGCTCTCGTATCTCCGACCATTCGCTGAAGGAGGAAAAGTTGTGAATGAAGCGGATATTCGGGCGTTCTTTGCGGAGAAAGAAGAACTTCGCCAAGCTCGTTCTGAGAAAATGTAAGTTTGTTACTCGTAACCAATATCAACCTATGCAGGCCTCCATTATAGCAAGTCATCTCATAATCAGAAAATTGCTCAGGATTCCAAAGTGAATTTTTCCCACTTTAACTCAATGTTCAGGTCCTTACCTATAGTTTGGCTTAATCCCGAAACTATAAGAAAACGTGACACCCATATCTCAATAAATCTCATTCTGGATACACATACTTCATTCTATCCTTTCTGCCTGTTTTAGTAGCAGTATTGTGTAGTAGGGGGCCGATCTATATATTTCAGTATCCGTGAGCGTTTGGTACATATTCATACCAGCAAAACCAAGCTCCATTCAACCGCCAGAGTAATACTTATTTTCGGCGTCGCTAAGGTGGCTTTCTCAAGGGTATATCTCATTTTTCTCCACGAATGACATCCAAACGAACAATGATTCACTGAGATGACAAATATCTTTATGATCTCAGATTTCTATCTTTTAGATTAAGCTCGCTAATTAACATATATGGCGATCAGTCCGCAAAAGCATATCTATATTCATGCAGATTGTGCTTCAAATCCGTATATCGCAGAGTTTTTAGATATCGTTATGACTTGGAGCTCTCTCTTTGGGGTTTCATATAGTTTTAGTATAGATATCAGCTTAATATATGTTCACGAGCTTAGAGCTAGCTGCTATTACGGTATTGATGCTTATGTAAAATTATGACAGACTAATCAATTTTGTACGCTTACCAAGCTTTCTTAGTTTCTATCAAATCGGTGCTCGTGAGAATTTTCATTTTCAGATAGGAGGCCGACTGATCTTTAGTCAGCTTGATTCACGGTACCACCGTCAATGAGCATTAACTACTATTGGGTGCTATGTTTGCTGACATTCGCATCAGGAAGCACAGGTCGCTATGTTCGATCTTAAGGGGATAGCAAACTGGCAAATACCTCTAGGAATAGTGTCCTCTTTCTTCGATAACCACTTCACCTTAGACCCTCAAGCTACTTGTTCACAATTAAATAGTAACAAAATTATAGGTCTCTCAGCTCTCGACGCGACTATTTTCAATGCAGTTTATCATGGGAATGCAACTCAAGTACCAAAGCTCGGCGCCTCTGATGGTCTGGCTCAAATTGATAGTGCCTTATGTCAAATCCAATTTTACGTGAATACTTCGAGTTCCTCTGCCATTACCGCAGAAATATGGCTTCCAACCGACTGGAACAATCGATTCCTGGCTTTGGGTAATGGTGGTCTTGGTGGATGTAGGTCAAAAACTCATGTAAAAAACATTATTACTGAATGATGATGTTTTGTTTAGTAATTGACTATGACAATTTGAATTATGGGACTGCTTTGGGATTTGCTACTGTTGCTTCAAATAACGGACATGATGGAAACTCAGGATTATTCTTCGCGAACAATAGTGAAGTACTCGCAGACTTTACATCTCGAGCAATTCACGTTGAAACTCTTGTTGGAAAACGTATCTTGAAGGATTACTATAATCGCTATGCAAAACGCTCATATTATATGGGCTGTTCAACAGGGGGACGCCAAGGTATTTACGCCGCATTGAACTACCCAGATGACTTTGATGGTGTGCTAGCTGGAGCTCCAGCGACGAACTTTATAAACTTACTGGGCTGGAGTGCAATCGTCAGTAAAGCCGTCGGTGCACCAGATGGAGAAAAGAGTGAGAACTTTATACCCTCCTCCCTCTCAGGCTACATTTCTTCGGAGATAAAGAGGCAATGTCACCTGACAGTGCGTAGCAAGGGTGGGTTCATCTCAGAACCTGAAGCCTGCGCGTTTCGTCCTGAGGAACTCATCTGTGATGGGAAGAATAGCGAGCAGCCCTGCCTATCTAGGCCACAAGTTGAAGCCCTACGAGTTGTTTATTCTCCTCTATATGGTCTCAACGGAGAATTCATATTCCTCGCCTTGACCCAGGCGCTGAGGATTCTCCTAAAGCCTGGGAAACACTTTTTTCCGGGAAGGCATTCCAATACTCAGATGTACGGTTTTTTCATACGTGGATATCCTCGTGTTCATTTTAATCTTCTTTTAGGATTGGATGAAGTACGTTGTCTATGACGACCCAAATTATGATTACCGCAACATTGATCTCAAAGCCATTGCTAAAGCTCAGGCCCAGGATCCCGGTAATGTTTCAACTTACACAGGGGATCTATCTGCATTTCGTGATAATGGTGGAAAGCTCATCACTTATCATGGCCTTGCTGATTCAGTACGCATCCTTTCTTTCACAAATACTCAATTCCAAATATATAACCCACGGAAAATGTGCTAGTTGATTCCATCGGGTAATTCAAGGGACTATTATGGTCTTGTATCCCGTACGATGAACGCAAAACCTAGCACTCTTGACGAGTTCTACCGATTATTCCTTGTTCCTGGTATGGACCATTGCATTGGAGGGCGTGGTGCCTTCCGCTTCGGCCAACACGCCCATGCAGCCCCTCCGGCCGACTCTCCTACCGATAGCTCTGACGAAAGTACCAGAGACACAGCTGGGGACTCCGTAAGCAACATACTTCTTGAACTTGTAGACTGGGTAGAAAACGGGAAAGCCCCAGACATCGTTCGTGGAGCTTCAAAAGATGGGAAGAGTAGACAAGTACATTGTCGTTACCCAAAGAAAGTTAATGGTGATGACTGCATCGAAGGTCCACAAATCCCTTGAATGATAACTATCATATTGTGGGACACTCTTAACAATATGTTCTGTTAGCTTAACTTAGTCGGATTATGAGCTATGTAAATGAGAATATGGTGTTTCGATCTCTTGTATGAGAAAACATACGAACTGACCAACTAGGCATATAGTTGCAGTGTACAAGTCTCTGATTACTCTATCTCTACAAAGATAAACAAAATAAGTTTACACAATCCAGGATGTACCCTTTCGTCTACCAAGGATGATTCTAACAACTGTAAAAGCACAAAAACCTGTCATACAAAGAGTCTAAGTATTCCGAATAATGTATTATCAGTTCTTATACCAATGATATAGAGAAAGACCTTACCCCGTTAAATACAATTGGTCGCCACCAAATAAATCTAGATGTCAGTAATGCTCCAGATATGGGTGTCCCTTAATTTTGTAATTGGCATCAGCATACCGAAATGATATCAATATACTACTAACCAATGAGACTTCCAATGCCTATGAAGGGGAAAACATATAAAATGGCCAGTTTAGAAAAAGAAAGAATTATATACCTGTAAAAGTGAAACACAATCCCATTCGTGCACTGAAGATTGTTCGTGCATTAAGTTAGCAATATCGCATTAATGAGCTATCGCATAAGTTTACCCAAGCTCTCCAGGAGTTTCTGCCAAGGATGCCAGCAATGGACTCATGAGGGTAACAACTAAAAACACATATGTAGATATATGTTTGTTAGTTCAACATAAGCACAATAAATTACCCACAAGAACCGGAGAAGAAGCCATATAAAACCGCAAATATGATGGTTCCCACTGTTGTCCGCACGGCAATCATACTGAACATGAGTATGGTGGCACAGAATGTTGAGACTAGGAACATATTCGTAACACCGAAAGGCTTAGCAAAAAATCCAGGAGCAAGTCTTCCAAAGAAGGATGAACCATTAAGGATTGATAACTGTGCGCAAATATTTAAGTATTAGTAAGTCGCGAGTGAGAGTAGGCCAGCACACGAACAGAAAAGAAAGCGAATGTAGTATCCAATCCGTGTGTGATCGCATCTAGTTGGAGATAGAAACAGGGAAAGAAAAACACCAACTCATATAGGGTCATACTACATCACAAATAATAAGTAAATGCACAAACGATTCTGTGCATAAGTAAGACACAGTCTTACCCAAAGACAAAGCAAACGTAGGGCAAATCAGAAGCAAATCTCTTGATGGTATCAAAGTTACTATTCGATATCTCTTTTGCTGTCTTGGGATCTCCCTTGTTTTCACGACCGATGTCTCCTGGTGTCCCATTCAATGTCGTATTAGAATCAATCTGGTTGGTGACTGTGTCTGGGTATTTCGTGCGTAAGAGTAAGATGGCAATAATCTGTAGTCCTAGGATCAAACCACCACTCGCACGAACGCCTAGAACAAAGCTAGCATGTGGGCTTGATGAGCCATGGAAAAGGCAGTTTAACATGATTGGATGTAAAAGCCCTCCAAACGAGGACCCTGCAACGGCAATACACATTGCACGTGCCCGAGTATGTGGTTTTTTGAAGTGATGCGCAAGAACGGCCATAGACGGGAGATAGATCAGACTTGAGCCTAAGCCCATTCCTAATCCCTGAGCTAAAAATACCTAGAGATGAAAAAAAAAGTCACTTCGCATAGCTCATACGTATCACTCTTGATTAAGTTACCTGGTAGTATTTTTCTGGTTGCGCTAATGAGAGCATAAAGAGACTAATTATGAAGAGGACCGAACCAGACACAATTAGGTGGTAACTGACTAACAAAGGTAAATGTCTGCTTGGGAAACAAAACAGAATTAAATCGGAGTGTAGGCTGACCAGTATCCTCTATCAAAGAGAGGTCCTGTAAAAAGGCCCATAGTCAGCATAAGGAATGATTGCGTGCTTCCTATCCAACTTTGAAGTATAATCAGACACAAGGACAGACAAATCGGTAGAGACCCGACTGACCTGATTTGAGAAGAGGTTGACATAGTCAAGAACTCGCGAACATAGAAGTCTATCAACGGCTTGATAAGGAATCAATGGACTATAACTGTACATAGCTATTACCTTGGTAAACGCCAAAGGCATTAGAATATCTAAAACACGGTATCTAGTTAGACATCAACGACATGATTTTATGTAAAACACACCCAAAGCCCGTAGATTGAAGTATGAACCTGTAAAGGTAAGGAATCTTTGAGCAGGCCCGTCTTTTCTGAAGTCCACTCACGCAGAAACAACGGTAGTCCATGCCCAAAAACCCCCTTCAGTGTCCTCCTTTTCAATTTCATTGTCCGACTGCTTCTCCAAGAATTCATGGATTTGGTCAGAGCCTGAGCTGCTCGGCTGATTTAGTTGTTCCAGCGACTGGATATTTTTGTGTTCGTTGATCTCTGTAAGGGACATCCTAAGTTCAGCTTTTGAGGTGTAGTAGCGGGCAGGCCACTGGTGATGCACAAATTTATACTCTTACTCCTCAAGACACGCCAGAGGCAAGGTTCTCGGTCACTTTCTGTTACACGTAGGCGGAGTTTGTATAAAAGAAGGCACGTAATAGCCAATGTCATTATGAGAAGATCCGGAAAATTTTCAGTATTTTCTTGCAGTTTGACCAGGGATCACATATCTTTTGTTGCTTCCAGAACCCACTGCATCAAGTACATCAGTGACATTATCGATTCTACACTAGATTCGGACCCGGGTCATGACGGAAATATGACGGAAGCTGTAGTTTATGTTGCCTTGAGAAGTAGCAAAATTCATGATGCTGATACGTATGATACATATGTACGACACTAGAAGAAGACAGACTTGCATACGAAAAACACAAATGAATTATAGAGTGACGTAAAGCTATAATAGTAATGAGTCATAATAGAATATATCATTAAGAGAACGAAATCATACCAGAAAATTAGATTCTTTGGAATTCTTCGATATGATACTACGACTAACTAGAAATACAAAAAGACTTTGCGCGACAGATCTAGACCATAGATGGAATGATGTAAGACAGAAAAATAAGCTCAAACCGAAGAAAAAAGAAAAAAGAACTAGTAAAAGTGTGTCTAGAGTGAATTTATGATATCCCCATGATTTTTTCAATCTCGAGTAGGCATCGGCCACGAGAGCCCTGAGCTAAAACTTCCGAACCCCCAATGCGAGTTTTCTGCTCCCCTTGCAGGCATTCATATATGAGCTGCAACATCTTAATAAATTGGCCTCCCCAAACTTTCGTAGCGTGATTCCCTCCTTCATCAAGGGCAACTATGATGATCATTAAAGATTATTCGATTTAGACAAACAAAATCATGTCACCTACCATAGATTATTTCTGCGGCTACTGGCTTTTCGAGCATAGTCGAATTATTCAGAAGCTGGGAGAGATACATCCATAACCTTGCAGGCCTAAATGGTACCGGCATCGGTTGACTTGCAGTGGGCTCCATTGAAAGGGATAGTATGCTGAAATACAGTCTCATTATTCCAGCAATACGCATCATCTTCTCTTCCGAACCCTCCTCAGGGAGAGAACCCCATCGTTTTTGCTTCTCTTTGTCTGACAATTGATCCGAAGTTTCATCTTCTAGTAGAACAGGTTCAACACCTGCAGCCCAACAGCCTGCTCGAGCACAAAGCCGTGCCCAGAATATGTCACCAAGTTCGGGGTATGTTGAAATTAAAGAGATACAGACCCGGGCAAGAGGACGCGCCTGTGATTTATGTGCCGATACTTCCGTCTCTGCCTGAGCTATGACCGTCTTAGAAAACGAGACAAGAAGTGCATGGAAAAGACTTTGTGCATCATCTGGTCGCGGCATGTTAGGAATAGGAGCGATAATAGCTTTAATCTCATCTGACTGTTGCATGTCATATATACTAAGGATTTTGAGATGAGCGACAGACTCACAATACGTTTGATCTCCTTTTCATCGTTAGTCAGTTGTCCAATTTTGGGAGTGATCTTTCGCCTTTGAGCATTCCAGAGTTTTTTCAGAGGTGGAGGTGGAGGGGCTTGGTATCCTTCTGGCTCAGGATTAGGAAGTCTTGGACCTTTAACAGCACGCATTGTCACATTTTTAATATACTGTGAACAAAAAGTTATCACTTATGAACAAAAAGTCTCAATATCAGCTTTGCTCACTCTTAATGCACGTAATCCCATCTTCCACATGTCATCTGCATCGAACAACCCCGTTGCCTCTCTCAGCTTGAGAGTTGCCTCATTCTGAGCCTTCTTTAATTTCAATGCCTCCTCCCTGTCCAATCTCTCTCTCTCTTCTTTCTCTTTAGCTAGTCGCTGTTCCAGATCCACCCTCTTCTTTTCCGCCTCTGCTGCCTTCTTTTCTTCTTCTTCCCTTTGTTTCCTTTGCTCTTCCTCTTTCTGCTTTTTCTCCTCCTCCTCGCGTCGTTTGCGTTCTTGCTCTTCGAAAACACGATGTTTTTCCTCTTCATCTTTGATAGCTTGCTCTACGCGATCCCAAAGTGCTTTGTCACGCTGTTTCCATTGTTCTCGTAGTTTTGTTTCAGTCTGATCCCGCTTGAGATAGTATGTGAGCATAGTATCCATTACTTTCGTCGATTCCATTTTACGCTCGTCGTCGTATTTTCTCTGTTCTTCAACGTGTAGCTGTTGTTGTGAGTTACGGAGATCATTCATCACACTAAATTGCTGTCTACGAGCAGTGTACTGGAGGGAAGGGTATATTAGCAATTATTCAGTGGATCAGAAGCCGAAACATACGAAGCATCCTGTCGTGTTCGTTTCTCCCATTCCTCATAAGAGTCAACATAGCGTGAGTGGCTTCTGACAGATTGCACTGTTTCCATTATTGTTCGTTCTTCCTCGGGCGGACGTGAGCTTATTCTTAGTTTCTCCCATGGTAACATCAAATCAGTGTCGTGACCACCACTTTTCTTTCTTATCTCATCTTCTGAGGTACTACTAGCGGATGCAACAGAGATATCCGGGTCGATGGATGTATCTCCTTCATCTGTTGAGATGTCTTCGTCAGACGAGTCACTGTCGTAGACACTTGGGACTCGGAAGCGCGACCGTGAGGGTGCACTAATAGCGGAAGAAGCTTAAAAACATGTGCATTATCAATGAGCGAGAATAACATACGCTTTCCTCTCGGGAGATGGAGTAAGAGACCTGGGTACACCAAATCTCATGTTTCAGATGTGAACAGATGTAAAGAAGAAAGTGATGTATAGTATGGTGCTAAAAGCCAACAAGTAGGTGGTTGGTGCACACTATACCACGTGATTGCGTGCTAATTTTCTAAATGCGGTAGTGTACATTACATGTACGGTGTAAATAATATATGTAATGTTTGATGTAAAATACTTTCTACTCTCTATTTAGATAACATTACTTGAACGTTCGACATGTTCCTGGAGCTCCTGTTGAAGCATATATTTGTTCCGATTATTGAATAAAGGGTTTTCTTGTGTAATGAGAAATATTGAGCTAAAAAAGGGGGAGTACGTGAGTACAGTAATATCAAGATTCACCATCAGGACATGAAGTACAGAAGTAACGAGCCCTTTTAAGTAAGTGCTTCGATACATACACTAATACGAGGACGGGATGCATACATGCTTTCTTCCATCTCAAAAGCTCTTATGTGGGTAACGACAATTCAATCTAGAACTGCCATTGAGTGTGGCTCCTAGTATTGACTCGGGTGCAAATTATTTTCAACCAGTCTACAATCATATCGAGTACGTTATCTGCATGCTGACCCCTGACTGTGATGTCGGTTGGTGCGATATACTGGTTCCACTTTGTCCAAATAGTACACCCCCAATACCACCTTCGCAATAGCCCATTCCAGGAATGATAAATAGTCTCTAGAAGTCATCCATAGTATTTATCCTCGTCAGGTGCTACTTGTACATGATAAAAGCCTCAAGAATATAATGTCCGTTACTAGTTGTGTTATGAATTAAAAAAATAAGTAGAGGTGGAAAAAGGTAGTTGGCCTTAGATATGCGTTATATTTGACTTATATTCTGCGAATAAATTAAATCACTGTTACCCAGCCTCACTATAAGGTATAAGGTTTTGATGGACTCACTGGTAATCATTTCACGAGCGATCTCAACAACAAGCATTAGTATGCACGTTGAGCCATATTTGCGCCTTCCCTTCTGTAATACCGTCTTCATCTCACATAGCACTCTTATCCTTAAGCCAGAGTTGTAATATCAGTCAGTCAGTCTAAGTAATTCAACTGGTTCTACTTTACTATTTACCCTAATCTACCGGGATGTAAGCTCTGTCCTCATGTTTGTATCCATCTATACACCATGCAAACGGACTTGAATAATAAAAGCACAGTACATCTTAACAATAGACGGTGGAAACTCCAGAGTTTCCTAATCATTGAAGGAAGTAATTCTAGGAGCTAGAAGATGTAAAGATCTACAGCTCTTGTATTTTGCGGTAGAATATCAAGGTCCAGTGACATACGTTGTCGCTAGGGAGAATTATTGTTATATCTGAAATAGTGTACTTGGATGATAAAAACGTGGTTGGAGTTATGACCTGATTCCCATGCAGTAATATCAATTTGTACTGTGCAAGTTGGCCGCTCACTAGGCGGAACTGTTCCGAAATGATCGACGGACTTAAATTACTAGATAAAGTAATTTGCAAGCCAGATTGAACCAACTTGTCTATTGTTCACGGACCGCCAGCAACTAAGATGTTTATTGTCCTCATTGACTTCTAAATTTCTGGTATCCGATACACTCTTAGTCTCGCCATTCACATATAGAACTCACAATAGAGATAAGCTCGGTTGTCGCGGGTGAATACACTCCACTCCGAATTATGCACAGGCCTGAAAACAAGTTTTCTTGTCCTCGAGGACATATAAGATGGCGCCCGTAACCTATCGGTGCACAGCGCCCTTGTGGGACTACCACCCCAAGTCCAAAGTTAATTAGACTCTGGATAAAATCTGCACTTTCATCTTTCTGTCTTCTTCCGCTATGGACCGCACTAGCACCTATCATGTTTACCCCACACCTCCGCCGACCGTAAATAATCTCTCTACCCGTCAAAAAGCCCAGCTGAGGCGAACAAACACAAAGTTGACCAAGGTTCTCGGCGCAGCACCACAGGTTGTCGATGATATAGATATATCTAGTGAGTAAAATACAGTGAAATTGGTAACATAATAACTAAGGATTCTGACTATGACCACAGTAACAGACTCTCGGCCCTTCAAGCCAATCCGGAAATTACAGCCATCTCTTTCAGTATCCGTATCGACCTTTCAAGGATTTCGTGGACGTCGCTCTCAAAGTATTGAGAAAAACAAGGACCTCGCACCCCTGTCTTCGGCTCCCAGACCTTCTTCACGTAGCCGTCTCCCAGCACATTCTTACGGAAAGTCTGGACGTGCTCGATCTGGTTCTCTATCCTCATTAGACTCTCACTCCAATGAAGGAAAAGAAATACTATCTGAGGCTCGAACTAGACCTCAGAAGCAGAGCAATTCCCGATCAGACCACAATAGTCGAGACTCCTTATGTGATACCTTGTACGAACCTTCGTTTTCAATTCCCTCCGAGCTCAAAATTCGCAGAGAAAAGATGGCACGCGTATGCAAACTTCTGGGAGAAGATGTTCCTGTCGACCTGGTATTCCCGTCACCTCAACGTTATGAAGGAGAAGAATGTGACTACGCACCTGTAATGGATATATGTGCTCCTGAAGTATTCTCCGTGCCTGCGCCATCTCCCAAATCTCTACCAAAACCCAAGAGGAAGCCTGTTCCAGAGTTTCTTGAGCAGCCGCGCATCAGTGCTAGACGACTTCCCTTTCTTGAAACGATAGCAGAGCAAAGCCCGAGAAGTTCTTACTCGTCAGCATCCTCCATCGATAGCGCATCCTCATTACTTACTTCGACTACCTCCTCCTCATATCGATTTACATCTTCGGGATGTTCCTCTTATCTCATCTCGTCATCATCTCATGATACCGTTGCCACTCCCCAATCCGTCACCCCGATTACGGAGTCACGCAGCCCATATAATCGACGAGAGTTCTCCCTCTATGTACCACTCCGCGAACAGGGATATGGTTACTCCCTGGGTTGCCACTCTGAGGCCAGAAATAGCCTTCAAGATGTTAACGTTATGCGAGGCTTGATGGACTTACGTGCTTGACGGCCTAGCCTCCGACTTTTCTGTTCAGTTTTTTCATGACTGTATCGACTGAAATGGAATTCCCTTTATCTTATTAGTTGTATTTTTTAATATGTTAATCATCTTTCTAACTCAGAACTGGGTTCTGATAATCTTATCTTTTCCTCTTCTGTATCGTAGTTTTTAATTCCCGTTATCATTCCAATGTTTATGTATATGTAGATTTCTTATTTCTTTTTCTTTTCACGTCCTTTTCACGAATTGGAGTCGAAGCTACATAACTCTGTTCTTTTTTAGTTTACAATTGTATTTCTTGAAACTACAGACTTTTCCCAGAAAAGCAAACTCAAAGTCCCGAATTATGAATTGTGAAGGTTACACAGATTGCAAGGAATGAGAGAAAAATGACAGGAACACCGATCGATGACGTGTGAAATAGGAAATGAGCGTAAAGCGTCCGCTTGGGAATGGGCGGTATTGCACTGACCAACTCCGTGGAATAGGGGATGAGAGGGGTGAATTATAGAAAGATATCCTTTTTTTCTGGCTATGATGTACTGGGTCTCTTTTGCCGCCGTGGTCTCCTAAGTTCATACACCTCACCTTCAAGATTCCACGTTTCTGGAGGCTGCCAGGGCGTCCCGGAATTACCACTAGTATTAGGCCTTGATACTCGCCCTTTTGGTCTTAAACGCTCATTGTACTGTGTATGCCTTTCCTCTTGATTCCGTGTATGCACTATGCTTCGCGGGCGTGACACTGTGGTGAAAACGGGGAAGGGTGGGAAGGTGATAAACTGTTGTCAAGAAGAATCCTCTCGGCCAACCCAGCTGGGCTATTCGTGCTCGTCGAAGTTCGTAAGTCCGTGGTAACACTGTGAGTGACCTCGACGACAATCTGGGAAATAAGAGAAGCATCTTGCTTGGTCCCTTCTGGGAACATTTCGTAAACATCGTCGTGGACATCCTCCTCCTCGTTGTTTATTTCCTTTGGCTCCCCAGAATCTTCACTGTCAAACCAGTGATTGATTACTGGCTGGCCTAAGTTTCCAATTACGGTTGACGTTAGGTGTAGGTGTTCGTTATTATGATTCATTGAAGGGAATGAGACGAAGGCGGCGGGTTGAGAGGCTTGGTTGCGCAGGTTGAGGACAAGACGGGAAACCATCAGACTAGTAATAAGGGTGCTGAAGCTGGCGTTAATAGCCTTTAGATCGGGCTGGAAGGAATACATCAGTATTTGATAAGTAGCTACAGGTTTATCATCGACTAACCGGAAGTGTCTTAAGAGAAAAGAAAATCATTAGTATCCAAAGAAATCTAATAAATATATCACTCACAAGAAATAATGTTACAGTGACAGCATTGGCTACAAAGATGACGAGAAAATATACAATACCTGCACTAGACGTAAGTAAACGACAATATAGAGTAGTATAGTGATTATTACCGTCTCGCATCATGATTTTTATCAAAGGAATTGCGGCACCATGTCGATGACGACGGTATATAATTAGTGTGCGAGATATCGTAAGGATAAAGATGGCAGAATCTGATACATAACATAAAACCTTCAGAATAAAACTCAATAGGCTATACAAGTCATGCATACCAAAGATGAGTTCGGCAACCCAAGTAAAGACAAAACGATCGTTTCTTCAAGTAATATAACTATGTCAGCGGCTGCTAACTGCGGCGAAGACCCAAAAGGTACGTACGAGTCATCCCTCCCAGTAAGAATACATCCGACGAGTCCTTAAGATAGAACTTCCTATAAGGAAATAGATAATAATGACAAGCATAACCTCCTTACCAGGTGGAAGAGTAACACTCGTTCCGTCAGTGAACGCCCACTAAGAAACCAATGAATATGATAGATCACTACGAAACCGATTGTAAACCTACAATTTTTACAGCTAGCTCCGCAAGTAGGAGTATGCTAACGGATACTAACATGACAACACTTCCTCCATAGATTGAATATAGACGTAGTGTGAAGATTACTAGAGATTCTTGTCAAAAGGAATCCCAGATAACTTCTTGTTGAAAGGACATACTCCCTATAGCTGTACATGTGAAAATCTTCAGGACCTCGGGATACAATACATAACGGTTACAAACCGACTTTGGCCAGTCAGCGTGAAAAGCTGTTAGAACAATTTAATTAATGTGAGGCATGGACTAGTAGAGAACGCATTTCTTACAGACTATGATAACAATATATCCTAATGGAGATAGATATCGATTCTAAGTATCAAGGCGTTAGAAGGTGAAAATTATAACATTATAGGTACTTACCATGAACCAAAGGATAGTAGCAAGAGAGAATCGTTGCTTCCAGATTTTCTCGACCTCTTCTCCAAATGTGATCAGGATGTCATAGAATAGCATAACTATACTATTTCATTAGCTCTTATTGAACAAATGAGATAGTGATAGTAATACACGCACCGCAACAGGCCAGAGAAAACATCTTTGCGGACAGACTGAAAATCCAAGGGCTGTTTCAGTTTGGGTAGTAGAGTATATGCATGTAGCTTCACTTACAGATGGGAAGCCACAACGGCTAATTCGGCAGCTGCATTGGGGTCGGTGTTGTCCATGTCCAAAGCAGAGCGCACATTGAACGTGCGGCTGAGCACTTTAGATGTAAGGCAGAGGAGGAGCTGGGAAGTGCCCAAGGGATCCCATTACAACTTGAATGGCGGGGTTATAAACCTGGGCCACGCGCCTCTTCTGCTTCCAGTGAGTTTCTGGAAAGGGAAGCATTAAACTTCCAACATGAAACAAGCACCGGTGGGAGCGAAGATCGGAGTTGTAAAATGAGATTGTCTGGAGACCATTTAGATAACGATTTCATCAATAGACTCTTTTTTTTTGCTTTAAAATAGAAAAACTTATTTCACGGGAAATAAACCAAATTCCTTTATGCACTAACTTGAACACTAAAACAATGTGGATAAGTTTCATTACAAGCAGCGACACAAAAAGAAATAAGTACATTTAGCACTGAATTGCTCTCCTCTCTGTTAAATTTGGGTTAAACATGCAGGCGCTGGTCATCAAATTGAAGCTCCATTAATGCCGTGTGGAATGAATGTGGTTTGCTGTACCGGGTGACCGGGAGCATGCCGATCATATCAAAATGCAAGTTTATCTTTTTTACGATTACGCGACAAGTCAGCAACTGTCGCTTGAGCTCGGCTTGAAAGGCACTGGTGTGTTAGCTACTACTCGGTTTGATGAACCTCTCTTTAGGAAAGAATGAAGCTTATTACACAACGATCATCATCTCAAGCCTGAGTGTAAGGCACTAGGTTGAACTTTTCGTCCTGTTTTCTCAACCAGTGACTCAACAGGTAATCCGACTTCTCTGTCAAACATACGTTACTTCTCAGGCGCTCTTAGTGATCTCCTAGACCAAAAACGTCAGTTTCGGGGCTCAAGTCTTCTAGCCAAACTAGCAGCATTTGCCGAGTCAGTGTTTGAAATAGACTACAATTCGAAAATGATATTAGCAATGGCTTGTGCTCTTCGTAATATAGGCCCCAAGGTACTTCCATAAATTTGTCTTAATTTCTTCTTCAGTGTAACGAAGAGTATGCTCTGAATATAAAATGTAAAGTATAAGCTAGTTGTAATCCAAACTAGCTTCATTCGATGGCCTTAAGCATTGAAAATACATTTTATCTTTGAATAACGCGGGTCATTATCATCTAAAGAATCGGAGTTCGATGGTTTGTCAGTGTGTAAAATGACGTCGATCCGAAGTCCGAAGAAATCTAGACACGAAATCAAGCGACTTTCATACATACTTCTTATGCTCGTCCGACGATGTTTATCCACAAAGGTATCTTCTTCTCGGATTAAGAAACAAATGATGACCCTAAAAGAACGAGATCAATATCAGAGCGCGGCGGAGAAACAGAAAATATCGGAACTCGTTATTTTGTCTTTTTATTTGGTTCACATTCTAGTGGTGGATAATTAGTGGTAGCTGATATGAACACACACACACACGGAAAGTATCCTACAGGAAAAGGCATCATCCATTTTCGGTGAATAATCTATAGAAGTTTACTAATCCTTCCTTGACTCAAACGTCGGAAGTATGAGTTAGTTGTGAGACAGTGATATTAGTAGCTGTTAGTAGACTCAGACTCAGATGAAGTATGTTACAAACCAAAAGGTTCAACTCAGTTAGAATGTATCAACGTACTGACTAGCTTAATTTGACACAAGTAACCGCGTCGAATTTCATCACCCTTTTGGTGCAATATGCCAGTGTGCTGTTTCCCGAAGAGGACTGTATTGTCTGTCCATCCAAAATCTTGGCAAAAGACTTTGGACTTGGTTACAACCTCACATTAAGGTCGATCTGTATTCTTCTCTATTATCAAGTATATTTTTCTGGCTAATATGAGTAGGTCATATATTCTTCGATTTCTTGTGTTCTTCAGGCTAACTTTGAATGGCAGCTAGAATTGTGTACCCTTACGTAATCACTCCCACAATACTATTACATACTAGTCGAAATTCTGCATGTAAACACCTAACAGAAAGGGGTACTCACGTTTATCCTATGTATTCGTCATGATAATCAGATCACTCACATGTACGTGCACATTAGTGAGCTAATGCTCGATTCTTAGACGGTCCCTATCTGTAATCGGAGTAATCGTGAAACAAAATAACAAATCATGGCGTATCAAAAGTACAAAATCAGAACAATATGATTATGTGTGATCCACATCCATACGAACTATGCCCTACATCCGACGTCACCATAGCTCACGACAGACAGTAAAGTAGGATCACGGACAGTTTACTTGACTTTTGTTCCGAATGCGGGATGACTGTCGCTCAGACGCCGTCATGTAAGACGATTAACAAATAGGGTTTTAATCCGAGCCGAACGCCCATAAGCAGCTCTTAGACTTCTTAACTGAAATATCACATCTCCTCATAATTCTCACATTCCGCTCATCGCTTCTTACTTTCCGTTTGCATCGAGAAGAAAATCTTTTTCTTTTAACTGTACCTTCGAAGATAATTTCGCCCTTCCTCGAGATCTTCCTCCCTCCTTATAGCCGCAGTCTTACTAGAAGTTGCAAACAATACATTGCGTGGAGTTAACACAACTTTACAGTTGAGTGAGGCTTTTCCACCAATGTCTGGTTGGTTCTGAAGCCAAGCAGCGTCTAACCCTCAGATAAATTTGATTTATTGAGTATTCTCTTATGTTCCAAGCCTACGTACCCTTGATTATCTAGTCGCTTCCATATGCTATACTCTTTGCACGTAAAAGAACAGGCCTTTAACGCACACCTTTATGCTTCAGTATCGTTTTAAAAAGTTCGACCTTCTTTGACTTGGTTTATTAGCTACAAAGTATCTTCGAAAGCTAGGTGGGAAAAATGGTAGATTATTTTCCCTTTGCAATACAATGGTAAATTTATGTTTGTACTTAAGAAATTAGAATTAGGGGAAATGAGAGGCAGTCATGGCCGACAGAACTGCGTCTTTCGGGTTGTTATGCAAGTTATATAGTCCACCCAAAGTAAAAGCCTAACCGTCAAGATAATGCAGTTCCGTGAGTAGTAGTAGCTCTAATAATTGACGGATTTAAGATAGTCTGCTAATCCCTCTACAACAGTCGTCGCTTCTCCTGCCTGCGTTGGTGCAACGTACTCGGCTACGAGAACTGCTTGATTTGTCTTCACAAGTACACACCCATCAGCCTGTATGTGCATACCACATATAGCAATTTACGTAATATATAGGACATAAGGATGAAGGTAGAATCAGCTAGTGGATCAGGCTAGCATTCACAATGTGTAGAACGTACTCCTTTCTTCCCATAAACATGCTGATCGGTTGCTTGTAGGGTGAAGAACTTTTGGCCAGCGAGCTTAATACCGTGTGCTTGCGTCTCGCTAGGGTTTGTGAACGCGTTGACGACGGCTTTTTGCTCATCCGCAGATAACTTTATCATGAAAGGGATATAATGAGAGGATACAGCCAATATATTTGATCAAGGAGAGCCAATAGGTGCATAATAGGAGAATGAAGAAAGGTCCGAGGTTCGCAGGTTACCATGAGATACGAAAAGCGCAAGATCGGAGAGGGTGGGCTCAATTAACGCCGGGAATGAACGATATAAACTGAGAACACATACATTATATCCCGGTGATGCTGCCCAGACTCCACCAGCTTGACCAAGGATAGCAGCTCTTGATACCTTTCCGGTTCCAACGAGGTTAGTATCAACGTAAGCTGTTCGTCATGACACGCGCAGCAGCATCAAGATCGAGGTTTTGTTGAGTATATGCGTGGTTGTCCCAAGGCAAAGAAGAATTTGCTAACCTTGCCAAGACATGATGGTGTTTTGGTGTCTTTAGATGTCGTGAAAAAAAGAGGAAGAGAAAGAAGAGATGGTGATCGTCAAAGTAAGAGCTCAAAATCAAAGAGAAAGTAACCTATATGGCGATCGATAGTCATCGCGTCTCAGCCACTATGTAAGCAAATATGGCATGAGGTGCACACATTTACTAAATTACTTGTCGGATATACAAGCAAATCGCTTAGTAACACTAGTTATGAAGACATCATGATCATCCATAAAATCAAGTTAAATTCTGCTTGTTGTGTGTTTGAAAGTATTGTACATTTATATCCACAAAAAAACTACATGGATTTTACTGGCGTAAAACGATATTTATCCTGCTTTTGCTCTCAGTCTCTGGTCCAATGTTGACCAAAGAATTCCCTCAAGTCCCCGACAAATTCTTCGGGGCAGTCGAGAGCAAAGAAGTGGCCTCCTTTTTGATGCTCTATTACATAAAAAAGTAAGTCAATTGTTCACCTATTAAATATCCACCATACCTTTATAAAATGCAAGTGGACCCACGGAAGAAACATCGGACTGAGGTGCACCTCCAATTTCGTAAGACTAAAGAGCAAGAGTTAAAAGAAACAATCGACGTTTATATGAGGTAACTAACGCAAGCCGAGTATCCAAATTTGTTTTTAATGGGTAAACTTCCTTTTTGATGTAATTTTGCGAAGCTTCCTCCAGACTTATAATTTGTGCGGTGAGATATGCCTCAGTATTATGAGAAAGGAAGTCCTACCTGATTATACATCATAACCGATGTTGGGAAGGAGCGGCTCAGATAATAAAGTGCAGCTGTATCTAAGATATCCTGAGGATCTACAAGGTTCGGATCAGACCAACCATAGATCTTCTCTCCGATGTAGGTTATTATAGCTAAAGGAGAAGAAGCTATAGCAATTCCAATTGTGAAAGGCTGAAATGTAAAGGGATCTTATTAAATATGAATGCCTTATTTGAATAAGGTATACGCACCTTAGTGGTCTGTATCGCAAAGTATGCGTTTCCAGTAGCTCCAAACTCCTGCCAACGCGTGTATAGCCTTTTCTGAACCTCACTGTATGTAGAAGGATCCGTATTTGTGTCTCTAGTGGCGATAAACATATTAAAATGGCTAAGAGAGACCGACTCAGGGTAGGTGCTAGCCATCACTCGGAGTATCAGAGAACCCTTTGATATACGATGAGGATAATAAGAAGTGGCAAATTAGAGTACCAACTCACCCAGTCACCACCCTGAGCTGTATACTTAGCATATCCGAGGACTTTAGTCATTAAATCGTTGAACAACTGTGCGATATCAAAGCAAGTAAATCCATCTCTCCGAGAAAGAGTAGAAAGGAAGTATCCAGGAAGAGATGGGACAACCACATGAAAGCTAGAATAAAGTTTATCGTCAAGGGGCACTAAGTCCAATTTTAGTAATGGCCTTACGCTGGAGTATCTGCATTTGGAGGATTTACTAATGAATCAATCACTTTATGAAAGTCAAAGAAGGTTCCTGTATTCTTAATATTAACCTAAGCCCGAGGTAAGAAAAAGAGTATCATACCTGGCCATCCGTGAAGAAGCATAAGTGGGATAGCATCGCTCCGCGAACTCCTGACGTGAACATAATGTAGATCAAGCACATCCCATCGTTCTCATAATGTACCATGTAGTTATCAAATTTGGAAATCTTCTTCTCAAGCGTTTCCCATTTCCATTCTGTTTCGAATTTCGCTTTCAGGCTCTTCAGATACTCATAGTCCACTCCTAACTTCCAGGGGGTACCTGAGTCAATTGGAGCTCTATTTGGGAATGGTGCAGCCTTAGATAGAGCAATCATGTTTTGCACCTCATCCGAGCTAAATTTGATTTCGATGGATCGTGGTTTTCCGAAGGCCATATAGAAATAGGAGATGTAGTAAGTATATCACAGTATTGGGGAGTGAGAAGGGCGAGGGGTGAGAGCTATCTTTATATCCATACCGAAGTATCACATTGATCGCAATGTAGTCATTGTAGGTAGAGTAAGTACATATACATGTAATTGGTTTAGCCATGCGCTCGAATTAGCGATGCACACGTGCCCTACCTTTTCAGTATATTTGAGTCATTTGGTAAGGTTTATTAGATAAATACATGTAACCAAGACAGAAATTATCGCAGAAGTGGTGGAGTCAACAGATAGATAGTTTACACGATCGTCAGAGTCATAACGATACAAACACAATCTTCCAAAGCTTTACCCACGCATAGAATAATCGAACTCCATTAAATTGAACTAATAGTCATTAGCACCCTAAAACCTAGCGAAGACCCTCTTCCTCTAAGTTCGTGGCGAACTTGCCACGCCCATAACCAGCTTGGGATACAGAGGAGGGATTACTCTGCAGCTGCCCTGGGTCACCGTAAGAAGGTGCGAACTCCGTATATTCCGGAACAGGGGCACCGTTTGAGTCAAGTGACCTCCTTTCTTCCGGTGGCTGCCCAGCAGTATATGGAGAAGTAGGCAAGCCTGGACCAGTACCATTCTTTTTGCGTAGAGACAGTGGTGACACTTCAGGAAGAGGAGAACCGACAATCGATCCAGATGGCGAGCGACCTGCTGGTCGTTTAAAGGCCGCTGCAGAAATTGTACGCGCACCGGGGGTAAATGTAGTTGGTGACCCTGAGCGTAAAGGTTGAACGACAGGGAGCTCAGAACCATATGAAGGACCGATAAGGCAGAAGTACTGATTGTATTGATGGGAGATGTAGCGGTTGAAAGAGATGGTCGTATGCGATGACTAGAGCTTGGAGAAGGAGGGATGGTGTTATCGTATGTTGACCCGCTCCCAATTTTAGGGCTCAAAGATTCCGATCCGACAGTGGATTTGCTTCCGATGAGGAAATACTTAAGTGAGGCGATTGGGCGAAAGGTGGGGCTGGAGGAAGTAAAGGAGATGGAGTCCGGTTTTGTGCATTGTATTTACTATCATAAAGACCATAGTCAGGGAGACTTGGTGGAGGTCCCGGAGGGGGACTAAATACTAGCGCATCCATTTCCCTTGCAACTTCCCTCGCAGCTGCGGCATTCAAAGCAGCAGTATCGTGCTTTTCATGAGATTCAGAAAGGCGAGAAACTGTAGACCAATCGTTTGTTCATCCGAAACTTGAGCTAGATCTAAATTTAGGTGGTGGATACCAACATCCGCACGCCCATCTAAGTCGCGCTGTTCACCTGTGTTGGCAGAAAGTCGCGGGGAGAAGAAGGGGGAGGGCTAGCATAAGGTAGTTGTGTTTCACTGTCATTATCGTCTGGATATATACTGTTTCTTTGTTGTTCAGGAGATCTCATTTGGGATTGGGAGAGGGGTACATCAGAAGGATAGTTGTAATCTGACTGATACGTAGAGGTATGTTGAGATACAGCCACACTGTCCCAAGGATTACGATCCAGTGGGGCTGCTGCACCCTTTGGTAAGCTTCCAGCAGGGTTACTTCCTGACCATGACCTTGCTCATAGGACGGAACATTAGGAGCTGTATCAGAACTAGGTCCCGTCTTGCTTGGTGTCAGCGGAGGGCGATCCTGGTTTCCAATATCATTTTCTGCATAAGCTAGTGCATTTGCAACTTCTGCAGCGAAGCTAGAATTATCACCAGATTCTTTTCGAAGTGGCTCAAAGAAAGCATTTTGTGGTACCATCGGAGGAGATCCAGTTGTGAAGTTTGATGTAGGCGGGTAAGTCGATGTTTGACTAGGATACGTGGAAAGATGGCCAACTCCATGACTTCCCTGGCTAAAATGAGAAGAGGGTGGTACAGGGTTCGTATTCAAAGGTTATTCTCAATATTACTCCCTGTGTAGGGGCTAGTGTTCACGTTTCGTGTAAAGCCGCTTAGGGCTGGCATAGTGTCATAGCCCCGAAAATTCTGCCTATCATCATAACCCATTTCGCCAAATTCATCTGCCTGAGGAAGGCCTAGAGTAGCAGCAGGGTTTGGCATCGTATTTTGATGATACGATGGCGAGTCCACGTTACTTCCTCTCGGTAGTCCATCTGTATTTCCCGCTCCAGAGTCACGATTCTCAGAGGTCATAGATGGTCCACTCATTAAGGATACAGGTTGAAAATCAAACACAACTTCTCCGATACATCTTTGAGCTTCCTCTACTAATTTTTCTGTTCTTTCGTGCCCTGAGTAGAAGGCCCGGGTTTGTCCAGGAGCAGTGACCTGTAAAGGAATTTCCTATGCGAAAATACGTCAGTTCGGAAGCTGGTAAAATAACCACAAGTAAGAACCTCAATAATCAGCTTCCCCATTTCTCCTACGATAGTTGCCTTTTCTGCACATTCAAGGAGACCACCAAATTTTAACATCATCCAGTTTTTTGTCTCCGAACGTTTGAAGTCACCGAGTCTGCGACATAGAGTGTAAGACTAGTCGATAATGAACATTTGGTGACTATAATTACTTAGCCTCATTCGACAGTATTTCCCAGTCCATAGAACGTATCTGTTCTCGAAGGCTATCCAGAGTTGGGTCTGTTGACTTAAGCTTTTATGCTATATGTCTTGTTAGCACATGTGTAAACCTGAGTATTATTGTAACACACTTCCGGACTCATTTTGCTTAATTTCTTTTCCGCAGCATCCGCTTTGGCATTTAAGGCCTTTCGTCTTCTACGGAGTTCATCTAAGCTCTCTTCTGAGTTCTTACAGCCTTCATTCGTTCTCGTATTGAAACCTCATGACTTGCTAGTTGGTTCAATGCATTTGCTAGATGAGAGAGTATTGCAGTTGATGCAGATAATGTATCATTAAGGTCTTCTCCTCCCCAGAGCCCCATTGGCGAGATTTTCACTAGACCTTGTCAGATCCGAGCTCAACTTTTGTAAGCTAGCTAGATATTAGTAGGAAAATAACTTAGATGTCCAAATATATACTTACGACTGGAGGACTGCTTTCTCAGATGTGATGAGTTCCTGCAAGGACCTAAGATCCCTATTTCCCCCAACCCAGATAGAGTTGAATTGTGGGCGATCTTTGTTGCCGCCGACTTAAACATATCGTCGATGTAGCAGAAGGTGAAGCAATGCAGTGAGTGTATCCGCAGCGCTTTCATGCGGATGCACGTGATACATATTAAGTCTCGGATTCTTACCGATGCTAAGATGGTCTAGTTTTGGTGTATACATGTATATCATTCGTATATGAGCCAATGCTTATAGTTTAATCGTTCGCGACGGTTCCTAGACCCATTTCAATCCACGCGAAATATCTGATGCAGGTAAAGCTGGCACAACATTTCAGATTGTATTTGTTAATCACATGATGCTCACTAATCAGTCAAGTGAAAGTGTATTATCCTTGTTTATATCAACCAGAATCTCAGCAGTGACCAAGAAACAATGAGTTTCAGCGATTTACGTAGCATTGTAATCAACTACGATGAAAAGGTGATCCAAGATATGATTCTCTTCTTAAAATGTCCCCTCTCCAGTCGGTCCACCTATCGACTGTACTCCTTGGAGGCTCGGCATTGACTATAATTACTTGAAAGATCTAAAACCAGTTTGAAACTGAATGGAGCTGGCATGATCTGAAGAGAAAGATATCCAAGTATGATAACTATCTAATACACTATGACTCGGACGAGGGGGAGCTCGGAAATTACTCCCTGGATCTGCACTTTCTACATGTACGCAGTCCTCGAGCTGATGCTGTTCCTTTGTTACTTCTACACGGATGGCCGGGTATGTGCTTCAACAAAGCTGTATATCACATGCTACGACTAATATCAATGGGCTGTTTTCACAATACAGGCACATTCTTTGATTTTCATAAGGTAATTGATAAACTCGTTAACCCACCGAACTCAGAGCTGCCAGCGTAAGTTACTTCATAACTCACTTTTTAGATAATATATTAATATATATTAATTATCGAAAAAGCTTTCACGTCGTTGTTCCATCTCTCCCTGGATACTTCCTTTCCACGTTGCCAAGATACGAGGGTTGGAGCCTCAGTTCTAATGCACGGCTTTTCAATGATCTGATGACAAAAGAACTTGGTTATAAGATATATGTTGGACAGGGTGGGGACTGGGTTCGTAGGTTCTACTAAGCTTGTATAAAGCGATAAACTAATATCTTTATATAGGGATCATCAATACTGCGTATAATGGCATCTCTTTATCACGACAATGTAGTACTAAGCCTCTTTAATATGTTTGTCTCTCCCCCTCACCGAACTCGGATTCGAGCAAATACACTGAGCTAGAGAGGCGTCTTGTAGCCCGTAGAGAGGAATTCTCTAACACGGTCGTGGATATTTCTTTATTCAAAGTACCAAGGTGAAATAAAATATATAGTTTGATCCAGACTTATGCTCTATGAATATGAATAACGATAATCTGTAGCCCTTCACAATTGGAATTGCCATTGCGTCATCTCCACTTGCTATGCTTACATATATTGGCGAAAAGATATACTCTTGGTCAGATCCGGAAAAACTAGATTCACAAGATATTCTAGATACGGTTGCTTTATATTATCTTAGCAGATCGTTCTCTACTTCAGTAGTTATCTATAATCAAGTATCTGTTCTAAGTTTATCAATATATGATAGATCCACTAACCTTGACCTTACGTTTATAATAGGGCTCAAAGGATAGGGACTTCATTCAAAACTCCAGCAAATGTTACATAAAAAATAAGTTCGGTTTTCTGGCCTTTGTAAGGAACTTTTATTATAGAACGTTAGCCGTACGCTAAAGCGACATGCTCAATAGCCCTACGAAATTGGAGCAGCTCCACGAGCAGACATTTCTGAGTTTGGACAACTGGTATATTATAAAGGTAGTATACACTTTCTGAGTGTATTTAGTCCAACTCTGACTCAGATCTATACAGAGCATACGAATGGTGGTCATTTTCCAGCTCTGGATAATCCAGAGAGCTTTATTGATGATATGAGAGACTTCGTTAGGCAACATTGGAATGAAGGAAATAAGAAAGATCATACAAAACGTTTATATAATAAGGTAAATCATCTTCAACGAGAAACACTTAGATACTTGTATGACATGATGTATGTCTATAAATGAAGTACCGAAGTTCTTAGATTGCGATTGACTGCTGACAAAGAGTTTTCTCACGGACTTGATGTTTGAATTATACAATGATGATGAATTATAGCATTCGATAGCTTCAACAACGACTCTTTCTATCCCAGAAAATGAGTTTCGGAGAACCAGGAACAATTAAAATCAGCTACAATGCTGACACAGTGCATAGTATGATTTTTTTGCTCAGAGCCGCTCCATTCCCGGATAAGCCATCCATCGATTCAGATACTCCTTGGAAGCTTGGGATAGATTACGAGTATTTGAAATTTCTTAAAAAATGTTTTGAAACAAAATGGGAATGGATACTCTGGAGAAAAAGATAGCCAAACTTGATCATCATGTGGTGCACTATGAGAGCGGAGAAGATGCTTTGAACTTGCATTACATTCACATCAAGAGTCATCGAGCGATGCGATCCCACTTATACTTCTTCACGAGTGGCCAGGTACTTTCCGTATCTCAACTTATGATCCATTTAAATACTTAGAGAACTAAGTACCTTTTTTGATTTTTACAAAGTGGTTGATCTGTTGGTAAATCCTCCGATAGAGACACCCTGCGTAAGGTTTTCAATATATCACATTAAGCATATTCATTCATGTCACATTCTAGTTTTCATGTAGTAATACCGTCAATCCCGGTTATTTTCTCTCGACATTACCGAGAAGGGATGGATGGGGTCTTAAAGATATGGCGCAAGTTTACAATGGGTTGATGACGAAAGTCCTTGGTTACTCTACGTATGTGGGACAAAGCGGGACTGGGTCTATTTTACCTATAACTGAAAGCCTATACATGTATGCTGACCACATGTGCTATTTGATCAGGATCATGGATACTTCGCGTTATGGCCAGTGCCTACCCTGAGTCATTGATCCTTAGCCACTTTAACATGTTTGTGGCTAAGCGACCTGAAGATATGGACATTAGCTCAATGTCAAAGCTTGAACTGCATCTTATGGCAAGAAACAATGAGTTTATGAAGGTAGGCCATGCATATGCTGACTTACAACATACGAAGGTATATAAAGCTCTTCATCCTCAACTTTCACTAGTGAATTTATCCCTCCATTTCCCAGCCTTTCACAATCGGCCTTGCCATTTCATCCTCCCTCTCGCCCTCTTGACTTACATTGGTGAAAAAATATATACCTGGTCGGATCCTGAACTCATCAATCCTGATGATATACTTGATACTGTCGCCCTCTATTATCTGAGCAACTGTTTTTCTACCTCTGTAATCATATACAATCAAGTAGGTAAGGCGCTTTCTTAGTGACTTGGCTGCTCGACATAGTATTTTCAGACTCGAGCAGAAATTTATGATATACTCAACGGAAAATACACGATAACAAACAAGATTGGTTATTCTGCCTTTGTAAGTACTGATTTATTATTGATCTTGTTTATTTTAAATTATGTTTTAGCCTTATGAGATTGGAGGCGAGCCTAGATCAGTGATAGCTAGATACGGAAATCTCATCTTTTACAAAGGTAGGTTACTCATTTTTCTCATTCGGCCAAACAAATAGTGCAAGAATGCACTGACTGATTTTCATCTACTCTAGAACATGGTCACGGAGGCCATTTCCCTGCTCTTGACGTTCCAACAGAATTTGTAACTGATCTCCGGGAATTTTTGGGTGAGAACTGGATCGGAAATGAATGCTTAGCATAGTGTGAGGTAGAGCCGCCAGGGGTTATCACCCGGAGAGAAAACAGACTCTTGAGGTATACATCATCAGAATACAATAAACCTAGAGATGGTCTCAGGACCTGTGTAAATTGCTTGTTGGGTGAGAATAAGGTTTACAAAGTTAAACAGTCCGTACTAGTTCCCGGTCCCGTCAGTTGAGTTATTACCGGCCGGACTACCCAAATCCGTCTCGCCGATCAAATTCCTAACTCAGGACACTCACAGGCGAACATGTCACCGATTGACTTGACTTTAGCCATCTATCTTGTTGTTCATCATCTTGCTCTGGATCATCGTACTTGAGCTTGCAGTAAGATAATTAAGGGGCTTATCTCAATTTAATTATCCAATTCAAATATCAGGTTATATCAACCAAGGTCTTCACTTACTACATACCCATCGAGCCGGTAGGGCCCAAGACTCATTCATAACCACACAGCATTTTTGTATCTTGCTGTGGAGAAGTTGGTAATGAATTTCTTCAAGACCAAACAGCGTACTCCGGCGGACATAGTACGTGCACTGAGGGACTCGCTTCCGCGCTTGGAAACACAAGCTCCTGGGAGTGAGAGTAGACGCAAGGTGTGTACCTTATATGTGAATATCAAGTGGCTAATGGTTAACTGGGCCCTCTTTTTCATAAGGCTAATGAGGATGTAACGAAGTACCTACAACAAATTAAGGGAATTCTTCTGGGTGATGGAGGTAAGTGGATTCCATTTCTACGAGATATGGGTGACATTAAATGTCACCTAGATCCATTACCTGAACTTGTTGCTCAGCTTGCGCAGGAAGCGTATACTACAGAACTTCTTTACCATCTGACGACGCATCTCTCTCGCCTTGACTTTGAATCTCGTAAGGATGTTGTTGTCATCTTCACTCACCTCCTCCGGCGACAGATTGGTTCGCGATGGCCAACTGTCGAGTACCTCAGTGCCAAACCGGACGTAATTTTTGCAGTACTACACGGGTACAAAGACGAAGAGATTGCATTGAATACTGGTATGATACTAAGGGACATGCTTAAGCATGAACAATTAGCCAAACTCCTGCTTTACTCTGAAGAGTTCTATATGTTCCCTCATTATATCGAGAGCACCACTTTTGGGATTAGTTGTGATGCCTACACGAACTTGAAAGAAACGTTGACTAAACACAAGCCAATGGTTGCTGAGTATCTAGAAAAAAACTATGACAGATTCTTCTCGTCTTTTACTACACTGTTGCTTTCCACGAACTATGTTACGAAGAGGCAGTCTCTCAAGCTCCTAGGCGAGATCCTGTTAGATCGTGCAAACTTCAACGTAATGACAAGATATATCGCAAATGAGGGCAATCTTAAAATGATGATGATCATGCTGCGAGACAAGAGCCGAAATATCCAATTCGAGGCGTTCCATGTGTTCAAGGTCGGTCATTTTGATAAGTTGTCTGACTGATATTGACAATATGTCAAAGGTTTTCGTAGCAAACCCCAAGAAACCACCACAGATTGAAACAATACTTCGTAGGAACAAGCAACAGCTCCTGAAGTTCCTTCGTGGTTTCCATAATGACAAGGAAGATGAACAATTCACGGTGCGATCTTTATCTTATTTTCTACTGCTGCTGTTCTCTGAATACTCTAATATTATTGTATAGGATGAGAAGCAGTTCCTCATTGTACAAATAGAGAATCTCCCGGATCTTTAGCATGTGATTGAGTGAATGACGAAGTTGTCTGTCATTGACACCGGAGTCTATACCACCTCTGCCTTATTATCCACTTCTTGCCTTTTGTGTTGGACCAATGGTTTTTCGACAAATTTGTCTCTAGGTTTTTAGCTTTGTCAACAACCAATCGTCGAACTTTAGGCTTACATCAGGCGCGTCGACCGTTTGATGTCTTTCTGGTGACGAGGGGATTGGAGAAAATCTCAAGACTGTTTATTGCTACCATTATCCTGTTACTCGGTTTCATACCATATTACACATACTTTCTAATTCCCTTTACTCTTGCACTCTTGCATTCTTATATCCTCGCAATTACGTCCATTCACGTATGTTCCGATGTCAACACGCGGACAACCTTACCTTTCAGCTCAAGAGCTTTACACATCTTAACGCGTTATCTTTTCCATTATGATTTTCGCCAGAATTTCTCCTTCCCCTCTACTCTGATTGACACATTCAAGAATATCTTGTTATGCTACCTTTGCACCTTTGACAGTAAAAGTTTTACCTCCTTTGCAATGACCCCATATGTATTCTAATGTATCAACACCAATACGACTAGCCTCCCTCCACGCTTGTTCTTCTTGAAATTTAGAGTTATGCGTAATCCCCGAAATTACAGCATTCTTATGATGACACTGTGGGTATTCTTCTAAAATAGCAGGATGATATTAGTTATCTATGGGTATATACTACTAAAAAAGGTCCATGGAATGCAAATGTAAGCGTGTAGATGATACTATCCTAAAAATAGATAAGATTTCTATAGTCTAGAAGTCGGTGACGGTGGTGGTGGTGGGACATCTTTCTTTGCATACTTGGCCTGGAGGGAAATTCAGTCGCAAGATAAGGAAGACTGACGTCAGGAGAGGTGCTTACCATCTCGTTCTCCTTCTTTTCATACCCACATTTTACGTAGAAAGCTGTTTCATCAAAGAAATCGAAACGTCAGGGACCCAGAAAAGTGGTGTAATGCACAAGACAGAAACAATACGGAAAAGCGACTTACGGATATTCTTGTCGCTGCAGTTTAAAATTGTTTTATAGCATCCGGCAGACTCGCTTATACGGGTCAAGGCATCAATTATCCTTAATCCAATCTTCTTGCCCTGAACACGCGAATCCACGGCAATGTCCTCGATGTGCCCGACCTTGCCAAGCCCGCGTAAGAACTTGCGCTCAATGAAAACGCACCCAACACCAACGATACGATCTGTATTTCTTTCTACTACAACGATGGTATAGTATGTATCAGGTGCAGCTTGCTGTTCACGGAATTGAGCGACCCAAGCCTCTTCCCCTGGGTCAGTGACGACGGTTAACACCGAAAGCACGTCAAGGTGACCTCTCCGGTAGTCTGTTGAAGCCAATGGACGGATCTAGATAAATTAGCAAATTAGCAAATAATGTGGAATGAATTCCCCAAAGCTATAGACTGAGGGTGAAAACGGCTATATGTAAGAGCGAAGAGACATACATGAAGGTCTTCATGAAGCGCGTTTTTGATTTCTTGTGGGATACGGTCTGCAGGGAAGAGAAGGTCGAGCTCAGAGTCTGGTGTCAAAGGCATCCTGAATAGCTTGCGGAAGAAGTTTGAGAACGTTCGTCGTTGGCGTTGACGGTGACCGGGTCCAAGCTTTAGGATGCAGTTATTGTGACACGATGCAGATCAAGTGCCTCTTATAGAAAGGCTGACCGCATCGCCTCGCCGCCCACTGGCAGTGGCAACGCCAACAGTTGCCAAACACCGCTTCATACACGAAATAGTAAATCGTATATATAAAATTCATCACAGCACTTTGTCAAGCATTTTGAGCCTCTGTTTCATCTTGGGGTCTTATATTGCTTACTTACATAAAGGATACACTGTGGGAACATGCCGAAACTTGAACTACTAAAGGCTTTCATTGACCAAACATACCCGCCGGAACAGAAGTTCAAGGAAGAGGATGTTCCAGACCTTAGTGGAAAAGTCGTTGTTGTTACAGGGGGGAATACTGGTCTAGGGAAAGAAACTGCTAGGGTGGGTTCAACGTCTTTCCAATTACTTCCTTCACAATAGAAAATATGTATCCGCGAGTAACAAAAATATCAAACTTTTAGGTAGTCTTGCAGCACGGTGCAAGGGTGTATATCGCATGTCGCTCAGAAGAGAAGGCTCAGGCGGCTATCAATGAGTTAAAACAGATAACAGGAAAGGAAGATGTATTTTTTCTGCCCCTGGATTTGTCAAACCTGACTTTGGTCCACAAAGCTGCTAGTGAGCTTATCAAGTGATTTTTCAAAACTTCTTCATTCGTATCCAGCTCTCATGAAAGAGTCATAAAACAGCAAAGAATCAAAGGTTGATATCCTCTTTAATAATGCGTAAGGTTTTCTTAGAGACGTGTTGTTCATGTGTTAACGTTGTTATATCTCAGGGGTGTCATGGCACCACCCATAGATGAACTTACAGCAGACGGATATGATATGACTTTTGGGACGAATGTACTTGGCCCTTTCTTTTCACCAAGCTTCTCCTCCCCTTGCTTCTTGTCTCAGCATCCGCAGAACATAACGAAGCCCATGCGCGAGTCGTGTTTACAAGTTCACTCGGACACATGGCTGCTCCAAAAGAGTATATTTCGTGGGACACCCTAAAGCCTGGAGAGAAAGGTGGGCCCGGGGATAAAAAACGGCGCTCTCTAGGGCCCGATGTATTGTACTACCAGAGCAAATGCGTAGGTTCTCTTCTTTGCTTACTAGTTTTTTTCATTCAGAGCTAGAAGTGCATGACATCAGGGAACGATCATGGTTGCAAATGAATGGGCTAGACGTTATGGGACCCAGAAGATTGTTACGACTTCTTTACATCCGGGCAAGAATAAAATCTAGACAGGAATGAAGATAAAGGCTGATTCGATCCTCGTTTCTACTTTAACAGGAACAATTAAGAGTGAATTGGGGCGTCACTGGCCTACTGCTCAAAAATTCGTAATGGTTAGTAATCCATATTGTACTCAAAGTCCAATATCAAGAATGTAGCACCATTATACTTGAGCCGTGAGTGCTAACTACACGCGTACTGTCTAGAACATGTTCATCAAGTTGCACCCTACTCCTCAGGGAGCAATCACACAGCTTTACGCCGGAACGGCACCCGAAGGTAAAGAACTAAATGGAAAGGTAACTAACCTCTTCTGTAGCTGAGTCATGAGTAGATAAACTTGTTGGTTTTTCTAATTGATTGTTATCGTTGATCTCTTCACATCAGTATCTGATCCCGTGGGCTCGAGTTGGAGAACCCCGAAAAGATGTATTGGACGAAGAACAGAATCAAAGACTATGGGACTGGCTTGAAAAACAAGTTTCAGACTACTGCTAAGTAGGTGCGTTTTTTATCTACATATTTCTTTTGGCAGAAAAATGTATATGCATGCCCCTAAAACTACTTTGTAGTTCATACAAACACTGTTCTGCATGAACGTGGGTCTTAATGATATTGTGACCAGCTGATTTGCTGTTTTATGATTAATATAATATATTTCGTGCAATAAACTCGTTTCCTTGGAGCAGAAACAGAATGTGACTAAGTATTTGAATTTAGGATTCCTCATGTGATACACCCTCGCTCGGAAGTTGATATGTGCACGCCTATCTCGTGCTAAAAACCTGGAATATACCATGCAGAGTATTCAGTTGTACCAACTTTTTCTCGTTGTCTCCCTTAGTCGATGCCAAAGCTCGATAATGGAGAGTGGAAAGAGGAATCCGAGTCCGGCATAATATTGTAGACACTCTTGTGTCCATCCTGAATCTTTGATTTACGACGGAAATTACTTTGGGGCTACTCACCCCCATTTTCTTGCCGTAGGCATTCACAGACAGGAACCGACATTATGGATAAGAAGCTGAGATTAAGTTATTTGGAACTAAGGGAACAATATTTGGTTCCTAATGACACCGATCTCACATTCTTTGTGATCTTCCGCTCAGATTGTCGGGCGTTGAGGGACAAATAGAGAACAACGATTTTAACCGCTTGAGAAATCTTCATACTGAGGCAGAGGCAGTGAAGGGCTCTGCGGTCATCGCTGGGAGATCCTCGTGGCCATAGCGTGCCTTTTAACTTTATTGGACAGATTTGACGAGCGAGAGTCTGGGTAATTGTTGGGCAAATTTGATGAGAAGGTAGTTGTGATGTAACCACTTGAAAAGCGTGAGCCATCTAAACCTCCTGAATTCGACTTATTTGGCTATGCAAACCTCGTGTTTTCTCAAGAACGTTAGCTACGCAAATAGATAAGCAATGAGCGAGGGAAAGGAATACCCTTGAATGCTTTTGATTTGATGAGTAACTTTCTTGCACACATGAAGTTGCTGATGAAATTGCCGATTACTATATATGTGAAATATATACTGTCGGAGTTACAAAAGTTGTGTGTTATGATCAGCCTTTTTTCCCTGACTTACCCGTGTTTGCTTAACACCGTCATTTTCAAAAACATAGAGTATAAATTTTTATACTTTTCGTATCGGAATTTAGTGAAACAGTGACACTTTACCTAGTCTTGTCTACTTCTCTCATGAAAATGTGCTAGGACTACGCAAACAAGAACCTGGAAAAGTTTTGACAACAGAAGACAGACCACGCTACATCCTCAAGGCCCAACTATCTCATACCTGCAGACTAATGCACCGAAAACAGGCTTTATATTCACTAAGGATCTATTTCAGATGTGACTTATCTTGATGAAATGGGGATCTATAATCTATGCCTTGTACGTGTAGGCTTCGAGTTCTTCCGCATCCCTATAAGATATAATCGAACTTCCCCCAATTCAGTGGATGAAGTCTCCGACCGGAAATGGGAGAATCGAACTTCACTCTATCTTGTGCAAATGAAACTTTATGATAGTGACCTGTGTGAGAACACGGCTTATGTCCATGCTACGAACCCCCTCTTCCCGAAACTTTGAAAGTGCGTTTCTTGTGACTTCTCTCCATCATGCACCCGGAGCACGGCGGACTTGAACCGCTCGCGTGTGCTGTGACCGGTAGTGACTCCGGACCTCGCAGAATCCCTTACAACTACATATGAAGAACTTAAGGCGAACCCCAATCCTCTCGTGCTAGGAGTCTCCATTCTCTTTGTTCCACTTTACATTCTTGCTCACTTGTGAGCCCGCGACGTTGCAGAGCACCCATCTCTCTCGTTTCTGCCACTGAAACCATCTAACCCTACCCCACCCTCCAAAAACAACCTCTAGATCTCCTTATTATCATGCTGGTCGTTCATCCTGCTTCTACTTGCGACGTTTGCCTCGAAGGCTATACTAGCTCCGAAAATATTCCGTATTCCATAGCGTGCGGGCACGTCTTTTGTCTTAGGTGCGTTTTCTTTCACCGTACCCAGGTGTTGAAATTAAATCCTTGACTTAGGTGTTTGCATTCACTTCGTCAACATATATGTCCCCTATGTCGCTCGCCATTCGATTCTGCAGACGTTCGGAAAATTCATGTCGACCGAAATGCCCAGAGTCCACGGAGGTCTCCTAGCCCTCAAAGGACGCCGGAGTCGCGTTCTGATTTGCCAGCAAATAATGCATTAGGACTTTTTGATCTTTCTCAAGCTAGTCAGCTGCAAACAAGAATGTCTGAGCTCGTGCTGGGAGTTTCTTCCAGCAAATCTCGTATGAGAGAGCTCATACAAGACACACAACTCTTTCTTGGAAGCGAGCCGCCCAATGCTGTGAGTATGACGGTACATTTTATTTCATACAAAGTCTTACAAGAGTATCAAAGCATACTACTTTACGAGCATCTTTATTACTTCTTTGCCGTTTTAACGAGCTCCAGAATCGGTACATAGATTTGGAAGATAATAATTTTGAGCTCAGATCTGAGCTGAATCGCAATAAACAAATAATTCAAGAATATGACAGAAAATATAAGGATCTACAACGAAGCCGTGCTCGAGACCAGGAAAGTGCGAGGGCTGTAGAAGCGAGTTTAAGGAACGTCTTCGGATCGAAGAACTCGAATGGCAAAGGTAAGCTTCAGTCATTCACCCTGGTGTAAAGTATGAATGATCACACGTAACGGTTCTTTTTAACTTCACAGAAAAGTTAGTGTTAATCTTAATTATCAATTTCTCATTATACAGTAATGATACCCATACTGATCTAATGATTTTTCTAGTTCGACTATATGTCCGAGGAATGTTCTTCCCTTCGGGATGAACTTGACGCTCTCCGACTCTCGGCATCAAAGCAGAGAATTTCCGCTTCCCAAACGGGAACTCCAGGGTGCAGCTCCATTCTACTGTCTCTCAAGAGAAAAGTCCTCAAAGTCCTTTGAAAGTCTTGAGTTGGGGCGGTCAAATCGTGGCTCCGAGAAAGCTGAAGCTTATTCTAAAGGCGATATGTATAATTTTTTCAATCCTGATCTTTTTAATATTTCGCCTTCGCCCAGCGGGATTTCACTCTCGAGCAATAAAACTAGGAATGAAGTCGATGACTACAGAAAGCAGAAGTCAGGATCTCCAAATTGGAAGACGTCATTATCTAACAATATCTCGCGAGCTTCAGATTCTGCAGCTGCTTTAAAACAGAACTCTTCGACTGTCCCGATTCCTAATCGACAACGAAGCGACTCAAACCCCAACTATAGCAAGGACAAACTGAACTTTTACTTAGAAGGACAAACAGAAGTTTCTAGCTCTGCGCCGAGTAGTTACATGTATCGAACTCTGTCTCCGACCGAGGACTATTTCCACAACTCCTCGTCTGCCTGCGCTTGACACAGAGCTCGGGGAAAAGTCGCGAGATGTTGAGCGAGAAAGGCTCTATAATTTACTTGAGAAACCTGTACCTGCGAATCCCTCTGTGGAGTCCTCGGAACACCATACTCTTCGGCCACCTCTAATACGGTGCTCAGATTCACAGCAAAGCTGGTCATCGTCGATCTCGAGTGTTCCTGCTACTCCTATGAGTGCTTTTGTGTCTTCTACGTCACCAATGAGTAATTCTTCGTTCAATCGTTCACAACCGCAAGTTCAGGTGCAGACATCCCTTCTCTCTGCTTCGCGTGGTAGGTCGCATACGGTCTCGCAGTCCAGCATTCAGCGTACCTCCTCAGGATTAGAACAGGCGATCTCACCAATTCAGAAAACTCCACCACGGCCTGTTCTTCCCCATATGCACTCGTTCACAGTCTATACGCCACCGAAGCCTGTGTCGCCTCAAGAGTTCAAAGTAGATATCCGTGGATCTCTCCCGCGACGCGGTTCGCTATCGAGTGCTAGTGCAGCTGCAGCTGCTGATCATCAGGATCGTAGCTCTCCGTCACACGGACTCCCATCTGGTGTCTCACAAAGTAAACGAGGGACGCTGGTTACTGCGCTGACTACTTCTACAAGTGTATTAAGCTCAGCTGGGGGATCTCCTGCTGTCGTCCCACCATCTACTCTAGGTCAAAGCAAGAGCCGCCTTATCGCCTACAAGGGCCAATGGGAAACTCAAGAATCTGATTAATAAATTGTATATGTTTAGTTCTCTACATTTCGGTAGGCCGGGCCTACTAGACTGTGCTCTAATTTTACTCTTTTCATTTCGCGTATTTTTTAATAATTTGACTTATTACTCCCCTCTACGTGTTGTCTCATGTACACTTTCTTCGCGGTACCTTTCTACTTCTTATCGCTTCCCTCCAATGGTTGCATGTTATAGTAACTTTTTATCCTCCTCTGTCACGTTTATCACGACTAGTTCTTCTTATGCTTCCTTATTCTATTCTTCTGTTATGACTGCCCTCTTCGATGTCCCGGGTGCATGTATGCCTTTCCTCAACTATGTATCCCCTCTCCTCCTTTTATTCTGTAGATTAAATGAAGCCTTCTATAGTACTAGGTATCAATGAAAAGTATGTTGTTCCACCAGAATCACAGCGAATGGATCCATTCGATTAGTGCAATTTTATTGACTATTCTATGCATTAATCGTTAAGACGGACTAGGAGTCGAGCTACTCCGAGAACGCGGTGGAAGACCTCTCGAGGAGACTAGAAGCTACTTAAATTATTGATGGCATCGATAAACAGATGATTGATCATCGATAGGCGAGACAAGAATTGGCCGAAGTGAGGATAGTCTATTTATTGTACAGATACAGGATGGCTTCTCGTAGCAATTCAAGTGAGGAAAATAAGAGAATAAGAGAACGTTAGTTGACGACAAGAAGAGTAGACGTCCATAATAGTTTTACAAGAAAGCGAGTAATTAGAAACAAGATAATGGGTGTTCGGAATCAAGTAGCGATTAGCAAGATACAAATATGAAGCTTTTTTTGCGCAAAAGAAGCATATATGGCAGCAGTCTGTGTCAGAGCAGTAAACGAATGAGTGAAGGATATATAAATGATCATTAATGGTAACGTAAAAAGGTGGAAGTTTAGTCCATCACTTGCAAACTTCACTTTCGTTTATTTGTCATGCAACACACTGTTAGTATTATTTCTCGGTTCTTGATGCTCCAAATCATTAATAGATGGGGTTGGTTCCGGAATAGTATCATCAAAGTTCATGGAGCCATATGTATAATTTTTCTTCAGGTCGGAGTCACTGGAATTCCCGACGACTCCTTTGAATGCTTCCAACCGAGAAGGGTTGATATCAATCGGGGTATTAACAGCCGTCGAAGCGTCTCCTCTGCTTGTATTACTAGTGTCCAAAGTATTCATACTAAGTAGTTCTGGAGCAGCGCTCTATGATGAACAGAATCACCCCAACACGGAAGCATAGCCAAGGACATAACAGCGTGAGTGTAGAACAATAAATGGAAGATTGATATATACGGAGACGTACAGAAGACAGATAGTCTGCGCCCCCGAGGAGATTGAACGAAAAGCCGGCATACTATGCGAGGCATTTATTCCCGAGATGTCAACAGTAACATACGCGCCATCTGTTCTGATAGACGACATTAGTGTCTTGCGCACATTAAGGGTGGCAAGGTATGAGTTGACGTAGACTTTTTAAATTGCATCGTTAGTTTTTCTTTGGTAGAGAATGCACGGTACAATAGACAAACATTTGCTAAGGTTCAAGTAGAAGGCTATGAAGATGAGAGTCGTGGGCCTGGCTGCATAACTGATGAGTCCGGCACTTGCATCGAGCACCGTGAGCAATCCTGTATTAACGGTATATGCAATTAGCTTATTAACTAATGAGTCGGGTCTACATCAATGAAATGATTATTCAGTAAAAAGGTTCCGTGATCGGCATTTACACGACGAGAAAACTTACCTTGTTAATCCTGTCTTATTTCTCCAGAGATAGAATGCGAGAGTAAGTGCCACGCATGTATCCGCCGTGATATTGGAAGCAAAATTCACGTAAAAAAGGTCGGCAACAGCGGTTAATCCAGCAAATGTAGGAATTTTGAAAGCTTTTGTCGTGATAACTATAAATTAAGTTGTTAGCATATCTAAGGCATTTATTAGAAGCGATAATGGAAGGTAATTTGATGATTTGAAGAGCAAGAGGTAAGAAAATTAGCTTGATGATCGGGGTCATGTAATTTGTGGCAATTACAACTAGTTAATGAAGAAATATTTGGAATCTTCATAGTGGGAAACGGCACCCAGCAGAAGGGTAAATGGAAAGGGTAACGAACCAGTCCCGACAACTAAGTCAACGATAGATAGAGCACCGATGATGACAGTGATGATCTTGTTACGATGGCTTACTTGGGTTTAAATCTTTCATTAGTGGTCAGGAAGACACAAAACAATCGACAACCCTCACAAGTATATATTCTTTGTGCATATAGGCTACAGAAACGAGCCATAAAAACATATCAGTCTGAAGAGGCCCGTTTAGTCCTTGAGATACAACAAACCTTCTAACGACGAAATCACTTAATGACTATCACATGCATAGAATAAGTCAGATATTCAGCATCAGCACGTCATAAAACTAACCGTAAGTAATACATGAAGTTTCAGACTCCAAACTGGGGATAAAACTGCGAGTGGGTTTGCATAGTTTGTTATGAGATAGTAATAGCAGATTTGTACTGCTAAAGCAGTGTCGAGAGTATCAATGACCCATATCAAGAGAACCTGTAGAATTAGAGGTTCTTGGATCAAAAACGATTCTCTCTTCTAAAGTAGGGATACTCACAATAAACTTCAAAAGAGCCTTGTCCCTGGGATATCGTTGGTAGTAGATAAAAGTTTGAAGACAAGTGACTCCGAACAAACTATTATACATTTTATTATAAACTCCAGCGTTACTCTTAACTCTTGATATATCGACTCACAAGACAGAGATAAAGCCTCCAATGAGTATCGCACCGATCGTAGCATCAAACGAAAATGAAGGGATGGCAGCCCCAGAGGCTGAGGTTGTGGACATGGATACTAGGAAGGAGTTCAGCTAAGTAGGCCACGTTTGGGTTTTTTCCACGAATGCTGAAAATTTCGGCTAGCCAAGGCCCTTTATGCAGAGAAGTTCGTGGAGTTCGGTGTGAGTTCGGGTATTATTTCCCACACCAGAACCGGAGGCTTCGCAGACACAGAATCCGCCACTGTCGATAAGGTTCCCATGCGTCCATCTGTCAGCTGGTGTCTAAGTACAAATAGACAAACATGTACAAAAGATCTGAGCAAATGATCTAAAATTAATGCCAACTCTTCGGTAACGTGGTACAGTGGGTGTTTCGGAGAATTATAGGAGATCACAAACTCAATATTGACTACCATTCAATCTCAATACGCAAGAAGGTACGGAGCCCTTATGGACTATTTCGTATGCGACTAAGTGTCACATCAAGCGAATTCATACATTCTATCTTCGGCGTCTAGATATCATCAGAAATATATATTATATTTATCCCTGGATGGCACACCCTCTCCTGGATAAAATCTATATCAATTTGTCATCCAAGAATACTGACCCTTACTTCCGTCGATTGAAATTCTTCTGCTTGAAAATATTCCAAACTAGCTTGCATTTTATTACTATTCTTCCTTGTGGATTCATACCGGATTAAGGTTATATATTGGGATGGCTTGTTAACCGTAGACGGCAGTCCTCTAATGTTCCTTAATTGTTATCAGTAAAGTAGCGGCGGTATCCAGAATTGAAAAAAGATGCTAAGACAACTGGAAAACGTATCAGAACCCAAGTAACTTATTTTTGTTACCACTCGACCTATTTCGTAATAAGAAAAATATCTCGCGTCCGTCTACTAGTATTGATTATGCAAGCTCGGAAAATTCTCTACATCTGTTCAAGATGCTATTTGAGTATCTCATCTGTAGCTTGATACCATTCACAGCACTAAACGAATTTAGAGAAAATGTAAAGAAAGATCACGACCACGGAGCAGACAACCCTGCTTCCCATATATGTTTGTAAATAAAACATCATGGGCCTAGGAGAAGTCTGATGCGTGTCGGAAGGCGACATATGATATCTATTCATTCGATTTCGACTAGTACACCATGGATACACAGATAAGATACATGACCGTGATGAAAAAAAGAGTACTTTTTTGGACCAGTGAAATGCTGCAAACATGCAAACAAGCTGGAAAATCAGAGACGACGACCGCGGCGACCACCCTGAATGATAACACATGAGTATAAGTTGAAAGTTGAAAGCTAAACCTCAGGAACTCACCTTGCGTCTCGTGCAATCGGTTGGTGTTGGTGTAACATCCTCGATTCTACCGATTCTCATGCCTGAACGTGCCAAAGCTCTCAACGCGCTCTGTGCACCAGGACCTGGGGTCTTGGTACCAGTTCCTCCGGTAGCCCTCATCTTTACATGGAGAGCGGTTATTCCAACCTCCCGACACCTGGCCGCAACGTCTTGAGCAGCAAGCATAGCTGCGTATGGAGAAGATTCATCACGGTCGGCCTTTACTTTCATGCCACCAGTAACGCGCGCGACTGTTTCTTTACCAGAAAGATCGGTAATGTGTACAAAAGTATCGTTGAAAGAGGCATAGACATGTGCTACACCAAATACGAGCTCCCCATCAGCGACTTGAGGGCCAAGAGAAACGGTGGTTTCTTCCTTTTTCGCGGTCTTTTTTGGAGGCTGTAGACTTCCACATTAGAACCTATGTCCAGTGAGTCAATGAAGTATGGATAGTCACCATGATTGTATGCGAATGAGCGAGGATGAATGGTCTTGAGGCACGCGTGATATCACATCCTACCAGCCTAATTTCATGAATATTCAGGATGTCCTATACAGTTTAACTCCTAAAACAGAAATTTAACACGTGACATATTACATTACATTTCCTCAATTCATTATTTTTATTACAATTATAATAATAGGAATATAAATATACAACGGTAATGATCTAGAAATAAAAATAGTAGTTGGAACTTATTGTCAGTTTTTTTCACTGCAGAAACACAACAGTCTGCGCGATGGAGACTTGGACTTAGTCTTTACTGTAGCATGTGGTTTATCCCGTTCCCTGTTCTCAGACTCCCCTTTTATTTCCGTTTTCTTCACTCTTCCCCTCGTATCCATAGTATTTGGGTATAATTCAGGTGCCATATATCCTACCGAACTAGGGAATGACTCACATTTCCCCCTAATACCAGAAAATTAGAACATAAATAACTGTCAGCGACCCAGCTTCTAAGATTCTTGCAATACAAGAAAAAAAGGGGTACTTGGTAAACTCTCCAATAAGCATCGAAATGCCACTTGATCCGAGTCTAACAAGAATATTCTCTAACCTTCAATAGTATAAGAATACGAATCATATATTTCATAATCGATGTATATGATTTTCGACTAACCTACTAATTATTATCCCCTATGATAAACTCCTATCTGATGTAAGATAGCTAAGCTAATCCATGAAGAATTTTCTTGATCCGCAACACATCACCAGTACGAACTTTTCTAAAGGGTATGGGTATGATTTCAAGTTTTTATGCTCACCCATATCAATGTCAGCAGCGAAGCGAGGTGCCTCAGTTTCCAGCCCAGGTTCTGGGTTTGTCAGTATAGTTTTAGAGACGAACATAGCATCATACAGTGATCTTTCCCTTCATGAGATCAGTGACGGTATAATACCTCTTCACCGTTTCGTCACGATATATGACTTCAATAAAAAAGGAGTCTGGATAGGTATTTTATTGAGAAGTACCTGCAGTGTGTGCGCTATCAAGAAATCTTAGAATATAACAGTATCGCAAGTACATTGTAGATATTTATAGACATTATTTTCTCTTAGAAAAAAATCTTTTAAGCGAGTTCTGTATTCTATGAGTACATACACATATTGGTGTACAAATGCTACTACATTGAGTGTGAAGTTTCAGATCTGTACTTATTTTACTACACATACACCTTACAACAGAGAAAGAGGAAAGAAAGATAAGTTCGCGAAGTGAGAAAGAGAATCGAAAGAACCATAAAGCCAAAGTAAAGAAAGTGGGTTGGGAAAGCAAAGAGTAAAAGAATAAAAGAACAAAAGGAGGCATATACGAAAGAGAAGTAGGAGTATACAGCACCTGCTAGCTCAGCTGGCAGCACTTCCATATCCTCTCTCACTCCCTCCTTTCGTACCAGTATAGCCAAATCGTCTGGGACTTGGCTTAAGAGGGATTGCTTCGTTTGTTTCTACACTTTCTCTAAAGAAGTCATGAGATTTATGACCAGTATATCCATCCCGAACGCATCCTCATATCCATCTCCATCATTACCGTTGATGGCAGCATCAAATATAATAGTAGAAGGAGAAGAGAGACTGCTTGAAGTACTACCAGAGCTCTTTCGAGTCCGAGATTTCTGGTTTTTCTTCTGTCCACCGTGTAAACCAGATAATGCACCACGTAAGTTGGCAGGAACAAATCGCCTCCATTTACTACTACTTTGTATATCTATGTTTGATCCAGCTGATCGACTAGGAGCACCAATCATGTAGTCCTCATCGGCCCCCAAGTCTATCACCTCGCTTGAGCCTTTGTGGTTCCCCTTCCCCTTTCCCTTCCCCTTGTTCTTTCCCTTTCTCCCCATCCCACTTTCGATGTCAAAATCATAGATATCGTCCTCTTCGACAGACGAGGATGACATATCAGCCAGAAGCCCAGCTTCGTAAGTATCTCCCATCTGCAAGTCCTCTGAGGTCAACCAGCTACGCAGCGTTGACGGCGGAGGTCTGAAGTGCGATGAGGGAATTGGCCGGGGAAAGAGAACGCGTGTTCTTCTGCTTCTCTTTCTGTGTCTATTTGTATTGGATGGAATGGTTGTGAAAGATGGTATTGAAGTATATTTTGACCATTCCGAAAGGATGGGTACTGAAGCAATCAGAGATCGAGGCGAGAAGCTGGGTAGGCTTGCGAAAAGTATGTCTCGGTATAAGAAGGTACTGTATGTGAAAAGGGTTAAGAATAGGCTGCAGTCAAGAAATAAAGTAGTGAGTGAATATTTCAATATGATATTAGTAACAGTGTAACACAAGAAAATACTAGGACGCACGTTAATCCGAGGATTATCAGGATAATCCATATGGTCTCAAAACTGAATAATCTACCACCATCCCCTCTTGGAGGGTCAGGAGAAGAGGAAAAACCTTTCTCGTCGTCAGTTATGGTAATATCACTACCAATTTCAGTATAATCACCAGTATCAGAGTCAGGTCCAGTATTAGAATCCGGACTGGAATCGCTATTTGAAGCGTCTTCGGCGCCATACACTGCATCATCGCTACTGGCATCAAGAATTGTCGGCAACGGCCGTTCACCCTCATCCCCACTCTCGTAGGCACTAATCTCGTCGTAGAGTTCGTCGCTGCTGCCCTCGGCTCGTTGCTTTCGCAGGTACTTGGCATCTCTTTCGTTTCTAGACTTCAAATGTGAATACAATACATCCCCCATAGTGTCCGCCGGCGACGGCGGTGATGAGGTATCCGGTACGACAATCATCTGTAAACGGTCCCCCCTGCCCCCACGACCTTCGTTAGCACCGGCCGTTGCTTGACTCCAGCTTGGCAAAGCTATTTTAACCAAAGGTGAATCCTCCTTCTGGACCCCATGTCCATAGATCTCGCTGGTTTTGTAGTTATAGTCGTTACCAGATATAGAGTTGGCTTGAAGGGCAGCCGCACTAGGCACAGCAAGTACGTAGCAGTGGTGGGAATAGCATAAGCAGCTTAGAAGCGAAAACAAGCTGCTAATCTTCATGATTCTCCTCTAGCGTATTTTGCACTTCGGGTCCCAAGTCTTCAGGTCCTGGCCCAGCAATAGTTTGAGAGCTACTAAAGCTGTTCCAGTCAGTTCCCCCTTGAGATAGGTGTGGACGAGGGAATGAAGAGGAGGGAAGAAGAGGTGTGCACCAGCAAAACGCCGAAGAACCAGAAGAAAGGCAAACGGCGAGTGGAAGAGAAGACGTCAAGAGGTAATAGAGAAAGTATCAATAGATAATGACTGATGATAATCACTCCTAAGCTTATCCTTTCTATTTACCTCCACCAGTACCACTAACTATGACGAGAATGAATGTGGAGAGTGTGAGAGGAATTGACCGATTACATGCCATTCAGGGTGAAGTGGTGAAGCAAAAGGCACCGCTCTTACACATGTTACAATCACAATACTACAGTAGTACAAGTACAAGTATACATCGATTCCAGTGCTACTAGTTTTGATGTTCATAGCAATAGATAATTCTAGTAATTATAGCACCCGCTTATCCATTCTCCACTTATGCACTAGTGCTAGTGCGTACTGGTCCAAGTGCTAAGTCATCTAGGTCATGAATGCACATGATACAGGTACTTTGCTATAAAAAGCCTATCAAACACTGAATCCGGCCCGGGATCTATTAATACCAAAATGGTAGCTGATTACTAATACTATTACTCTTATCAAGCTACTTAGCTAGATATAATATGATTAAATATCATATATACATTGTATTGTTCATACGCTTTCAACTAATTTCTATTATAACATACATGACCACCCGTATTTAGTAACGAGCAAGAGTAGTTATAGTGGCCATTTGGGCCGTTGAACTAGCCACTAAAGCGCGAGATACGCTCCGTAAGCCCATCGAATCCAAATCTCTTTTTCTCTCAACTAATTTCTAATTTTCAATCTCTTTACAACCGTACTGAAATCCATGATATATGTTATTTCAGGCCCTAGATCTTTAGTAGCTAGTTATATTAATTATCTATGGTAGGGTCCCTGTGAAGCTTGCCTTCTTGGTGAACTGTAAAGGGGGGCTGAAAACCCGGAACAGCGTAAGAAACGGGTCCCATCATGTAACCTGATGCTTGAGGAGGTCTTGGCACTGCTATTTGCACTGCTGGACCTCCTGGGTACGGTGCCGGAGGCGCTCGAGGTGATGTGTATATAGAAGTTCTTGTCATTGTATCTCGGCGTCCTCGGGCTTGAGTACTAGAATGACCATATCTCGCACCATCAACACTGTTACTCCTTTGGCGCATTCTCTGACTACGTTTACGAGCCAAGGCTTCCTTCTTGCATGGAAGGCGAATGACATAGTTCCATCTATCTCATTCCTACAAAACACTCTGGACTCGTTTCTGGGGTTCTCAAGAGCCACTTTTTAGATTATCGTAATTTAGGACGACAAAAAAATTACGTTTTGTAGGACTCAGAATAATATAGATTATGTTGTTAGATAACTCACCTCGTTACTTGTTGCATCCTTCGCGGAAAGTCTTGTCTTGTGGTTAGTATCCAAGAGCCTTTTGATAAACATCTTACCTTCATTCCCGACGGATGTATGTCGAAAGATGTCTTAGAAGAATGGAAAGAGATATATGCATTTTCTACTTACATTGGGCGCTTATAAGAGTCTGATCCACCAATATCTCTCTCTCATTTACTATTGTCCGCCAGACATTAGCTCTAACCATCCCGTGTCTATAAAACGGATTGTTTAAGGTGAATAACATCCACAATATCACGCTTGTAGAGATGAGATATAACCGATGGTAGATTGAAAGAGTCTCAGTGTTTGTTTATCAATACCAGAAAAAATAGCTACGCACCCTCCTGCAAAAACATCTGTCTTGTGATTAGTAGAGTCATAACTCTTGTCAATCATCTCAGGAGCCTCATAACCTAAGGTACATAACTGCTTCGTTCGGCTCCCATCCCTCTGATCTAAAATTGTAGCCCTATCATTATATAAAGTTAAGGGAAGAAGAGCTCTCAAGTATTCTTTGAGATACTTACAAGCCATAGTCAGTTATAGCCAGATGTGCCTTCTGGCCTATGACTTTTATAAGCAAGTTCGCAGGTCTACGGAAACGTGTTTAGTTATGAAAAGCTGGGTTCAAGAACTGACTTCAACTATAAGGGACTAACTTCATATCTCGATGATATATGTAATTCTCGTGAAGAAATGCTAATCCTTTAAACATTCCCCTTGATGATGATGTTATTCAGACAGTTTTTTAGATACATGAATGTTGGAGAGACCCTACCATATGATGTCTGCAGCGTCTGTTTCACTGAAGCCTCCAATACCCTTTGATTTTCGTTCATCTATCAAGTCTTCTAGAGAACCACCGGTAGCAATCTCAAATGTGATGAAATGACGGATACTATACGAGTTGGCTGTATCAAGAAATGATTCAGCTCCCTCTTCGAGGTAGTTAACCTCAATGACAGATGATCATCAGTGTGAACAACAGTCGAGGGTAAAGAGAGCAAACAGATTGAGAAACTCACTACATTAATACACCTTTCCACACCTGTTAATCTTTGCATAACTGTGATCTCTCTGTTATGTTGTGCTTGTACACTTGTATCATTTATTGCTTTAGAAGCCCCACCTCTCCTTTGATCGTATTCAGTTTTGAAGATTTTCACTGCTACCACTCCATGAATGGGACTATAAGCTCTCTGTTTGTGTAAAGTATATGTTATAGATTCTCCTCGTATACGAAAGTTGTAGGAAATAGAGAACGCACCCATACTTCTGCACTCGTTCCTGAGCCAAGATATCTCACGAGTTGGAGTTTTTGCGACGCTGAGTAGGCTGCTTTCAGTACTGGCTAGCTCATTATCAGTATATTGAAGAGAAGTACGCGTGATTTTAGGCATGAGTACAGTCAATGATCTATTAGGTCATAAGTACACGACTTGAAGACTTTCTACTCACCATCGAATAATTAATAATTAGATATCAGTTTCATCCATTATGGTCGACCCCCAATACATAAATCTTTATGGGTACAATTTAATTTGCGTATCTAGCCATAGGTACAGAGAGTATCGTGATTACTGCAAACCTAATAGTTATTAAAAGCGTCTATACCATCGTTTTGAGCCGTTACAGAGGAGATAGTTGCAAAGTAAGCAAGCATATTATTGTGGTTCTTTCTTCTTCTGAAACATACAGCTATTATGAATTTTGAAACTGGGTTAGCTTCACTTTGAAGTTTCACTCACTGCGCAAAGGGGCTGTTTACTTCTCCTGATTAGCAAGTTATAGTTTGGACAACTAAAAGATGATACGTGTCTATGATTAGCATCTGGTTTTACCGAAGCAAGGCTGATTGCTCAGTCGTATTTGAGGATGTGCTCATATGCTCTAACTTTAGTATGGCTGAATTGCTAAGTTTTATTTTATAGACAAGGGGAGGTATCATGTATATCGTCAAGGGGTCTGATTAATATAAAAACTACTAATGGCAAGCCATATACTTTCCTTATAAGTTAAATCTGGTTTTCATTTGATTCCGTGCATATGTAATAAAAGTGTCAATTATGGTTTATGTCGATCGCTGCCTTACGTGGATACCTTATACTAAGTTATAGCTACTTAATCAAACTAATCATAATCAGTCCCAATAAGTATTAAAGTACGCCGCACATACTCAAACAAAAACATACTCAATTAAAATAAACATATATATTATCATTCATCAACATCAAAATCATATCGTTCATCCCTACAAAAAGAAAAGAAAGAAAAAGAAAAAACTAATAACTAACTTTTACTTTCTTTCTTTTTCCCACAAAGTTCGTAAACGAGGAGGGTTTGGGGGTTTGTCATTAATGGGGAGTATCAGTAGAAAAAAATGGTATTAAGAAGAGGAGAGGGTAAGGGAGAGAAGGGGTGGGGGATAAGAAGAAGGGGAGATAGGGGAACAGAGGAGAAAGGAGAGGAGAAGGAAGAAAGGAGGAGCGAAGATAAAAATATCATTTTAGCACCACACACCACACCCGCTCCCTCCTCTCTTTTTTTATGCACAACTGGCCACCACCAACATAACAAAGGGTTCAAAAAAAGATATGGAATAGAAGGGGAAAAAATGAGATAAAAAAATGAGATCGGAACAAGGAGCGTAACAAAACAAAATAGTTCGTCGTGAATTCATGTAGCCATAAAAGGAGGGGGGGGAAGGAAAAACGAACAAGCAAACAAACAGATAAGAGTCAATCGTATACCATTAAACCAACAAATCAACAGATAAAAAAAAGTCTTAGATAGAAACAAAAAAAAAAGTAATAACAATAACGAAACGTATTTCCTACCCTCTTCCAATCCGAATAACCAGAGAGAGAGAGAGAGAGAGAAAGAATGGAGAGAGGAGGGTAAAGGAAATCAAGCGTGTAAGAGAGAGAGAAAGAGAGGTGAAAAAAGAAAACGGTGGCTAAGATGATACATTCAGAAAACAGAAGGAAAAAGGGATCCGGATCCACCCCCCTATGATAGTAGAAAGCAGAAAAAACACCCAAAAACAAAAAGAAAGAAAGAAAGAAATAGAGAGAAGTTCGAAGAGGGCACGAAAAAAGTAATAAACAACTAAAACAAAAACAAACAGATCAGATAGATTAATGGGTAGATCTGGTCGGGGTTGGGGATAGGGGGTGTAGGGGAGTCAAAAAAGTATGATAAGGAGTCGGGGGTAAACAAACAAGAAGAGGATGAGAAGTAGAACCATGACACCTTTTTTTTGTGTCAAGGAGGGGAAGAAATTGTATGTGTGTGGAGCGAGTCGACAACGACATACACAAAACGGATGCTTTGGGGGTGTTAGGTACGGGTTGCATGTTTCTAAAACACAAACAGCTGACCTCCCACAAAAAAACAAAAAAAAAGGGAGGGGAGGGCTAGGAGGTGTAGTGAGGAGTGTAGTATGTATAGTGTGTATGTGTTTGTGTCTGTGTGTAGACGTGAGGGACAAAACTCCAATCCAAGCCAAACCAAAGCAAACCAAAGCAAGGAAAAGAAAAGTAAAGCAAAGAAAGAAAAAGAGAGATAGGAGACCCTCTAATTACCCAAACTCCCTTATCTTTCCTTTTTTTTATCGAAATAAAAACCCCTGCACCAAAGGGCAAAGGGTGTCAAAGAAGGGCCAAGGGCATAAGAAAGAAAGAAAAAAAAGAAAAAAGAAACCCAATTCGAGAAGAGGAGCAACGTGTCTATCGCATGTATGTCTGTGCGTGCGTGTGTGTATGTGTGTGTGTGTGCCATGGTACGAGTACGAGAACCCCCAGCCCCCATTAATCCATTTGTGGTTCGGAGGAAAGAGGAAAAAGGAGGGAGGAGGGGAGGGGCTCATAAAGGAAGCACGAGAACGAGCTAAAGAAGGGAAAAGCAAGGGGAAAGAGGAGAGGTGTGTTATCAAACGATCAACGTTGATAACAACCTTTTTTTTAAAAAGTAATTGTCTTTCCTTCTCCTTCCCCTTCCTTCTCCGTCTACATCTCTCAAAGTAAATCGCATACGATCAGACATTCAAGCAAAAGAAGAACGCTGATTAAGACCTTAAGACCCCTCTCCTTCCCAGAAAGAACTTTGAATCGAAAGGAGACACGACCGGGTCCTGGGTTTGAATTTAGGGGGGTTGCTGGGGTTGAGGAGAGGGGTCGGGTGTGGGGAGGAAGGAGAAGTCAGAAGCTAAGAGAGGAGGGGTAGAGATAAGCTTAGGAAAGAGCTTAAAAGGGTGGAAGAAGCCACACCCACCCACTTGATCTTGTATCACGAGGTCCGTCCCGTCTAGCAAAAGTGGGAGTTCTTACACACGGTGCGAGGTAAGAATCGGGGGTGGGGGCAATTCAATTCAATGTAGGTGGGGTAGGGGAGGGAGGCAAGGAGGCAAGGAAAGATGGAAGATGGAAGAAAGGGATTATTAGATTAATAATCTACGTTAAAGATGAAGATAAAAATTCGATAAGGCGTAAAAGGCGTAAGTAATAAGCCAAAAAAAAGAAAATAGAAGTAAGGCGGGAGAAAGGGAAGGGGGAAAGAGAAAAGAAATGAGCATGAACACCAACAACAAAAAAGAAAAAAAAAACGGGGACGCAATATTCAAATCACCACCACCACCACCGCCCTCGTCCTCCTCCCTCATTCTTCACCCACCTCCGTTCCCAGTCCAGGCGTTGTAGATTAAAGGACCCCTTCTTCTTTTCTTGGGGTTTTTTTTAGAAGTTTTCCCACTTCTCTACCCTCCTTTTTTTGTTATATCGGGGAGATATAGGTATCGCAATAAGTACCGAGTCTGAGGGGTCATAGGAGGAGGCGGAGGGTCATAGGACGGGTGGTAGTGGGAACGATCAACGAAGGTGATGATGATGAGGGAGGCCGGGGAGGGGAGGGTCAAGACGAAAGAAATTTAAGGGGACAGTAGCCAGTAGCCAGTGAGAGGTAACAACGGCGTCGGCGACGGATCCACGAAACCCACACACAAAATCCAAGTCCTTGAATAAAGACAAAGAAAGAAAAAGATAAGATATAAACACCATAACAGAGTACCGAAAAAGAAGAAGGGAAGGATTAAATCGACGAAAACGCCATGGGGGGGGGGGTCATGGGGATCATAGGGACATGGGGCCACGGAAGAAGATTAGATTAGTTACAGGATAAGACAGGAAAGATTGGAGTTGGTGGTCACAGGACACAAGATCAATATAACGACAGAGAAACAGAGAAACAGATGGTAGAAGACAGATAGAGATAGAAACAGAGGGTGGAAAGGGGAAGAGAGAAATCGGAGACATAATAAAATTAGAATAGCATGATAGACACACAAGAGACAAAGAGACAAAGATTATAAAGAGAGAGAACGAGATAGAAACAATGGACATTGAGAAAGAAGAGAAGTGGAGAGAGATATGGGATATGGATATGGACAGAGAATAAAAGAGAGAGAGAGAGAGAGAGAGAGAGAGAGAGAGAGAAAGGTTGAAAAAAGAAAGCCGTGCGCGTGCAAAGACGTACAACAAGGAATATATTAGAGGATGCGTAAAACAAAGAGAGATATTGAGGGGGTCAAAGAAACACAGAGAGATATATATGTGACAGCAGTAAGTGGTAGAAGTAAGAAGATACGAGACACAGAATAAACAGGATATGTGGGGGATATGGGGGATATGGATTAAAGACAAAAAAAAGCATCACAAAAAAAGGGAGTCAACCTCCAGAAAAGTAAAAGTAAAAGAGTCACGTCAAGTCAAGTCAAAAAAAGTGGGAGAAGAGGATGAGGGGTTTGCAAAGCGAGACACATAGGACACTACCGTACTATGGTACCCTATTAAAGTTCTAGTTTTTAGAAAAACAAAACAAACGGTAGAGGAGGAGAAAAGGGGGATAGGTGTAGAGAAAAGAAACAAAGCTTGCATGAAAAAAAAAGGATTTCGAGCGATATTAGGGGGTATTTCATACCAAATTATCTTCTACATCTAGATACGATGCAAGCAAGATGCAAGGGGGAAATATGGTAGGTTTATCGGTATAAGGAAAAAAGGCATCTCCAAACTGTAAGACGGTGGGGGCCAGTAACTAAAATATCACCATTGACCTAAAAAGGAAAAAAAGTGTTGAATCCGCTAAAGGAGGAGAGAGGGGGAGGTGCCAAAAAGTGAAAAGTAAAGAGAAAAAAAAAGACGAGTAGACAGACGCGCCCCCTTTTCAAGATTGGCTAGTAGCAGGCCTCACTATCCCCTGTAAAGCACTCGGCATCCACCTCTCGTACTTCCCTCGTGATGTCTTCTTTTCCTTCTCACGTTCCCCATCACGGTCATCTATCACACCTCTCGCAGCACCACTTGAGCTAGAATACCCAGTGCCGACTTTCATAGGTGAAGCAGCCGAAGCCGTAGTTGTAGCCGTAGCCGCTGCTGCTGCTGCTGCCGATGACGAAGCCGAAGTCGAGGTCGATGAAGAAAACAACGAGCTGCCTTGTCCAGGTCCTTGACTTTGACTAAGCGTACGAGGTTTCGGCGGGACAGGCGGTCGACTACTACCCCCATTCAAGTCCCTATAATACCCACTCGCGTTCGATGACGACGAGGAGGAGGAGCCAAAGCTAGGAAGCGGCGGGATGCTGCCCCGCTAGCGCCCGCCCCCAAGCCCACGCCAGCGGAATATCCGTTTCCCTCCTTGTTCGCATTCGCACTCGCGTACGCACTTGACGCAGAGGAGGTAGGTCCAGGAGTCATACTTCTTCCCAACATCCCTCCACCAATAACTCCACGGATTGTTCCTGAAGGGCCAAGCGCACCAGGCGCAACACTCGCCGAACGTTGATGAACAGCCGGTGGTGCGGGCGTCATACTCCTCTTCTCTCTTTCTCTCTCCCGTTCCCGCTCTCTCGTGGGCGCCACGGACTGCGCACGGCTTACCATAGACGCCGCTCGGGTGTGTGTGTAGCGAACCGTCGTAGGGCTCGGTGTGGCCGGTTGAGAATGGACGTGGCTCGGGTGAGTGGTAGGGTGCAAAGGAAGCGCAGCCGCTGCCGCACTCGCACTTGACCGTCCCGGCGTGGTCGTTCCCGATGAAACACCGCCCATGGTATTCGTCGCCGTCGTCGTCGCCCGTGCATGAAGGTCCACGGCGGCAATCCCAAACGCAGTCGGAGCACTCAAGGTCAAACCAGCCGTAGGCGTCGTCCGTCCGCTACTACAAGGAGAGTTTGCGAGACTAGTCGGGTTACTGAAACTTTCCTTCTTACTGTCCCGTTCTCGATCGCGTGAGGAGTAAGCGTTGGATGAGGAGGATGAGTAGTGTAACGGCACAGCCGTGCTTGCACTTGAGAAACTAGTGTAGTAGCTCCCATCCGGACTTGTCGGCGCACTCAAGCTCTGTCTTCTCACAGGCGTTACCGCACCAAGCCCAGAGTGGTTGTCGGGGTCCAACGCTTTCAACCTCTGATGTAAGTCCTTTGTATCGATCTTCAACTTTTGGTTCTCCTTCTTCAACCTTCTGTTTTCGTCTACCAAGTTCTGTCTGATCAAATCTCCATCTGCAAGACAGGCACGTAAAGTGCTCTCTGCGCCCCTAGCAACCCGGGCTGCCTCACTGTGGGCAACATGGTTCATAATAATAGCACGTAGAAGGAGGTTAGAGAGCTGAATTGCAGTATATCGCTACAAAATTTTGAAAAACAAAACAAAACAGATGGTTAGTTAGTAAACCACAACCAATTGTGATGTGATGTGATAAGGAAAAGTAACATGCCTGTATGTCTCCACCAGCGTACAACGCCTTGTCCGCGCTCATCCAATCCGCCAATTCCTTCTGTAACGCCTGAACTTCTTCAACACTACATCTCTTCGTCGCAACCTTCGCGATCTTCTTCTCGAGTTCAAGTGCCCGATCGTGATGACGCGTGCCATCCAAATGCGACGGCTTATCCTCATCCAAAGCTTTAAAAACACCCCCATCTCTTTCTCTCGACGTAGCACGAGAAGGTCTGGCGGAGGTGACGGCGCTACGAGACCGACTACGGACTTCATACAACACCGTTTCGTCATCGAGAATAGCACCGGACGAGGTTGGGTCCATCCCGAGTGGTGGCAAGCAACTCTGAGCGAGCCCACCACCACCGTGGGTTAGGTGAGAAGAAGAAGAAGGGCCGGACGAACCACCACCGGAGGATTGTGAGAAATCGATACGGATGATGCGGACGCCGTCTAGAGTGAATGGGACACGACAGAACGGACAGACGGGTTGAGGCTTTGAGGACGACATGCTGACGATCGAAGAGACGCAGGCTTCACAGAGAACATGTCCTGATGGCATAAGATCGATAGAGAGAAAAAGAAAAAGAAATAGGAAAGAAAGAGGAAAAGTTAAGTTAGTTGAAGGTACAGTTTGGTCACCCCAAGTAAAGTACTTACCACAGGGGATGCATCTCGGTAAATTGAAAGGTCCATACTCGTTTGCACAGACGTCGCAAGCTGAATCCTTGTCCAAGGTAAGCATTTCGACAGACTATGACTTGAATCCAAAAAAAAAATTGTGTATGTGTGTGTGTGTATGTGTGTGGTTACTCTATCTAGCTCTCAAGCAACGAAAAGCAGAAACAATGATTGATGATAGTGTGGTCGGTTGGCAGAGAGAGAGAGAGAACTAAGGCTGAAAGTTGGGTGGGGTCGGGTGTGCCTCCTTTTATAGAAAGAATTTGGGACAAAAGACAAGGAAAGGCCCACACAGCCTTTTTTTTAGTATTAATAAACAGATCTCTTCTCCGCTGCTGCTCGTGAAAATAAGAAATCGGGGAGATTACGCGTCAGATCCTTAGCAAGACGAAGGAGGCGGCGAATGAGGTAAAGTCCTAAACAAAGGGCGTGCTTTTTTTGAGACCGGAAGGGAGAGAACTCAGCCTGAGTCAGAACGGGGACAAAGGACAGGGTGTTGGAGAGGGGTATGCTATATGAGGGAGATTCTGAACAAAGGGATTTACGAAAATTCGTATTATTAAAAAAGGTAAAAAAGGTCGATTCGAGAAATGCTAGGGACAGGGCTAATGAGGACCCAAATTTTTTTTGTTTATGATTCCCTCCCTCGCGGTCGCCTAGATTTCTCTCTTCTCCTTTTTGAAAGAGTACGCGAAGAGGGCTTTAGAACAGAGGATGTTGCCAGAAGTAGGTTGTAATAAATGCGCAACAAGGGCCCTCCTTCTCCTTTAGTGTGGTATGGGCACGAAAAGTATTCTCTCTCGTATGTGTGCGTGTGTGTGTTAGTGGGCGACTTTGTCTAAAGTCGACGATGGGCGGCGGCGATGCGCTACGCTACTTTTTTTTTATGTATTCTTCCGATCTGCCTGTTTGTGATAGTAAGAGGCAGCGCCGAGAGATGCGGCGATGTGGAGGAAAGGAAGTGAAGGATGGGTGGGGGAGAGGGAGAGAGAGTCTGAGCGAAAAAAAGAAGAGAGACGAGGGCGGCCTGGGCACAAGGGTTTCCCTCTCTTACACGGAATTAAAATTAAAATTCGTATTAAAAAAAAAAAAGAAAAGGGAGAAATGCAAATATAGAAATAGAGGATCATGGTCATAAGAGATGGTCTCGGTATTTGTACTCCTTCTCATTACACTTTGTATGTATAAATACCTATCAGTCTATCCACACGCGGCTTCCATGCGCACAACTCACCCCATGGCTAGTAGTGCTCCTCCCCTGTCCGTTTTGCTAGTGTATCATAAATAAAGAAAAGAAAAGAAAAGAATGAATAGCAGTCTCCGATTCCTAATATAGTAGTTCGGTTTACTTTTTATCATTCTATACATATTTCATAGGGATGAATCATCACAGAGCCGCATCAAGTAAAAGCCCATCTTGCGTGGGTACGTATGCGGTTGCACAGCCCCTCCCCATCCATGATTCGCTTCCATTTTTATTTCCTTTTTTTCTATTTTTTTTTTTTTGTTTCCATTCGTTTACAAAAACTACATATAAGCCTATAGCCACCTAAGCCAGTGGCTGACTGGATCAAAAATCAACAAAAAGAAAAAAGCCACCGATGGAAAAGTAATTGGCCCCCCATCATGATCTCCTTTCTCAGCTAATTGATTTGATCGTTCTAAAACGTTTCGTACTTTTTTTTTTCTTTTGCTGCACTGCCGCTTCTTGCCCCCTCGCCTCCTCCGTGTAACAAAAACTAATCTGACCAATCACCGTCTTCATGAATCCCATCCGTCCACCTATACAGCCATCCCATCTATCACATACAGCCATCCATCTCATCCATCTCATCCATCTATCTGCAGTACCTATCTATCTATCTGCCTATCTGACTAACTCTTAATCTTAACTTTATACTACGCCATCCGTTCTTACTTCCTTCTCCTCTATCTATCTCTCCACTCATTCTTCGCACCCGTTCAGTCTCATCCCATCCCATCCCTCCTTCAATCCCTCAATAACCAATCTCATAACTTTGGATCTTGGATCTTGAATCTTGAATCTTGAATCTACGCGTCCAGAAACAGGGTGATCGTCTTTCGGCTACCACCGGGGACTCTCCCCCTCTTCCCTCTCCGCCGAGCAATCGTGTTGTGGTACGACGCCTTACGCCTTTTATTTCACTTTAACTGAATATATAGTCAGGATACTAGATACCAAATGACAGAGACGGGGGGTTACGAGGCAAAATAAATAACTAAATAACTAATGACTATAACAAATAAATAACTAAATGGATAACTTTAAATTTTCTTTCTTTTAATATGAAAAAATGAAAAAAAAACTTACACGACTAGGATAGACTTTGCATGCGACACGCGACGACAGCCGGGTTGTAAGAAGAGTAAGAGGGAATTCCCCCCCGACCCCCCAAGCTTCCCAAGCCACACACACACACGTATCCACTCGTATACAACCTTCCGAATAAGGATAAGGGAACCACACACCTTGGAAAATCGGAAAGCGCACTTCCTTCTTTAAATCTTTTTTTATTTATTTGATCGCAGCTAAACGTTTCACGACGTCCGGCAACGGTCCCCTCCTCCTCCCTCATTCGGCCTCATTCAATCGCTGGCCTGACCCACTTTTCCTCCGCGCGCCCGTCCATGTGAATCACCCTTTCGATTCCGTATATTGAGATGTTCTATTCTGGGCGTAACTCCTCGGGTACGTCCCCTTCATCTCCAAACCTTACTCTTCCTTCTTACCCTTTCCTCACTCTCGCTCACTCGCTCACTCGCTCTCACGCACGGCCGTCATCGTCGTCCGTCGTATATCAATAATCTAATAATCTATCAGTTGATTAGTACTTAGTGCTTAGTGCTTGGTGCTTAGTTCCGAGTCCTCAACCCCACCCGCTCCCTTCCCCTGTTCGCATAAAGTTCAAGAACCTAAACTTCTCCCCTTTTCGTTATCCCTTATCCCTTTCTTTACTTCTTGCTTCTCTCCTTCTTGCTTCTCTCCTTCTCGCTTCTTCTTCTTCTTCTGAACTAAATTATCTCTCCTCTCCTCTCCTCTCCATTCGAGTTCCCAACTCGAAGATTCAAAGAAAAGTTCCTCGTAATAATTAAAATCATTAAATCTAATCTGGGCTTCGTAACGTGTATAACCCCCCTCTTCCCCCTTCCACCCTTACCCCACAGTCACCCACCTGCTCACCGCTCACTCGACCCACACCCGCCCACTCGCCCACATGGCCCACACGGAACTATATTCTTTACTTCTCGGGACTTGGCCGTGTACCACGTACCACGTACCACGTCGCCTGCGTCACACACACACACACGCACACATACACACCCGTGACCCCCACAATATAATTTTACTTATTACTACTTATACCGATATACGTATACGTATACATGTATATACAGCACGCTCTCATATATATATATATATATAATAATATATACGTGTATACGTGTATACGTACACCATAACACATAATAACAATAAGTAGGATACGTGTAGGAAATGAAATAAACAGACTGCCGGGCAAAAGACAAAAAGGATACCAGGAGGATCGAGGATCGAGGGCCGAGGAATACGAGTTCAAAAGTCCTTTAGTCCCATTGGTTTTACTAATTAGCGTTCTACCATACTACCGTTCTAACAACTTACATACTTACTTACTTACTTACTTACTTACTTACTTACATGTATACCAACCAGGGAAAAAATTACAAGGAACAGATAGATAACTGATAACTGATAAATGATTTCCGAGATCCTGGAGGGAGTACTTAACCTTCACTTCTATGATATCTCGTCATTTAAAAGGGACACCCAAACAAGAACGTAAGAAAAATAAATAGAACGGGCAGGCGGGCAGATAAACTTTTATCACGACTCACAACATTCTCTCTATAAGTCTATCTAACTAGAGGTGGGGGTTAGGGGAGATAGATTTAGATCTCTGTGTCCTGTGTCTGTATGACGGTTCAGGGATTTATGTGTACATATACAAGTGTATGTGTTTGCCAACTTAACTGTCTATCTATACATTCAACAAATCAGGATCTAGGATCTAGGATCTATGACTTGGGGGATTTGGGGAGTATTTAGCTTGTCTAGTTTATCTAGTTATCTAGTTATCTAGTAAACTAGTAAATTAGCAAGTTAGTTAGTTAGTTAGTTAGATGCATCGAATCGAATCGAGTCGAGGAGAGTTGTTGAGTGAATTAGACGATTGGGGGCCATGTGTCATTTATCATTTATCACTTTAGATCATCTGCGTCTCAACTGGAAACCCAAGTTCGTTGAAGATGATGATCCCCGTGAGAAGAAGTAGCTCGGAGATCGAGAAAGAAGAAAGGGCTTTGATGACGAAGATCTGAGATGACGGAGAGAGAGAGATTGATTGTGCGTGAGTAGGTAGGTAGGGTTCATATCTTCATATGTGTTTTTTCTTCTGGTTTTGTTTTTGTCTTTATGTTTTTGTCCTATATGATATGGATATGATCAACGAACGTCTTTCCGGCCATCCATCACGTTCTTATAACTTATGGCTTCTTTGCGTTATGTTACCAAATCCCTAGAAAAAGAGTATATGAAACTCTTTTTTCTCTATAAAAAATCCAAAATCCAAAATACCGATACCAATACAAAACTGAACTGAACTGAACTGAACGGGCGGACCCTTGTCGTCAAGATCGGGCTGAACGACGAGCTTCGGGAATATCGTCACATCGTATCGTGTTCCATGTTCTAGTCTCCTTCCTATTCCTAATATCTCAATAGACCTCTAATATCTGATATCTGATACATCAACACATCGTCAACGAACACATTATGTCAGTCACTGAGTCATATGTAAATATATCAATGTCCGAATTTGTATTTACCAATCCGTACTTCGTATTTATATGTTGTATAAGATCCTTCCAAAGCTAGTTATGTTATGTTTTTTAGTCATATAAGGGGTGTATTGTAACTACGTATGGTCATGATCTTGGTCGTCAAGGAGAAAACAAAGAAGGGGAGGGAGATCTCCGTAAACTCTTAGAAAGAGTTCGTTCGTTTTAATCAAGCACGGCTTTTTCCATGTGCTAGGAAACTTCTAACAGCCTTGGCAGCTAACAGCTAGTCCCATCGTCCTATATATGGTATATGATATAGGTAGATATCTATATGCATCTACTTGGACGAGTTACGATGCAAGCACGGTTGACCTAGACCAAATGTATCCCTGCCTTTATTTATTTATTTCTTCATGATCATTCCTTATTCTTAATCATCCCTTTCATATTTCTATGACTGATAACCCCAGAAAGAGAAAAGAGATATAAATTGACTCTTATACACATACACAAGAAGGAGGGGTGAGGGGGGGAGTGAAGAATACGTGATCGTTATCAGTCAACACTCTACGGGTCATACAAAATACAAACCACAAACACTTGTATTCTGAATTCAAATTTGAACTCTGATCTCACTATTAAAGTTTCCGTTATCCTGTTTTCTCTTGTTTCCTTCAGCGACAGAGGGAAACATATCCAAATTCAGCCGTAGTCTCCGTGGCTTGGTGATATGTGGCTGTGGCTGTGGCTCCCGGTGAGTTTGAGTGTGAGGGGGGGAGAGAGTGTGTGTGTGTGTTGTGTGTGTGTGCTTACCGTGTGCTTACAATGAGTTTAAGTTTCTCTGACGGCGGAGAAAGAGGAGCAAGCAAGCTTGTATGAGTTATCTGTATATATTATAAAACTTACATCGTTTTCCCCCTCTTGTGCCTGTGTCCCGTCAACCAGTAATATATGAAATTATTACTTGTATCGCATATATCACGCATACGTATACATATATATAGAAATAGCGTTTAAATACACTTACCCCCGTCAGAATTCTTTTTTTTCTTTTTTTTTAAGATTTAAGTCAAAAACTCGAACTGAATCTGATCTGATCATATACGGATAGGTTCCCCCATAGGTGTTTTTTTAATCACGTCGGTGGTACTAAGATTTGGGACGCGGAACATTCCAGATACATGCGTATATAAAACAGTTACTTACGATTGTACGCGCGGCTATACATATAAAATCAAAGCATTATCAAAGAGAGTTCAGGAGGGAAGGAGGGAGGAGGGAGGGAGGGGAAGCTAAGAAAGTCCTTCGAGACTGGTATGACTATCAAATCAATTTCTTTATTAATGTGGTTCAAACTCTTGGTTTCTTCGTAGGCAAAACTCTGGCTGTGGACTGCCATGCACATAGTAATGTATGTTGCCTGCTATCTGCGTCAAACTTGACTGATTCTTGCCTTATGTGGTAGATATGGCTATGTAGAATATCAGTGATGTATGAACGCGATAGTGTTCCATTACTGTAAGACGTTTATTACAAGCGAGATTTCTCACTTCTTTGTTACACTAATTCGCTCATTTAACAGTATTACTAATGAACGGGAAAATAATAAGAGGTGACTGGTGTTAATAATGTCCGGGAACCCTCAAGGTCTTTTCTTCCCTTGGCAAGTTACGAAGAGTCGTCAAACTAGATCCAGTCATATTAAGAGTCCGAAAGTGAAGAAAAAATAGAATTAGTCAGAAATACCAAAAAAAAAAAACGCTCCTGGCTTAGCGGACGAGTTAGTAAGAATAGGGTTGCAAATATAACGGGTGCTTATACACAAACTCGCTCTGACACTTCCGTACCTAGAGAACAGTAATCTGTAAAGCATACGTCACGATGTAAATATCACCAAATCTAAACTCACGTTAGCGAAAAGCTGGCAGCGTGGTATAACACACATAGATTGAGATTGATTCTCTTCCTTACGTCGGGATGTAACGGTTCCGAAGAACATTAGATATAGAACAAAGATTGATTAACAAGCACCCGATGTTCAAGTTTTCAGATATGTAGTCCGCCTTGAGTGCCTCGTTTATAGCTCCTTATCAAGATGAGTCACAAGAAGAAAGTAGGGTCTTCCTAGTAGAGTATACGCAAAACGTAACGGCTAGGAAGACATCTCGTGGATGTATTGCTTGTATTAGAGGTCATGTTTCTTTATAGTGATCAATGCTACCCCTCTCATCATAGTCATGAAAGAAATGGGAAATACGTTTCGTAGTCAGCCTGTCAACCTAGATACGAAAAAGACTAAAATGTCAATGAATATTACATATTAGGTTGCATAGTACTGCAACCGCTTACTTGTATACCTATATTACAATTAGCAGATCAGCATTCTAAAGAATACTTAGCATACCATGCTGACTGATGTATACTGGAACAAAAGCAACTTGATACATTGATGCTACAAAGCTTGTATCTTATTACCTTCTTATCTCGACTAACGCTACGTTATCAACATTAATTCTTGTTTTCAGTTTCAATTTCTTATCGCTTCCTTGTACACGTTACTTGAGAGCCGAGAACCGAGAAACCTAGGGTCCGGGTGAGGTTCAACACGTTTATGAGCCATAATTGCGTTGTCTTTGTTATCCAGCCCCGTGTAGTTCCGACGACTGGAGTTCAGGCTTACACACATAGTCAATTATCAGACAATCGGACTTGCAAGTGAGTTCCTCTTCTCCCGATGGTAACTGAGAAGCATAGAGGAAGATTTGGAGATTTGCATAGCCGATTAATAGCGTCCATAGGCTGTTTCCACTGACACCCATTGTTAACGAAGTGTAGTTTTTAAAAAAAGGCGTGATAAAGTAACATGTCTGTCGAATTCCTCAGGGGTGGAGGGCTTGTCACAAAGTAATTGTAGTTACAGTTATGTCACACGAAATTAGATTTACAATGAGGTAGCATCGATATCGTTATTATTATTACAGGTTACAGATGTGCTAAAACAGTCTGATTGTACATTCTCCTCAAATACCCCCACGAGTTGTTCTGAGAATAGAAACCGCATAAAGCCAGAAATGTGATTGGACGATCAGAAATCAGGCTGTAGAGTGTACGCCCTCTGGTATGGGTTGCTATCACAAATCGGTTGAGTATATGGCCAATTTTACTCCATTTTGCTCCACAAAAGAGAGGGAAGCATCAGGAGGATATATGAGCTGAATAACTTACAGAAGTGATGTCCAAGGCACGAGCAAGTGCATTGAATTCGTCGTCAGTCGGCCTTGCCTTTCCGGTGCACACTGTATGCGTTGTAGGTCCCACATATGACCAGATTGATTGCGCATACAATAGATTATGCATTCAATAATATAGATGTACAGGAGTTAGAGTATTGCAATATACGTTCATCACAATAAGTCTCTATTGGTAAAAGTCGAGTACCGAATCCTACATACCGTCGATAACATGCTGCTCGTCCCTTCCAATCGCGGATGCGATCTGGGAGTAGGACAAACCCTTTCGCTCTTTAGCAGCAGCGAGAGCAGAACAGACTGGAGCAGGTGCCATTAGGTTTGATGAGAGACGTGTAATGAGAACTGTAAAAGGTGTAGTCTGATTTATAGGAGTGAAAAATGCGCTTGCAGAACGCTCAGGATGAACGCCCCCCCTTCCCCTTTATATATACATACAATCGGAGCATCTGCAATCGTGGGTATATTGCTTACTCCTATCAAAAAGAGTGCTTAAAATGTATGATAGATATCTAGATGTTTTGATTGATCTTGATAAGCAAGAACCGTGATCTTCTTCTTCTGTCTACCTTTCTTCTCTCCTTCGAGTAAGACCTAAAAGTCGACTTCTCATGAGCTTCCCCGAGAAATCTCAATGTTTTTTGGTTCAATACACAAGATGTCGGTACCATGGGCTGGGTTCAACTCAGCTCAACTCACAGATTCCACGATTTTCTTTCAAGTAACTTTCCTAGCCTTGCCTTCTACACATGTTTTTTTACTCCGAATTTGAAAATCTTGTTCTTTATACGGAGACAAGTTTTCTCCCACTCCATGAGGGTACCCTAAACATGGTTTCTGAGTACCTACCGGTTCGTTAAGTTAATAAAAGACCTTATGATAAGAAGGAAGGCAGTTCGTATTCCACATTTCTCTACTCAAGACGGCTACAATAGTAATATTAGTAACAAAGCGCACTAATATGAGTGAGCTTTTATGAAGCACCTTCTTCGAGTTCTAGGTCATACCCGGAGTTCTTGTCGTTAAACGAAATAACCGATATCATGATCCATATCAAGAAAGTGTGAAGAGAGTATTTCCATCCTCTATCAGATAAATATAGCAGGCTCTATCTATCATCAGCCCTGAGCTCCGGCGTTATAGATTGAGAATTAAACGAATTATAATTCCAATAGCAGAAGTTGATACTGGACACGATAACTATCCATTAATTTAATGCAGCGCATATAGTCGTGACCACGTAACAGATACTAAGTTTAGGCATACCCATAATCAAGTTAGTGGGCAGCGTTCAATGCTGTTACCCACCTCAGACAACTTTCGTAAACTGCCTCGTATGGTCAGTATGAGTACCGTTTACTTTCACTAAGCTTATCTATAAGGCTAACCTCCAGGAGTGTCTGTCCGCTATCTGGGTTGGATGCCTTCCAGCTCATGAACTTTATCCCCTGTAGCAGCGATTTATGATAACTACTTTTGCGTTTTCCTTTTGTTAGACTTCACTTAGAGAAAAAGAAGGTAACGCTACAAATTGAGTCAATGTATGTGACATCAGATTAGTTATATTCTTAGTTTCAATTGAGCCTAGTCTCAAAGCTACAAAAGTTTATTCATGGAGATATAATATCTAGCTTCTTCCTTAGGAAAATCATAATCATTCAATTAAGATATTCACTGTATTTTCTTTTCGCCCTCAGATTGTATTGCAATAGTACAGGTACAAAGTCTTCTGAACTCTTCTTGATGGCTTCATGTGACCTAAGCAAATTTAGGCGCGGCCCGATATTCTATATACCCGAATTACCATGGATTTTCTTAATGAACACAGTATTGTTTCTCCCGCTAGGGTGCATCATCCTAGCAATGAGTATCTTATACATGTAGCTTTACCGCGGTTTAACATCGGTACTTGGGATCAACTCGTGGCCCATCAAAAATATAATATGATCTTCTTCTAGGAAAACATTCAGTAATGAGGTGTTCACGCACGACAAACAATGATAACATATCTTTTATGACATGTCAAGGTCATCATACCTTCTTCGAAGTAAGATGATTCATTTTACTCCGCATATTTTGACGTGGCTGGGACTCGGACTGTTCCCATATAACTGTAATATTTTTATCTTGTACTCCGCAGTCCCAACCCAAAAGCTCCGTCTGGACTCTTAAATGGGAATAGTAAACACAAGACACTGCGATCTTATGATTATTACATTCGTTACAGAACATACAACTCATTTGTATTTCTATCATATATGCGCATAAGTTCCGATAAACCACCGAAGCCGAGCTTTTCTCATCCAAAAAATCTCTGTCGTCATGGTCATGGATCAGCTTATAAAAGCGACTTCGGGAGAGAGAACATCATTGCTACTTTCCCTACTTGTGGAGTAACACATCTCACTACACTCTTTGGTATCTTCAGTACTTTATCCAGAAGAGAAAAAGAATGGCTTTCAAGTCTTACCTGTCGACTCTTCTCTGTCTCTTGCCGTTCTTGAATTTTCCAGTAACCAATGCTCAGCTGAACACAATTGCAAAATCTGCCGGAAAGCTCTACTTTGGATCCGCTACTGACAACCCAGAGCTTACCGATACTGCTTATGTCTCGATCCTCAGTAACTCATCTGAGTTCGGACAGATCACTCCTGGTAATAGTATGAAATGGGTACTATTTCTCTCGTTTTTTTCTCTGTATCTCGCTTCACTAACTGAAGTTCCTCCATTGAATGCTCTTTCCACATCCCTCTGACAACGGGTCCCGGCCTCAAAACCATTGAATCATTGATTGCCTAACCTGCAGGACGCAATGGAGCCAACTCAAGGTCAATTCTCATTCACTGGTGGACAGCAGATCGTCGATCTGGCTCAAGGGAATGGTCAGATCCTTAGAGGTAAATTTACTTGCAATTAATGAATCGGATATACTATAATTCACTTTCCCTTGCTAATTTAAATCTCCAAATTTATGAATTATCCGTTTCTTTTTTTTTGTACTTCAAATTATCGCGAACGAAACGCTTTGGCTACATACCTCCTGACTGTCTCGGACCGTTGATATATGGACCCTAAGGTCACAATTGTGTATGGTACAACCAGCTTCCGAGCTGGGTCACCTCCGGCACATGGACGGCGGACGAATTAACAGAGGTCATACAAACGCACTGTGGAACGATTGTAGGGCACTGGGCCGGCCAAATGTAAGTTCTTTTTGCCATCCCTGTGCTCAAGCCTCCTCCCTTTTATTGTTACGAAATCTAAGCGTTTTGGCTATGACTGATGTGGTCCCCCGAACTAACTTCCTTATTTAGATGTAGGTTGAATTCTCGGATGAATTATATATTGAGTTTATATTGAACTCATTTATAATCTCAGATTCTTGGGATGTTGTTAATGAGCCCTTGTAAGTAAATCCCTGATTCTCTTTTCCTGGTAGATTATATACTTTTTTTCTCCTTGATGTATAGTAACGATGATGGAACCTGGCGTACAGATGTCTTCTTTAACACCCTTGGAGAAGATTATGTTAGCATCGCTCTAAACTCTGCGAGTCAAGCGGATCCGCAGACAAAACTTTACATCAATGACTACAATATTGAGGGTCAAGGTACGAGTTGATCTTCATCTTTGAACTACCTTCTTCAACAAATAAAATGTTGGTGATATAGGTGCAAAGGCGACTGCGATGATCAACCTAGTCCAACAACTCAAAAATGATGGTGTACCGATTGACGGAATTGGTCTTCAATGCCACTTTATCGTTGGTGAAGTCCCAACGACATTCCAATCCAACTTGGAGGCTATGACTGCTTTAGGTGTCGAGGTCAGTCTACAGTTTATATTTTCTAGTGTATTCATTCTGGTATCAACAGTATGCTCAACCGCAAACGTTGATATGCAACTAATAGGTGGCGATTACCGAGCTTGACATTCGGATGACACTCCCGTCAACTGATGCCCTCCTTCAGCAACAGGAGACTGATTATAAGAACGTTGTAGCAGCATGCAATGCTGTACCTGGATGCATTGGTATCACCATCTGGGACTACACGGACAAGGTAATGTTAGCATTTTCTTGAGATTACACTACCTGATTTTTATCAATTGCGCCAGTACTCGTGGGTACCGCAGACATTCTCTGGACAGGGTGCTGCTTGCCCTTGGGATGAGGTAAGTTTCTAAACTCCGACTCATATTTGCATCCAGTATCTAAATCGATTACTTCGAAGAATCTCGTGAAGAAGCCAGCTTATAGCGGAATTGTTGATGCATTTTAGGATCCTAGCACAAATTTGTTTTAGTTTCAGCTGTATCATCATAGGGAGTTGATCATCTCTCATGTAATAATATGTGATGAGCCTTCAAGAATACAAGTACAGTCAGTCCAATAGCACTCAGTCTCCTCTTGTTAGTATAACGGCACGAACTATCATGAAAAATCTGGTATAGTTGTAACTTACATGCTACATGAGATATAAGCATTGCACATACTATTACATCAATAGTTATTCTTCACCCCATTATTCATACCTTTCCATATCTTCAAATAGGTAAAAAGAGATCCTAACGCATGATCAGTACATTCTCACAACACCATCATCTCCTGCTACCCAGACATTATTCAAAGAATCAACAAAAATTGTGCGATTAGGTTCGCAATCTCCACCTCCAGCAAGTTCCGCATACACCTCAACTTCGGGCTCGTTGGCGTTCTCCGGGACAGACAAGCTAATTTGAGCTATATAAGGTAGACCGTCTGATGTTGCTACTGTAAGTTGGACTTTCTTACCACCACTAGTATGCGATGCCTCTGAGCTTCCGTTAGAAGGTGTAATGAAAGCTAACCCTTCGATATTTGCAGTATTCCTTCTAAAGCAACACCTGTATAGTGGCGAAAATAGCGATTGGATATCATATATAGCAACAACACCGCTTGAGGTGCCTAGAGCCAGCAAATTACAAGTAGGATCATATTCATCATCTTGAATGACGGTAAGAGAGGTGATGGCCCCATGTTTTGTATAATTTGGGAGCGAAGACGAGTGGAATACAGATATCCCGGACGTAAGTTCGATGCATTCAAAATTCCCATCTTGCAGTGCAAGGAAAACATATTTATCTTTTGTTCCAATTTCTTGAGTAGCATCTCCTGAAGTAGCTTCGGTTCCCTGGGGGGCTGAGTTTGAGCCATTCATGCTGCCATTTGAGGCATTACTAGAACTCGAAACGAGAGCGATGGAATTGATGGAAGAGTAACTCTGAGAACCAGCTAACCGAATTTGCTGGCCATTACTGACATCCCATAGACGAAGCGTGCCATCTAGGGCCGAGGAAACCACATTTCTCCCTCGTTCGATGATTGCGATTCCTGTCACAGAACGCCTATGTCCTTTAAGGGATCGCACGGGTTTTGGTGCGACGGTGCTTGTAAATTCTAGCTCGGCATTTAATACATGAAGTGTGAAGTCTGCTCCACCAGTAAGAAGGACTCGAGAAGATGGGAAATACGTAATTGAGGTTACAGCACTTCCAGAGAGATGAGGTGTATATATAAGCGGTGTTGCTCGTGAATCAAGTGCCAGACGACGAACAGCCCCACTAGCGTATCCGATAGCTATTTGTGCATGGTCTGGAGCGACAGCAATTGATGTTACCTGCTTTGACTACGTGAAGAAAGATTGGACGTGTCAGCCGGAAACATGGGCAAACTGATAGCATTACCCTTATTGAGCTATCTGTTTCTTGGAAACTATACTTCGGAATTCTGATGATTGTTGAGGGTACGGATAGAGCCTCACATGATGCACGAAAGCCTCCCTATCTAGCTTGTAAACATCACTTTATGAGTAAACCAAGAGTTCAGTAAATGACACGCACGTTTTCTCCTCTCTCAAAGGTTATATTACCATCGGAAATCAGCTCTAGTGAGCGAGATTGTTGACCAAGTGCAATATTCACTTTCCCATGCACAGAGGGTGATCCGACCCTGTAACAGGATACCCATATATTTTCGGACAATATAATTCCATCGTTAACGTCTTTAATAACATTCTGAAAGTCGTTCTGAACACTTATAATTGGAAGGACGATGGGATCCATTGATGCACGGTTTTGCAGAGGCGTAGTCACATACAGTCCCAGGTAAATACGTAATCTGAAGTCATCGCATATAGTCACTCTTTTAGTTTTCGCGAATTACTTTTTTCAACTACCACTATATAACACAAGTATGGGTACCAATGATCTATTATTTGATTGAGTATGATGTATGTCTATGCTTTTGTATTCTGGCCCTCTAGAAGGAGCAGTCAACGTTTTAGCAATATTGGTGAAGTGGAAACTAAACTATCACTCACGGTAATCATATACAAGACGGCACATAATAGTCTCTTCGTCCGATCCTTTTAATCGAAGTTAAACCCTGGATTTCTTAAGCTTTGGTACGTACAAACCTTTAGCATGCACCTTTCTGACGTGCTTTCTTTCTCCCTCAATATCTGCAAAACCCCAAACCTAGAATCAATCCGTGAAGTGAAGAGTTATTTCCGATCAGGATAAGCAGAACTTATCAACTGTATCTGACTTGCCTGGCTAGTAACCCATGATTTCCCTCCTTTTGAAGTGTCTCCCTCAAGCCGGGCTAGTATAACTCCATGCTCAATAGTGTCTAAGGACCAGCCCTCTTTTTGCCAATCACTATCAAGCTCGTCTACTCTAGCTCTTTGGATACTATGCACTTTTTATTATATCCACAATATCCACAATAAGCTAGGATCCTATGAAATCCCGTACAGAAGCAATAGAACTTACAGACAGGTCCAAATGCAGGCGACTCTTGCTGGATTCTCTGTACGGCAGATGTGTTAGAAACTTGTTCTTGAAGTAACAGAGAGCTCGCTGGCATACACTTCCATCCAACATGCGTTCCTCACTACCTCCTTTGAGGCCCATAGGACCTTCTTGCGTAGTTTGTACATGTTCATTGCCGTCAGAGTCCTTGAAGTGTTTTATGTACAAAGTAGGGGTTGCAGATGAGACAACTTTGCGTTTAGCCCAGCCCATTCCTAGTTTCTCAATTGTTAGAGATGTGTATTGCTATTCTTTGAGTAAACTTGTACTTACCCTGGACACGTAAAACGTCGTCAAAGCCTGTATACGAGCATATGGTATGTAGTTTTGTGCTATATATATATATATATATAATACGGAACTCACTATCACTTTGCCCTTTGTTCTAGTTGATAAGTAACAATTAAGTTGAGATCCTCTGAACGAACACATATTATACATACCAATACATAAACGCCTTGGAAGTTGCGAGAGTCAATATCAGTCGGAACAGACATGGTCAAAAAACAAAAGAATCTGGTGAACTATAGTTAGCTTCCGCAATTCGTAGTTATCTAGCATATTTATATGAGAGGTGAAAGGAACTTCTCACGGAGTAGAATGAACGCTTGTAGCAGTACATGTCAGCGCAATCACGAAACTCGAGCTTTCTTCCGTCCTAAGCTATGAACATAGCATCATTGGAATGGCATTGGGTAGAGAAGTTATTTTTAATTCTGAAGCTAGAAATAGGCTAATGCACTGCGTAAAACCATATTTGCTTTCTTGAACCCGCATCGGATACCGGTGCGTAGAGGATAAAGGAAGCGACGAGTACTATGACATATTATTTGAAAATAACACTAGAAATATGTTAAAAGAAAGAAATGATCGAAGTGGTTGCTAGAGACTCTTCATATACCAGAATGCAGGAAGAATTTTTCTGTTTTATACGGTAACAGTTTCTTTCTTTCCTTTTTTTTAGCTCTCCAAAACTCAAAAGCTGAACCCTTTCTTGTTTTCTTCTTCCATAGTCACTTCAATCTAGACTCTTGATTCTTGGAGTTGGAGATGGGAAGTAGGATAGGAGAAATGACGATGCATCCCTAAGTATTTCAAGCATTTTTAGCATTTTTAATATTTTTAAGCTAGTGCATTGTTATCCGGTTATATGATACGTTTACATGAAATAGTAAGAATAAAGAATGAGAATGAGGATAGTAATGGATGCGAGCGTGAATGAGAAGAAGAAAGTACGAGGGTGTGTGTTTTAACTCTAACTCTACATGGTTCTCCTCTTAACCCCGAAGTGGATCGAATGGAGGTTATTGTTAGGATAAGATCTTAAAGAGGCAATATAATGCTTATTTTTATCATTAGTATACTGAGATACTGCTATATTGCTATTCAACGCGTGCACTAAAGGAAAGGAAAAAAAAAAGTGGGAAATGAGAAATGAGAAATGGAAAATGGAAAATGAGGAATGAAAATGGAAAATGGGACGTGATTGGGAGAAGAACAAGATCATCACCACATACATACATACATACGTGCACGTATGCTTGGTTAGGTTAGGTTAGCGCCCGTGTGTGTGTGTTTTATGCATGGCATGATTTTTGTTTTGTTTGTTGTTTTGAGCAGACTCGAATAGGTTTACTACACGCTACACGCTACACGGCTACACTACACACATACACACACACATCCCTTCTTTTCTACGATCTACGACAACCGATCAAAACCAAATCTAAGCCCATCAACCGATCGGAGGACGAAGTTACACAGCAAGATACCCTTCAGGTACCGTCATTTTTCTGTGCGGGTGTTCAACATCGGAGTTAATAGTTGAATTATTTTATTCTACTTGCTTGCTTACTTGCTTACTTACATTGTTGATTGACCTCTCATAGGGCCGTTACGCTTATTGTTCCTATTTGAGAGTTCGAGGGAGAAAGTGAATTCGGTATATTCTGAGTCCGTTACGAAAGAACGACTTGTCAGATGTTCTGAGAATTGAACAGGGCTCTTCTTCCGTTCCGTTTCTTACCATACAAACACATACATACATTACCTCCCCCTCTTACCTTACAACTTGATCTAACAACTTGATCTACTCCAACTCGACCTTCTTTCTCTCTTTCCTTCTTTTTGGATATTTTTTGATTTTTGGTACTAGGTTTTCCCTCGCCTAACTCTTACTTCTTTCTTACGCCTTAATTTTCACACGAAAGGAAAGGAAGGAGGGGGTGCCAGACGGACGAGAACTTTTCCCATTTGCAGTCTTTTCACATTTTTCTACGTTTGCGCGAGTAATCCGATAGAAGAGGGAAGGAGAAAGAGAGTGTGGTTGTTTTGTTGGGAAAAACCCCTTTTCCCCCTCGATTCTTAAATGCTTGTTGTTCGTGCATCGTCAACATGCGATGTCTGTCTAGACCGTTACGCTCCAGACGCTTCTACTTCGAACTCAAATAACAACAACAACGACAATAATAATAATGCTACCCGAGTGTTGAATCGCGCCCGCACGTTGTTGCTTGTGGACATGTTTTCTGTTTGAGGTGTTTGAATAGCTTGAGGGTTCCGAGGACTTGTCCGCTTTGTCGAGCGCCGGTACACATTTCGAGAGCGGTTAGGGTACATGTGGACTTTTCGTCTGGATCGGAATCTTCTAGTTCATCATCATCTTCCTCATCGTCTTCCTCATCCCCTTCTTCCACAGCCGCTTCGTTATCGGATTCGGAGGAAGGACTCGATGCGACTGAGTTGAGGCAAAGACGGAGACGTAGGCGAGAGGAAGAGAAGGAGGGTAGGAAGTTGTTGAAACGACTTTCGAGAGCTGTTATTTCTTGTTCTGCCAACGCTGATGATGTAGACGTACGCATGCTCATGGGTTCGGGAGGTGATGAGACGCAGGTACTTGCACAGGAAGAACTGGCTTCCGCGGTGGATGAAGTCCGGACTTGGTTATCATCCACAAACATCTCCGATAATGATACTATCAGCACACGCTCTAAGAAATCAGCGACTGTTGCCGCTCTTCGTACCACCCTTCTTCATTATGATCGTATCACCTTACTATCCCGCTCGCTTGAAGAAATACGAGACGAATATGCTCGGGCTACTGCTGAGCAAAGTCGATGGACTTCGGAACGCGAAAATTTGATGAGGAAAGTAAGAAGGGCTGAACAAAAGAGGGAACAGGAAGCAAGGATGGCTAGTGCTCAGGAGAAAAGATGGGTTGTAAGAGTACAGGAGGTTGAGAGGGAATGCGAACGTAAGGTGAGTAGAATGCCGATACATCTAACCCACCCACTTCCTTTTCCTCCTTTTTTCTTTATCTACTATAGAGAATGCTAACCCTTTGTTACCTAGATCACTGAAGCTGAGACAGCGAAGATGAAGGCAGAATCCGATCTGAAAGCCGCCCAAGAAACCCAAGTAGAAATACTAAACCAGCTAGAACGGGCGCAGAATAAATTACAATCACAGGCTCAGACGAACGAGACTACGTCATCAACTCTTACTCGTAAACGTTCTCAAGCGAGATCCACGTCTAGCACTCATGCAACTGCAAGTGCACAGCAATCGCGTAGAATTTCTTTACATATACAGGAGCAACAGCCACAACAGCAGCAGCCACAACAGCAACAGCAACTACAACAACAACAACAACAACAACAAGTACAACAGGTTACCTTTCCTACATTCCCTGCTAGTGATCCTATATCGCCTGGTGTCTCGTACGTTGAAGCTGCCAGCAGGAATCCCCTTCCTCGCCCTCCAGAACCCATACCACTTTCAAAGCTACCTGCGTTCGCTCGTCCGAGACCAGGAAGTAGACAGTACGAAGCTGCCAGAGCCTTAGCAAGGCATACTCATGGACATGGACGTAGAGAAGAGAGAGAAGGGGAGCCCTTAGAGACTGATTCTGGACGTGATAGGGATAGAGAACAAGAAAGAGACAGGGACAGGGATAGAGAACGGGAACGGGAACGGGAAAGAGGAAAGGAAAAAGACCGCCGTCATCGATCGCGATCAAGACGGGAAAAGGAAAGGGCTCGTGAACAGCGGGAACAAAGAGGGACGGATACTTCTGCTACTGAAACTCAGGAGAGAAGGAGGAAGCGTGATGAAAGAGAGCGAGAGCAGGACCGAGATCGTGAACGTGAATTTGAGCCTCCGTCGTCTACCGACCCTACTTCTGAGGAAGTTGTTGACTTGAATTCTGTTACTGCGGCTCCGAGAGGAATAGTAGGGGGGTGGGGGCTTGAGCGCTCGTGTCGTGCTTCTTACGCCTCAAGTACAAGTGCCGGGACGAGCGGAGAAAATGTTGCTGCAACTAGTGGGCCTAGTAGCACCACGCAAAGTAACACGAATTCGACAGCAGCAACTGCAGTAGATTCTGAGGGCCATGTCGGATCGGCGTACACACGTACTATGAATGTCGTTGCTGGTTCTTTGGGGTTCGGCAAAGGCAAGGCTAAAGAGGAGAATATTGATGAGCACGAGGAAGAAGACGAGTATGTATTCGTTAAGTCAGAGTACGAAGAGGGAAAGGAGGAGAAGGCTCGAGAGAGGGAGAAAAGAAGAGAAGAAAGAGATAGACGACGTGAATACCCATCATCTCCAACCCCAGGTGCCGACGCCCAAGCTTCTCGGTCTTCTCAACCACAAGCACTGGCAGAAACACAAACACAAACACAAACAACTACATATCAGTATCCACAGAAACAGGAATCTAAGGTTCTAGGACTAGTTCTTGTACCCAGTCCAGACGGAAATGGATATCAATATCGTTACATTTCGGTACCTCCGCAATCGATAGCCCAAGCTATACAAGCCGATGTTCAAGAACCTACACGGTCTACGTACGCCTATGTTTCTGACAATCGCTCTTCAACAGCTGCAAGTACAGCTACAAGTGGAACGGTTAGAGCAGATTCCCGTGCATATGCATATTCTCAAACTCAGCCAATAGTTTATTCTCGAGCTCAAACGGAACCCCGAACGCAGCCCGGACACATGAACAACTCATTGGTAGACACCCAGCGCAGACATCGTCATCAACGGCCCTACACTTCCCACAGCCGCGGAGAGTGTCATTGAACATTCCCGAGCCTTCTCCGGACCCTTCCCCGTCTCCCGTTAGACCCCAGGCTGATTATGATTCGAGTATCTCAAATATTCCGCGCATAATTGATGTCACGAATACGGCGACGGATATAAGGAATCTCAACATCCCACCCGTAAGCATACATGTTAACGGGCCTGTCTCTGTTGTGTATGATAATCTGGGAACTCAGACTCAAACGTACCCGCCTGTTTCAACGCACCGCGATGAGAATCATGCTTTAAAGCACAAGGCCTCTGATACAAGTACTATAAGCTCCGCAAGCACGACGAGTACTACTAGTACTAAGAGTACTGGTACAGGAAGAAGTATCAGTTTATCGGGTACAAAGGGTGAAAGACGAAAGCAACTCTTGGACGCATTGTTTACGGAGTCAACGTCCCATAAATCAAGTGGACCTAGTACTGCACCTGCAGTTCCTGCCCCCGTTCTCGGTTCTGGAGCAGGAGGGATGTCGATACCTTCTGCTTCCGAATCATCGACAGTTAGTGGTGTATCAATCGGTTTCGCATTAGACCATCCAACTGCCTCTTCTACAGCAGCTTTAGGCAAGGTTTCAACTGTGTATGGGAAAGCGTCTTCTAGTCGAGGGAAGAGCATGACAGATGTTGAGACAGCTACTGTCGCTCCAACTGTACGTGGAGTCCCAAGTCGCGATGGACGTCCTTCTCGTGGCCTGAGTTCTGGAGTAGGGACAAGACCTGGTACAACTGTCCCTGAGTCCGGGAGAGAAACGTATTCGCAAACGCCTCAAGTGCAAACTCCGGCGTACACACAAATGGGATATGTTCAAGTTCCCTACAACCAGATGTATACTTATTCACATCCGCTTCCTGGTACTGTATACCAATACCCATCCGTTCCGGCAACTAATGCGACAAGAGGAGGTGAAAGTGTGAGAGGCGCGAATATGGCAGCTACTGGGTCTGGATATCAGCCTCAACCCTTACCCAAACCTCCATCATTCACAAACTTTGATTTCTCTTCTTTAAATGCTGGTCCTTATGATTCGTATATAAGAAGGGGTGCCTCACGTAAGTAAACACCCTGAAGGAGGTCGAAGGTCGTGTTTTAAGCTTCAGAGAGAAGGAAGGTGATGGACATTTATTTCTTCTCTCTATTATACTGGTTCACCAATTCTTTCTTTTTTTACCCTTACTGGTTTATCATTCCACTGGTTATTTGGTATACCTTTTTACCCCAACTTTTTTTACTCCATCTGAACTAAGGATCCTTTTCATCTTCTATGTGTTGTCTTGTATTAATAACTACTTTTTCTTCATCTCCATTACCTTATTTCATAGGTCTGTGTATGTATTTTTACCTCTTTTCATACGTTTTCTTCCTCATTTTTTCAACTTTCTTGTATTTTCTTGTCATTCCTTGGTCGACGACTTATGGTGATCCTGTTTTTACAGGGAGTTTGACGATCTATCTGGCCTTTTCCCATATCTTTCCTATCTAACCATAAACTAATTGCTCAATGTCTTCACGTCTTCCCATTTCATGTTGTTTACGTCTACATAGGGGCTTTGGTCCCCTAAACTCACGCGTTATACTTTCTTTCCTCTCTCTCTCTCTCTCTTGCTTGCCTGCTTATATATCTTTTTAATTTACGTGTTGTTTCCCTTCTTATATCATGTATCTACATTAACAATTTTTTCCCTTTCTACTGAGAATCTGAGTTCATACCTACTTACCTTCAAGTTACCCTTCCTTTCAAGTTGTAAAGTTGCTTTGCGGTACCTTCCGAACAATAAACTTTTTCGAATCTTTTCATCTTCATTCTTTTCCCGGTAATTTTTCTTATTCAGTATCTGCTTTGACTGCGCAAAGTCAGCCTTGATCAACAGGAGACTCGTGAGATCCTCCTGCCCCTTATCCCAACTCTCTTTTGTATATAGTTTGGGTTCAAAGTGTATATCTTGTCCAACTTCAAAAATAAAGAAAGACGTTACCGTTCTTTCAAAAAAAGAAACTTTTGATCTTCCGCTCATTCGTAACCATTTAAAAAGGATTCCCAGGTAAACAGAATACACATTTCCAAAACGGGGGAAAAGAGAAAGGTATAATATTAATGTAAAAAAGCACAGGAAACATTGACAAAAGACCAACAGTAACACGCACATCATAAAACATAAAACATAAAACTAGAGAAGAATACTATTGTACTGATCTTTTTTCCCTGTTGCACAGCTCATGAGTGCGAAAAAACTCCCTTGAAAACCCCCATATCTGTTTCTTTTCCGGATAACTATCGGTGTCTGGAGTGTACTACAAAAACTTTAATGGCTGTTAAGATTTTTGTAGGAGCAATCTGAGAAGAAACAACTTATTAGCGCCGAATATTAAAGGGAATTTTGTGAGATATTAAAAAAGTGAACTAGCTATAAGCTTAAGTCGGGTTATGATGCTTGGTCAAACAGCATTTTATATTCACATCCATAATCATGCGGAATACATTGTTTATAGAAAAGGAGCATGAACGAGAAGTAACAAAGGTACAATCATACTCACATGTGAGTCGCCTGGAAGTACATGAGAAGGAGGTAGGAGACCTCTATGAGGAAAATGACTTGATGATTCGGGCCGAGATGTGTAAGAAGACGACTGAACCAATGAAGACAACTGAGAGGATGAGCACGACGTAAGGGTCACTGTAGTAGTTATGAATGCAAACAGCAATAAAATTCAAATTGAAGATTCGTGAGATGTGTATCCCAGTGTACAAACAGGAAGGAACATACACTCGAAGACCGGGAGAATCATCCGTGTAGAGACGAAGCATAGTGTTAGAGGACCCTCCAGCACCAGCAGCCCGAGCAGAGTTGGGCTTGTTGGCTACAGTGGAGTTCGCTGCTCGCCTCCTATTGGTCGTTAAACGACATTCGAGAGTAGGAAAGAGTGCGTCAAGATGTTTAGAGGATAAGATGAGAGTGTCAATGACAGTGTAAATGGACCTTTCGAATGCATACGTACCGAACTTGCGCACCAGGCGGCACTGCAACGGCGCTGGAACGAGCAACAGGGGAAGTCGGACGCGATGAGTCAGACTAGTGTCATTCATGCGTTGTAGGTATATTTCGTATTTTGCATATGTTGAACAACGGGGAGTACATCGACCAGTTTGGATGAGTTCCATTTGAATATTAATTTATGGACAAAAGCTTCTCGTAAGTGATTGTCAAAGGATTACTCAAGAGAAGTAGGCCCGCACCATGATAAAGTACTATTTCAGAGGCTTTATGACGAGAAAAGAGTGGAGGAGAGATGCTTTTATATTTTGTGTGAGTGAGTAAGTGGATTTGTGTGCTGTCAACTCTCCCAGTGTCGTGTCCATGTTACTTTTAGCCAGGTGGCATTTCCAAAAGTAGCAGTGCTAATCTTCTACCATATCTAATACTACCTTACATAATGATAGTGCTAATCTTAGTTCAGCACCTATGGGAAATTATATATAAGAACACTGGTATGTATTCCTGTTATTAGTGAAGGGACGAATGCGCCCAAACCGCTGTATAACACAATACGTATGATATATTGTGCCATCGTAAACCATAAAGTGATAATTACAATAATTTCGAAATCGATCCAAAGGACATTCTCATATTGACTGTTAGAGTAGAAGATTAAGACAAAACATAGAAAGTATAGTCCTTCTAGAAAACAAAAAGCAAGAGAGAATATAAAAAGGCGCATAAAATACACGAAAAGAATGGTAGAATTAAGCTGGCATAAGAAAAGCTATGAAACACAGTACTCTTAACCTCTCCTACAACCCCTATGGCTCCAATATCACGTCTCCTCTCCGAAACTCAACTATTCTTCGCACCACATTCATTCAACCCCGCACCACAAAACTGTGCCACGATAATCCAAAGCAAGACAAGTCCCACAATCCCGCTTAACACTAGAATTTTCTGATTTCTCCAGAACTGCTGTCTCCGTACTGTTCTCGCACCCCTCCTAAACGCCGTTGCTTGACTAGCCATATTATCCGTCTTGTCTACCAGTAACTCGATACGCTCTCCTCTACTGAGGATTTGCTCGACATTCTGGACCATGATGTCTTTCACTTGTGAAAGCTCAGTCTTTGCACGGTCTAGGTCGGAGGAGGATGGGGAATTGTTGAATTCGTTCATGAGGGAGGCGAGGACAGGAGAGAAGGTGCCTTGGAGACCGTATGCAGGAGTATCTGCCAGAGAAGAGGGAGAGGAAGAAGAAGGGAGGGAGGTGAACCGGCTTTGGACTTCGTTGAGGAAGGTGAATGGCATACGCCTGATGTGTTGTGGAGTGGCGATGTCGCAGTTGTTGAAGTATTGTTCGAGGTAGAAGCATAAGCATCATTCAGAATGATACGTATAGATGTGATTTTAGTTCTGTGAGTGCTACTGATAAGAATAGTAGTGTTCGGAGAACATACCGTCCAGCGGAATCATCTGCCATAACAAGATAGGTTATCCCTCCCTCTGAGATATAGTGGAAAAGATATTGCTCCCAGACATATGTTAATTTGCTGTTGTTTGGGGGAATCTTTGATAAAATAGTTTGGATTGCTATTGAGAGGCGAATTCAGTACAAAGTCAGACAATTAATTGTGAAATTGATAAGCTTGACCGGTAAAGTTACCGTGCCACGGAACCACGGAACCACATTAGTTATGGCGGAAAGTTATGTAGAGGGGAACTGGAGACTCAGAAATAGCTTTACAAGCTTACCTTGTGAAAAATCTCGTTCACCTGCTTGGTGCTCTGCGAGAACAACAGACCCACGAGCTACGACTGCATGAATCTAGTAGATGATTTACATATTAACTGATCAAAATCATACAACCTTGCAATATTCGTTGAAGGATATGATACATACGAGGGACATGAGGACTTCTTTTGATAAGTGATATTTCCAGAGCCGTTCAGAAGTTAGCAATTGAGTGACTCTCTTTATGGCTTTCTATCCTATCAGTTCTGTAAGTCAAGTGGATACCAGTAGTCGTATAGGCGGCCGTCGTCATCCGCGCTCTCTGTTTTTTGTAGAAATATTTTCTCACACATTAATATCCGGAGATAATTAAGAAGATGGATTCAATTTCTTTATCAACAAACGCGATAATGCTTTCGGAGTAAGAAGTCGTGATCTTGCTTAGAGTATATGAGTTGTGTTTATATATTGTCGGAGCTACTACAATGCTTATTTCATGATGATACATCTACATATTTTGTGTATAACTGCACGATTTCCTTGAGCACCGGAACATGTTCAAGAGGACCTCTTAACATTCACGATCTGAACAAATTCGGGCTTGAGAGATGCTCCACCGACGAGGAAACCGTCTATGTCTGGCTGAGATGCTATATGATGCGAGTTTTTTGAAGGAGAAGATTAATGATCAGGATTGAATAATGGCCTAGAGACAGAAGCGGAATACATACATAGATCTCCTGCACTCTTCGCTGATACACTCCCTCCATAGATAATACGAGTACTCTCGGCTACAGCAGGGGAGAGAGTCTTAGAGAGGTAAGCACGGATTGCGGCATGTACTTCTTGTGCTTGTGCTGATGTAGCGACCTTGCCAGTACCGATAGCCCAAACGGGTTCGTATGCAATCACGATTTTGCTGTTAGAGTTCCCCAATTTACCATTTTATCATATTAGAACGTTTTTATAGAGGGAACAAGGTCATCAAAGCGTGTTGCACAAAATATATAAAAGTGGATCGCCGAGGATATGAGGTTAACAAAGCGAATATCACGAAAGGCGGAGAAAAGACGGATGAGTAAACGAACCTCCAGTCATTTGCATCCTTTACTAGCTCAACTACCGCGTCAAGCTGTTCTTGGACAACGGAGATAGTGGTACCAGCCTCTCTCTCTTGAAGAGTCTCTCCGATACAGAGAATAACACTTAAGCCATTATCTAATGCAGCTCTGGTCTTTTGAGCAACAAGGGCGGAAGTCTCGTGGAAGAGAGTTCGACGTTCAGAGTGACCTGATAAGTAGTGGATATACGTGGAGATTCGAGTTCATAGTATTCGTTAGAGAAACAATGTATGGATGAATGATCTAATTATCGATAAATAATTCTTATTGAAATAGGACACACCAAGGATAACATATGGGATCTGAGCATCGGCGAGCTGCGCAGGGCTACAAGAATTATATTATGTTATTAGTCCATAGTTTAGTGTTATCCATCACAATCGTAGGATATTGCATCCATTCATACCTTATTTCTCCTGTGAATGCTCCGGATGACTTCAAGTAACAGTTCTGAGCAGAAACCTTAACGGGTGAAGATTTGCTCTTAAGTATCTCCGCTGCAGGGAGGATATACAATGCCGGGGGAGCAATAACGACCTCTATAGTATTTCAAGCCTATAAGAAAGGTTCGATTGATCCAAGGCAAGAAGAATTCTCACCGACGTTGGGGTCAAGGTCGGCATTGGCAAGGGCTTCTACCAACTTCCGTTTCTCCCCGACAGAAGCTGGGTTCATCTTGAAGTTGCCTCCAACGAAGAATTTGCGAGCCATCTTATTAGAGTAGACTGTTCAGGTAAAGCAACCTTGATGAGAGGATGTGGCGAATGGTAGGATGGACTTAGAAGAGAAAGAGGGAATGCGGAATCGATGTAGACTGTATGCGGCCGCCTCCCTTATAAGGCAATAGAACTTCTGATTCCTGGTATATTTATCGTGGTCACATGTATTCGCTAGTCTATCATTGAAGCTTGCGATGTTTAGAATAATCTATACATCTATTTATTGGAAGACGTCTGAAAATAGTGTTTGTAGATGGTATGAAATCAGTGGCAATTGGAAGGATAACTGATATCAAAATTCGAGTCTATTCAACCAAATATGATTATGAATTGCTATTCTCAAAAATCAGTTTTTGTATTTCAAGTATCCTTGGCCAGCTATGATAAAGTGAGATCATCCTGGGAATAGGATGACTTGATAATACCTGTTTCCTACAAGGACTTGCACCCAACTCACTGATATCTGCTTGTGTTCAATAAATTAGCATTTGTCACGTGCTGTTGAGTGTTGAGTTAACAAATTCAAAAATTAAATCGGAATGAATGTAATAACGAACAGATAAATTGTATACTTAGTAACACTACTAAGAACAACAATAGTAAGTTTATAATAATTGAGTATTATAATAATTATAGGCATCACTGATGATGTCCTCGGGTGCCATACTCTCAGCGCCAGCGACACCAGCAGCTAATACCTCTCAACGTGGGCCTATTCTTTCGACTACATCAAGCTCGGATATGTCCTCTGCTGGGCCCAGTGCAGAGGCTCTAAGTGCGCTGGAGACGTACAAGCAAAGAGACACTTCCAAAGGTGAAATGTCTATCTCAGACAAATTCCGTCCTGTCATTCTTTGGTTTTGGAGCTTACGAACTTTTTTTTCTTAAATCTTCCCCTTTACATGTACCTTCGTTCCATTGCATAATATCTGTCTGTTAATAGTCGTTGTCCGCTTCAAGGCAGTTGGAAATGCACCGATCATGAAGCAGAACTTCTACAAAATCACTGCTTCGAATCGGTTTCAGACAGTCATACAGTTCCTCCGGAAGGAACTCGGGTGGAAGAGTGGAGATGCTCTGGTGAGTCAAAGTCATCTTTGGCAAGTCCTGGCGAGGCCCAGGATATTTGCTGTTGGTAGAGAAGAGGTGACTGATTTGACTATATGGCCTGACCTTGTTCTGGACTGTCTGCGATCTAGTTCACGTATATCAACTTGGCGTTCTCGCCTGCACCAGACGACACGGTCTCGAATTTATTCAAGGTGAGCATATAATACTTGGTCCCTTGAATAATCTTCTCTTGAAATAGGATATCCCCCTGTTTTTTGAACGCTTCCATGCTACGTAAAGTGGGTCCGTGATTTCTTGGTCTCGTGCCAAGGTCTTCCCATCCCCTTTCACCTACTTTAGCTTGAAGTACCCCTTACTCTGCTCCCTACTTTTCTGCTATGCTATACTTTATATAGCCTCAATCCACCCTTGATATATGGAACCAGCTCATTCTTCTCATATACTTTATTCTCGCAGTGCTTCCAAACAGATGGTCATCTTATAGTGAACTATAGGTCTGTCTCTTCTCAGTATCAGTACATTCACTCTAAGCACTACTTATCTTCAAACCTTGCAATTATCTAGTACAACTGCGGCATGGGGTTGACGCAATTGTAAAGCCAGGAAAATGGATTATCTTCGTGTATATTATTTCATCCTTCACCGAGTTCCCCCCTTTTTTTCTCAACTTCTCTTTTCAAGTCATACCCATGCGTTTATCTTTTTGTTATTTCTTTGTTTCTACTCAATATTCAAAGCTTCTACTTTTATTCGCAATTTTCTTCACCTGGGTTGTATCTAGAGTAGTCATTAATCGTCACTGACATTAGTTGACGGAGGCATAAACTTGGGCAAACAGTCGAGTTTCATTATTAGCAATATGATTGCAAGAGAGAGCTTTTCACCATGTAAGTATTTCGATCTCGGATGCGCTGAGTGTTCCTGAACAAAGGTTGGTCGATCCGTATCTGATATAAAAGTAGGCTCTGCAAAATAGGGATTCAAGAAGCAAATCATATCATATACACCATGATGCTTAACCAAACGTCAGAGATGTCGAGATGTTACAAGACGATATAAGGCGATAGGTCTCAAAATGGGAAGTAGGCTGGTTTCAATAAGATCCCTTCTGATTAATATCAAATCCCAAGCTTTAACCATACGAACAGATCCACGATAGTATTATTAGTTTCTCGCCATTAGAAGTCATGATAAAAGTCTACGCTCCAATAAGACATTCTATTTGATCCGAACTCGAATATATAGTAAACAAAAAATGATATGATATGAGCTTTCTAATCCAACCTCAGCAAAGAAAGAGTTTTGTTGTGAAAGAGGCCCAAAAAATGGAATGTACAGAGATATGTGTGGATTATCGGGTCAAGAAGGAGTCCATGAAGGTTATTTGTTCCTCTTTTAAAAGACCCATTCGGCCCCTCCAGTAAACAGGGTCAACAATGAGTGGTGGGATCTCGCGTGAGAGGGATGAGACTGATATTGACGATGACTGGGACTGAGACGCCGCGTAGACAGCATCAAGGATAAGAGGGGCTTCGTTAGCCGTCAGATTTCCAAGCCTGTATGGGTTGTAGATCAGATAGATACAGAGAAGATTAATAGATGAGATGTCGTACCAGTCACCCCATGGAAATGCTATTACATTAGCAGCCCATCTACGTTGAATACGGAATTAACGGATCGTCAGTTTCTGTAATCAAAGGCCTGAGTAAAGAAGTAAAAAAATGTACTTATGTCCACCAACATGAGCTATTTCTCCTAGTTTGACCTTACTCCATATACCAGAAGCATCTCGTTTCTTCCGCGACTCTAATTCGGAGTAGAGAGTACGAATAAGTTCCCCGCCTTTATTGCCACACCGACAGTCTCGTGTTCCATGCGTACATACAAGTAAGAGTATCTCTTCATCCTCAGTTTTCACATTAGCTTGTGACAAAGGTGATGATGACGAAGAACAATCCGTTTCGGAGACCTCAACGGCACCCATACTAAGACGACCTAGTAACACGGGGACTTCCGATGCGGTACTGCGGCTCACTAATGGAGCTGATTGGATGCGTTGTCCAATACGAAGGCCTACATTATCGCTTCCCGGAGATGCTGCATAAACTAAGAGTGTATACTCTTCCTCTCCTTGTCTTTGTAAAGATTCTTCTACTTCCTTTGTTTCCTGCCCAGATTCAAAAGGATGCCAGAAGTTCACAAGCCCATTCTTGAATTTTGTTTGTGAGGTCAACTCTCGCAAAAGAGGAGAGAACTTTGAATCCAATTTTGAGGGGTATAGTGGACTTGAAGGCGGAAGGGGATGTTGAAGAAGAGTGTATGATGTATGATATGGGACCGAGCCGGCGATTCTGTCTTTGGAGTTGAACCCATCTCTGGCAGATGAAAATAAATTCCTTGAGCTTTCTTCGTTTCTGGTCTTGATCGTATAAGTCCGTAGATGTCTAGAAGATGCAAGCCATGAGGACCTCATATTCATAAGACAACAGAATAATTGAGTCTAGTAGTGTCGAAGCCGTAGATAATTGACATCAAAATAGAGTAAATCTATAAATTAGCATTTAAAGTAGTTGAAGAGGCATAGTAGTCGTCAGCACTCGGCACGAACAAGTAACCTAGAAAATGTTCTTTTGTGACTGCGTAAATAACCCAGTAATAAATTTAGACTAATTACTTAAACCAGTCCGAAGGAAAAGGGTCAACACGTGACTGTGAGATGTGAAAGGGTTAGAGACAAAACTGGAAATCATGTCTCAAGCTTGTTTTCAAAAACAAATATTGAGACAACTTTGAATCAATGCGGTCAGCGTATCTTCCAGTTTCCGCCACTGTGATAATTTTGAATGATATAGACCAACCAAGTGATAGAACAAAGTTGATGAATCTAGCTGGGATCTGGGCTTTTAGGGCGAATCGGAATCAAGAAGTCATCTGATGGTCCATATGCTCATGTGTCCAGTATACAACTTTAGACATCAATTAGTGTCAAGCCTCATTACCCATTCAGAGTTGCTCAAATCAAATTGAGTATTAGCTATCATCTAGTGCATATATTATTCGAAACTTGACATAGCTTATATCCTGCGCTAGCTAAATCATAGTTCTTTCAGAAACGCTATGGGCATCGAAACGATATGTCAAAGAATATCACTTTAACACTGTTTGATTTAATTGTCTTTGACGCCAATTCCTCTGAGTAGTAATTCGAGATCGAAACTTGAGTAAGTGGGTTGCTATCTCTGAAATTCATTTTATCTCCACTTCACCTCAATTCTCTGTTCTTACTCGCAGCCGGACTTACCTTGTGTGAGATCTATCCGTGCTACCGCATCTCAAGTGATATCAATCTCATGCTATCAAAGTTCACTCAAGAGACTTAGAATGTAACGAAAGGTAACCCCTACTATCGTATATATTAGCGTCCAACTGGGCAAACATTTTACCTACACTCATAATAATAAAATCAAGTCAACAATAGCGAAAGAATATATAAAATGGCACTCTAATTCTTGAATTGTATTGATATAGAATGTTTACTTAGTAACACACCAAGCGTCCGTACGTTCACATTCAGACAGGCGTCAATTCGACAACACTACGATATACCCGGAATAAACCGTCAAAAATTGCCGCAAATACGAAGTGCTAGTAATGTCAATAATAAAGTAGAATGGGGGAAGAAAGGGGGGAAGCGAGGGTGAGGGATCAAAATAAGTAATAGGAGCCCCACAACAAGAATAATAAGACAGAAAGAAAGTGAAAGGGGAAAGAATATAATAACATGAGAATTTATCCCACAGAAAAACAGATTTAAAACCGAGAATATATACAACGGAATGAAAGCAATGGCAAGAAATATCTGACACAATTATAACAATAACAGTACTGTAAACTTTAAGAGATAATTGACAAAAACCGGAAGAAACGAGGGGAAAGAAGTAGCACATCACAGAAATTTTCTATCAACAAGTCGTAAATAGAAGTTTCCGTTTAGTTGCCTATAGGGATGGCAAAGAAAAAGATGACGTCATAGTACACCTTAAGAATTGTAAATCAGAAGGGAAAAAAATTCAAAGCTGTAAGGGTTGGTGTGAAGTCGCAGATAAAAGATGATAGTGTTGTAGATGTAGTTTTACATGTTTCTTGATTCATTTCATTTCATTGTTGTTTATTTCATTTATGCTTTGCTATGCTTTCCCGGGGCCAACAGCCATTAGTGCTTCGAGACGTTCCTCTAGACCGCGTCCAAGGCCTTCCCGTTCCCACTCTCCACCCAAGTCATCGACGATGCCGCCTGTCGGTTCTTTCACGTCTGCTGCCTTTCCGTGCACAATTGCACTATCGAACACAAGAGAATTACGAGCTGACCCAGACATACTTGCAGCTGTACTTGCACTGACACTCCGGCTTCCTACAGCATGTACACTAAGCGATACAGAAGGTAAGTGAGGTGGGGGAATATCTGTGGCGGGAGAAGTTAGTGCCGATAAAGGTTGTGTCGTGACTGGGGTTGAAGCAAGTATGTCCGTATACGAAAGGAATGAAAGGCGTTTGTGAGCAGTCTGTGAAGGAGATGGTGGGTGAGAGGATTGGGGCCGCGCCTGAGAATTTACAGCGAAAGAAGTGGTTGCAGTGGGTGTTACTGGTGAAGCAGGATCTGAGGGGAAGGGATGGGGAGGATGTTCAAGAGTTGTCGTCTTTGGCGAACTTGATGCACTCTCGTAGTGTGTCGATCCTCCGATGGATGACGGAGTACTCACACCTTGCTGGCTAACGGGTTGTGGAAAACCTCCCGGTAATACGGGATCACTGGCAGAGGAGGTCGCAGAGATGTTGGCTTGAAGTGAGGGGGGTGAAACATTGGGAGATGCCCCCGAAACTGAACCTGGGGCTGGAGGACTTCCACTCATTCGACCACCAGAGGCTATGGAAGTAGGTGATATGGGGACAGCAACAATCGAAGATTGGACTGGACTTGGCAAATTCAACAGCATGCTTGTGCGTAATCGAGTACTATTACCACTTGGGCTCGGACTTCGGCTTCCACGACCAACTGGGCTCCCAACAACACTGGTTCCACGGCTTGCACATACTGCGGACGAGCTCGCAGGTGCCTCAACAGCAATCAAAGACTCCTCCAGTTCTGATGTTGACGTCAAGAGCTCAGCAGCGCTATCCAATACAGATGGGACTCCAGCATCAATAGGTTCGGTTGTTTTGGATCGGGGAGTACGATGAGGGTTTGTTGGATGAGAGTGCGTTAAGAGATGAGATAACGGAGGCTCAATATCCCGCTCAAAAATTGCTGAAGATGAAGAGTTTCTATACAAAAATGTCAGGACTAATCCGATATAAGGTAGAGTTCAAGATGAGATAATGAGAATTTGATTTTCATCAAAAGTGTGATTTAATTCATCAAGTATTATACCCAATCAACACGATGAGGCGCACTCAACCCGTCACGGCAGCTGGTATAGGGGTCATATCCAAGTTGACTTTGGTTAGATCTAACACTGTTATGCAAGTATTATGCATTTGCATTATTATGGAAAATCCCTGATTTCAAACTTCACCCTTAGTGGCGAGTATCCTCATCCAGCTCCTCGAGATACAATAGAGAACGTCGAAAGAGTGCATCAAAGAAAAAACTTACACAGAGGTCGGAGACGATGGAATTGACGCTGGAGAACGTGAACCTAGTCGATGAGGAGAAAGAGATTGTGGTAGGCCCATTGCACGACCAGATCTGTCAGAGGATGCAGAGACGGTCCTATCCTTCATGGGAGGTGCCATGTTTGAATTTGAAGTTATATGCCTAAGATCTAGAGTTTGGTTACCACGCTGAGTTGAATTTGCTGTCGCTGGCTGCGTCGACGACTCCAAAACTGGTTTACTTGACTGCGATGAAGCCGGTACGGTTACTGCTGAGATACAATCAGCTTCCGAGTTCGTCGTAGAGATAAAATAAATTATATTTATGACATACTTTGCTGTGAATCCAGCGGCATGTTGACGCAAGACTTAGGACGACAGTATAGGATATGGGACGTAGAGGATGAGGATGAGGGATGAGGTGAAAGAGAGGGAGAGTCTGTATGGTGGAGTTTGCAACCAAGTGTTGGGACGCAAAGTAACTCCTAAAATGATGAAGCCTTCCTATTTGGTTATTACCATACACAACCGCTTCTTAGCCGTAATTTTTAGGGGTTTCAAAATGCACTCTCTAACATGTTGCTGACAATCTCACCCAATACCGGATCTAAGCCCTTTACTTCTGTATCTACAGTTCTTAAAACATACACATGGCTTGCTTCATTCTTTTATTCTGACCATTTGTCGCACTTTTCACTAGACCACCCTTGTGTTGTGATTATATAATCAAGCATTTTTCTACAGCTTTCTTTTTAATAAGCTTTCACAAGCACCCAAAATACAATGTGTGCGACCAGTTCACCGTCCTTCAAAAGATATCAAGACAGAACAATGTTAACTCTTGCCTTGAAGCTTATTCCAAACATCAAATATAAAAAGGTATGTTACTTTACGAGACTAAGTAAACTTGTGTTGTTTCAGATAATGAGTATTCGTCTGCTTGCTAATATGACCAATGTCATTGATTAGAATTTCTTTCGACTATGCAACGACTAAGAAAGAAAATGTAAACGTGTGTGCTATTTTGATTTCAGGAAAGCTTCCTTCAGGTCGGGCATAGCATCAAATAGGGATGGCAGCTCTGAGACTCCGTATATATAAACTTGTTATGCACACACTTACTAGATTAATCCGGGCCGTGGAAAGTTGTCGACCTCGAAATGTGTATGCCAATAGCATCTCGTGATTCTTTATGTCCTGTGCTTTTCTGCTGTCTGGGAATATCTCCCAAAGAATCGACGCAAATATATCTTTGCATACAGTCTTCTTTAATAAAGAACGTCCTGAAGGTACTATTCCCGCTCCTAGCTGAGGGCGATTTCTCCGAACGCCTTCCGTTCTCTGGTGCTTCCGCTTCTTCTTTCAAAGCATTGGCAGCATCCAGTGGGAGTTCAATCACAAACTCGTACCGAATTCTTTCGATCACTTTTTTATAACTTTTAACACCCGAATCATCTGACATTATTGCGTTTTAGTCCGAGCTGTGATGCCCGTGCACTATTTTAACATCATAGTATATAAGACTCATGAGGGCTGGTAGTATACGCTCCACTTCAGTGGTCCTTTTCCCTTCCCAAGATGAGATACTCAAGGATCCTGGAGCTAGCCTTTCCTGTACTCACACTTCTTTCGGTTTCAGAAGCGGGCTCAGCTCCAATTGTTGATCTTGGCTATGCTTTATACGAGGGTACATTCAACTCTACTCTAAACAGGACTGATTTCCTTGCTCTTCGTTATGCTGCTCCACCTACAGGTGATTAATTCATTCAATCATTCCTAGAGGATAACCGATAGATTTATTCCCAGGTAGTAGCAGATTTCAAGCACCTGCGCCTCCATTGAATATGAGGTCCTTGGGAGTTCAATCTGCAGATACCCAGCCACCGGAGTGCTTCAATGCCGGACAAGGGAACAGTATTAGCACACCATTCCGTGAAAATTCGAGTATCAGCTCTTCCCTAACAACAAAAGGACTTGCCAAAAGACAAACAGCGGAAACAGAGGATTGCTTGTTCCTTAAGTAAGAGTTTCCATCAACATCATCACGGTACAAATAGCTCACTAGACTCCCCTTATAATGCTATTAGTGTTTTCGTTTCGGGTGAAGTTAACCCTCAAGCAAAAATGCCGGTTGTATTCTGGATTCATGGGGGTGGGTACGTACTAAGTTTCTGTAGCATTCACTCTTCTGTAACATTAAAGGGAATACATAGCTATGTAGCTGGTGGAGCCGTCGGAAACCCAGGTGAAGACCTAATTCCTGAGGCTGGTTTCGGCATTGTGGTGGTTGTGATCCAGTACCGCCTTGGTGTATTTGGTAAGTCGTCTTGAAGCTCTCATCTCAGTTTTACTTCTCAGGCTCATAACAAGCCCCAAGGCTTCCTCCCTGGATCGGAAGTGAAGAAAAATGGTGCACTCAATGCTGGACTATGTGAATTCTTTCAAATATTCTACCAAAAAAGAAGCTATTATTGATATTCTATCATCTAGTGGATCAACAGGCGGCTCTTAGATGGGTACAGAAAAATGTGATACATCATCTATCCATTAATATACTCTATCGGTGCCTGGGGCTGACGCATGTTTCCGAAACATAGATTCATCTTTTTGGAGGAAATCCAGAGATGGTCACAATCTGGGGAGAATCTGCAGGTTTGCCCGAGCCCTTCAATAATTACGTGATACTATATTGATCCGTTGATGTTCAAGGCGCTGGATCTGTCTTGCAACATATGGTTGCTCATGGTGGGAACACTCAACCACCTCTATTCCGGAATGCGATCACAAGTTCCACTTTCTTACCATCTCAATATAATTTTGATGATTCCGTCCCAGAGGTAAGCGTGTTTGAACTGTGGAGGACCACTGAATAACACTATAATTTTAGCAACTCTATTCAGAATTCGTTCAGCAGACCGGGTGTGTACTTGTCTTATACTCTGATATCATCTTAGACTAAGATAGCTTTCACTCTTTTTACAGTTGTGCTAATGCTACTGACACCTTCCAGTGCCTTGTAGGAGTAGATGCTGGTACTCTAGAAGGAGCTAATGTCGATATCAATGAATCCGGATTCTTTGGAACGTTTGTAATGGTACCAGTAGTCGATGGAGAACTAATTGTTGAAAGGCCTATTGAAACTATCCTTAAGGGAAAACTCAATGCTGTGAGTCCAAATACCCAAATCTATTGAGTTTGTCCCTAGTTACACAGTAATTCGGTAGAAAAATTACCTGGCTATGACCAACACATTCGAAGGCAGAATATTCGTCAATGCGAATTTCTCGACACAGATGGACATTACTACCTACGTTACACAGCTTTTCCCATTGTTCGACGAGAAACAGATTCAGGATACGGTAGATCAATATACTGGAATAGGTCTGGATACGGTTAATGATCAAGCCATCGCAATCATGGGAGAATGTTAGTAGATTTAGTTCAAGCACGGTAACCTCAAAACTAACGGAATATCCTCATAGCTATTTTTATTTGTCCATCATATGCACTGCTATCTGTATTTCCTGGGCAGGCCCACAAAGTAAGAACTACGTTAGTAACTTACTTTGCGCGGTCAAATAAACTCATGCATCGATAGGGATTGTTTGCTATCCCACCCGGTGACCATGGGAATGATGTTGTATACTACTTCCCAGGAACAACGTGAGTTTTTAATCATGATACGATACATGGTGAATACTTACATAGATTCACAATGCGATATCAGTGGCCCTCCATTCATGAATGTAGAATTCTCAGCATCCTTCGACGGCGGATTCCTTGGTTTTGCAAAGACAGATGACCCAAATACTCACCCTGTTGCGAACATTATTACTCCTAGCTGGGAAGCGTTTGGTGGATTATCAGCTAGTGAAGGCCATACCGAAATGCTTTTCAATAGGACAGAAGATCTGCAACCTGACATCCGACCAATAACTACGGATCCGGCGCTTCTTGCACGATGCGAGTAAGTCTTGCTTTTTTCATTCAAAGTTAGTGACGGAGCAAATCACCTGATTATACAACTCTTGATAGGTTTTGGAGAAGTGTCGCTGCTTCTGTTCCTCAATAAGCCGTTGTGAAAAGCTATAAGTGTATATAAGGTTCTTTATAGGGCATTATACGTATCTAAAATGTACATGAGCATGTACGATGAATATCATTCAACTACACTGCTTATTTTGTTATTTATTACTAGCCATCTACATACGTTTGGCTTCATTCTTATTTCTGGTTAAAATCAAGAAGAAAAAGTTAATTTTAAAGACTACTAAACACTGATTGAAGTGATATGTAGCAAATGAATTTGTTTCATAAACCAATATACATATCGCAAATCCATATGATCACCAAACTTGGAATATAACGCCCATATACTTACTAGCCACTATAATTTCCATGGTTTATATGCTAGGTCTTTCTTCTTAGCATCAATAACTTGTTATAACTACGTTGCTTTCATCTTCTAATATTTCATCCTGAAATGAACTTTCTCATCGTTTAAATATACAAAAGTAAATGAGATACAGGCTTCTTCAAGCTTAATGGCGTGCAACCCTATGCTCGAATAGCAAAGACATTTTTACTTGGACATGGATATTAATCTTTGTAATCCTATTTTGTTTGTATTCGATTCCAAGGCATAGATCTTGTGGTATTAAAAGCCACTACAATCACTTTCCTATTCCACGTCAACTAGCACAAAACTTGTTGCCACATCACTTTCTCAGTAAGTTGCCAAGTATGCGTATCTGTAAGCTTCGGTGAACAAGTGTCATAAATAGGCTGAGTCCTATACTTAACCAATATGCATTATAAGCATAGTGGGTAAGTATAGTTCATTTAGTGGCAATTATATTTCAAGGGTAATTACTACATTGCCGTTACGTCACTAGTGTTGACAATTCTCACAACTTTCATGGTTACTTCCCGATTTGATCGTATTTTCCTTATGGTAGTATAGACCAGCATAGTGGCTTCTTTACATTGGTTGATCTATCAAGAAAACGCGATTGCATCCAACCTTCTAATTCAAAAGAACCACAAAAAGCTTTCGGGTGATGCTCATGATACTTATCTAAATTTGCTTCAATATACCTATCTAGGGTGCTTCTACATTTGAGCTACCTTTTTCTGTCTCTGCTCGCCAGGGTATCAAGACTTGGATAGAAGAAAATTATACATACAGAAATATATCTAAATGCAACTCTGTCACGTCTGTTTTGAGGACCTTTGAACGGGATAAGGATGAAAACATGAATTGTACATGGACATGGACTATCAAAGCTCAAATTCCTAATTTGGAAACAATTAAAAACATTCTCTCGGGCAATTGCGAAAGTAGTTCAGGATTTTTTGTTTCTATTTGGTCCGTTGGTGGATACCAGTAACGGAATGACAACCACACCTAGACAATCAGTCGAAAAGTCCATAGGTACCTTGATACCTCAAGGAGTAACATAGCCTACGCGGAGTGGGTCCTCACTGTTGACATACTTTGATTAGACGATTTCCTGAAAAATGGGTGAACCTAAGTAGGCTAGTGCATTTCACCCTTTTTTGGAACAGTTGAACAAAAGAAACAGATGCTGAGCCCGGTGCCGGAACAAGAACAAGATCGCCTTTTCGTGGTAACTTCTGGAATAGATCTTAGTGCTGGACAAAGCATGTTTCCTATCTTGGGAATATGGAGATCACTATGCTAAAGTTCTGTAATATATATGATACTAATCTGGCATAAGGAAGCATTGACACGACCTCAGCTTCTTGTATACTAGGTCCAGCTTAATGTTAAAATGTATTTTCTTCCTACCGCATATGAAATTCGCAAGAATCCGGGGAAGCAGGTATAAAAACATGCAAGTGATGACATCCGTTGTTTGAGGAACATCGAGAGTCCCCCATTGAGCCTTTTTGTTGTCATGAAGCACTTATCCCACTTCATTTGCGCCTTATTGCTAACATTTTTTCACTATGACTTCAGCTCCAGTCATCCTCACGATGCTGTTAAGACCCAACTCCGCCAATCGATTTTCGACGTCGACAATTCTGGGAGTTCAAATGCAATAGATGTAGACCTAGGTTATGCTATCTATCGTGGAAGCTTCAATGCGACTGAAAACAGGACGGATTTCCTTGGCGTGAGATATGCCGCACCTCCTACTGGTAGTGTTCGAGATTATGATAACATTTACTACCCTACTGAAGTTTTATACCGACAAGGTACACTTCGCTTTCAAGCACCAATGCCTCCTAAAAACACAAGATCCGAAGGGATATTATCCGCGAACGCACTACCCCCTTCTTGTCTCCAATCCGGTTTTGGAACAAAGCCAATCTCTCCATTTTTGAACCTTTCCACTGAACTCGAGTTTCCCATGGGGAGTGCGAAGGTTCCCATGTTTGAAGGTCAATCAGAGGACTGTCTATTTCTGAAGTAAGAAAATGATAGCCATCTAGATTATATTATATACATCTCATTATAATATAGTGTATTTGTATCTGGTCGGGCGAAGGAGACAGAAAAGATGCCAGTAATAGTTTGGATACATGGTGGAGGGTACGTCCTCGTTCACCAGGTTCTCAACAATTATGGAGCTTAATCGGAAACACTTTCATGAAAGGTATGTACTAGGGAGCAGCGCCATGCACCCTGCAGAAAACTTTATACAAGAAGCGGATGGAGGGCTGGTGGTAGTGGTAGTTCAGTATAGGCTAGGGTTGTTCGGCAAGTATCGTATTGATTTGTATATCTAAGCAAACATCTTATGATTACTATAGGGTTTCTTCCAGGAACTGAGGTGAAGGAAAAGGGGCATTAAATGCTGGATTATGTCAGTTAAATATCTGCTTATTTCATCATAATCTATCGAGAATAACAAAACTACTCTCTAGTGGACCAACGCCGTGCTTTAGTATGGGTACAAGATTATGTATGCTTTACATGATATCTAGTTCGAATGTTCCAGTTTCTTAATGGTTCATCTCTAGATACACCTTTTCGGAGGCGATCCAGAGAGGGTTACTATTTGGGGAGAATCAGCAGGTATGCTCCTATCTCACCGCACTTGAAAGGAGGATAAATCTATCAATATCTAGGTGCCGGATCTGTTGTACAGCATATGATAGCTCATGGTGGAAACAGTCCTTCTAAATTATTCACAAACGTCATTACTAGCTCTATCTACCTACCTCAACAATACAAATATAATGATCCGATACCAGAAGTACGTTTTTTGTTCTCTGAGTTGGTTCTTCAACTGACGTAAGCACTGTATCAGAAAATATATCGGGAATCTGTGCGACTCTCAGGGTTTGTTCACTTTTTGTATGCTTTTCGCTTTTCTTCTTTACTTAATGAAACGCACAATGGTTAGATGTGGAGATGAAACAGACAATTCAGATGCCTTGTTGAATCCGATACAGAAACACTTCAGAATGCAAACCTGGCAATTAATGATGCTGGATTTTTTGGTACCTTTGTTTTTACACCCGTTGTTGATGCTGAGTACATTGTTGAGCATCCATTACGAACTTCTTTACGGAGGCAATTCAACGGGGTGAGTCGCATAGCCTTTTTATTTATGGGGAGCTTGCATAACTTTTATTCTAGAAAAAGCTCCTTGCGGTGTCGAACACATTTGAGGGTCGAATGTTTGTCAACACAGATCTAGCTGATAGAGCTGGAATAAAAAACTACGCTAGACAGTATTTCCCTCAGTTAAAAGAAGAGGAAATCGAAGAGATCGTTGAGCAATACTCAGGAATAGGTCTCGATACAGCTGGAGATCAAGCCATTGCATTAGTAGGCGAATGTTCGTTACAGCACATGAAACTTTTGAACATTACGAACTGAACCTCGATAATAGCTACTTTCATCTGCCCTACGTATACCGTTTTATCAACTTTCCCAGGAGAGTCATATAAGGTATTTAAGGAAGTATTCTATCCCACTTTCTGTCAGCTTACTTCGTTAAAGGGATTATTTGCAGTTCCCCAGGGAACCATGCGGGAGACTTGCAATATTACATGCCAGATATCAAGTGAGTAACTAATCAGAAGGATCAGTCACTATTTTGTGACAATTTTTAGCCTTCCTATCCCGATAGACGACCTCTATGAAAATGTTGAATTCAAAGCCTCCTTTGGAAGTGGCTTTTTTGGACTAGCCAAGTTTGACGACTTGAATGACCTCCCTTTTGAGAATGTTATCTCACCTAAATGGGATGCATTTAGTAACAGAAAGTATTCTGAAATGTTATTCAATCGAACGGATGATTATACACCAGATATTCGTGCTATCCGTTCTGACCCTGGGTTACTCCATCGCTGCCAGTAAGGGTACCTTTCTTTTTCTCTTATACTTGTTGTTGCTTAATTTAAATATTGTTAGATTTTGGGAAGAGAAGAACATCTTATAAGCAAGTTGAAGATGCTGTTTGTATATATATATATTTAGTAACGAAAAGATCTAGTGTTTGTCATAGAGTCAAAAGTAGTATGGTATCCTATGTACTTGTACTTGTATCTCATTTAAAATACGCTTTACACATCGAAATTTTTTTTACACTTCACAACATGACTTAGATACGAGTGATTCCAGAGAAATCAAGGGTATGTCGTCCCTACACACGCCTAAGTTATACATGTAATTCATACGTTTTGTCGATAATCTATGGATCCGACTTCCCAGCTCATTGCAGAGTGTAGCAGCCATCATCACCAATCCAAAACGAGTCATCTCTGTCAAGTTCTGGAAAAGGGGATGTTGCTCGTACATGTGCTACATGGGCCTGCAATCGTAGAAAAGAGCGCGAGACGACAGTAGATACCATCGAAGCAGAGAAACTGATTCAAATTAATCTAATATAAGCTAGGAACGGACCAGTGGTTAGACATAGAAGATGACGTACACGATCCCAAGTGTAATCATGGAAGGCTGTGAGCGGTTACAATTTAAATCAGTAATGCTAGCTCGTCTAACTACCAAAAATCAGTAGGAAATTATAATTACCGGAGCCACTGCGCTGATGAACAGATTTAATGAGCGCATAGCTACAGTATAGTATAGTTTTAGGATAAGGGATACAGCATAGATGCAAAACTAACATACTAAAAATAGTCTATCGTCTTATTTTAGCATAGAGTGAGACTCGACTTGATAACATCTATGACTCACCAGAAAAAATATAACACCATCTTTATATAGAATCCCTAAAAGACGCTGGCTCTCAACTCTTGGGCGTGACAGAGCATTCAAAAGTAGAAGTGAAAATGCAAACACATCAAACGTAACCTGGAAGTGATACGTATACAATTTTAAGATGGTTTTATACCTAAAATGACTTCATATGACTTACACAAGTAACCCAGATGCCTAAGAAGAGGCGAGAGGCGTCTGTTGCACCACAAAAATGTATATTCTCATTGACCGTAAAAAAGAATATATTTCCTTTTACATATGAGCTGTCATACTATAATGACATGTTTTTTTGTACTTACTCTTTATGAGAAATATAGCCGTAGTAGCAAACGCAAATAGCAAGACTTTGGAGGCAAAAAATGTGACTAGCACAATTTTAGATACTAGTTGACTGAAACTCCATAATTCAAACAGACGGTGTAAGACGACACCTATATGCAAGCTCGTTATAACACGGAGATGACAGCTATTACAGTAAATCATACCACAACTCAAGACCTCGACTAAGACATCCACAGAGAAAATGAAACACAGATGTGCCTTGACACCTATTACAGTTTCCGGCTGATTATTTTTATTGAAAAGAAAATAACACTCAGTTGACTCGCTATAGCGATATCTTGAGAATCACTCATTTTTAGAGATATAAGCCATGCACATACCCAGTTGTCATCCAATTCTCGTGATGGAATTAGGTCTAGAATTAAATGAGCACAAAAGATTATATTATATGGTAAAATGAACTGCTTTTACCATTCAGATATATCATACTGATTGCTAACATGAAGTACCTGGATAAAAGATACAACAACACTGGACGGGGAATCCTAAGCCTTTTGAAGCCATCTATACGACTCTTTCGTATGATAGGTCCCCAAATAAAAGAAAGTTCTTCATTAAAAGTCAAAAGTGCATCGTAAATGAGAATAACCACTCCAGATACTATTGAAGAAGTTAGTTAAGCCTCCTCAACTTAGGAACATTCAACATACTAGTAAGATAGCGCAGAGCATAGAGGTAATCTAAGGTTACAACAGGGTCCGAGAGCTGAGGAGACATTGAGTAAGGTTACACGAAAGGTGAGTTAGCTAGAGGAGTAGAAGATAAAGCGAGAGCCCGAAGCAAGGTGCAAAACTTTGCTAAAGTGGAGAGAAAGTTGGAAATCATAATCTCAGGACCTCATCTATGCAAATTTCATACACATCAGTGGAGTAACTCCGCCAGACTTGTTTCAAGTTCTGTAGGCACTGTAGATGGATACAAGATCATTTTTGTGGCGAGAGTACATGAGAAGTGATGTATGATGGCACAAGAAGGGGCAGCGACGCCAGTGAATTGCTGGGAATTCGAAGTAACATTCCATTGAATAAAATCTTCTGTAATTGTATTCAACCTGGGAAGTACGTGTACACTGAATAGATTTTCATGTTATACATATTCTTAGACTGGTGAAAACTTCAATCAGGCCAACCAAATATCACGGATAGAATATGTTTCTTAGCGATGGACAGTCTCGCGGAGACGTTTTGTGCCTATGGGTCAGGGTCACAAAATGACTATTTCCCAAAAAGGGGTTAAACACTCACAATTATAATTATACATGTAATTACATATTTTGTGTCACTGCCGCAAAATTTGATTTGCATATTCTTCTCAATTTCCGAGAAATCATCAACATATGAACATCGTGTATTAGGAACACTCACGGCCACCAGCGAATAACAAACCTTTGATAGTGCTAAGAAGTTAAGAAGTCCATATAACTAGTGTACCTTGAATAAAATTCTTTGATATTAGATTATCACTAACTTCATCAAATTTAGTTCCCACTGCTCCTGCACTTGAGTGATATTCAGTAGTAGTAGTTGTATCCGAACGCCGAGGATCACTATCTCTGAACAGCAAATGAAATAATATATCTAGCTTAACGAACAACTCCTACATACTCGATGCCATCTCATGCATAACATAATTGCTCAGATCATCAGCTTGACCCTTCTCCTTCCCTCATCCACTGTGATGGCAACATCTCCACTTCTAGAACAAAAGTCCCGAAAAAGACTGTCAGAACGATTCCAAAGGTTATATGGTGAGTCAAATTCAGCAATACGTCCTTCATCAAGGACAAGGACTCTATCGTAGTCAATTATCGAATGTAAACGATGTGCAACTGGAGAAGAGAATATAATTGGTAAAAATAGAGCATAATCGGAGCTTAGTCCTTACTTGTGAGTAGGAGTGTATCAACAAATTCCTCCCTTATTACTTGTTGGATTAGCCTGTCTGTTTCGAAGTCGAGACTACTTGTCGCTTCATCAAAGATTACAATCGCGCTTTTCCTTAGTAGAGCACGAGCCATAGAGATTAATTGACGCTGTCCGACGCTGAAATTTGATCCACCCGGGTTGACAGAAGAATGTAAGTGTAGTTCCTTTCCGTTATTTGCTCCACTTTTTACGTCATCGGTCGATTTGAGATGAACTTCAGCTGTTTCTAAGCTTCTATCAGTTGATATATTCCTGATAGAATCGGGTGATGGTGATGCGGCTTGAGGTTGTCCATCATTAGAATGTGAGGGAGGTATAAGATGGACACGGGACAGGGCATTGATGCAATCCGCATCACTATATTCACCAAGTGGGTCAAGATTTTGTCTTATCGTTCCTGAGAACAGTACAGTGTCTTGAGGAATTATGGTCATTTTCGATCTCAAGTCATGCAAACTAATCTTTTTGATATCGATTCCATTAATGAAAAGACTTCCATTTGTAGGATTTACGATACGAAGCAGGGTCATTGCAAGGGTTGTCTTTCCGCTCCCTGTTCGTCCTATAATCCCAATTCGCTCTTGGGCTCGGAATGCAAAAGATACACCATGCAACACTGAAGGAAGATCAGGAGCATACCGCACTTCCAAATTTCTCGCCTCAATCAGATAGCTTTTATTGGGACCTGACCTCATCGGCCATTGCATTGGAGGTGACGACTCCCTGTTGTTCGCTTGATCTTCCTGAGGACAATTATGATATTGAACGACCCTTTCAACGGAACTCAAATTAAGTTCCAGTTGGGTCCAAAAACGGCACGTCCAGTAGATATAATTTGTGAAGGTTGACGTAGTGGTGATGCAAATCGCTGCCCAACCTGCCGAATCAGAGCGTGAAGCATATATAGCAAGAATATTTGTGATAAGAATCACAAGTCCACTGAGACAATCGAAACGAAACTGTAGCCAGCGATTAGTCATCCAGTATTGATACCATAGGTTAGAGGATCTATCAATTTTCCTATACATGTTCTTCTTGAATCGATCCTCAGCAGAGAAAGAGCGTACAGTCACGACTCCCTCTAAAAGCTCCCCAAATCCAGAAAATATCGGTGAAAGAGATTCTGCTTCCATACGCCTCAAGCTTCGAGAAGTACGGATGTATATGTTCGCTAGTTTGTAGTAAAGCGAGCCAAGACATATTGCAGGGAGAATAAAGAGTGGAAATATAAAAGTCAAGGTTATCATGGAGGCGAAAAATGTTGCTAAACACATGATAATTGTTTGCAGAGATGCTGATAGTGACGAATCAATGGTTCCAATATCCTGGCTGAAACGATTTAGTATTCGGCCAGCCGGTGTTGTATCAATCCATCTGAAAGTTGCATGAGTGACAGAGAAAAGAAGTCGATCAAAAAGTTTCTTCGAAGCGGTGAGTGCACCATAATTCTCCAAGATCCCGACAACTGAAATTATAAAAACTGTGCAGCCACTTAAAATGACATACAAACAAATACAAAACAGGGACTGGTTGACCGTGGGGGGAAACGGGTTATTGATTTTCTGATAGGGTCAATAAGCTCTCTCTCCAAAACTTTTGACAAGTGACTTACTTCTTCAAACGTGCCTCTCCAAAATGAAGTAACTCTTGTAGTTGAACCATTTTCCAGCTCTGTCCAAGCCTGTAGAAAAATAGTAAGCCATTTATCATTGATAAACCATCATTTACATCTGCATTACCTTGATCCAATACCTTTCTATAAACTTGCAAACTTGGAAAAGCAGAACGAAAAGACATAAAACGAGCCAAATTTTTAGGGATCTCAATAATTTTGTTAGAGTAAGGGATTTGGCTTTCTGCTCAAAGATTGTGATGTACTAACGAAGCTCGAATGTATGCCATACAATACGTCCATCTTGGAGTTAAGATATCATCTATCTCGTCATCAGCGAGTTTACCCTGATTTCCTTGTTCTTTCTGAAAGTCACTGTTATATGATTCGTTGGTTTACCACCAGCTTCTTGCCTTTCTTTGATATCACTTATTCCTCCGATAACATCATGTCTAGAGGCAATGTGATCCAACAAACCGGAGTCTTTTAGGTTCCGTATATGATCTTGCAAGCATATCCGACCATTATCCATTCTTACAAGATAGTGAGCACAGGGGAGAGCGCGACTAAGATGGTGAGTCACTAGTAGCTAAAAAGGAGAAATAGAAATGTTAGATATACGTTCTTGTAGTATTTCCAACTTTACGTACGACAGTTCTGTGTTTCAGCAAGGGCCCCATGAATAGTTTCTCTACGAGAATCCGGGCTGTTTGGCTATCCTGTATCAGATAAGCACGGGAACTCTACTCTCTGATAAATGATACTTACTACTGCACTTAGGGGGTCATCGAGAAGAACATACTTGGTTCTTGCGTATACTGCTCTTGCAAGTGCTACCCTTGTTTTTTGTCCACCACTTAGGCTGATACCTTTCGTTCCAATCTCTGTCCTATCTCCATTTTCCAAGAGGGCTAGGTCTGGTCCCAATGCACATCCGTCAATTACTGCCTCATATCTATCTTTTTCGAAAAGACTTCCAAAGAGAATATTGTCCCTAATTGACTGGTGTTGCAGCCATGGTGTTTGCGCGGCATAGGATGTGACATATGTGAGATCATGCTCATCATGTACCTGCGGATCTCTACGGTACAGAATTTGACCAGAACTAAGGGTCATCTCTCCAAGTAAGGCCAGCTTCAAAAGTGAAAAAAAAGATGTATACAGATGAAAATAGTACTAGAATGTAAAAATCACATATATATTATTACTCACGAGTAAAGCACTTTTACCACTTGCTGTAGGTCCTGTGATAACTGTGATAACATCCTCAGGAAAGTTTATGGAGATATTCTTCAAAACCAATGGATGAGCTACGTCGGAATTATCTTCTCGCTCAGGTGCTTTGGATTTGCTTTCGACATTCATTGGGTCTGTGCTCGATGTACTTCCTCCCTCCGTTTCACGATTGCTGGGCCATGTGAGATAGGCTTCATAGAATCCAAATTCGAGTGATTTATCTAAGAACGTCTCAGAATCATTAGCTGGAAGAACTTCTATCTCTTCTTCTTCTACGAAAGTTTGAATACGTCTGAGAGTGATATTCGCTTCTATGAGATGTAAGATCAACCTTAAAGGGTGTATATTAATATATGTAAGGGGAAAAACAAGGGAATATGATATCGAAGCGCACCTTGGGATGATGTGTAGTGGTTCCCTCACCATTGCGAAAAGTTGAGTAGCAGTGAAAATCGTTCCAACATCAAGTTCCCTTCCCGAAATACCAATATGATACCCAAAACTGATTGCACTGACGGCCACGGGGACGGAAATCCACAGGACGTATATGGAAAAATTCGCTAGATTCTTCCGGAAGAGCCAGTATAATTCTGTATTGCGTGCCTCGATGATGCGATTTATCCAATGTTCTTCCCAAGCAAAGAACTTGATTGTGCGTATTCCATTTAATAGCTCACTCAACATGCTCATACGGACATCGCGTGAAGATATATACTTCTTTTGAACGCGTTCACTATAAGCTGCGATAGTGTTATTGATAGGCCATGCCAGGGCAAACGAGATGCCGAGCCCTACAAACGCCGCAGCACCAAGAAGCCTATACAAGAGTATTGATGCAAAGAGAAGTTCAAACGGGACCCCATAAAGGAAGTAGAAGTTCGAGGATATGTTGCTAAGTGCTAATGAATCCCTTGACATCATGTTATAAATTCTCCCATATTCAACATTGGCACGATCTTCTGATACCGCGTCCTTTCCTCCACCCGTACTTTTTTTATCGGTTTGACCCATACTAGATAGACAGTGTTTCTTAAGAGTTTTGTTATAGATCACTGCCATTAGATAGGAGCGAACCCTCGTCGCTACACGTCTTCCACGCCAAAGATGCTGCAGTTGAGCTTGGCTCCTTAGCATATACGCAAGGAACATAAAAAAAGCATATACAAACGCCCGGTTTTGTGAGCCTCCCTTCACTTTTACATCTCCTCCAACTTTCCTATCAAGATTATCAGCGATTCGCTTTAAGAGGAAGGGCTGGCAATAGTGAAAGAGAATAGAAAAGAAAGTCCCAATGAAGTCTAGGCTGAATCACATTTGTATAGATATTAGTAGCGTTTAAGTACGAAGCGACGATACTTACACAATGTCTGAAGAATTCATTTCCCATAGTTTGCGAAGTATGCTTTTTGGTAAGTGTTTGCAAGAACTATTCTCTATCTTTCTTAAAATCGATCCAACACGCATTGTAAGACTTAAATCCCATATGTCCTCCTCTTTCAGTGGAGTAACTTCTCTGCCTCTTTTTAGTAAGGGTGTTACCCAATTAAAAGTGATCCATCCCCATAACGTTGTATAGTCTTCAGGACCCGATTTTATTCCTGCGGTTTTCATTTCGATGGCTCCGTGTGGAATCGCCAATGGCTTAGTAAGAACCAAGTCAAATAGCACAGAAAGAATCATGAAATGAGCAATAGCTAGGATCATGACTTGGCGGGACAGAGGATAGATAGAGGAGGATGACTCATAAAAGATGTATCCGATCATCATGAACAGGCCACTACAAATGTGCAGTAGATAAAGAACAAAGAGGTCATATGGAACAGTCTCCATAGGTTCAAGTCTGGGTTTCACGATCGAATAGAGCCAGCTAAACGCAATAACGAAGGAGTTTATCGCATTTATTGTATCATAACCACAAGAATCTTCGGTCTCGTTTCCTGGCAGATGGGAGACGCTGAGGGATATCCATGCACACATCTCGATGAACGCAAGATACGAAAGGGAGGAGTGAGCCCAAGAATACGAATGATTTCTAGCTACTGAGCTCGTTACACATTTTACTCCTGAGCGCCCGTCCCTGTTATAATAGTTCTCTACTTCTTTCAGAGTCAAGAATGGGCGAAGTCGCTCATGGATACCAATAGGGCCACAGAGACGTGAGATAATACATCCAAGGACAAAGACAAACGGTATATTCGCGCACCATATTGCCCGAACGACTTCATCTCTAAAGTTGAAGGGTGATAATAGCGCACATGAATGCATGTCTGAAGACACTTGATCAAATTAGCAATAGATTCAGTTTTGTCCATAGACTTACTATTCAAATCAAGTAAGCTGGGTCCAAAACAGCTTATCTCAGATGTGAGTGAGTTGTCATACTCAATTCCGGGATTGACGTGGTATCCGAGGATTTGAGTTTTAAATAGATTAAAGAACAACCTCTAACTCTCAGGAGCGGTCAAAATCACCTTGCATAGGTTACGATGACATCATGATATAGAGAAACCTTAATAGTAGCCACATTGAGCACAGATAGAAACATTGCGCTGCAGTTGCACGTATTTCAGAACGTGTTTTAACAGGTATCTGACCTGGTTTCAAGCTCGATGTTATCATGATCGAAATTTGTAATACCTCTGTGAAAATTACATGTATCTAGTACTTAACCATAACAGCAGGTTCGGAATAACTTGTTAGTGCAGCGCGTTCAAGAATTTAGAAAAAAATAGGACATTCTGTAAAAGAACTGCGTCATAAATAGGAACTGGGAGGAAAGATGTGCAGTGTTCACAACTCGGACAACTTACAATTTTTTCCTTTGGAAGTCACTTTTACATATCCAAATTCTGGATAATAAACAGAAAAATACGAGTACTGTATTTCTCATTGCATCATATCCCTTCTTTGAGTAAGAATGATATTGTGCAATACTTGTACGCACTTTTTAACCCTGTCTCTGTGATAAGAATACTTCTCTAATTCAGATCGCGCTTTTCTTTCGAATGTCCTAGCTTTTTTTTTATCTCTGGTATCTGTGCACCGGCAAGGTTTCTCGAATCGGCTATGTATGAAGTCCAATAAATTACGTGATTTATCTGTATAAACATTTGATCCGCAAATAGACAGATAACTCAGTGTCCGTATCACTCTCTCCGAGTCTAGCTTTGTTTCTGCCACCCAACACACTACTTCGGAACTTGTTGGAGGCCGAATCTGTTCCTTGCATGGAAGTCTAGAATGATTATCACCCTGAGTCTTTTGCGACTAATCAAGGCTGATTTTTACTTCCTATTAAGCTTTCGAGCTTGTTTCAGCTGTGGAACCTATTCTGATGATTTGGCAATACCTTTCTATAACGCTTTTTAGATCGATTCAGCTCATATCATTACTAACTAAAGTATTTCCTATCTCCCTTAATCAACGTCTATCTGGTCTTTCGGCCCCTTAAAGCTGCACAAGGAGATGGAACCGAATAGCACAAATCCCCCTCAATGGCACTTTCTCTGAGAGCTACATCACTACGCCGGGCAATCCCAGCAATTCTCAACACCGTCCATCCCGCTGTTGGCTTGAGGCAAGCACGGAATGTCAATGTTATAAATCGCAAGTTCACTCAGACATCTTCAAAACGGATCGAAACGGAGACTTTAGTTGGGACCAAAGCAGCCGTTCGTGCTGCTAATGATCCCTCATTCACTCCTCATCCTACACTCTTTGAGAAGGAGTTTAGTATGGAAGGGCGTGTCGTAGCTGTCTCTGGAGGAAATCGAGGGATCGGACTTGAAACTGCTCTTGCATTGGCAGAGGCGGGGGCTTCAGTCTACTGTTTCGACCTCCCCACTACTCCAAGTGATATATTTACCGCTTCCTCCGCATATCTAAAACGACTTGGGCCAAAGGCCGGTCGCTTGGAGTATGCTAGCCTTGATGTAACAGATCAAGACGCTGTTTGGGCGGCAATAGAAAAGGTGGCAGATCAAGAAGGGGGTAGATTGGATGCATGTGTTGCAGCAGCAGGAATTATTATTGGGTCTCCATGTCTCGAATATACGGCGGCTGATTTCACAAAAGTTCTTAATGTGAATGTGAATGGTGTGTTCTATTTCGCACAAGCATGTGGAAGGATTATGGAGAAGGCGGGGAAGGGCGGCAGCATGATTTTAGTTGCATCAGCTGGAGGAACAAACGCGATTAGGGTATGTTTGGCTACTCCATCTCACACTCTAATAAAACTACTCTAACCATCAAATCAACTTTAGGGTGCACCCGCAACGGCTTATAGCACTAGTAAATCTGCCGTGCTACAAATGGCTCGTAGCATGGCATGTGAGCTAGGTCCAAAGAAGATCAGAGTGAATACTCTTTCTCCTACTTACATCCTAACCGAGTATGCTATCTTCCTGTGCAAATGATGATATGAATGCTTACTCTTTTATAAAGCATGACTACTCCATTTATTGATGCCGTCCCCGGTCTTCGGGATCTCTGGGAAGATCAGAATCCACTAGGTCGTTTAGGACTTCCTCATGAACTTCGGGGAGTAGCAACATGGCTAGCTTCTGATGCCTCTACCTACTGCACTGGTAGCGAGTAAGTATTCTAGCGCCCTTCATTTTTGTGTTCTCGAGATTTTTCTTACAACATCTTTCTTGTTTCTTTTAGTATCTTAATAACTGGGGGTCACACGGCATGGTAGTTTAATTAGAAGACGTTTGGTAGCTCGTCTTATCAGTCGTATATCGCAATGAGCACGAGATAAGCTATCTTTAGCTTTTGGCGGCTTCGGCGTTACTTATTGGAGCTCATGTTTTGCATCTAATCTGATCAAGAAACTTTGTTTGAAATAGTCACAAATACCCTATGTTGTAATGCATCCAGTTCAAATGCCGTGTACTCAAAGAAATACTGGTTTGCCACATTATCTCCATTGATGGTCTGGAGAAGAAGGAGAAACTGAATCCCTAGTTTAAGCAACGCCTTTGAGTCTACGGAATAAGTATTATCCGCTTCAGTCATCTCCTAGCTCTATACTAGACTATAGGGCGCCGTGTTGCTTGTACGAAATTTCCTTCGGAAATCACGTTCATTGACGAACACCATCCCTGCAAAAAAGGTCATAACATTCCCCTTCAAGACTAAAAAAACGAGTCTAACATCTAACAGGATAAAATTCTGAATGCTTGTGGCAACTATCTTGTAAGCATAGAAAAACTGTGCCTTGCGATGCGCATACTAAACGACAAAGGACAAGAATAAGGGCTGTGCTACTGGTGGGTACACGACGCTGACATTAGTACGTAAGCGAACGTTTCCTAAAATACAATCTAGAGAATTTTCATAAGCTAAATCACTTATGTTTCCTGGCGTCCTTTCGTATACCCAACCAATAGTAAGAAATACTAGTCACTGATTAATTACGGTCTCGGATTTCTTTCATAGACAATTCAATTTACTTTGGTAAACTAAGGTACATTACCTGTTGGATTACTATAATAGTACAATTTGTAGATAGAGGGCATTTTAAAATCGTTTATGAGATTGTTTTACTTTCTCAATAGGCTCAAACACCATCCTTCAAACATTTGGAGGAGAATTATCTCGGGACTCGGAAATTGACACACAGGTCCCATGTCACGGAGATCTCAAGAGGACCTGTGGCGTGCTGTCACTTCAAACTGATATATGACGGGTTTTTGATAACTGGAACTCATATAAACTCGTAGTATGTGGATTACTTCACACATTCATTTCGGGCTCATCCTCAGCCGTTGGTCTAAGTATCAAAATTACACGATCTATATTGACGAATATAGGACTTTACTTTGATGCAACTATTACTGCCTGATGGCGGCGCATACTAATAACCGTTGATTGCATGTTCACTCCTTTTCTTGGTTGTCAGACGAGAACTCTGATATCAGAATGTTAGTGAGATTTCACAACTAATACTTGGATTGTCCATTGCTGAACGCGGATTATGTGGGTAGTCCCCGATCAGCCAAGAGTTGATCATTGTGCGCGCATTGTTTCCTGGCAAACCTCGCGGCGTACCTTTAAAACACGCCTGTTGCTGTCGAAAATACGGTCCAATTATTTGAATATATAGTCGAAACATAAAAAGCTGGACTTGCTAGTCCCATATGCCTACTATAACTTGAAATTTGATTGACATCTGCTTCCTATGGGGAATACAAGTAGCTGTAAGTTGCTATAAGTGAGTCTGCTGAATGAAGAAAAAACCTGTCATGATTAACACGTCAGTGTAGTACTTATTCAAAGATTGGCAATACTCGAATCTATCATCTACTGAGAAAATCCGCTGAATGCAATTTAATTCCCTTTCCTACTCCGTAGCTAATTTCCGTGAGCCACGGGAAAGTATTGAGACTTGATCTCTCGTTCAAGTAAGAAACCTAACAACAGAAATCAGAGGAAAAAATAAAACCTCAACTATTTTAGTAGCATCACTATTTCTTTATATTGGTACAGATGACAATTCTGTATTTGGTGATGATTTCTGAATATGGTGCGTGTATAATCAAATGACCTACTGTCTTAGTATCTACCTAAAGTAAACCCTTCTATAGAGTGTCGTTAAGCTCATCTCAGGTACCTCGTACCACATACCAGGTATCTACAAGCTTTGCATGATTAGCAAGAGTGTCATTACAATTTACTTTTTGTTGAACATCTAGTAATAAGATTATTCCAGGAAGGAATATTCTCTCAAGAGGACTTCCCTCGTGTGAGTTAAAACGTTATGTTTGGTGGCGGCCAACTGCTTTCTCGGTAGTAGATAGTTCCGCATCGGGATTTGTCGAAAATGGAATACTTATTTGAAATATACATGAAGTTGTAGTGATTTCCAACATGATAAAATCTAGATCCTTGGTAGTCCGTATTGCTCTTTGTTGTGAGAAGTATAGTTTTTAGTCGTCATGATTGTTCTTTGATGTGATATAAGTATGTCGCGTGTCGGGACACGATGGCCCATATCTGGGATGTGACAAGAGGTGCCATGTATAGTAGCTGATTTTTTTGCAACTTCTACAAGTGGTTATTTTATGGTGTCTGATGGACATGACAGTACGATTCGTGGCGGAGACGTAACACATGAAGAACTCTTTTCTATCGTAACACGCATGTGTTTAGTGCTCTATTGCGTACTTCTATCACGGATTATATTTGTTCCGATGTTACTGAAAGACGAATGGAATTGTATTACTATCTCCATGGGCCATGATGTTAATCAGTCTCCTCTAGCACTAAGAGGAGAAGTTCCATTCAGGTTCTTGGCACAGATATGTTCGTATTTGGAATATGGAAGCAAAAGGTTGACTACTAGTATCCCTGTGGACCATAAAGATTGAATATAGTCGGTCCTAAATTTACTGGGATAAAAGAAGGCGGTTTCTGGGTTTTCAGGTTGGGTGATCCAAGTTTGAACCCGTTCCATATGACTCCTTGTTTGCTAGTCCTTTCGAAGGGTATAAACATACTGGGATTAGCTTACCCGAGTCCCAAGGTACTAAGGGGAAGCTACAAAGCATTTCGCGTAGAAATGGCTGTCTGGGGTCCACACATAAGTCAATCACAATTGGTAACTTTGGTTTGCTTCCCTTCAGAAAGCAAGCGAGATGCTTCTGGCTCTGATAGTTTAACCGTATGTATATGGTCAATGTTTCGTGTAATTCTCAAACTATCCGTGAACGAAGAAGTGGCCCTTATCTTTAGCATGTTTTCCTTGCAAAAGTTATGTTGTACCAGGGCCGAGAGAAAGGATCATACATGTCGTGTACATGCGATAGATAGCTTTATAGCAGAAATTCCACCTGAAAGAGGTTAAAATGAATGGTAAGCGAGGAGATTGTTGGCTTCAGCAATGTCGGAACTTTATGGTACACAGACGGGCTAACTGTGACGCGAAGCGGGTTTTTCAAACACTCTAGTTGAGGATCGACAGAGCAATCTCATCTCATCAGTTCTGCGATATACCGCCCTAGCAAGTAGTTATGAGATATGCCCATTTTCCAATGATATAACTTTTACACGGATAGTATACACTCATTATGAATTCTAGTGAGTTAATGCTTTATAGATTTTACAATGTATTTCGTCCGAAAGAAATGATAATAGTATGTTGTGTTAATGAGAAATGTGACTTGAAACTAGAACCTTGTTTTACCAGTTATACGGCTACCCCATTTTGTTCGGCCTTTATACTCGCCGCCTTTTCCAGCTCAGTGAAATTACCACTCTTCAAACACATGCTTCTGAAGATACCGCCCTCTCTCTTAATTAAGTTATATGGCGTGTCGAACTCAGCAACACATCCTTTATCCAGGACAAGTAACCTATCATAATCAATGACGGTCCGCAACCGATGAGCAACTGTGATGAGAAGATGTAAGTAATTGTTAATAAGTACATGGATATTGATAGAGTTGAAAGGGTGGTAATGTATAGAAGGTACGTACTTGTTAATAAAAGAGAATTGCCGAATTCCTCCCGTATCGTCTGTTGGATACGAGCATCCGTTTTGAAATCAATGCTACTCGTGGCTTCATCGAGCACAACAACGGCACTCTGTCTTAGAAGCGCCCGAGCCATCGCGATCAATTGTCTTTGTCCCGCACTAAAGTTCAAACCACCAGCACTGACGGTTGTATCCAGGGTAATGACCATCGTCCCTGTTGCTGTTGTCTTCTGAGATGCTCTATCCGAAGCAATCGTTGTTGCATCGGATTCTCCACGAGCGTGTAGTAACGATGACGTCTCTATTGCAGTTTCATCTGTGTTTTCTCTTCGCATTTCTAAGACACTTGGTGCTCGACTTGTACTTCTTGATACGTCGGTACTATCTTGGATGATGTGCACTCTCCTGAGTGCATCAAGACATTCGATATCACTATACTCATCGAATGGATCCAGGTTCTGTCTTATTGTACCTGAAAATAGTGTTGCATCTTGAGGGATAAACGTAAGTCTCGACCTTAAATCTTGAACTCCGATGCTCGTGATATCTATCCCATCTATTATGATCTGCCCCTTTGCTGGATCAACAAATCTTAGAATAGACATGGCTAATGTCGATTTCCCACTACCCGTACGCCCAAGAAGTCCAATACGTTCTCTTGCTTTCAGCGAGAACGAAACATCATGAAGGACTGCTGGCAATTCTGGGGCGTAACGTATCTCAAGATTCTTCACTTCAATCAACCTGTCTTCGTTTGGTCCCGAGCTGGATGGCCAATGAGCAGGAGGCCTCGCGTTCTCAATGATGGCAGGTGGCTCCTGAGGTAATTCAAGGTATTCAACAACACGTTCCACAGAGTTAAGGTCTAGTTCGAGTTGGGTCCAGAAACGACAAGCCCAGTATATGTTGTTAGTGAAGGACATAGCGCTTGTTATGCAGAGTGCCGCCCAACCAGCCCAACCAGGTTTGTCAATGTTCATAGATAGAGCAAATAAGGATGTAGTCAGAACAGCAAGTCCCCCAAGGCAATCATAGCGAATTAGAAGCCAGCGGTTGGTCATCCAGAATTGGTACCTTATTAACAGACAAAGTGTGATTTAGAACCATCGATTTCAAATAAAGAAGAAATCTTACCACATATTCAAGGTAATGTCAATTTTTGATAGTAAGTTGTTTTTGAACCTTGACTCTGCCGAGAAAGCTCTAACAGTAACAATACCTTCTAACAGTTCACCAAAACCAGAGAAAATTGGACTTCGGGTGACACTCTCCATTCTCCTCAAATCGCGTCCAGTGTGTAGGTAACCCATGGCAAGTTTGTAGTATATGAACCCAAAGAATACTGCTGGGACGAGGAAAGGTGGGAAAACGGCAATCACCACGATCATGGAACTCAGGAATGTGGCAAGAGACTGGTTGACAAATTGCAAAGACCCAGCAAGATTTCCGTCAATTGTTTCAATGTCCTTACTGAAGCGGTTCAGGATTCTTCCAGTTGGTGTCACATCTAACCATCGACAGGTGGTCTGAGTTACAGAAAGTAAAAGTCGATTAAATAGCCGCTTCGAAGCAATAAGTGCACCAGTGTACTGTGTCGCTGCAGCAGAAATACTGATCACAACGGAGCATAGTCCAATGAGTGAGTACACCGCAACATAAAATAAGGGATGTTCTTTTGCGGAAGGTAATTCATTAGGGATACCCATGGTATCCATAGCAGGATGAACATGCATCTGTGAGAAATGCTGAGAGCCTGCGATACCATCAAATGAAACGGAATGCTGTTCTAGTAACAGGCTAGACGAGTAAGAAAGTGTCTGAATCGAGGGTATCGAGGCAACATCTCCATATGCTTCTCCCCAGAGCTAGGAGTTAAATCTTGAGCTTCAACAACCCATCAAGTGATGATAGTTAATATATCTCACTCACTTTAATCCAAAACTTTTCAATGAAGCCAAGAGACTGAGAACAGATAATGAAAAATGTTAGAGCTACCCATGTCCAATAGGAACTAAACAAAATAGGTTAGTATCGCCTCTCATATTCGCTTTCAAAAAGACGAGTACGTACGATGCTTTAAGATATGTCTTATAAATAGACCATTTCACTCCACCAGTTTCTCGCTCCTCATCAGCGACGAGCTTCCTTGCTTTCTTCTTACCGCCAACTTTGGTCACTGTATTACTAGGGGCAGATACATCCACATTGTTGGGATCCTTATTCTCATTATCAGCAATTTCATCTTCAACGGATGTCATGCGCTTATCATCTTCTTTCTCCTCATCAACCATATTATCCAATGCAATGCTATCGAGTTTTCCAGCTGCCCTAAGGTCCTTCACATATCCCTGTAAGTCAATACGTCCATCAAGCATTCTGACAAGATACTCCGCGCCGGGTAAGACAAGTTCAACATGGTGTGTTACGAGTACCTATGGCAAACAAGCGCATCAAGTCAGGGCATGATATTGAAAATGATTTGAAGCCTAACGTACAACCGTTCTGTTCCTTAAAAGTGGCCCCATCAAAAGTTTATCGAAGATAACTCTTGCCGTATGGCTATCCACCGCACTTAAAGGATCATCTAACAATACTATTTTTGATCTGCTGTAAACGGCTCTCGCAAGGGCTACTCTAGCCTTCTGCCCTCCGCTTAAACTGATACCTCTAGCACCAATTTCAGTTTCGTCACCATCTTCTAAAACATTTAAATCGGGCTTGAGTGCACATGCAGTGAGCACTGCATCGTATCTTTCTGCATCGAACGGAGAACCAAATAGAATATTATCTTTGATAGTCAGGTGTTGCAACCAAGGTATTTGAGCAGCATAAGAGATGCTTTGGATGAGCCCATCTGAATCAATGGAAGAAGGGTCTTTATGCATGATTAGCTCTCCCGACTCAAGCGTCATTTCTCCAAGAAGAGAAAGCTATGGATATCAGAACTTGATTAATTTAAATATATAAACATCTTTATAGGGGCACTTACTAGTAAGGCACTTTTTCCACTAGCAGTCGGACCAGTGACTAAGGTTAATGCGCCTTGTGGGAAGATTATGGAGATATCTTTCAACTCGAAAGTTCGTTCTTCCACTTCTTCTAATCCGGCCTCCGTTTCTACATCTCTGTCACTTTCGATGTTTACAATACATTTTCCGTTTCTAGTATCGGTTTTATGATCTTCTTTGTCAAGTTCTTTGACAGAATTCCATTTAAGGTAGGCATTTCTCAATCCGAGACTCTCAGTTTCGGAAGAAGCCGCATGTCGAGGCTGATTATCCGACTTCAAGGAAGACACTTGTCCATCCACCTCTTCCTCATTTAGGAAAGTCTCAATACGCTTAAGCGCAACATGAGCTTGCATTATGTTAATGATGTATCTAAGAGATGTTAGTTGTGTTGTAAACATTCTTTAAGGGAAAGTGCTCACGTTGGTATGACATTCAAGGGTGCTCGTATCATGGTGAATAAGCTGATCGCTGTGAAGGCGGTACCAACAGATAGCTCCCCTCCCTGGAATACGAAGGTAGCAAAGGAGACTATGCTGACTGCAATGGGAGCGCTTGTCCACAGTGTCATAAATAATAACATATTCACTCTTGACTTCTTGATCCAATCTAATTCCTTTTCACGCGCCTGTTCCACGCGATCCAGCCATTTTGACTCCCAAGCAAAGAACTTGATGAATTTGAGCGCACCGAGGAGTTCGTTGACGATACCCATTCGTTTGTCGCGTGCGGCAAGCACACCCTTCTGAATCCTCACACTTCTTCGAGCAATGAAATTATTTATGGGCCACCCAATTATAAGAGTCCCAAATCCCGCAAACGCACTCCATCCTAGAAGCTTATACAAGAAGATTGAAGCAAAGGTTATTTCGAAAGGTGCGCCATACAAGAAATATAGCCCCGAGATTGTATTCGCAAGTCTTGTCGTATCACCTGCCATGAGATTCACTATTTTTCCTATATCTGCTCCAGCTTTAGGATCGTCCTTTCCATCCTTCTTTTCTTTATCTTTCTTCTTCCCATTCTTCTTGTCTCCTTTTCCGTTGGCCTTATCCTCGTCTCTTTCTTTGATAGACTTTTTGACATCATCCCCAACAACACCAGCCAAGTCCTTCCTTTTCAGTGCCTTATCATAAATAGCGGACATTAGTTCGCTCCGTATCCTAACTGCAGCTCGCCGTCCATACCAGAGATGCTGGACGTCAGCCTCGCTTTTCAGAACTTGAGCCAAGAACATCGCTAAGGCAAAAATATATGCCTTAGCACGTGCAGGGTTGATGGAAAAGGCTGAAGAAAGATGCGAAGCTGAGGGACTTGGTGCCGGTGAGTCAAGTGCGTCAATGATCCGTTTCATGAAGAAAGGCGTACAGTAGTTGAAGAACACCGATACAACCGTTCCAATAAAGTCTAGCCTGTAATATTATCAGTTGGGGGAGATATCCGAAGTAAAGATTTATTGGCTTACATCAAGTCACGCCCATTTGCCACCCAGAGACGAGTAATGAGACTTCCCCGATTTCCTCAAATCGACGAAAAACAGGTCGTGCTTGCATTGTTTTGCTCATCATCCAGACATCGTCCTCTTGGAGTGTCTTCTCTGTCCCTATGCGAATGAGGGGATTTACCCAAGAGAAGGTGATCCATCCGAAGAGAGAAGTATAATCCTCAGGACTAATAGTTTTCCCAATTGTCGATTCTTCAACGAGGGGAGGGGAAAGTGGGCGAGACAAGACAAGTGAGATCAACAGAAGGCTTGTAATAACATTCCCTATAGAAAATGCTAATGCCAAAGGTTTTGGAAGCGGAACATCATATACAACGTTGTCAAACAGACTGCCGAACAAAGTCAATGCGGATCCAAGAAAATGAACGATATATAACACGAAGAGACGATACGGAGGTTTTGCCTTACGATTATCCCGAAGAGACAAGACAGGAAGAAGAGATGCATAAAGCCAAGTGAAGGCTATGAGAAAAGAACGAATGACTTCTAGCCGCAGCACATCCTTGTCATTGGGTGAATGAAGTGAAAGTGCAAGGTTATAGGCACTGTAAGCAAGCCAAACCCCGCATTCTATAAGTGCAAGAGTGACGATAGACGATGTGAACCATAGGGGATGCCATGTACTGGGATGGAGATCCTGTGCTTCTGTAGCTACTGTGCCGCCAGCCGAGGCTGCCGACATGTCCCTGTCCAACGTGTGAGCATCTTCAAGAGTCAGGAATGACGTCAACGGGACAGCTTTTTTCAATGTGTCGTTTGCTGCCTTCAACCTTAGCTTTAATGTCTCATTGCCACTTGATAGAACGAATACTTTTTGAATTACAGAGGAGCAGATGCGTAAGAGATGAATAAACACATATAAAACGAGAAGACCAAGTGGAGCAAGTGTCGCCCATGCCTGCCTCACACATTGATTTTCCAAATCCAACGGTCCTGCCGATGGGCAGAGCAACATGAGTCGGGAGAATAGCAAGTGTTTGTAAAGTGATTGGGAGTCGAGGAGTCGGAGACGTGAGAAGTGTGTATGTGACAGACGTGAGTTAGCACGCGACAAGCGCGTCTTCTTTTCTCTGCAGGATTTCATCTAATCTTATCTGTGTATGCAACCTCTGGTCAGTCATGATCGCCACAAACACTTCTCACATTATGCATACCCGACAAACACCATTGGTCGGTCGCCACGCCCTCGCTAATACGTTTGCCACCTTCTTATGGGTTTCATGTATGTAAAAAGGTGGCATAATCGGGATTTACAACCCCTAACAGGATCTACAGGGGCTCACAGTTTCCGTCTACTGAACTTATACTTGTACTCCAATCCGCTTCCGTGTTTCAGCTAACTTTGCTACAAAACAAATCAGTTGCTTTTCCGCTAGTCTTTTCACCCACACAACTAACTTTCCTTTCGTAAGCAAGCCTGACAATGTAAGTTTATGTATTGAGGGTCAGTAGTCTAATTTTACGATCTGCTCCTTCTATCACGAAACCGCTTCAATTTACTGTTCACGCGGTGCATTAGTTGTATCCTTGTCGTTTCTATCTAATCTCATTCTATTATATGCAACTCAAGTACATCCCTCCCGAGATCCTCGGCCATATGATATCGTCAAATAAGGGACGTTAAATATGGGGTTATACATAGTTATAGATTACGGATTAAACTACAGTACACTAGCATATACAGACCCCCCCCCCTGCGTCTACCTCATACAATATTATGCACCTGATAACTCGTTGGTCCGATACCGTAGCTTGAAGACGAAAAACTCAACACGTTTACCTAAACTCTGGAATGAAACCAGAGGCCCATTCCCATGCTCTATACTTTATCAGCAATGCCCATGGATTCCGAATCTTCTCAAAGACGGTGGCTTGTTTCGGCGGCTATTTAGTGAAACAATGATGCTTGTGTCCGAGATACCCGTTTTCATGATCAGAGCTTTCACTTCTCAATGACCCTAGAAACGAGTTTTAAGCCTGCAAGTATTAGTAATTATAACCGGAATTTATAATCGTCGAGTCAATGCATATGACATAGGTGTGGCAAAGTATGTACCAGACTGATTATCGTACTACGATGATATACTTCTCTTGATTGTGACATAATCCCACACTGAACATAAAAACATCCTCTTACTGGCAAGCGATTTTGAGCTCAGCGCAACTATCTATTATAAAGGAACTAAAAATCATATCCCTTAATTATGATGTCCATCTTGTTGGTATGTCTATTCTCTGTTGCCAGCGCGATAGAGTATCCACCGCAATCATTCTTGGACCGAGGCTTTTGAGTATCCTCTCGTCATTTTAATGAATCCTTCTCCTTCATACCCCGTTTTCGTCTTCTACCTTCTGATGGACATGTATTTGTTATCTACCTGGATGCCATATGGTTTTGAAATAATATTAGAAAATGTTGGCAGTTTTTCTAGCTTCTGGCTATTTCTGTGACGGAATGGAGCGGAAGTGCTCGATGGTTATTGAAAAGAAACCGAAAAGAAGGCCTTAATTTTTATAGATGCTCAATAATATTACTCAGATTAAAAATAGAATGTACAATCTTATCAGATCGAGATAAGGCTAGCTCGGTCACGTTGGCCATTGAAAACACGGGCCCGCGTACCGGCTCCTTTTCTTAAGCTTTTCGTTCACACAACATTCTTACAGCGCGTCTTCCGACTGCATATGCGTCTTTCTGCTTCCGCAATTCTTTTGTCAACAAGCCATCGGTAACGAGAAGCCTAAAAACTATAAATAACTAGCTATCTGATAACGGACTTACACTGATACTGTGCAAAGATCTTGTTTTGTTCACGAAATGTCTTGACTATTTTGGTAATAGAGTCTTTCATCTTCAGGCCTAGACATGCAGCATCAACAAGAAGCACTACTATACTCTATGGGTTACAGACGATCTAGGCTAATTTGAGCGCCCAACCCGCTTTAGCACCTCTTCCTTGAACCTTCCACCAATCGAATATGTCTTCTTTTATCTCCTATACACATGGTATACAACTTTGAAGCTCTAAGAATATGTATCGAAACGAGTCCACTGATAGTATAAAGTCTAGCTCTTTTATGTATGATTTGTCTCCCTATGACTCCCAAAAGACTTAGCCTATTTGAAAGATGGATAATCTACTAGACTCTCGTGACGCAGCCTCTGATAAAATTCTTCGGAACCTTCGGATTATAGTCTTTCCCCGCTGGGCTGTGTACTTCGTGGTCTCCGTCCTCTTTACGTTCACGCTCACCAACTTTCTTTCGAAAGCGTGGATCTTCCTCTCTGTCAAGAGGTGGAGGACCGAACGTGCAACACAGTCGTCGGAAAAAGAGGCTGGCCCTGGTTTTAGAGGCGCTAGAACACAGCATACCGTCTCTCTTCGGCGTCTACCACTTGCAATACTCGGAGGTATCCGTATCATCTCATTTCGTGTGACTTTACATATATTTGATAAACGCTACCTCATGAGCGAGACTGCCGTTTCACTTGGGTACATGTTTACTATGCTCATGTTTACATTCTGCGGCTGTAAGCATATTATACACCTTAAGCCTCTAATAAAATGATGACACGAGGTTCATATCCAATCATATAGCCCGGAACTCTGACAATGATATTGATCCTCGGTTCTATGCCGATCGTGCAGGTGTGACTGCAATCAGCCAACTCACCTTTGTTATCGCCCTTGCTGGAAAGAATAATATTATTTCAAGTCCGGATTTTTACTATGTACTACTTTTGGAAGTCACTGACCAGAAGTTTCACTCTAGTGCTAACGGGTATTGGATACGAAAAGTTGAACATCTTGCATCGTGGTGCTTCTTATACATTATTAATCCTAATCTGGGTTCACTTTTGGGGTCGAGTAAGTATGTTCATTAAATTGTTATCTCTAAGACTGACAGGCATCTCGGCACGCGTGATCACTAGGTTAGCCTTGTGTATGTTATATCAGTTCTCAAGGTACTTGTTGGTAACTGACATGAATAACCTAGTCTCGATGGTTCTGATTCCTTAGGATACTTCTACATTAAGGCTGGTGTTGTATCTGGGACTGTGTTTACTCTTATCATAATTCTTGGGACTCGACTTCTTCGCAGTTGGAACTACGAGTTCTTCATCATCAATCATAACACTCTATCACTGTAGGAACTATCTCTCTTACCTATTGAGTCTGACTAATATAGTTTTTAAGTCTTCTTCTTGTCTTCTTACACTTCCATGTGAAAGCGTTTCCGGGGTACGGGTTCTTTACTCACATTCATTCTTGTCTTCACCTTAACGTTTTCTTTCAGATTTTACGTATACACGTGGCCTCCGTTTGTGCCATGGGCTGTTGACCGTCTCCTACGTTTAGCAAGAACTCTTCAAATACGTTATTTGTGCTACAAAGCGCCCGGTTCCCAAGGCAAAGTTCAACTCGAAGTTCTTTCTGCGAATACCCTTCGAGTAAAGTTCCGTCTAGCGTGTTCTACGGCTCTTCGCTTACGCTGGCGCGCCGGACAAAATGCATATCTCTCAGTCCCATCGGCATCCCGGTTCAGAATTTCTCTCGAGGCTCACCCGTTTACTATTGCAACTATTGATACTCCAGTAATCGATGCCGCGAGTGCAGATGGTCAAAGATATGTCGAGTTGATGTTTATCATCCGGTCCCGGGAGGGATTCACACAGAGGCTATACGAATTCGCGAAGCAAGGGGGTGGATCATGCTTTGTGTCCGCATACGTGGATGGGCCGTATGGTGAACCACCATCATTGCGTGGGACGCCTCGCGCTATACTTATCGCTGGTATGTCATGATTCGTACTAATTCCGATAAAAATACATTTCTTATTTTTACAGGCGGCTCCGGAGTATCTTTCACTCTTCCCTTATTACTCGATTTGTCCCGGTCAGTAATCAATCTCCTTCTGAATCCGTGCATTTTTGTCTCACCGGAGTTCTAGACTCGCAAAAACCGAGAACACTATCTGTACTCGTGTCCTCTTTATCTGGTATATACGAAATACTGGTGTGTGAGATTGACATATAGCATGTTTTTGTTCCCAAATTAAAGATGATAATAGGATGTATCGATTGGATCTCCGATGCTTTGTCCGAGTTCATTCAAAATGTTCCTCCAGGCCTCGAAGTCGGCGTCCGCATTTTAGTCACAGGCACCAAAGTCGAGGACTTCGGGTTCCCTACACTTGAATCTAGCGAAGGTAGCAATAAAAAGGGTGAAAATTCAGAGAAGATTACGTCACCTATTTCTGAGACTTCAAGCGAAGAGCTTAGCTGTTCAAAGGCGCAAGTATGCGAAAGTCCTATTGTCAAGGTGACGAAGGGACGTCCAAGCATTGTGCAGATCCTCGAGGATGAAATCTCTACTAGTGCTGATGCCGTCTCTATCTGTGGTAATTATAGCTCTATGGGCTTGAATCTTTACTATTTCTAGATTGATTATTAACGTTTAAATCTGATAGTGTCGGGTCCTCAGTCACTCATTGATGATGTCCGCCTCGCATTGCGAGATCCAAATATCACCGGACCTATGAACATTTTACGCGGAGGAGCAAACATTGTCCTCCACGTAGAAACATTCGGAATGTGAAGTGCCTGCATAATACGCATTATTTGTTTTGGCTTAGATGAAAATTTATTTGCCTACCTATGTAATGTACCTGAGTATCCTGAATATCTATTCAGGAGTTTTCTGTGTCCTGAGCTTCCCAAATATATGAATCTGTGATCTATCCTGTATGACGAGCGATAGACCCGAAAAAAACACTACACCTGATCGTCTTCCCGTTGAGCTTCTGGACAAAGAGAAGCATTCTTGTCATCTCAAAAGTAAGAGTAGATTGAAATGCCCAAGGGAAATTGTCAAGGAGATTGGGTCGACGTCTTAGCTATTATGTTTTCTCTTTTTCGCCCGTAATCCTCGCCGTCGTAAACTTAAGTGGCTGGCCGCCGAAAGAGGATGAGAGGCTGTACACTTTCGGATATAATGGCTCAGATCACGAATCTTATCAGATCAAAATATTTAATCATATTAGATAAGAGAAAAAATGCGACTGCTCCCTCACCTTGTGAATTCTCGGATGCTACCAGCATCTAAGGCGACAACTAACACGAAAGAGTTCTTAACATATCAGATAATGCTATCTGGGGTCTGTTCGATAAACATATGTAACTAACTTCTCCGTAACAAGTGATATCAACGTTTAATGATAGGATTCTATTGTCATCCTATCTGAAGGATTTCATTCGGAAGAAAGGTACTTCTGTATCTGATAATTTACGATAAGACCTCCCGCCGGTCCCCGACGTGATGGATATCCGCCCCTACTGGTCCCCCGAGACGGCGGACGATTTTTTTTTGCACATGTATGTATTTTTCGCGTCATCTGTACTTGCTGGACCTTCCATGTGGTCTATTTTTGCCTCTCGCCCGCAGTGAATCTAATTTTGTTTCAGGCTGAAGTTTAATACGCATGGTCAATATTTTGCTGCAGTTCATTCGTCCAGCTCTTTTCAGAAACTTCTTTTTTATCGGGCGTACATGTCCTCGAGAATCGATACACATGTCAATTAAATTCAGTTTTTGTCCAGACCGTCATGATCGAGTCCCCTAGTGGAATGGATATAAAATAGCAAACTCTCGTAGATGCTTATCCTTCACCCAGCAGTTCCTTTCAGCAATGGATCTGAGTACAATGCTTCACCCACGAGCTGCAGCCAACAAAGACAAACAATTGCGAGCCCTCTATACTAAAGAATACCCTCTTTATGGTATCTATCTCGTTATCGCTTTCATCTTCTCCGTTATGATCGTGAACCTTTTCTCTTCAATATGGTCAATATATTCTGTCAAAAGACGAAAGTACGGATCCCAGGGAACACTACAAGAAAAAAATGCAGATTTGGAGAATAGGAACTCCAGTTCCCTACGAGCTGTTTCCTTCCGCCGTATACCGCTTGCGTTGCTTGAAACAGCTCGGATTGCTTTTTTCCGTGTGGTTATGCCGTTTTTCGGCGCTAAATATACCATGAGTGAAGTTGCTATTTCTATTGGTTATCTCCTCGTAATGTTAGTTTTGTCCTTTTACAATTGTATGTCCTGTTTATTATACTACTCGCTTACAAATGGAGAACTAACCCTTGATCTGTAACAGGTCGAAACACAAGTGGAGAGGTAGACCCAGAATATTATGCGAATAGAGCGGGAGTAATAGCAACCAGCCAGCTTTCTTTCATCGTTGCGCTCGCAGGCAAGAATAATGTCATCACAAGTAAGTAAACTTTTTTACTTGTATTCATTCCATGTGCGCTGAACGTCTGTTGCTAGTGCTTACCGGTGTTGGATACGAGAAGCAAAATATTCTACATCGTTCTGCATCCAGGACTCTGCTTATTCTTTCTTGGGTCCATACTTTTGGTCGAGTGAGTAATATCACATTTTCGTAATTCGCTAGCTGAATAATATGAATGCTGGTTATACAAAATTCAACTCAACTCAGGTGAAAATAGGGTAACGTAACTCCCTGTTATTATTGTAAACTTCACTCACTCAGGTGAACAGACTAAAGGGTAATAGCGCAGTGTCTCACTTCCATATGGCAGCCGGTGTAGTGGCTTTGGTTGCGTATACTCTCGTAGTTCTTATTGGGATGCGTCAGCTTCGCAATCTTTTTTACGAATATTTCTTTGTTGCTCACAACATTCTCGTTTTGTAAGTCTATAATTAGTAGTCACTCACTGATTAATACTTATCTTTCAACAGGCTTTTCCTTCTCTTTCTCTATTTCCATGTTAGGTACTATCATAGGTATATATGTTTGTACTTAAACATATATTACATATTGATTAATGGCTCTTTAGTTATGCAGCTTATTCATGGCCACCTCTTGTTCCATGGGCATTTGATCGTGTCTTCCGTCTTGCACGTACCCTTCACATAAAATACCTATGCTACAAGGCAACTGGCTCCCAGGGGAGTGCTCACCTCGAGACTCTTTCCGCTAATACTCTGCGAGTAAAGGTTCGTCTCGCACGTACTGCAGTATTCCCCGTAAATTGGCGTGCTGGTCAGAGTGCATATCTCTCAGTCCCAGCGGCATCACCCTTCGGATTTTCACTTGAAGCCCACCCTTTCACCATTGCAAGTATAGATACTCCTTTAGATGATCTTGCGAATGCAAACGGACAGAAATATGTTGAACTTATGTTCATCGTCCGCGCTCGAGAGGGGTTTACAAAGAGGCTATATGAGTATGCAAAAAGCCAAGGCGAATCATGTACTGTAACCTCATACATCGATGGCCCGTATGGAGCCCCGCCGTCACTACGCGGAGCTCCTCGTGCCATACTAGTTGCTGGTTAGTTTTCCGCAGCCTCAGCTTCCATGACATTATACTCATTTTTCCCAGGTGGATCCGGAGTAGCCTTCACACTGCCACTATTACTTGATCTTCCCCGGTTGGTGCTGACTATTTGTATTTTCACTTTATGTTCTCACATTTTGTCGCAACAGACTCTTGAAAACCGAAAATACCATCTGTTCTCGTGTCCTCTTTATCTGGTATATTCGGAACTTAGGTATCTGTCCCTGATTTTGTTAGTAACAGAAGGAGGTGTTTGTCTCATGACGTGGTCTCTAGAATGCGTCGATTGGATATCAGACGTCCTTCTAAATTACATCCAGAAAATACCTTCTGGGCTTGAGGTTGATATTCGCATTTCTGTTACGAATACTAGTGACCCGAGCATCACCGTTCCCACTCTTGAATCTAAACCGTGCATTAGCAAGGATGATACCGATATGGAAAAAGCTTCATCTCCTACTTCGGAAACATCAAGCGAGGAACTCGGATCTAAATTAAGAGCACGATCTGTAGAACAATTACTTTCAAATCCTCTTATCTCTATAACAAGAGGACGTATCAATCTTTCTGATATATTAGAGGAGGAGGTTTCAGTGAGCTCCAAGTCCGTCTCTGTCTGTGGTAAGTCCACATTTCGCCGATAATTTATACATGTCTTACAAAGAGGATTCTCAGTATCTGGTCCCCAATCCCTCATTGATGATGTCCGAGGTTCACTAGGGACGTCAAGAGTAACTGGCCCCTTAAAGGTGCTCCGAGGCGGTGCAAATGTTGATTTACATGTTGAAACATTCGGATGGTAATTTTATTGAAAAAAGGTAGAAAGGATATGGCTTTCCTTCCTTGATGGTAGGATATTGCTTTACTCAAAACGTGCACTTGTATTTTTTAACCTTGGCTAAATGAAGAGTTGATGACCTATGAAGTTTACTAGAAGTGTCATGTATTATAATATACACATGTAGACGTTGATAGAATAAAATTGTAATTTAGACGTGTTGTCATGGTCTTAAATCAGTGGTACTATTTTATTGATCTAGAGGTTTTGATTGTTAGTGTGTATTGAATACTTTGTTGACACGTCAAAATAATGAAAGATGCCATTTTTTTCACTGATCTTCTGACGTGGATATGATAATGCCCGATTGAGTGCAAGTCGCTTGGAGATGGTTTTATCACCCCCATAATTTGATCTTAACAGAATTCCAATCTTCCGTAAGGCAGTCACATGTGTACTTCTAGTAAGTAGTCTACGTGGTTTCCATTGAGATATAAACAAATGCTAACACTAAAATATCATGATCGCCGGAGAGTAGTGCGGTCGCAAAATTCTTCCTCACACAAATTAATATAGTAATTGTGTTCAGACCAGATTGCGCCGCACTGCGCCTACTTACCAAGGAAACCGCCCCTCGGAACTTGTGTGTCGGAATAAGTAACTCTTGATATATGCACCTGAGTTAGCACGCTTTACACTTGTTTGTGCCTTAAAATAGTTACATTGCACAGTTGTAGAGTGATCGGAGGTACCTAGAAGATCAGATGGTTGTATGAATCAGTTTTGCTATATTGTAGAGTAAAAGAAGTTATGTAAGATACCCTTCCGGAGTAGGCATCGATGATAACTTGTGGAAAGCAATATCGATTATACTAGTAATGTATCATCTTCAGGTGATGAGATGATGTCGGATTCTCATGATGTATAGACTTTGAGTATGCAATTTATTCTTCATTACTATATCATGCAATTTACATGATTCACACCTAATAAACGGGTGTGGTGAGGTATTGCAACTCATATGAATCTTAGCAGGGACAAGAACTCTTCACCGACTAGTTGATCTTCATCTACTTCAAGTTCTAGAACATGGCACTAAATAAACTTTAATGACCATTTTCGCTGGAATCCTATAAAATTATTTGTAAGCCATAGACCCAATCAAGGCCTCATTCTAAACTACAACCAATAGACTTGGGTTTATACTCAAACAGCCGACATAGGCAACTAGTCTGATCGCTACTTCTATGGCTCCGTTTCGGAATCTCGGTACTAATGGAGTTTTAGACTTGAAAAAAATTTAATGATCTGAATTTATGATATAACTATATTCTCAGTGTTTTGAAACCCATCACTTGGTCCCACGACGACGAGAAAGTAAACTAAATATAAGCTTGGGCGCATCCAAAAAGAGCCATGTCCGCGAAGGAGAAAAATTCCAACATCTGAGAATCGCTAGCATCGAAATTCTTTTTGCGAGTCGAGCCTGATCGATCGAAGGCTTATATAAATAAGCTTAGCGTCTAGCTTTTCCTTGTGTGATTTCGCTGCAATCCAGCTTGCACATAGTTACGAGGGGATTAGTGTGCTTCCACACTAGCCAGCTAATAAATTTGTTGAATTGCCTCAATATAATAAGTATATAGAGATCGATTAGCGAATGAGATCTCAGGTTTTCTTTAATTCTTATGAAGAGATAGCTCCTAGAGGCGGCGTCAAACCTAAAGCGCTATCAAGCTATTGGTTGATCCGACAGTTCTTCTTCTTTGATCCGCAAAAAAGGATGACGGAAGCATTAGTAATTAAAGTACATGATGAAAATGTGATAAACTGGGTCTTCAAAACAAGCCTTCTTGGGCAACTCTAAATCTATACTAACTATCATAACATTCATTAACACATATATAATTGGGTGGTATTAATGGCTCACCTACAAAGCGATTTTCATCAGAGATAACTCAAATATCCGGATAAATATCGCCATATATATGTAATTAATGCTAAAGGAGAAAAAGATGATAAAAGATTAGTAGATTCAACTTTGTTGTGAAAAAAAAACGTACAGTTTCTGGGTTCAAATTGAAGATAAGCAGATCTTAATGTAATTTCTGGGTTTTTGATAGAAATCGTAACAAGTCCATCTAACGGAGTTGCTTCCCGGACGAATTCTTTCATCATAAAGGGAAGGTTAAGGGTATCCGACTCCGCAGCCATATCCTAGACGATTATTAAACCCTGCGGCACGTGAAAGTAATAGATAAGGATAGAACGTACTTGAGACCACATAGCGGCATGTGAGTCCCGACCAGCTTCGAGAAATAAACCTATATAGACTGGTGGCCCGGTGGTCTTCTTGTCAGGGACCAGTTTGCTACTTTTGAACTTTAGACGAAGTGATACATCATAGCACGAAGATTTTAGACGGCGAGTATAGAACGTAAAATTCGCGACAGCTTGGTATGCGTCTCCATGGTGTCCAGGGTAGCTGAGCAAGTTGCAGATCAACTTTTAGATGCAAAAAAAATTCAACACGTGTACGTACTAAGGGACGAATTCTAAAGGGATTTCGAAGTCAGAGCTTCCGATAGTGCGTAACTGAGCGACGATAGCGCAAAAGACAATAATGCCGAGGAGAAGAGGGATGTAAGAGACTGAGGAGACGTTTGCAACGAGCTCAAGAGAGTTGTACATTTGGTTGAATCTGAGGTTCATAGTAGCCATGAGGGTGTCTATATAGACCACAGGTGTGTGTGCATAAGACAAAAGGACAAGACGCTTCTTTATGTCTCATTGAGCATATAGCCATGAACAAGCCTCATGGGCCGCTAGTGAAAGACATCAAACGCGTAGGAAATACGTATTTGTTTTGTTTACATATAAGCCTACGCTCGATCTTGTTTCATCTATAGAGACTTCGCTCGCTTGTTCCTAATTTTCTTCACTGTTTTCTATCGACTTAAGTACTTATATATGACGGCGGACGATAAACCAGTTCGGACACGTGGTTACCATCATTTAAACTGGGGAACAAGGATAGGGCAGGAAGTATACGACCCACGTCTAAGGTCCAGAAATGTCTGCAAGCCCAGAGAAGCGTCAACGTTTTATCGACGTCTTCACTGACATCCGTGATGAGCTCATCCAACACTTTGCCAACGAAGGCATGCCCAGTGATGGTCAGGAGTGGTACAAGCGCGTGAGTGGTCGTTCACTCATTTCATTTCGGTGCCGCGTGTTTTAGACGCGTTGACACCGGTTCACTTCTGACTGTCATGAACCCTTTCGACTTCTTCACCTACCTCATTCCCCGATAATTGAATTCATGCTGATCCGTCCTCCAGAGTCTTGACCACAATGTTATTGGTGGAAAACTGACTCGTGGCCTTTCTGTCATTGATACTGTTGAAATCCTTCTTGGTCATACTTTGGATGAAAACGAATATCGTCGTGTGGCTACTCTTGGTTACACAATCGAATTGGTGATTAGGATTGTGAATCTTCACTTTACTATTACTAACCCACTCTCATCTATAGATACAAGCTGCTCTCCTTGTAGCTGATGATATTATGGATAGATCAATCACTCGCCGGGGTAGGCCTTGTTGGTATACGTTACCATCCGTGGGCAGTATTGCGGTTAACGATGCCTTCATGCTGGAACAAGCAGCCTTCTACATTCTCCGTAGCCACTTCCGAAAGGAGCCTTACTATGCGGATGTCGTTGATCTCTTGCTCGAAACGAAGTATAATACGGATGCTGGTCAACTGGTAGATTGCATTTCTGAGGGTTCAACGGATCTCTCGGCCTTTTCACTCTCCAAGCATTGCTTCCTTTCGAAATTCAAGACCATGTTCTATTCGTTCTATTGCCCGGTTCTCCTTGCCCTCTTTTATGTCTCGACTTCGATACCTGCCATTGCTACACCTGAAGTTTTCGCGAAGGTGAAGGAAATATTTATTCCATTCGGAGAGTACTATCAGGTGCAGGATGACTATGTAGACTGTTACTACACTCCCGAACAGATGGGAAAAATTGGGACAGATATAGTAGATGGCAAGTGCTCATGGTTGATCGTTACTGCTCTTGAACATGCGAATCCCGAGCAACGGAAGGTTCTGGAGAATTGCTATGGTCGCAAGGACCCAGAAAAAGAGAAGAAAGTGAAGGAGATATATAACGAATTGGACATGCAGGGAAGATATGCCAAATACGAGAAAGACACATTCGAATTGGTAACGGGGCTAATCAACTCACTACCAGAAGATGGCCCTCTCAAACGTGAAGTCTTCACCAAGTTCTATGAGAAGATTTTCAAGATATATGATAGGACGAAGTATTAATTTTTGTAACTTATTATCCCCTTCTTGTTGTCTTTTGCTGTTAACATTGCTCTCTACTCTTCTCTTAATCCACAAAGTAGTGTATATATGATAAAGAGTGTATCCATTCCTTGTACTCCTGACGTTTATTCTAGTGTTCACTTTATTCATTCGTACCGTTCCGTTCCGAATTCGTCTATTATCCCTTAATTCTTGCCATTTTGTTTAGGAAGTCTAGTTGTCGTGCGGTTTCCGCCGTGGTAATCAAGCTTATTTCATTAATCACCTACATGTAGTTTCATCTCAGATTTTTTGTTACATGTAATGAAATTGATTTCCGATTGTCTTTAATGGATGTGTATAACAGAAGGGCGGTAACGTCACCACTATCACTGTATCCTTGTCTACTCGTTCCTGATTGAAGTTTTGCTTATTTTTGATCATACACCGCAGGCTCATATATCAACCGTGGAGTCAATCGAGGTTATCTCCAAATGACAGTAACCCTTACAACCAAAATGTAAGCTGATATAGATAGGTCTTTCTCAAAAGAATTTAAGTAATAGTTGTTTGATTACATATTGGTTTGAAGGGATAATTGTTTTTCACTCATCAATGGTATCTCACAACATCCTTTACTTGTTAAGAATCCGTCATAAATGCATGTACGTGTAACCGGGTCCTACTAATTTGACTGGTTGGAATTACACCAACTCTTCCGTTTACGTTTAACCACTTTCTGTCAGGTTGCTCATGAGAAAATTTCGACGTCGTACATGTTAGCCAATTTGCTGTTATCCAGCCATGAATCTAAACATAATTATGGGTCTAGATTGCCTTCATAACCTGAACAACAGTATGCCGCAGAGCTTGGTCTGTTTTTTGCAAAACCTAGCGAGGAGTAAAACAGTTTCAAGATATTTTTAAGAGGTGTGACTGCACCTTTTCATAGGTATACGTTTTAAGGAGTGGGATCTCGTCACCTTCGAAAAGCTGATCTGATGTATGGATAAATCACGACAATCAGTGGTTAATTGAGAACAGAATGTCAATACCCGTTTAAAGGCCCACTATCCGCAATCGCTATGCGGTCTTATTCGGATCCAAGTACCTCATCGATAACCTTTTTCTTTTTTCTTTGAACATGTCAATACTATGGAAATGAGGGGTAGAGATCCGGACTAAGAATGCTCTTATACCCGTATGGATCGTAAGAGTATCCTAGTAGAATGACTACCCTGATCACTAAGCTATTAATACGCCGAAAATACTTCAAATTACAGATAACCATGATAGTCTCGACTCCACCTATCTCATGTTGAAATCATTTCATGTGTAAGAAATTGATAGGTCCTTATAGTTCTAAGCTTGCGATTAGTCCTGATACCCCCAATGATAGAGTCGAATATAGTCTCGCGACGTAGAATCCGCTTCTGCTGAACTAGTTGTACCTGTAGCAGATTCGGAGCTCACGGGATGTGTAATAAGCCCCAAGTATTCCAACTCAAGAAGACTTGAGCTTCGTAAGCTCGGAGATAGTGGCTACCTAATGATCCTGTTCATAGTTTTTTAACGCTAATGGCATGGCCGTACTAAGTAAAAATACCCGATGGTCGATTATATTAATAGATGACTTACCTTCCACAGATGAAGGCGATGTAGAATAAGCAATGATCATGATTTGATGATGGTTGAAAGTTTTACTCTATACAGCGTTGAGTAGTCTTTTGATAATTTGATAATGAAGCGTATTGAGCCAACTATCTCAGTCCAAGAAAACTCGCATTTGAATCAACTTGAAGGTCTAAGGGACGAAATTAGGTCTCCCAAGCTCCCTTCCAAAAATGGTTTATACTGTTTCTTTATCGAGAAGGTGGATCACTCTCGAAACGCTTATGTCATACTTTAATAATATTAACAATAATATCAACTCGACCCGGACCCAATTGACGTTATGATATATTATGGGCCTCGGGTTTCATCTGTGAGGCCAATGTTAACTCGAAAAGCCAGTTGGTAGCTAGTATTGAGGAGAATATGTTCGTTATGAAACTAGACTCGCTTGTACAAGCCTGACAACGTTCTTTCTGATTTGCACGGTCAGGGTCACAGATCGGAGCTAATACAAAATCGCTGTTCTTACCCAGGTTCTCAAACTGGTGATTGTAGACCCACATTCACTATACCGAAACTTGCAGCTAGAATACTTCTAGTTATACAGTGTAGCCTCTCATGTACGTGGTAATATGCCAAAGCTCAATTCTAATCTATTATTAGATTGCTTACGCAACTCAGGGCGTCTATCTAATGCCGAATCGAGAAATTGCCGTTTGCGCTGCGCAGTGCCGATCTTTCCCTTTTCACCCATATACGACCATCACTGGATCACTGGATTATTGTATAACAACTTGAAAAGATGCCGCCTATCAATCAACATGAGCGCTCACTCACGCTATATATGAGGCTTTCACCTGTGTAGATACTTTCTTTGTCTCTCCAGAATTCCTTCTTTCTTGCATGTCGGATCAGTATCAACTGAAAGGTAAATGGCAGATTCATAAAGAGGTTTATACAACATTTGTAACTTTGTAAATTAGTTCTACATGCTCAAAAAGTTCTATGGACTGCGAAGTTCCACAGCAAAGTACCAGACCTTTATGTCGAAGTAGAAGTTAACAACCAAATTCGCAAGACGCAGGTCTATAAAAAAAGCGTGTCTCCTGAATGGAATGAAATAGTACCATTGTGTGTACAAATATATGTACTCGTATCATTTGATTATCTGAAGCATTACTGGACAGATATGCACCAGATCCTAAGACATTGATTACAATTAGAATCAAACATAAATCATCAGTCTTCTCAGATCCAAGTGTTGCCGGAGTGGGTATTATCGTCTCAGAACTTTTGGAAAAAAGTAAAGCCAACGATGGTGAGACTCTTATGATTGATTTTACTCCCACAGTTTGACTTACACTTTTTTCTGTCAGTTGAGCTTCTCCTCTCGAAATGCTCTGGGTCTAGCCTGACTGATATCCCTGCTGGGACGATATCTTTACGCCTTGAAGCCAGTGATAATGTGAAAGGAGTTGATATTCTCTTGAAAGGAGCGCAGAAAGATGTGCAACGTTCCGGGTTTGCTCGCTCGGCAAATGCAAACGATTCTGCAGCCGTCACGTTTGCCGAAGATGCTGTTGCTCATTACGAAGAGCATTCAGATCTTTATGATCTATTTGGAAGTCTTGTCGAGAAGCTGGACATCCTCGTTGGTGTCATTGATGTAGTATCCGAGGTATGATATCAGCTTCTTCTTCTCATCGGTCACTTAGTTCGAAGCTAGATTCATCCATACCTGAGTGTTACATGTACTGTGGTTACATCTGCGTATAAGGTTAGAGACTATACAGGCCTTCATATATGCTCTGCTCACGCTTAATTCATCATCGACTACTCGAACCAGATTGTCTCTAAACAGTTTGCAACCGATAACAAAGTGGTCACACTCGTTCAAACCATGACGAAAACGTTTGATTTTGTTCAGGATTCACAGACATTATCCTGGAAATTGTCAAGAACCGAATCGACCATTATTCAGATTCTTCGCCAAGTAACTGAGTGCACACTATTTGTACGAGATTATACGGCAAAGGGTTTTGCTCGTTAGTATCATCATTTATCCTATATGAAGGAGGAGTTCTCTTATATGATTACTTACCAGGACGCATGATCACCGTGGGAGTTAGCGACAAGATCGACGAATTTCTTAACACGTTATCCGAACAAAAGAGTAACCTAGATTCTGATATCTCTTTAAACACAGGTATTGTCTCAGCTAGGACGATGAACATGGTTGAGGAACTAGGTTGGTTTCTCTCTTACATATGACTATTATCGATTCTTACTTTTATACCTTAGTCTTAAAGCAGAGGTTAAAACCTAGCTTTATGGACGCATTTGACAGACCGCACTGTTTACTTGACACCTGCTTAGCAACCCGAGAGAATATCATGACTAGGCTCCTTTCTGACTCGGAAGAGAACGTTATCTGGCTGAGTGGTGTTACTGGATGCGGGAAGTCAACGATAAGCAACACAATTGCCAAGTGTCTAAACGATATCATGCGTCTAGGCGCCTTTCTTTTCTTTGAACGGGGGAAGAGCGAACCAAGTTCTGTCATTCGAACCATAGCGTTCAAGCTGGCGTTATTTGATGGGTCCATAGCATCCCATATTCGTGCTTCAATCGAACAGAATATCGACATAACGACATCTTCTGCAGCAAATCAATTTGAAAAGCTGTTGCTTCGCCCGCTTCAAGCAGCAGCTAATGATGTTCATGGTCCGGTTGTCATAATCCTTGACGCACTTGACGAATGCGGTACATGGCAGACAAGACGCAACTTACTAAAGCTAATCAAAGAAGAATTCGTAAAGTTACCTAAGAACTTCCGGTTTCTGATTACTAGCCGCCCAGAAAACGACATTGCTAATGCGTTTTCGTCAGCTACTGGTTGGCTACATACCATCGAACTTGACTTTACGTCAGAGAGCGTACAGAAAGATGTCTTGACGTACCTCAAGTACGAATTAAATTCATTCTTCAAAGATAATGATGATGTTGAAATGCCAGAGAATTGGCCATGGGATGAAAATATCGAAATTCTTGGAAGGGCTGCGAATGGATTGTTCATCTGGGCGGCTACGACGGTTAAGATAATCAAGGATAGTGACGATCCCTTCCGGAAACTCGAAAGCTTAGTTTCTGATTCTCGCTCACTTAGTGGTAGAGGATTTGGTCTTGACCAATTGTATGATACGGCTTTGAAAGGATCCGGAATATCTTGGGACGATGAAATATCTGCTTCTCGCTTCTCTCAGGTGCTTAGCTTTGTGCTTTTTAGTAAAGCTTTGATTACCGATACAGTCATTGACAAAATGCTAGGATTACCCTCACACTTGACCCTTCGGCGATTGAAATCTGTTCTATCCTATGAGCCTGGAAAGACAGTCCGCCTCTTTCACACGTCCTTCGCAGACTATCTGATCTCAACAAAACGAGCTGGAAGTCCTTGGTCTATTGATATAAATAGCGAAAAGTTTAACATTGTAACCAAATGCTTCAATATGATCAATGAGAAACTCATCTTCAATATATGCGAGCTACAATCATCACTAAAGCCTAACGAAGCCATTTCTGACCTTGAGGACCGTATTATCTCCAGAATACCACCGTTTTTAGAATACCCCTGCCTTTACTGGGCGCAACATTTATCCGATATACCATTCTCAAAAGAAGCCGACGAACTTCTAATGCATTTTCTACATAAACACCTGTTATCCTGGTTCGAAGTACTCAGTCTACTCAAAAAATTTGATAGAGCCAGTCCGGCATTGCTTCATGCCATTAGATGGATTTCAGTAAGTCTATGACTCTTTTCAACTCTTTGTAAGCTGCAGATACTCACAAAGCGCTAAGACACAGGATTCGAGTATGTTAGCATTCCTGCGTGATGCTCGAAGATTATGTACCATTTTTGCGGCGCCCATTTCATACAGCACCCCGCACATCTATATTTCTATGCTCCCATTCATGCAAAATGAATCAGTTGTTGCTAAGCACTACTTCCATTCAGAAGATGCTGTTTTTAGCATTGATGAAAAGGGAGCCCGGCCTGTAACACCTTTGTTGAACGTACTTGAGAAAGAAGGTAAAAAGGGCAGAGTTAACTCTATAGCCTTCTCCCCGATAGTCAGTTTATAGTCGCTGGTATGGATGACTGGTCTCTGTGCATTTGGAACGTAGAAGGTGGAAACATAGCAAACGGACCATTGTATGGACATGAGGATAACGTGACTTCGGTTGCGTTCTCGCGAGACGGCAAGCGTATCGTATCCGGATCAGTAGACCATACAATTCGTATATGGGATGTTGACAGTGGATCTGTAATCTATGGTCCCTTTGATGGTCATAGTGAGACGGTCTGGTGTGTAGCTTTTTCCCCAGATGGAAAGCGTGTATACTCTGGCTCGGAGGATAGTACAATCAGAATCTGGGATGTAGAGACTGGTGATACAATTGGGGACCCCCTTACAGGGCACAGCTCTTCCGTGCGCAGTATATCAATCTCACCAGATGGTAGGCGACTTGTCTCTGGATCCAGAGACTGCACAGCCAGGATCTGGACGTTGGATGATAAGCAGATCCGTTCAATCATCACCGATGATCATGAAAATGGGGTACTATCTGTCGCTTTCTCACCCGACAATCGACGTGTTGTTTCAGGAAGTTCAGACTTTAAAATTCGTATTTTTGACTCGGAAAATGGAAAGCTAGTCCTCTCGCCCTTGATCGGGCACCAACGTGAAGTCTGGTCTGTTTGTTATTCAAGTGATGGAACTCGGATCGCTTCAAGCTCTCTTGATTATACTGTTCTCATATGGAACGCGGATACGGGGACTATCATCTCTGGACCTTTAGAAGGACATCGTGGTGTCATCGTAAGTGTTGCATTTTCCCCTGACTGCACACGTGTCGCCTCTGGGTCATGGGACCGTACAATTCGTCTTTGGGATGCTACGGAAAAACGTACTATGAAATCTGGTCCCGTTTATAGGCATACTGCTGCTGTTAGTACCATTGCATTTTCTCCTGATTCAAAGGATGATATAGTCTCCGGGTCATTTGACGAGACACTGTGGGTTTGGAGCTCAGAATCTGGCCAAGTTATCAAAGGGCCAATAAGGGTACATGACATAGGGATCTTCTCCCTTATGTACTCCTCAGATGGAACACGACTCATATCGGCTTCGTCAGACTTGAAGCTTTTGGAAACGCATGATTGGACTGTGATCCCAACACAGTTTAAGGGACACACTGATAGTATCCGAACTGTTGCATTCTCTCAAGATTCTGAACGGATTGTATCAGGATCCTATGACAATAATATATATGTCTGGAATGCGAATACAGGTGAATCGATTTGTGGACCGTTAGAAGGCCATACGGATGTTGTTCGCTCTGTCTCATTTTCTCCTTCAGGGGACATGATAATTTCGGGATCAGATGACAATACCGTGAAACTATGGGACGCATCTACTGGTAAGGAATTATCCTGTTTTGAAGGACATACCTCTTGGGTAACATCCGTGGTATTTGCACCCGATGGGATGTACCTCGCCTCTGGGTCTGAGGATCTATCAATAAGACTTTGGGATTGGTATAATCCGGATGCGGATAATGGATCGATTGTGCTAGTCCCCAATCAACGACTTCTTATAGAAGGACACGAAAAAGCAATCACGTCGGTTACATTTTCACCTTCATCAAGCAATACGATACGGCTTGCTTCAGCTTCTGAGGACCAGACTGTTCGAATATGGGACCCGGCTACTGGGGATCCATTATTCGTCTTCAGGGGTCATACTCTTGGTGTACTATGTGTAGCATATTCATTCGATGGGAAACACGTTGTTTCTGGTGCGCGAGATTTCTCCATTCGTATCTGGGATGTCCAAGAAAAGAAAAGCAATATAAACACCTTGGCTGATGTCGATAATGCCGGAGACTCTGGTTTGTCAAGCTGGCGACGCTCTTTCAACTCCATCTCAAATGCATCATCATTTTCATGGGACTTGAGGGAAGATGGGTGGATAGAGAGCGACGCGGGGATCTGTTAGTTTGGGTACCGCCGGACATTAGACGCACCTTATGGCGCTCAAGGAATACTGGAGTTCTCAGTTGTCAATTTTCCACGAAGCTCAATTTTCGTGTAAACTAGACGGCTCGAAGTTAAAAATTGTGTTTTTATGCTCGTATATACTTGTATAGAATTATATATATGCTGTCTTTCTTAGAAATCAGTCTGAACTTGAACTTGAAGAGAAAAGCGGTCATGTAGTATATATAATATAGTACTTAAACCTGGTTTGACAAAAACATGCATAAACTCAGAGGGCCTTAGGGAAATATATGTTCTCTATTTAATTATACTTAGTTATAAGGAATTAAGAATGAGAGTAAATCTCAGATCATAATTATATATAGTGCATATGCATGTTTCAAGTTAATGTATGTTGGTCAAGGAGGGCTGTCTTCATCTTTTACGTCAAGAAGATTAGAGAAAGGCTTATGAGAATTTGCTTCACATGTATGTAGATATCAGCTGTGGTAAACAAGGCATCATTACTGTTATTGAGAGGTATTTCACCTACAATATGTAGTTATATGTGTATGGGACGAGAACACTAGTGTTCTTGCTAGTATAATTATGTTAAGGCTCATGAGAGACTTATCCCATATACGAGCTGTCTAAGACACAGGAATCAGGATTTTTTCTTCAAGTTGTCATAATTACCCCTTCACTCAATCCTTCTCCGCCCTTTTGCCGTTGATAATTTCACCCAGCTTGCGTATTCTTGTTTCAATCTTTTGAGCTTGGCTATTCGCGAGTTCTTTTGCATTAGCTCTCTGTTCCTGGGTGGCTGCTTGTCTTGACCCGCCGAGTGGTATCTGACTTCTTGTGACTTTTTTTAAAAGGCTATCATACATTGTTTTTCTTTGTTGAAGCCCTTTTATTTGTTGTGCAGTTTGATTATTTGGTCCTTTATAAGACTTATTGACGTTCTTTTGTCCTTCCATGGCTGATATTGTCGATTCAGATACTGTTTTAAGATGATTAGTTTCGCGGCAGATGATATAGCTTTATAAAAAGGAAGAATATGCAAAGCACATCACCTTTTTGGGTTCGGAAGTGTTTATCAGCAAATGTCGTCGGACGCATACATCGGCACATCGATTGAAAGCACAATAAAACGGCTTTGCTCGGATGTTTTAGCGGATAATTTAAAACGCACATTGCAATTATAGAACATTTGCCTAATTTTTCTCTTTGGAAATCGGCTTCGATACAATTGAATTGATCTGCTGACTATAAATTTATGAGACTTGAAGAAAGCTGGATCCGCAAGCCCGGATATACAGCAAGTATAAGATATGTAATTCCGACTTGACGTCTATTTATCAGGTTACTAATTCTAAATATATAGTATATTGATAAAGTATCAGGCTACAGGCTTAAAATCGGTGCGCAATAAATCCTACACACCCCTTTGCGGTAACTCCAAAAAAGTAATTACCGAAAATTGCTCAACGGACTTTTAGTATATAATTTCTGAGACAAAATAGAGTATGATGTATACATATCACAAGACCCCATCCCAGAAGGAAGAATTTGTCGAATTGAATTGTTTGATATTGCAAAAGGAATAATTCTTTCTCTAAATGGTACTCAAAAATGCATTATAATGTGTATTAGAGACTTCTTCATATTTGCATGTACAACTTTGCGGGATAACTATGGCTTAACTCATCAAATATAGGAGATAAGCAACTCACAATACCTCTTGCGCTTATCTTCAATTTTGCGTATCTCATCATTATTTGAATGTTATGTATGAACCTGACGTTATACTATATCTTCGATTCCCTTTCCTCTATAGTACTATATTGGGGGAAGCTTCCCTTCTTACAGGAAATAAGTCTATCATGTTCTCAGGGTACTTAGTGAAATAATATTTTACAAGAGGTAATCCAGTTTGATACCGGATAGTGGCGCTCACTGATTTTAGCAGTGGGTAAAGATCTGGGACGCAGTGTAAGGCTGATTCAATGAATACGTGTAACTTCGTGATAACATAGCTTATTATGAAGGCTTAGTATGCCGCAGAATATCAAAGCGATGAATATCATTTTCGTGGAGGGTATAGGGTGAGTAACACAAATATGCCTTTGGCTTATGATACTTTTCATTCAACGTCATCAAGTGGATATCAAAGAATTCGTAAAAGCAACAATAATTGCGGCAGAAAACCGATTATCTGTGGATCTGTGGGCCTGGACGCAATGAATGATTTACTGGATACTATAATGGATCCAGAGGTAGATCGATGCTGTACAATATTTGTCCATGTTTTCTCCAGAAGTTTCTGAGCATTCTAATCTCCCTTCATGAAGTAGTTATAGTGGTATGTTACTCATGTCTTTAATAGTATAAATTGCGCAAAATCAAACAAAGTCTCTTCTTCAAGGCACAATAATAATCACTACGTTTATAGACCTGGAGGCGCGGTCATCCAGAAATCCTCAAACACATCCCTGCTTAGCAGTCTTTGCCTAATCACAGCCTTATAGATCCTATCTAACTGAGGAGTGCAGAGAAGGGAGATTAGAAGATTATTTGTGCCCAGAGTTCTGACAAGTTTGTCATCCAAAACGCTACAGATATCATTGGGAGTATGAAAACATGAAGAGTTACGCCACATTAATCCGACCCAATCTTCATTATATGTAAGTAAGCGAGCTTGTCTACGTTTTCTTGGTCGAAGGCTATAGCAAAATGACACCACACTCTTACTCCTTACAGGTAAACAAGTTGAAAACTAGTAGCTGTAAAAAAGATTAAATCACAGAAAGCCGAAGCAATGAGGTCCATTGGGATGTCTTGTTAATATATGGGAATGCCTTGAGTGGTGGTCCTTATAGAAACTATGATGAATTACTTGTAACTTGGTACGAAACAATAAGGTACTGGCAGTTACATATAAATATGCAAATTCGCGTGTACATGTACACACATTTGTTGTATCTATACTTTAGTGAGTTGTGTTGAACGATTTCAAGTCGAAGATTCTAGCTTAGGCAGGTTGAGAAGAGCTAGACTTTTGATTCCCGGAGTGACTACAGGTAATAACACTTAATGGTATAATAACGATTTATAAAATAAGAGTATTGACTTGTTTGTTTCCTACAATACTCTCTCAAACTTCCTCCCATTCATCATCATCGTCATCAATGTCATCAACATCATAAGTCAAACTAGCAAGCTCTCGTTCTAGGATTTCTATTTTATGCCATTTATCTCCGATCTCCCAAACTTTATCCTCCACTTCTCTCGCGTGCTTAAGAATCTGTTCCTGCCCGGGAAGCTCACGTACAATGAGCTCTACTTGTCCTGAAGCTTGGTCATAGACACAATCGATGAGTCCAGGTTTACCGGAATCGATCCAAGCAATACTGTCATCCATCCTACAAATATCTTCTTCTAAATCTGTGATCTGACTAGAAAGCGCATCAATCAAGTAACTGACATATTCAATCTCATCTTCTAAACCTGAGTCGTGGTCTGCATCCTCGGGTTCTTCACCTGAGTTTTCTTCTCTAAAGTTATCTAGTGGTAGAGATTCGAATACACAGTCTTTATAATGTTTTTCACCAGGAAAGCTATTGTCAACACTATAGGCCTCGAGTTGTGAGTAGCATTGTTGAGTCATTGATCAGACTATGCAGTATAGAGCTGTGTTTATATTATTGCAAAGCCTTCATTAATAATAAGTATGTGCATATCAATAAGGGCAAAGTATTAGGTGCATCGGGAGCAAAGCATATGCCGATGACCTGCATTGTAACATTTCTTGTTACAGAAAGCTTTCAGCAACACATCAAATTTGTGAAACAAACAACATAATTCCCAAAATAGAATCATGTTTCAAGTTAGGCCGAGGTCAAGTTAGGGTACCTGTATCTACATCAGGAGGTTATCCCTTGCATAAGAGGATATAGTTCTACTTACGAAGCTCGGTTCTTAGGCGTCTTATCTTATTTTCTACCTTCTCCCTCTCATATATATAGACACGCGTGTTGTGTTCCAAATGCTCATTGACACTCTTTATCGTACCAATGATTTCATGCTGTTGATCTAATATTGCTGTCTGTAATGCTTGTGTTTCCTGTGGCATGATTACTAATCTATAAAAACCAGCAAGTTATCTCCAACTAACGCGGACTAGCTGGATCATTTCTCCGTAAATTGGATCTATCACAGACTTCTCAAATTTAAAATAAGAGTTGAAGCTTAGGAATGAAACTAACATCTTGCACATTTGATTCAGCTCCAGGTAAATGATCCGTCCACTCGTGGCTTCGGTGCGCTGGCCTCCTTCTCTGTAAAAGAAGTATCAGTTTCTTAGCACCAAGAAGTAAAGATCCAGTCTACTCGTGATAGTAGCCTTCTTAGCATAGTCCTAGACTGAGCTTCGTACGACAATTACATATAAGATTTGTTAACACCGTGAGAAATGTCTCTAGCATCAACTCTGATAGCCACGTGTGAACCATCGGATTTGAGTCTCTTTCATGAATATTTCTCTTTATTTGCTTATTCATTGGCAATACAGTCATTAGAATACAGCACAAAAAATGCAACTGACTATACGATACTGTTATATTTGATACTGACTGATAATAACACGTGTGTCTGGATTTGTTCAATACTACTAGTAAGAATTTGAAATTTTTATCGTTTTTACGTGTTCTCGTTAAAAACGGCGCATAAACTACCCCGTTAAAAGTTGATATTTGTGGTGTCTATGCTTCACTAATAGTGTCCGATATCGTGATGTGCATGTGAAGTAGTATTCATATATCCAGCATTAAGATCCGAGTCATGATGGCTATGTCCGTGGGCGAAGTAACTAGAGCCTGAGTCCGCACTTGATGATAGGATTGATATGGTCCTGGCTGAGCTGTGATCACCATGGGCGCTACCTGATGAGGTATACGGTATCTCGACTGGGGAGTTCCGGGAAATTGTAAGGCCTCTTTTTGCATTGGCTTTAATGCCGCGGTTTTGTCTCCTTCTGATCTTCCACCGTTAGCAGTTGTAGTGGTCAGTGCTATGTACCCGACAGGATTAGTCACTGCATTTTTCCTGTCTTCCTCACGTCTCCTTCTTTGATTTTTATACTGGTCATCTTCGAAAACTAGAATCTCTTCGTCCCCTAGTTCCTCACTGCTCCGTCCCAAAACTTCTACTGCTCTTCTATGCCTGTTGCGACCTTCTTCTCCATGACTACTTTCGCTATCAGTTCTGCGACCGCTCCCCCGTGCGAAGTACTTCCTGAACTTTTAGCAGATCCTGATGCCCGACTCACAGTTTTACTCAGGCTCCCATATATACTATCGACATCAGCTGTTTCTGTATCTACAATCCTTCTGTTCTCGTTTGTTGTAGATGATGTTCCACTTCTTCTCCGGCTAGTTGAAACATTCTCTTTACTTTGACGCTGATGAACACGGGAACTTCCTGATAAGCTTCTAATAGATTCTCTACTTGAGCTTGGTTGCCGTTTCAAGTGCTCTATGGGGGCTTGACCTACTTGACTTGGACTTGAACTTAATGAGTTTCTATGTTCAGGTGTCTTAAGGCTATGCGAACTTGTGGTACTTGTGGTAGATTGTCTCGGGAGGGTCCCCCTGAAGTCTTGCTCACGGCTTGAGAGCTACTTCTAGTTACCGAAGTTGTACTTCCTAGAGCTTGTGGGCTTGAGTTATTATTAGAGCCACTTATTGAAGGTATCTTTCTCACTGTCCTCTGTGAGGTCGTAGATTGGCTGGTTGATGGCCTAGAAGCGCTTAAACCGGACATTGTTGCTGTATTTGAATGACCTGATGGCATCCTAATAGAGCCATGATGTGTCAAGCTTCCACTCCTGATTTCCCTGCCTCCCGAACCACTCTTCGGGGTCGTTATCCTCGTTTCGGATTCGCGCCTTACAAGATCAGGATTTTTTGTGTGCCCTGTCCGTTTTTTCTTCTTCGGTTTTTTTGGAGTCTGGTTAAGGTCAATACTCCCAGATAAATCGTCTTTTGCATCTCTATGTATTCTAGAAAATATCGATCTAACTCGGTTCGGCTTTTTAATACTTACTGACCCTCCCTCTTTCGATTGTCCACCCCCCATCCTCCGAGTCAAAAAACGCTTTGCTACGCTTGCTATCCTTTCTATATTGACTTTACGGTTTCTAGACTTTCAAGTGTTGTTCAGCTAATTTGATAGTTCCTCTGGATTCGATGTTATAAGCAGCGGTTCAAGAGGGACGAAGTAAATTCAGTTTACCTTACCCTTTTTCTATATGCATGGGTTCAAAGTAGTACCCTACTTTGCTATTCATTTCGTCTCGGATAAATGACTTAGTCGTCATAGCGGTTCCTGATGCAAGTTTTTTTTTTCTTATTGATCAACATATTTAGGATCAGGTTCGGGTGAGACATCGTTGTTTTTACAAAGCTAGCTATTAGAAAACCAATCATTCACGAAGGTGGGGATATTGAAATGCGTTGTAGTCAAATCGATCAAATTTGATTCTTACGTAATTTAGTACCAATGCTCGCCCTCTTTCTGAAAACGAGGGTCAGATTGGCTTGCAAAGTTGTTACAAAGTGGTGTGCGGATTGATGATTCTCGTCATTCTAGCGTTAATTAAATGTTAATTTTTCTTCATCAATTACAAAGCTTCGTCGGTATTTGACTACAAATCTAAGCTTCGGTTTTGGTAGCACAAATGTGCATATGAGAAGTATAGTTTGTTTTCATCGACCACTAAGTCGAGGTTATGTTTTTTCAGTATTTCAAATTTTCCTAGTAGATCGTAATTTATAAGGTTAACATAAAGAAAAAATGAAACATTTTTATCCGAAAATCTCCATATTCTTAAGCCTCACTATAGACATCACCCTTGATGAGACATAAACTCAGAAAAAACTTATCCGTATCGCCCCTCTTCAATTACACGTGCGAGGGTACCATCAATGGGATGAATGGATAAAGCATTGCTATAGATCAAAATAATCATTAGAATGATTTCTATGGGGTTCAGTCAATGTTTACCAACCCAAAAGGCCCGGGATATCACATTTATTGGATATTTACAAAGGAATGGAACAAAACATAATTTAGCCAAGGTGGCTCGGAGCGTCGCCATAAAATAATATAATTCAAACAAAAGTCGTTATCATCAAATGCCTCAGTATTAGCCTAATCGGGCCATAACAGACTGGCGAATCTTAACATCCACCACCTCCACTGTCACCCCCACCACCTCCGCTGTCTCCTCCTCCGCTGTCTCCTCCACCACTGTAACCCCCGCTATCTCCTCCAGAGGAACATCCTCCTCCTCCACCTCCTCCTCCTCCATGATGGTGGTGACTGGTAGAGTAACCAGTGTCATATGAGTAAGCTGCAGCATTGTTATATGAAGTGTTATTATAGTTGGACAGCTGTTGATAAGGCTGCGCGGAACGTTGGGTGCTCTTAAATGTAGTGGACTGTGCCGGTCTGGTAGTTGTCGCATTTTTGTTACCCTTCGGCTTCCTTGTAGACTGGATGCACCCCATCTTAATGGCTAAAGCTCTATGATATACACAGTTAACAATCAGGCCATTATATGAGTTATAGCGAAATATAACCCACTCTGCCTACTCGAGAAAGGTGTGGGGAAGCCTTCAGACAACGCTGAAGAGGAGAAGAGGTATGTGTTGTAGGTAGAGAGAAAGAAAGACAAGCATCAGATACTTATATCCGTATTCCCCACAATATTTTAATTTATCACAACCGGGTCCGAGTCGTGAAATGTTCTGCTAAAGCGCTGCTGATAACTGGAAAGAGTAGATGATAAGACTTTGAACCGGTGCATATCCACTTGATTAAAAAAGAAAGACCTCAGTCAGAGTTCTAAATAGCTATTGCTTATACAAGGCGATGAAGTTACCATCTGATTTTAGTAGGGTTGCGATTCGTATACCTGTGAATCAGCAGTATGAAACATGACTAGAACATACACATTTAAGAATTTCCTATGAAAAGACAATCTGATATCAATAAGTATTGAATAAATAGTGTTACAAGAATTATTGTGGCCTTCAAGGCGAATTCGAGGACACTTTGTCACTTTTCATCGGTTGTTACTCTATTCATCGGAGCCTCCGACTCCCATGGCATCTACGTATAAGTTATCTAATCAGTCATCGAAATGCTGTGTCGAGCTACGAGGAAAATACGTGAGCGGTGATCAAGCACGCTAAGCTCAAACGGTACTAAGCTCTGAACTGTAAAGCTCTGAACTGTAAGATTAATATATTATGTAAAAGCAACCATATAAGGTAATTATATCTGTCGAACGTGATCCATCACCCTAAATTATTATTTTTATCTTCTTTTGTTTCCTGGAACATATTAAAAATATTTTATATCCTTGTTGATTACGGTTTTGGTCAAAAATGTAAACCTACTATTATAGTACGCCATGGAAGCATGGTTTAGTCATTTTTATCGTATCTCAAGAACATCTTCGGCATCTTCTTAGTCTGTTATGGGAATTCATATGTGAAAAAAGGCGGGGAAGAAAAGAGATTCTTTGATGGGGGCATATATACTTCATTATGAGGTCGATAGGCTTAATCTTCTCCGAGAAACCTCAGGCTTAGGACTACTCATGGCGACACCACTCGACTCAATACCATCTACTCAAAAAGCATACGTACTCTCTGCTCCGGGTGGGAGTCTGAAGTATGTTACAAACCATCCAGTACCTCCAGTATCTTCACTTTCTCCGGGACAATGCCTTGTCAAGATACTCTACTCAGGTGTCTGTTCAACTGATCTCAGTGTACGAGAGAACGCATTTGCTTCTTTTGGTCTTGCAAGAGAAAACATTATTGGGGGTCACGAGGGAGTTGGAATTGTTGTTGCTATCGCAGAACATACGAGATCAGATGCTGTGAAGCTTGGTGACAGAGTTGGTATCAAGTGGATTGCAGAGTCATGCGGACTGTGTGAACTGTGCCTCAAGGGACTAGAAACATGTCAATTAGCCTTTTATTGAATTTTAATCTCTTTCACAAATTTAATAATTTCCAACAGTATGCCATAAACACAAATCTAGTGGGGCGGTGATTGATGGAACCTTCTGCGAATACACTGTTTCTTATGTAGAACACCTTACTCCTATCCCAAAGGATCTTCCCAGCCCTGATGCTGCCGGATTTATGTGTGCTGTATGTTTGTGGCTTTTTTTTCAATTTATCAAGTTAACGGCCTCCTTAGGGTATGACTGCTTACGCTTCTGTTCTTCAATGTAATTGCCATATCGGAGATTGGGTTGCAATATCTGGTGCTGGTGGAGGGCTCGGGCACCTAGGTAAATAACTATCTATCAAACTTTGATCTTGATTTGAGTATTTCACTGAGTTCAAAACTGATATTTGGGTCTTGTCTCTGATGAACGTGATTTCCAATAGCAATCCAATACGCTGTTGCTATGGGACTGAACGTCATAGCAATAGATACCGGAAGCGAAAAACGGGAATTGTGCCTTTCTCTCGGAGCGAAGGCGTTTGTCGACTTTCGTACCAGTACTGATATTGCTAGTGACGTCAGACTTGCTGCCGACGGAGCTGGTACTCACTCTGCCTTGATTTTCGCTGGTGGGAAAGACGTATATTCTCAAGCCGCGGCCTATCTGCGTTCGGGTGGATATCTGCTGGCTATCGGACTCCCAAAAGATGGATTACTCGTCCTACCGGTTGTACTTCTCGTCGCACGTGGGCTGACAATCAAGGGAATAATGGCTGGGTAAGTACTATGCACTCTAGCCTGAGTAAGACTTCCGAGTTATGACTCTCATGTGATTACTTTTTGTCATTTTTTCAAGGAATCGGCAACAAGCTATCGAGGCAATCAATCTTGCAGCGGCGGGCAAAGTGAAGTGCCGGTTTGCATATAGGGGATTATCCGAACTAGAACAGTAATGTCACCTTTTACCGTTCATTTTTACAATTCAAGTCTAACATAAGTTTAATTGCAAGGGTCTATGATGAGATGTCAAAAGGACTCATCACGGGTCGAGTCATTCTTGATATTTCTAGATAATTACACATGTTTTCATAGTCTCAGTACCATGACCTGCCCTTTTCTTTTCAAGACGTTGTATCGATAGAATATTGGAATTGAAAGAAAAGAAAGCTAGTGTTTGATTCAATTCTCAAAAAGTCAACCAAGCACTTATTAGCTAAAGATTGAGGTGTGCCATAGCATTCCAACTTCATAAGGTATGCTCCAATAATCGTATATAGAATTTGAACATGAAATCTACAATACTCAACATATGCGAACGGATGATTATTTAAACCTATGGAGCATCCACAGGATTCCAGGTTATTGAGCCGGCTTTACCCATATCCAGATCATCAATTTTCTTCATCTGCTCTTCAGTCAGAATAAAATTGAAAACATCCGCGTTCGAGATGATACGGTCTGAATGGATACTCTTCGGTAAAAGTATGAATCTAGTTAACTCACTTATAAGAGGGTACTAAGTAAGATAAAAACATCTTAGTCTTACCCATGCTGTAGTGACCACCGAATCAATACTTGAGGGAAGGTCCTTCCAGTCTATCAGTGAATTTTTCACTTTGTAGATCACATGGTTTGCTTTGAATTTAGGGATAACATACGGTCTTGGCAATTTCTTGGATAATCTCATTAGAGAAATCACCCCGTATAAGGGGGCAATATGCTTGTACCGCAATATTACTTTCTTTGCAAAACGCTACAATGTCTCTTTGCTGGCAAAATGGATGAAGCTTATCCCCAGGATGTCCGTCAGACTTGTTCTGAAGAGAAGATAAACCTATACTTATTCACCTCGATTTGATTTACTGAAGGCATTTCCAATCCTGCATCCTGTATCTCCTTTAGATGATGCACACCACTAGTCTAGTCTCAGTTATATGGGAAAGACTTGAGTAGTCAGTATCGATCTTACTAGTTGGAAACACCGATACTCTTGATCTTCCCATCATCACGGCATTTCATCAATGCTCGATAAGAATCAAGACGTTTCTGTTTCCCAGAAAGTGGACTATGCAATAAGTATAAGTCGATATATGCTATATATGTACGAGAATTAAGTACCACAGGCGAATACCAATTAATCGAAACACTGACGTAATTCGAGTTTATCCAGTGATTCCAGCACTACTCTTATTGTGGACTCATATCCGTGCATAGGATGATATATCTTTGACGCTTTAAAAGGAATATTGTCGGTGATTAGTAGACTGTATGACTATTTATATAACTTATGAAGATGTCCTCTCTAGGGACTCTACTATCGAGCACCGCTCGTCCAACATCAGCCTCATTCTTGTAGTACACCGCAGTATCAATCTGTCTACTGAAGTTTTCAAGGGAATAGGAATATCACGAAGTGGATCCGCTTACCGGTATCCGTGCTTCAGCGCAGCCATACAAGCTGGGTAGCAGTCATCATTTTCAAACACACCAAGGCCGAGGATAGGAATAGTATAACCTGATCTCAGTTTAACAGAACTTTGCAAGGTAATGTCGTGGCCAAGGGCATCCTTGAGAGACATGGTACGGTAAGAAAAGAAAGATACCAGAACTTCCAACTCTGACCCCTGGCAGAATTCTAAGAATAGCTACGAAGACGCAATTCTGACGTCAACTCTATTTACTAGTAGCCTCTGACTATAAGTGAGTTAGGAGTTTTAAAACCTGAGTAGACTATCAATTATCAAATACAATGTACTCAATTTGTACATTTATTACAACTCTTCTCTTTTCCTCTTTGTTCGAGTCATGTACTATGTAATTTAGGGTGCGTCCACTGGGTTCCAACTAATAGCACCACTCTTCCCTTTGTCCAATCCATCAAGCTTGGTCATCTCTTCCTTTGAAAGTTCGAAACCAAAAACATCCGCATTAGATACTACGCGCGCTGGATCGCTTGACTTCGGTAAGGGAATAAACCTGGAGTACAATAAAAATTAGAAAGTTTGAAAACAAGGCAGGGAAGGTTCATAAGGAGGCTAACCCGCGCTGTAGTGACCATCGGACAAGTACTTGTGCCGGGTTTTTTCCAGACTAGTAGATATAGGAAAGATCAGTATGGTGTCTTTTATCATTATTATAAGCTGAAGAAGACCGGTTCTTACACTTTTTACAACCTCTTGAAGTACAGGATTACTGAAATCACCTCGAATAAGGGGACAATATGCCTGGACGACTATGTTGTTCTCCTTGCAATACGCAACTATATCTTTCTGTTGACAAAGGGGTGTAACTAAAATTTTTGAAAAATAAGCACAAGTATCAGCAATAGATTGGTAGAGCAAATCAAGGGGTTTTATACCTCAATTTGGTTTACCTCAGGGATTTCCAATCCAGCTTCGCGAATCTCTTCTAGATGTTTGACGCCACTATCCAATGCAGTCAGGCAGGGCGCCTCTTACAATAAATGCGCCTTCGAACAGGAGTGAAGCTCACTAGTTTGATACTCCTACAGTTCTAATCTTTCCAGCATCACGCTTCTCGAGTAAAGCGCGGTAAGCATCGAGTCTTTTCTCTTTCCCAGAGAGTGGGCTATGAATGAGGTATAGGTCCACATATGCTAATGAAGAACTATAGGTGAGAGTATAGTTGCGATCATCCAAAGAGTTTTACCCACAGAATCCAAGTTTAGATAAAGATTCCTCTACAACAGACAACGCCGAATTATAACCATGTGAACCCTGAATGATTTTCGTAGCTTGAAAAAGTTATGAGTATAAGTAGTATATTTATCACGAAGCTGCTCGATCAAATTGCCTCATTCTAATTTTAAGGACTTGCGAACTTACTGACAAAAATATCTTCTCTGGGTATACCGCTCTCGCGAATAGCTAGGCCAACATCAGCTTCATTTTTATACATTTGGGCTGTATCGATGTGTCTATGTACGCATTTATGTAGAAATATCATACAGTTAGATATTGTATCTATATAAGGAGTAGGATGAGAGTATACCGATATCCATGCTTGAGGGCTGCAATGCATGCAGGAACACATGAATAATTCTGATAGACACCTAGTCCGAGTACTGGCATTTCATAACCAGACCTCATCTTCACCTTTGATTGTAAACTTAATATCCCTTGAGGGCTCATCTTCCTGTTGATATCTTAATTACTGTATCGAAAACTAGTGCAACTTATGAAGCTGAGAGTAGGAGTGAGTTGTGGTGTAGATTCGATAGAGGACAGTAATTTGTCAGCGAGATACGACCATGACGCCTTTTCTTCATGTGACCTATACATTGCCGAATACGGCAGGAATGATTCTTGCTTGAACGTTCTGCCAGATCGATTGATCACCATTACGTCAGATGCAATTTGTTATATTTTTAGCAATATTACCTAGGTTAGGTGAGAACTAATTTGAAGGAAGAGTCACGAAAGACAGCGAGAGGCAGGAGATTTAAAAAAAACTTGACAAATCGATGATTTAATAGTATGCGATTATTATATAATTACACAATGCTGAGTAACTGTTTGTTTGAGCCAAGAAAAGGGTCAAAAGGAGGGATCAAGAAGAAAAAGGGTGGGTGAGGTTGCGAAATGTTCCATGCAGAATAAAGAAAGATATACTAAATCTCGTCAATTACGACCGAAATTTTCAATTACATGTATATTGAAAGTCGTATTTTCTGGCAGACAAAAAAGACCGGATGGGAAAACCAAGTTGAGGCAGAAAGTGGCAAGTGTCCGCCTTGGTTTCCCAGATAGACGAAGGGAAGAACGTGAGAACCAAGTAGAAAATATTTTAAAGAGGAAAATTACTTGGGAAGTAAGATGAAAAAAAAAACATGCATACATCCTCTAAAGGAGTCCGTGGATAGAAAAAGTCAAGAAAAATAAAGTAGAAGAGCTATCCTGTTACAACCAAAGTGAGTGTAATTCAAGCGTGCGATATTGGGAGAGATAGGTATATGTGTAAGAGTAGCTGCAGAAGTAGATACAAAAGAAACTCAAAGTAAGAAGGTAGTTTGGATTCGTATCAGCTAGATAAGGGATTACTTAAGGTATGGAAGCAACCGCAGCCGTACGTCTAACTACCGAGGTGCAGGAAGTAATAAGTATCATGAGAGTGCGGTGGAACGAAAAGGAAAGTGAATGCGGACGTTGCAGACGTGAGAGAAAGAAAGACAGAAGAAGCAGCTATATGGGAAAAGCAAAGGTCAGAAGGCGACGAATTAGCAACCGTCGAACTAAAAGATGCGTATCATATTTAAGTATATCAACGGTACATATATGAAATATAACGACGCACCAAACTGTTTTTTGGTTTACTATATCCGGCTTCTGCCCATGATGTCCAATTTGGATTGTTGTACGCATTGGGATGGTTGTTAATGTAGTCCTCTGTTGGATAGTTTGGAGGACTGCATCCAATGTTTACCTCACCGTCTCTCTGATATACTCGCACGTAATCAACGTACATCTCCGCGGGAAGGTCATGGTCGATGTGTCAACAGTTTGGAAGGATTCTGAGGCGAAAAAGTCAGTTAGAATAAGGAAGTAGGTCGGTTACGCAAGCTTCACTGCTCACCAGAGATAGCCAGATTGATAACAATAGACATCGGTTCTTCAGGAATCAGTCTACGACCAACACCACTTCCATCCGGAAGAGGATCCTCGGTGACCGCTCCTGCTCCCATTCGTAAGCTCTGTTTCCCGTTTGCAACCCAAGTGATATATCCTTCATCGGGGTTTGCAGGGTCTGTCCAATACTCGAACCCAAAGGTATAGAAATTTCCACCAGAGCCGTTGTAGATATCAGCCGGCAAATCTGTCAATCCAGACACCGCCTGCTGGACAGCAGAGCCACGATATGAGTTTGCTTGAGTTATAACATCGTCGTAAATCTCAAAGAAATCTGTTGAATCGTTGTTGTAGAGATAGTCATGGGTAAACGGGGCAAACTGTGCAGATTGAGAGACCTTGCCCCCGTCACCAAGCTTATTCTTTTGAGCTTCAAGAGCATCGATTTCAGGGGCGCCACGACCTTGAGAGACCTTTGGACCAGGGTGATCCTCCCCATCACATGTACAAGCTCTTTTGATGGGAAATTAATTAGCGAAAAAGAATATGATACACTGTTTCAATACTCACGAAGCCCGCTGACCAGATAACCAGGATAGTTCATAGTTGTACTTTGATCTCCCGGAATCGGTGTGAAGAGCAGCACTTGGTCCAGAGCCATTTGCATATGTTTGATTGGGAAACGTGCCCACATCACATGAATTATAGGTGTACGGCCACATTCCATCGGTCGATCCACCATATCCTGGACGACCGAGGTTCCCCATTGTCCAAGCACCTGGCCACTTGAAAAAGAGCATAGATGTTTAACAAATTTCACATACTTTACTATAGTATAAGACTTACATAACCCTGAGTTTCATCATTGGGTCCAGGTAAAGATAAGCTAAACTCGATGTAACCGCTTGTAAAACAGAATTTGTTCCAACTCTGAAGCATGCCTGAACGATACTGTAGGTCGTGATTCTCAACATTCTCCAGAAGAAGAACAAGATTACCACCACGCGTAAAAACATTCTTTGGATCATACCACTCCAGGTCAGCTGTAGCTCCATACCAAAGATCAACGGCTTCCCAGTAGGGGTCATCTCCGGGGAAGAAAGTCCGTCCGTCCTTGTTGAATTCATCACTGAATACCAGAGAGTAGGAATTGCCATCAAAGCCAGTACGAGTTTTTACGTTATCAGGAGTGTCTGAATCGATTAGATCGGGCATTTGCAATAGTACAGGTGCCTGACCAGTGGAATTGACATGTACATTGTTATCAATCGCAAGCAACCTCGTATTGTTACGGAGGAAATAAAGGACAGGGTAAAGGATGAATAGGCATAGTAGGGCGCCAATGAGTATTAAGAGCAGTCCAAAATTGGCTATCCCTCGCCATGACCAAGAAAAAGTAGGATCCTCAATTCTGTGTAGTTCATCATCTGCATCAAAGTTTTGCCATCGTCCAGTTCAGGCTCATACAAGTACGGCACCATTCCTCTTGGTGCATTTGCAGGGTATTTGCTGTCGCTGTTGAACGAAATGACAGATTCAGAGCCAACAGAAAGACGGTTGCTATCCCTCTTATTCAGGTTTGGAGCAGTGAGTAGAGCAGAATCATCTTCAGATGCGAGACGGTAGAGCAACATCGACCCGCGGTTGTTGCCATTTGAGTTTCCAAACGCGGCAGCCTCTTCAGAGATGTACCTCGAGAGATGAGCACTCCCGCGACTTGCAGGACGCGAACGTGGAATTGGTTGAGAGTTCGGGTTTAACGGCGAGTTTATGTATCCGGAGGATCGTGAGCGTAATGGATGGTGCTGAAGGTCGGAAGCTGGATTAAGGAGAGGACTTTCGACATTTGGCGTTGGGGAAGGGGACGGAGAAACCGGTGACAACGGTGGGTGGGAGAGCTCGTCGGAGGAGGGCGGCGACGATCCTGGAGTAGTACTCTGATCCTGTGAGTGGATCTCGGACAACATTGTGCTCGCAGATTGAGGCGACGACGAGCGCAAATTTGTCCTGACTGCTGGTGGCAAAGCAGAGCGTACTACGAGACGTATGGAGGATGGACGCTGACAAAAGACAGGGACGGGCTCATTCCATAGCGCGGCGGGGGGACACAACTTTCTCAACGTGAGAAGTGCCTCTAGGTTCACATGAAATTCCCTTTTTCGGATTAAATTTTATATTATCTGACAACTCCTCCATTTATTCGCTTCCAGGCCCGCTTGGCGTTTTTCCCTGTGCCACGCGCCTGTTTTTTTTAAATTATCCATTTTTGCGTAAACTGGAAAACACATTCATTCTCATCATTCGACTCCCAGTGTCGGTATTACTAGAGAGTAGCCAGATAGTCCATAATAAAACACCCTACTATAGTACATGTAAACCCAAGCTGGGCTGTTTTCGGATATATAGCTTCAAACGCTTCGGAAATGTTGAAAACAATCGGTCTTTTGTATTTATAGCTTAAAAGCCCCTTTGGGCCCACCTTCAGCTGCATATGTCCATTAGTCTTCTTCAGAAACCCCATCGGTGATTAAGAAGAAGATAAAGCAGTTGCATCTCTGAACCCATAATAGCTGGTTCTCTAGACGATTACATTACCGATGTACACACTATTGAATAAGACTCAAAACGATTACTACGTAATACTGTACTGAGCCTTTCTAATAAGTAATACTTGTCTTTTCTTTTGCGATCCTAGTTCTGTAAGCGCATATATCAGGTTGAAACACCCTCAGATGATGCAATTGTGTAATGTCATCGTCCCCGTTATAGAGTTGTATGCAAGCTGAAAGCGGGTCTTAACTAATGTTACATTACTATAGCTGAACTCCAGGGTCTTTGATCGACACCAGTACAAACTGGTTTAGAAACCGCTGGAGGATGCAATGATTCTCTTTCAAAATCTTGATTCTTCATAAAGTCGTGATGCTCACAAGCTATCATCGTTGTTCATACCACTATGCGGATATTGTCCTTCAACACTCACTAGTGGATCCCTCCTATGCAAGGGATAAAATTGCACCAAGAGGAGGAGGGTACTAGAGATGTACTAGCCGATCGCGGACTTGGGGTCCTCCTGCCACTTGTAGTTTGATTTCAACCCAACTCAACTCTGTCAAAAGACACTTTGCGGTAGGAGAAGACATAGTAACGAACAGTGTGCGAACGAGAGTTTTAGTTAAAATCATCGGGCATGAGTCCGATACTTCGCGTACAATAGATACGAACGATAGATAGCTCGTGAAATAAACCTTGCATGACGGGATACAACTAAAAGGTGATTGAGCATTCTATACCTTTTTTCACCCTGCTCATACGTTGTCTATAATAGCCCGGAGCCAAGCTATGGATAATGCTTTTAATTGGTAACTAGAAGTAATGATGTACGCACATCGTGACTGGCTGGGGGTAATTTACTAACCATGTAATTAGGAGAAAACCCTGGTGCAGGCGCCATTCTTGCATTCAATAGGTACTCAGACTGACATTTAATCTTTCGGTATTACTATAGCTATATCAAGAAGCAGAGTATCCGTTCCCAGAACTCACTTATGAGAATCATGATTTTAGTGATTGTTCTAAGTCAAAGAACATGGTTATCAATGCTTCTTTTCCTGATCACTCCAAACTCATGTGTACAGTATAGACATATCACCTACTTACCGACGCTCCCGGGTTCTGCTTTCTTTCGGGAATAGCCAGAACTTAGACGCACCTTGAAGACAAATCTAGACTGATAAAAAATACAAACCTATGAGCTCATAAAAACGTGAAATGTAACTTTACCAGCGAACCGCTGGCAGGTAGAACTCAGCAAGCATTAATATCTTTCGAAAACAACTTCAAATTCTCAGCAGCGTCATTCAAGCCGTCAGTAGGGCTTAATATCCGTGTTCGGAACAGTATGGAATGGAAGAAGAGTTCCTACTCCCCGCTTTCTTCCATCCTCCGCCCTCCTATATCGAAGGTTGTTTCAAAAATCTATTAGATCTTGACACTCAAGGCAACCATAGATACACGCGCCTCTGATACATAAGCAACATAAACAGGTTGGTTTGGGTTAAGTCATGAAAGATTAACCGACATCTCCGACATCAGCAAGTTCCTAAACGAGCGTATTGGAACCTGCATGGAAAGCATAAGCAATGTGTATGGAGGCGTCTATTCGCGCCTCTTAAAGCGAATTATTCTTGTCCGCTCAAGCACCTCACATTGCCCCTTGCCTTCTGACACTCGGTTATTTCTTTTTCTTATACAAAGCTCAAGCCTTGGGCTTCGAGCCTTTAGAGCTTAGACAACATGCTCTTTTCTATGCTCTTTCATCCTGGGAACAAACACGTCCGTCCGGAGGACGTGCCGTCTTTTGTAAAAGAAATGACTGTTACACAACTTGTACAATTTTCTATTGCAACATTGTTATTGTATGATATAAGTGAGCATTTTTTCCCGGAGATTACTCGTGTTGCACACTTCTTATCATGCAAAAAAAAACTATAAATAGTGATCACGGTGGATAAAGAAGTAAGTATATAAATGTATTCAGTTGTTATCAACACTTTGACTGATTCTATGACCGTACTACCTCCTCAACTAGATAGAACATTTTTGGGTAGATAAAAATATCAATAGGCTGTTGATAGATTGGCTGACAGAAATATGACTTCAGAAACGGCCTATCCAACTCGTTAAAATCATCTACTTTCTTGTAAGCCCGGGTATTCAATGCATACGTATCTATACTGTCCTGATCCACATGTTCATTAAGAATCGCTATCTTGGACTATATGGAGCTTTGGCTTACCTAAAATGTCCGTCTCAAGACTTTCGGGAGTATCTTAGCTGCAAACGTTAACGATCGTTTCAAACTTGATTTTTTTAAATAGGGGTGCATTCAATCCGATGGAATCTCAGTTAGTAGCTCACTTAAAACCAAAAATCACATATTGAACGAGAACGTTTCTCTTAGATGTAAGTTACCAGCTTCACAGTGTCTATACTATTGCCATCTAACTGCAGTGAAGGCCAGTTTAGTCGATGGAGTCTCAATTCAACCAGTGAGTACACGAGCTCCTCGAAACATCCTCTATCGCTAAATAAAGTGTTTGAAATAGACTGTGTTATTATAATCTCGATTGATTGTATGTACATCTTTGCTATTTATACGAGATAGGATTAGCTTCTCACAGCTCTATGATAGATATCTTGATGAAACGGGTCTTGGCGCTTTATTTACAAGGTACGTCTTTCTTATTTGAACAACAGCGGCATGTTCCGTGTTTCTTTTTTCTTTGATGGTTTTTCTTATGACAACCATTCCGTACATTGGTAGGCAAGCGAATGGAAAAAATCTTAGGGGCCTTGCTTTTCTTTTCCTGTATAACAAAGATTACCCTTTTCGGTTACATACAAGCTAGGATTCCGGGTAAGTTATTGTTTCGATCTATGGTTGTGGCTCCGTCTTATAAGAATTGAAATAACTTGAACGATGTATAGTACTGGTAGGGATACTAGCTGAAGGTACCACCGTTTGCGGAGAGTCCGGTCCTCAGCCTCCAATCTTTTTGTATATCATTGATTGGTGTGGATTCGAAATTTATAATATGTATATGTATGACCTGCAACTCACTATTTACTCACAACAGGGGTGTCCCGTTGTTGTTTGAGGGAATTTTAATGGTACTCGCTCTCTACAGGGCGTCAAAATACTGGAAACGATCAACGAGCTTCAGTGCTTTTCTCATCAGAGTCCTTATAAGAGATCAAGTCATTTATCTCTTCTTGTAAGAAAATCACCTGTAATTACATATGAATCAAGGCTTATTCTGACCTCAACTTGGACTTAGGGCGACGTTCTGCAGCGTCTTATCCATTATTGAGAATAACGTACCTATATCGAATACTTTCATCTCAGCGATTTTACTAGTAATTGGAAACCCTTCCCTCTTATGCGTTCTTGGAAGCCGAATGCTGTTCAACTTGAAGGAGTCGGCTATAAATCCGTATAATAATGGGAGCATCAGTGAAATAGGATCTGGACACAGGCAGTGGCAAGTGACGAGAAACCCTCAAGAAAGCGAGAATATCGAAATGGGTCCAACTCAGTTCTCCTTGCACTCTGATGAACGAAGTGATGCCGAATGTGGAAATCTTACGAGAGAGGACTGCATGATAACCCTGAGGGAGATGCGTGGTGATACTTCTCGCTCTGGTATGGCACTGCCCGCTATACGGTTCCATGCATAACATCACCATTTTATGTAAATTTGTTATCACAATAATGTCTAGAATGAGAACTGTTTGTAATTTGTAATTGTAACCTTATGCCCCTTGTTGTAGGCCTAGATCCTAACTATATGATATTAGAATTGTAATTACTAGAAGATTGAGACTAAAAAATCAAAATATGATGCAGGTAATACATACGAAAATCAAAGAAATAAAATCACGACGAGATACAGATCAATAAAATTAACTTTAAACAACAAGACTAGACGTCTTGGGATTAAGTCTCCTACATTGTTTCTGCTGATCATACTCACTACAAAACTTAGTAATGACGTATTTAGAGCCCGAGAAAAGGCTTTATCTTACATCGTACTTCCATAACAATCATTGAGGAGGTATATTTGGGGATGAACACGAAAACGTGCGCATGTATGTGCCCAACAAGAGAGCCCTCAAGTAATTTAAAATTAAAATTAACATGACAAACATAAACATACACAGAAAGGAGGGGTTCGCAAGAAAAATCTGAATCTACAACTTGAATCCAGTTTTTGATATTGAGTCAGCCACTGTCTTAAGTAACAAATCCGGATCATCCCAAATTGCCTACATCAAAAGAATCAATACTCTTCAAGCTTGTATATTATAAAAAATAGCTTTCTTACAAAATGATTGACGCCACGGATTGTGATGAACTCTGTTGGTCTTAGATTCTTGCCTTCCTGCTTCCACTTTTCCATATCGTTTTGCATTTCCCAGCCTGCCCATAAAGTACTCCAGACAGTCATGGACCCATTCATTATGGTTATTTTCAATTTGGACAAATTTACTGAGTTTTTGTACTTTTGACCCTTGCTAGGTCCTTCAAGACAGAGTGCATTCGTGAATAACTCATACAGAACTTCCGGTCCTACTGTTCCGTAAAATGCGATCTCAGAGCGCATAACTGGGTCAATATCCGTTACTTTCTCAAGCTCATCTGGTGTCCGATTTTCCGACGTTGAACTCCGAACTGGGCGTTCTGGGATGCGTAGTTGAAATATCTTGCCCAAAGAGGGGGCGCTTTTAGTGTCAACGTGGACGTTAAGGCTGTGGCGCTTCTTGTTGTCTGAGAATATAGGATGCGAGAAATAGGAGTCGAACCAGGAGAAAATTGCTTGCGGCCGCTCACTCGAAGGTATAGATTCGTCGAAAAGAGGGTGATAAGCATCCGAAGGGGATTCGTAACCAACAAAACTATATGTCGTTTCTGCTCAGAGAGATCGGTCAATTCGTTGTGATCTCGGAGCTTGCGGAATCAGATCTGCGAAAAATGCACAGCGTACCATATATGAAGAAATGACGCAAATACAGCTCAAGTTTCTGCTTTATTATTTCAGGGAAACTAGCGAAGTTTCCAAGAAATGACAAAGTAGTAACGTTTCCTAAAGACCAGCCCAACAATACCAATCCACCCGTAGATCCATCCTTGGACATTGATGGAATCTTCAATTCCTCGACAATCCACAAGAGGAAGTGCGCTACTTCTAGGCCCCTGTTACGAAGAAAAGAAGCATGACTATTCTTGTTATCACATTTGAGAGCGTTGAGCTCCTCTTGACTGTAGGGAGTCGAGCCGCGGTAGTCTCTCCGATTGAAAGCGATGACCCGAATGTTATATTTGTGTGCAAGAGGAAGTAGACGCAGAAAGTTCGCTGGTTTGAATCAGCCGATCAACATAGTACTAAAATCTGATTAAAATGGAGTGCTTACGTACAAGCATGAAAGTTGTTTCCATGGACGCATACCAAAGTTGTGTACTCGGTGCACCCCTTAGGAGCACCAGAGTCGATGTATGCAAATTCAATAGCATGGTCCTTCAGGTGTGCGATATGCATGTTCGAAGTTTGTCTGAAGGGGGATCATTCAATGTACGGGGATATAAATTTGCAATAACATCAGATGGACGACGTTCGTTGTAGACGATAAAGGTACAATTTCCAAATTAGTATATCTAATTGATTGATAATACTAACGACTTCCTTGGACTTAATGGATTCGCTCAAAGAGAAAAAGGAAGGGAAAAAAACTTATATCTGCTGAACTTCGTATATCATAGGAAATCAAATGATCACCCATGAGAGACGTAATGGATACAGACAACAAGGGTGTGTAAATTAGTGGCAAAGATGTTAAGTATGTACAACTAGTGTTCGAAACTCAATTTTGTGAAAGCCGATACTCTCGTACTCTTACCCATAATCATGGCTTGTTTGATCATAATTATAGCACTACCATACCGGCAGCTTTGGATCACTCGCCGACTTTCACCGATGAAACGCACGACAATATCTATCTGTAAGTCCTCAGAATCCTCTAGAAACGACAGAAACTATAGTGACTCGAAGTTCTTGGCGATTATATGAGATGTAAAGGACCGGAACAACCGAAACAGTGTCTCCGCACCAGTTTCAATTCATACATTCAAATACTGATCCCTTTAGTATCGGAGATACTGCTATATATATAGTGACATTTGAATTACTAGCTGCACGCGATGTTCGATCTTCAGTATCATTTCAAGCTGGGAGCAGTTCACTTACATGTGGAAAACAGAATGGATATGTGCGAAATCTGTTAAATGAGTAGTATAGCAATCCGTTCCACTAGGATATCTCGCGTCTGACACTAAATCACCTTAAAGCAAATTAGGTAGCCGACAACAAGCATTACATTGCTAACTCTTTACTTTCATCTACAATGTGGCTCAGTGTGACCCGAAGTATAAGGCATTTGAGCAAATATATAGTAGATATAAGTAGCACACTGAATATTGCATTGCAGATTGCTGGTATAATTTGTAAGTATATAATTACCATATTGGGTAATATACGTCACGAAGGCGACTTGAACACTTGGCAGAATTTTCCATATTTCGTGGTCATAGATGTATATATCATCGTCTTCGTCGTTCATGTCATCTGGCTCAGCTTCCTCTTCTATTGTCTGATGTGTGACTCAACCTCTGGTTCATCAACTGTCCAAAATTTGACTGCGCTCAAGTAGCATGTTCTTCTTTGCCGGACCCCGCGATGACTCAGCCTGCGCATGCATGCACCGGGTGCATACTTAGGCCAGTTAAAAGAGCAACGTTGTCCTTTTACCTTTGTCTACCAAGCAAACTGATTACGGACTCCTGAAAATGTCTATTAACGTCGTAGACGCTAATGTGCCCTCTACGGGCACGGTAGTAAAGCCAGATGTCAAGGTCTCTCAAACTGTTTCAACTGATCTCCCAGATCTCGCCGTCTGCGAGCTTCTTGCGTTTTCGGGAGACCCCTCCACCCGCTCTGAAGACCCAATAGCGCAGGCAATGTTCCCTTTTCGCGCACCTTTGGTCCGATCAGGCGTTCACCCGCGGTTCTGGCCTGATTACGACTCAACAATCCGACGAAGAGCACGGGAGTTGAGATATGGATACATAATGTTTACTGCTTTTGTACGCGTCGACAAAGAGGGAAACCCCGTAAGTGGAGTAGATAATGATGAAGGGCGCTGGGTACCAGCAGGAATGGCGAAGATGACTCCCCCGCAGAGTGTGCTTGATAGTGTGCGCAAAACTCTAAAATGGACGGATCGCATGCTTGATGACGTAGTTTACCCTACCGTTGATGCCGTGCGGGATAAATTGCTAAATGATACTAGCGGAATGGATACCACATTTCGAGATGTATTCAAAAAGGCGCAAGCAGAATACCGTAAAAAGCATATCACTGAACGTGAATATTATATGTTGTGAGTATCTATCCCAGTACTCATTTTGTATAACAACTGATCTTTTTATCACTTACAACCAATAATATAAAGAGATATACTACTTGTGCATCCAAAATATCAAAATTGTGGTGTTGGGTCGGCGCTGTTAGGAAAATGTATATCTGTAGCTTCAGCGTTAGAGCCAGCAACGAGATCTCCCTCGCTTTTGTCCCCTCCATCTCCTTTCCCCCTATTCCTTGAGGCCACACGTGAAGGAATTCCTCTTTACATAAGACGGGGTTTTGTTGCCGTAGAAGATCTGAATTGGTCCTGGCGTGGAAAAGACTTCAAATTAACGATAATGACTCGTGAACCTGACACTAAAACTGAACCTGAACCTGAACTTGAGTCAGTGCCTACAATAAAAGATGTTGGTGAAGATGCTGATACTACTATGGACTTAGAACCGATTGAATATGCCGAAAGTTGGTTGAGAGGAGGTGAAAGCGGATACAGTCTGGATAGTTCTTGCCAATCAAATTTCTCTGTATTGTAGAATCGCACATACTTATTTATCATTAATCATTCTTTTCGAGGACCAGATTTTTTTTCTTGTCATAGATGTCATCTTGTACAAATCGTCATATGTACTAGCTCCAATTTGTAGTAAACCTTATTTGTATAAATATATACTGAGTGGCAAAGCAACAGTTACAAATAAGTCATGTTACATCTTAACTTGGCTCGAAACAGAGCGCGCAACTTAGGCTAGCGTTAATAAACAGGATCTGGGATGCAGTACACTGGAACAGAGTTCGAACTGTCTGGTAGAAGAACTATAGAGGGGAGGTATACACTAGATTTACAGCGAAACTTCTGAGCAACCAACAGCAATAATGCCCAAATCTGGAACACAAACGGAATCAGTATAAATTCAATACAACTACATTCGATAGAGAATAATCATGGAGTCATACCAAGGGATTTGTCGCAGCATGCAGCCTTGCCGAGGCTAGAGAGAGTAGAATGTTACAAAGAGAATTGGAAGATAAATAGTTTATGACATACCAACTATCACCAAATGCATAGGACTTAAGATCAATATCTTTACATGTTAACCCGACAAGCTCTTCCTTCTCTTGTGTCGTCAAGCCAATGTGAAAGAGCCCAAGTAAAAGGGCAACATTCGGATCGGTGGGAGTCGTCAGCTCCAGACAACACACTAATTCATCTTTGCATGACGACGCTGGTGGTGGCTTGGGAGGCGGCGTTGGTGTTGAAGATGGTTTGGGTTTCTTAGTATCACTATCGGGAGCTCCAAGCGATAAAGGGAGTAATGAAAGGAGAGAGAATGTAATAAGCGCCTTGTACAACTTCATCTTTCAGAAGAACACAATCTGCTCGGGGGCGAGAGATAGGGCCTCTAAGGACTCGTTCTTGGAGAAGTTCCCTCCTTTATTGATTTCCTCAGGAGCATCCCGCTCGGGTTTGTGTGATATAATATTGTGTACATCCGCGATAACTACATTTAGTATAATATCAATACTCATACGGATTTATATATAGAGGGAGGGGAGGGGGATTTGAACACTGGTAAAACGTCAGGTAATGTAATGATTCTCGGAGTGGATTTCCTTCCTTTACTTCCTTCTTGAGATGGCTCGGCGGGTGTTGGACGCCGCATATGGAAGCGCGGGTTCCTAAATTTATCGCAAGCTTCCTTGGGTACCTTGATCCAGACAATGAGAAGTGGACTGATACATTCTGTTCGCCCCGAAGGCACAGTGTTATAGCACCTGCAGAGATCTATATCTAGTATCTAAACTACAGAATAAATTCATAAGTTCTATTTTCGCGATAGGAAATGCATGTGTTATTCCGAGACTTGAAGTTGAGGAAGAGAGCGTAACATCAATCAAACACCGCCAACGAGGCTGAGATAACTGAGTTATAATTAAAAATTCATTTCAAAGACAAGAAACACGGATGCAGATGTCGATAATGAAATATGATGAACAAACTAATTGATATTATCCATAATATTCATATCAGCAAACCATCTCAACAGCGCACAAGCAGCGTGATGCGACGTACCTTTTGTCCAGACAAAACAGTAACGCATGGTAAAGAAGCTGTTAAATCCGCTCTTCCCACCTACGATGATGGGAAAATCGTGCCGATCTTATCCGACAAGCGGCAAATCAACTTCGACTACCCTAAGTGACCTTTGTGTCATAAGGTGAAGTTGCTAGTTCGGACTTTGGAGGACCATAACGAGACATAGGGTTCTCTAAAGATGATATTACTTCCCGCGAACATATCACTGAAATATACGATATAATCATTGTTCTCGAGTTTCTCTGTAGTTCAAACTTATATCAACGAGAGCTTGCTTAAAATCTCGTCATCTTTTTCAAAATTTAGGCTAGAGCTAGAAGTTGAACACAAAAACCTACGTTTATCATGGCAGAAGCAACGAAGTTGCCTTCTAGACTCCAAAATAAACAATTGAAGTTCTCTTTTATCAAATTTGGACTAGTCAGTTACACTCGGTCGGACCGCCACGGTTGCGTACCACTGCTAATTTATCCACTTTAAATTGATAACCAAACTTATGGCAGGCAAGATGAACCTCATGAACCTGTACATGAGGTACACGTAGGAAATATTGGCTACTTATAAACTGCTCATCTGCCCGAAAGAGAAAGTATTCAATACTTTGAGGAATTATTCTTGTGGCGTCGCCGACATTAAACCTGTACAAACACTGACCGGATACTGACACATGAAATCTCACCGTTTTTTCGAAATCATCCAATAATAAGGGGAAATGAATATCATAATCACTATATTAAACTTACCAATGAGAGGTGCATGTAGATTTAATGATAGGAAATGAATATCAAGGTGACAAACAATAGGGAAAACAGATCATCTGTATCCACTCAGACTGGCGGCGCAAGATGCCAACACATATGGAGTGGAGTGTATTCGGTGACTTTACTCGCACTCTAACAAGTTCCGTCGTATTTTCGAATGGGCATACGGTATATGTCTCGCAAAACCGGCTTTAAGCAACCGAAAGGATTCCAGACCCCGCCTCATCACTGGTAACCTAGTGCAAAGTATGCAGTTTGTAAGGTACAATCTAGGCCAGTCTGCACTCATAAACTTGAGAGAGTGTAGATCATGGGCTTACAATGTTCATAACCATTGAAAACAAGTTTCTTAAGACCACATTGTCCTTGACTGCCTCGTTAAACAAATCCAGGATGATCCCAAAGCACTGGCCCATCCCCTCCTATTTGCGAACTCCCTCCTAATACCAAGTAGGTTTAACTTTTATGATTGAGAACATCTAATACATGTTTGCAGATATGAACAGATCACACAAGAGAAATAGGATCAACGACTTTGTATTAGAGATCACTTCGCAAACTGACACACAAAAAGAGTGGGAGAGGGGGGGGAGATGAAAGAAGTATCCAATTACATCAACAATCAACGTATGAACTACACAAAAACTGACAAAAAAGAGAGGGAAGGAGATCAATACTACTCATATAATATATAAGCGCCAAACCTGAAGTTAAAAGAAAGCTAGCAATAAGGAAAAGAAATTAAAAACATGACTTCCCTTTTTTCCGTCATTCATCAACAGTCATGCTATGAACAAGGAAGAGCCAAGTGCCCCGAAAAGGATTCAATTTTCTGACAACGACTGGGGATGAGATCTTATAAAGATATAAAGTGCAAGGTGGGTGATCGGTGAAAGAAAGTGAAGGAAGTAATGGGGTAACGAGTTGGGGGGGGGGGGGGTAACAGTATGGAAAGAAGGGAAAGTCTCAATATACGAGAGATTGGGTACCAAATATAAACCTATAAATTCTAATAAACATCATAAAAAGGTGTAATCACGTGAGAAACGGAACAGGGATAAGCGAATTGTGAAGGAGATGCGTGGGCAATGTGTAAAAAAGGAAAGGGTCTCACGTATCATATATCCTGACATCCAAACATCCGATTGATATCTCTAAAAGACTGAGAAAAAGGGAGAGGAAAAGAAAACAACGTTATGTATATATGCAATCATGAAGAAAAAGAAAAACTCCCGAAAAATTCCAATGCAAGAATAGAAAAAAGAATTAATGAAATCCAAATTGCAGTGTTACGTTAACAAAAAGATACTATGGGGGGTTGAGGACGGTCCCAGAACGATAGGAAGAAAAAAGAAAAGAGGGGGAGAGGGTTGCGACTAAAAAGATATATGAGACTATCTCCTTTTCGCTCTTCTCGGCCCTGGTATAGTTTTATATGGCAGCTCCAGTACGAGCAACAGATACCCTAGACTGAGGGAGAGAGCTCTGCCTATAAACCATCCCTGTGCCTGTGCGTGACCTCCCAATGGATGGCATTCTTGATGGAGTAGCAGGAGGACGTAAGGAAGACACAGTGGGCATCGAGCCATACATCCTCTTAGCAGTCGCAGTAGATGAGGACGGAGACGACGAAGTATATGATACCGATGAGTATGAAGATGAGGCGGGTGATATTGGGCTAGTCGGATAGGCGGAATTAGGAGCAGATAAACTATGTTGGCCTGCTTCTGCTCTTTGACGATCATGAAGGTTACGATTGTAACCTAAAATAGAACCAGAACGAGAGGCTGGCTGTCCCGGTTGAAGAATTTGTTTATTTTTAATTTCATTTCCGAATTCAGAGCTGTCAGATTGAGAAAGGAGCTGCTTTTGAAGGGCGGGAAGTCGTAGAGGACGAGGAGATGATGTGGAAGTGATTGGAACTCTAGAAGATACACGTACGGTCACCGCATCATCCGAAATACTAGAAACTGCAGAAGATGGAGCTGATTTCGACGTAAAAGTGCGAGGGCGAAGACTGGCTGAGCTTTGACTTGGTCGTATCATACCCGTCGTCGGCGTCTTAACACGTAGCTTTGGAGTAGCTACAGAAGACGAAGATGAGTCTTTCTTCTTCCTGACATCATCCAAGCCACTGTCAACAGATTCTCCGTAGAGATCATCGCGAGGAGTAGATGGGAACGGCAAACTGGCACTGCTCGAACTAGTTGGAGTGGGAGACATAGAACGACTCTCGGAGACATCTCCAAGAGCCGAGGTTTTCGTTTGCAATGCCGTCCGACCGTGACGAGCCAAGTTCGCAGAGGACAATGACTTGCTCAACGAATGTGGTACAGACTGTAACTTTGACAAATTGGGTGCAACAGAAGAGCGAAGTGACATTGAAGAAGCTGATCTAGAAACAGGTAGGGGAGGCGTTGAGCTCATCATGAATTGGGACCTTTTAGACTTCACAGATCGGACTGAAGCCATACTCCCAGAGCGTGATAATGATAGTTTTGTAACGAGTGGGGAAGGCGCATCTTCGTCTTCACTGTCACTCCATCCCAACCCAGTCGTAAGTCCGAGACCACCTCTTAACTGATTCCCATCACGATGACGCCTCCTACGAGTCTCGGTGTCTCTTGCATCTTTGAACAGCCCGGACTTGGTCATAACAGAACCACATGAGACTGGTAAAAGATTCAGGTGTCAGCAAATCGGCATAAAAGAAAAAGATACATGATACATACCACCAGTTGCATGACTCGCAATACTCTCTCTTCCATTAAGAGGCCCAACGACAGAACTACGTGTGCTAAGCAATCCATTGGAGTTCTCAGAAGTCAATACTCGCGAGTATGGAGAAAGTACACCCTCGCGAAGCAAAATATGCGGTAATGGCGTATGGAGGTCAATATCGCTATCACTCTCGCCCTCACCTTGATCTTCGTCTGCTACTCGTTCTTCATGATCACGATCATCTCCGCCACCCTGTTTATTCTCATTTGCATTATTCTTATCATGTAAGATCCCGAACTCATCTACTTCTAGCTCCTCCGTAACATGTAAGGGAGAGGGAGATAGATCGTACCCACCCCGATGCCTAGCAATTGCAAATCCGTAATCTACTACGCTTGTATCTGGGTCAACATCTTCATGCTCGGGCTCGTCAAGAACAACGCCGCCATATGCATCATCATAATCCGACCTAACACGACCCCGACCTCCAGTAGACATCCTTAAAATCGGCACTGACTTAGAAGAATATGAGCTGCTTGCACGTGACGTTCTCTGGCTTTGGCTCTGGGAAAGCCTCGGATCTTTGGGTTTTGTTCGTTTCGTAGAGCGTATTGACGATGCAGAACGCGTAGAAGCAGATTTTGAGCGTATAGTTTTCGGAGTTGAAGACATAATTTCAGTAATATCCGGACTCCTTGACCCATCGCCACGCTCCTGGCTCCGGTCCCGTTCTAACGCCATAGTACGTCCTCGAGCAGGTGTCTTGCTACCTTCTTCTTTCCCCGATCCAAAAGACGAAGAAGACAACGTAGCTACTTTCGCATCTTTGAATGACTTCACAGCACGAGGAGTAGATACTGATATGGACATTAAATTTGGATCAGGCGGCAACGGCTTCCGTCTACTTTGACTAATCGTGCGCGTCACATTCGAACCTTCCGCAGCACCACCAATCTCAGCATCACTCCCAGCGCTACTTACTCCCAAACAATTAGCATTCTTCACAAATGCGCTAGACGGGTTTTGAATTGCATCCGGGCTCGTAACGCTGCGCTTCGGAGCCATCACAGGCGTAGACGGGAACTGTCCTAATAAGCCGGGCGACAGTAGCTCCTGCCCAAAACTTATATCCCTCACAGAATCATTCCACTTGGGCCGGTAGGTCAGAACCTGACTCTCTTCTGCGTCTTCCACATCCGAAAGAGACAAAGGTGGGATAGGGCTTAACGTTTGTTTCCTCAACGGAAGAGGCGGCGATCTCGTTCCCCTCTGCATTTCTCTGTACGTCGCTCCCAAGTTCGAGAGTTCCAGTGGACTCGGCGAAGGCGGCACCCTTGCACCTCCATTTCCTCCTCCTAGTCCACGAGGGGTGACAGGCGTCACAGCACGCGCAAGTAAGGGCTCCTTAGTCAAGTCCTCTGCAGTAAGTAACCCAGAATCATCGTAGTCACCCTCAATGTGGATGTGCATCGTCCCCGCCACAATACTCTCTCCCCGAGCGCGCGTTTGCAGCGAAACAGGCGGAGCCCGTGTCGCAGCCTAGTAGCAATTGAAGAACGGTGGGAAAAAGGAAAGAGAAAACAGTGTCAGAAAGAAAAGTCCAAAAATAAACGATGTGATAAGAGAAAAAACACAACGATGATCGACTCGCGTAAAAATTCACATTTAACCACTGCATATAAACATCGAACTCACTTTTCGACTGAAACCTCCGTCGACTCTTTTTTCACTACCACCATTTCTACTCTGCATTTTGTAACTTGCGATCTGGAGGGCCTCAAGTGCTCCACTCAGCCGATCTCTCAAACTTTGAGCCGCACTCATTCCGCTCGTTGTACTGAAGACGCTGGTCGTTGGACTCCTTGTTTCACCGTCATGAGGCGGTAATTCACTCGTAGCCGAATTGCTAGTTCCAGGAACAGACACATTGATGTTCTTCCTCTTTTCACTTTCCTCTACATTCATCATATACCCATTACTCTTCTCGCTTGCATCAATCTCTGCGCCGCCGATACTTCCAACAGTCACAGTAGTAGTTTCGGAGCCAGAAGGTGGTATATCAATTTTTAAAGGAACTGCCTTCTCACTCTTCGCAACCCTCGCTCTCCTCTCTTCCCTCCTCTCCTTTCTCTCCTCATTTAGTTTCCGTAGTAACTCACGATCAATAGTAGATGACCCGGACTCCCTCCGTTTCTTCCTTCTACTGATCTCATCTTCCCCTCCGTTTTCCCCATGGGCTATACTACTAGCAACTCCGAACTCCGCAAAGCTGGGAGCCACGCCGTTGCTCGTCGTTGTGCCCACGGAGTTCACCGTCGTCACGCTTTGCATACTTGCACCGCTTAGCTTCCGTTGGTGTAAACTCTTCCTGCTACCATCTCCGCTTTTCTCACTTCGCGTTGATCGCACGGAGCGTAAAGAAGGTGCTTTTCCGTTGCTGGTATATGACGATGGTGGAGGAAGGGGTGGTAATGGTACTTTAGGAGGTGCTCCGATTCTAGGTGGTCTCGAGATTGTCAGCTCATCAATAGTCATCGTCTTATCCCGAGCATGAACATATTCTTGATCATGTTTTGGTAAAGACGATGTCCGTGGCGATGAGGGTATAAAAACCTCTGCGATCGGAGACATATATCCAGGAGAGGAACTCATCGGACTGCCTCGACTCTCATATCTACTTGACGCCGGAACACCTGCATCAAGCGATGAGTCGCTACTTCTGGGACTATTAGCGCCAACGATTGTGGTAGTACTTGAAGAAGATGATTCTTCTCCGGCTCCAGGCCCTAGAGCACCATCACCCATATTCGAAGGATACATCGGCGAATTTGGAGCAGTAACGTATGCCCTATTACTGCTACATGGACTATTCGACCTGTCTCTCCTTCCCTTGCAAAATGTTGCCCGTTCAAGTAGATGCTCAAACTATCCTTGTTATTGTTGCTTGTACCCCTGCTGCTTCCTATGCTTGGCGCTAAGCTTTGGGCACTCTGCACGCTCTGAGCACTCCTGGTGCTTTCTCTACTACGAGTACTTCCGGAACTTTCACGTCTTGACTTCTTCAACGCGCTTCCTGGATAATGGAATGCGCTTGGCGGCAATCCGCCAGTTGGAGACGAGACTGATGATGAGGATGGTATGAATTTCGGTGGCGCTGGGAAGGCTGACAACACGTCTTCTTCCTTGTGTGGTTGCGTTGGTGAGTTGTAGTAAGATGCGTGAGACTTGGATTTGACTCTGGAGGAAGTGGAAGTTGAAGCGGAAGCAGAAGCTTTGGACGAAGATGGCGCAAATCTATATGATCTCATAGACGACGATGATGCTGTCGTCGAAGTTCGTACAGAACTGGAGCCGCTAGGACCAATGCTGGTAGAGCGAGATGAAGAGGAAGGAGTAGATGCTGTACCAGAGACCGTCGCCATCCTGGACTATAAACTCCCCTTAACTCAATTTTGTTTGTTGAATGGTATGAATGCTGATATTAAGCAGATCGGATAGAAACACCAGCTGATATAACTGTCCGTGTGAGCGCCGTCGGTGGTTTCGGGAAGAGGGTTGTCAAGGTGAGGAGCAGGCTTATCCAGTCGAAAGAAAGAGGGAGATATCTACGATAATCTCTCTTCTCTCAATCTTCTGTTATTTTTGTATAACACAGCAAAATATATGTAGTAGCCGGTGCCTCTTTGCGCGATAGGTCTACAGACTATAGCCAAAGAGGATATCACGTGGTCCTAGAATGGAACCGCAGACCCAGTCGTAAGGTAACGTCAAGGACCTGATTGATACCAATAAAGAGACAAATATCAGTAATCAGATGTTAAACAAAGGTAAGCTTGAAAAATATGAGGAAGATTCGATCAAAGAGATATACAAGCAGGAGGACAAAGACGCGTGGTTGCTTAAGAATAAAGGAAGCAAATCCACAACAAGATTGGCTTTTTGCCTACTCCCGGAAAGCGAGTACATCAAACGCCGCTATCACATTAGGATATAGATAAGGGTAGAATAGGAAAGCCAATCAAGGATCATAGATCTCAGAAGGGCCTGAACCAACAAATGTATCATCCTTTTCAGAAGCAACTACAGGAAATGAATGTCCTGCGATTCAATTCTAGTATCGCAGGACAACCAACATAAACAGACACCAGGAGAAAGTGGGGTCCGACTCGACCGCACAAAAAGGGGCTATCCTTTTCCATTTCCCTGCTGTATCACTTTCCTCCCTCCCAACCAATATAACCAGACTTCCTCATCAATTCCATGGCATACACACACAACACACCAAAGACATATATAGCTATGACAGAGACCAGAAACAGTTCTGTACCCGTCAGCAAGTCTGTCCAACTCCTCGGATGGGTGTCCATCTGTCTGCCTTGCTGTCATAGAGAAAGAAAAAAGAGTGGAGTACCATACGCACGTGCACAGAAGAAAATGAAAAGTAGGGAAGGATGGTGATCAAAGTATCAAAAGGAGAAAGCAAAAAAAGGTTAATATATGTGAGATGAGCACTGTGCGAAAATCGAATGCCCCATCACAATCTAGTTAAAGATTAAGTACCAAGGGGTAGGAAGGAAGAAAAACATAAAAATAAACATAGCATAAACATATACAGATAGAAGCCTCGATTTAATCAAGCCAAGTGAACTCATAAATTCTATAATAAGAGCTATCGACGATCCCCCGTATCCGGACCAGTTTAGCCACACACACACCCCTGACTAAACTGCATGATTGTAGATAGAAAGAAGGAGGTAAATGCACTAGTGCATGTGAAAATAAATGCAAAATGTCGCCTGTGTTCCTGAGTATGCCCACGAACAGGTTGACAGCTGAAATCTGTACATATGAATTTAAATGGAAGAAGAGAAGTCGATTACAGGCTATCCCGCGACGCGAAGCCACACTCACCAGAGAAAGGTGGTAGGTAGTGACAACGATATGTTGAAACAAAAAGTCAAAGAAGAGAAATGAATAAAGATGGCTAAAACACCGAATGCAAAGGAAACGGAAGAAGGTAGAAGACAGAAAAATAAGCTAGAAGAGTAAACTATCAAGCACTCACCACAAGCACAACCAAAGTTCTTTTATTTCTTGATCTCCTTTTACGTCCTTCCTTTCACACTGTGAACGAAGAGCAAAGTTTAACACCGAGGGCGAAATCTCACGAGAGCAACCACAGCAACGAATTCCTAAAAACGTGATTCGACCACAGATCCTAGTCGTGAGTTGTTGAGTCGCTAGAATAACTAGAAAAAGAAAAGGTAAAACGGGTAAGCACGTAAATACACTTGTAGGGTATTCTATTGAAACAAGAAATTGATTATTCGAAAAGGGATTTATTTAATGAATGAACAGATTGGTATGATTGGCAGTGGTGGTGATGGAAAGAATTATAATAACCCAGCCCGGCTAGGTTATTTTATTCAAGTAATGTAGTAAAAAGGAAAGTGAAGAACGATATGTGTTCGTGAGTTGAACGAGGTGTACGTCAAGTGTTTTCGTCCGTTCGTGTACGTAGGTTGATTATGTGGTCGTCCACCCAACAGCCAGCTACTCAATTCCAATCGAACCGTTTCGGTCGATTGAATTGCGAATTTTATAAGTAGATATCAAGTAGATAGTAAGCTGATATAAATAGCAGCAATAGCGATAAGTTCTGGAAGCGAGGGATGCGGTTGAGAGAATGGAAGGAGAAGGGTGGGCGGAAGGAAAAGGTGATTGATGATAATGAAAAGGGAGAAAACCTAATTTCAAGGTCAAGGGGATTTTAAACAGCGCGAGGCCACAACAAACTACCACACACGCTAACCAAGCTACCAAATACGTCCGCTGCAAAGCCAAAGCGAGCCCCCGCAGCACCAATATAGTAACACCGTGATGTAGTATTATGGTGAGTGAGACAAGGCAGTCGTAGCAAATATAATAGATCAAATAACAATAAGACAAACGGAAAGCCCAAACAATACAAAAGGAGTTCTCTCAATGGGTATGAAGTAGGCGGTTATATCCCCGATTACGATAACCATTAACGCGCCGCGCCGGAAAGCAAAAGACGAAAGATATAAAATTTCCAATTATGCGACAGGCGAGACCAGACGCGGTTGTCAGGTAGGATGAAAGGAGCCAGATATAGAGGAACATAAACCATAGATCTATCATCATTATTTCTACGCTGCCTAGGCGAGAGAGAATACAGTCTGCGACCCAGGCCTGAAGCTGGCTGGAGTATTATGAAAGTTGTGATAGATGTACCAGATGCGTCAGAAGAGTCAAAAGTGAGACAAATGGCCATGAGGCTAGGCCTAAGCGGCAAGCCACCCCTGTGACTTTCCCAAAACGTGCTAGCCAAAGCATCTCCTCAGCCAAACCAAGCACACCAGCTATTTCTCTATTAAATGAAATGTGTGACAGATCCAAAAACTAAAAAAGACGGAAATGGCAAGTTCAAACGGAGTAAAAATAGAGTAAATATATAAATAAATGGCAACTTCCGGTTAATCCTATCGTAAAGAGGGTATGAACGCATAAACAACCAACTGGGATACATACACTCAGAAATTTGGCGCGGAAGGAGTTGGGGTAGAGCAGAGGATGCAGTTCGCGATTCAATTAGAGAACCAGGGGATTACGACACCGCTCTCCACGGAAGAACTACCCATCACCATACGGGTTATCCAAGTGCTTGAACAAGGCACAGAGGATGAGCGGTGTTATGAGAAAAGTGTCTCTCTAGGAAAGAGCAAGGAGGGAGTTAGGAGAGCGAGTGAGAGAGCAAGCGCGAGAGCAAAGGAGGGCTACAAAACGTTTCCCAACGCCCATCCTGAGCTTTCGGTCCCGCGTTCCTTTTCGTCCGCAGCCTATGCAATAATCACAAGTGCTGCAAACCTTATCTCTCATCTTCCATATGCACATGAAACACATCCCTTCCCTCAGATGCATTTTGCCAAAAGAACCAAACCAGGTCGCAATACCCTGGTACTCCCTCCTTCCGATCCCATCAGAAGTATAGGCATGCAACATACTTCAACCCTTAGCAATTGTGGTATCCAGATGTTCCCGGGAAATTCGCAAACAACTTCTTGCGCCCATCTTCGAAAGGTAAGAATTGTGAAAAAACGGATACTTGGGCGAAAAGTGAAATCAACAGGGCAAAAAGCTACCGATCAAACATTATAAACAGAAAGTAAATGAAGAATATATGGAAGAAATACGAGAGAAGCCCACCGCATCTATTATTTTTGCTTCCAACATATGCATCCATCTGTTTGTATCGCTCCGTCTAAAACATATACACCCAAGTACCAAGGCACTTGAGTACTTACATTCTGAAAGTACATGAACACGGGTGCCGATCCCGAAATCCACGCAAAGCGGTCAGACTCAGGGTCCATAAGCAGGGATCATCCTCCACCATTCTTTTATCCAACCGAGCCCCGCAGCTTAGCTTGTATGTTCAACCCACATCCAACATTCTGACTATATGCATGCTTGTTCCATACGGAACACTGTCGCACGAGATGGTCATCCATGCAACCCCACGCACGGGCCCAACACAACAAGCCCGCATAAACTATGGACGCCACTCATGAAACGCTCACGAGAAGGATGCTAAAATAGAAAAAGGAGAATAGGGAATAGAAAGAAGTTTTTGTAGGAGAACGGGAGTAAGAAAACGAAGATCGAAATCAGACTTCTAAACAAGGAAAAAAGGGAAAAAAGGAAAAATTTTGAACACGGGGAAGCATGGAGTGCGAACCGAATCTAAAGCTAGGTGATGCATCTAGCTCGAGAAGATCGCCCAGTAGGATAGCTTAGCTTATTCCAGGGAAGACAACCACGTACGACGAACGAGACGACAACGATGCGACATGCTCCGTGTGTAAAACAATCAAAAAACCAGAAAATTCAAAAGAACCAAAAGAGTTCTTTCTCAGGGTTGAGAAAAGCGAAAAGACGCACGAATTTACTGACAACCAAATGGGAGAACGGACAGAAGAAGGAAATTAGTACTAACCTGGCCTAAATTTAGTTTTTCCCCTCCCCTTGTACAAACTTGCTCCCTTCTATAAGTTTGTCCGTAACGATAATCAAATGGATTCAGATATGAGTAATTGGGTCCGTGATATGAAAGCTTGTGTCAAGTATCCGGGGTTACACGCTTTTTGTTGCCTTTGATAGACTGTGATAGGCGCGAATGGTATCCAGAGGATGTGAGAGTATACACGGGCAGGATCAAAGAAAGAGGTGTCAGTATGGTGTACTTCAAAAACGTCTTTCAGACCAAAGAGAAAACAAAGTGGAGAGGAGGAAGAGATAATTAATGTTGATGATTATCACTGTTCCAAGGGACTATGTCCTAGGATGTTTTGAGAGGACGCCCTCTCGGCGTCAAGCATAAACCGGAAAAGAAGAGGAAAAGATCAAATTTCAGATATGATTTCTGCAAAAGACGGGGATCAAGAATGGAGACGAGAGCTCGGAGATGAAAGTGCCGTTTAAGATGTTACCAATCAATGAGAGTGACTGAAAAGAGAAAGAAGACAAAGTGTGGTCTGAATTAGGTAGGGAGTAAGGAATAAGGAGCAGACGATGCTTTTTAATGAAATTGAAATGGGTTATGAGATATGTATAATTGATGGAACCCTTTTTGGGTGAGAATAGAAAGTAGGTGTAGAGAAAAGTGAAAGGGGAAGTGAAAGGTGAGAAGGAGAGACAAGAACACTCCGAGGAGAAGAGGTGTGGCAGCGAAGTGTACTCTTGAATCCAGAAGGGAAAGGAGTACGTACGAGCTTACAATTTAATTATTAATGCTTATAATCGCGAAGAAACCGGCGGCGGTGGTGAGCTTGTGTCGGTAGACGAGAGTGAAAGTAGCCGGAATCTAGTCACGACAAAAAAGTGTAGTAGTACACACAGAGAGAGAAGTCGAGAGAGTAGAGAAAGCTAGAGCAAAAGAGAGAGAATACAAGTTGAGTTATCCACACGGTGGGGGGCGGGGAGCAAGTGAAGGAGCGTGTTGCTGTTCGGATAAGGATAAAGAAGACACAATGCGAAGAAACCGAGAGTGGTAAGAATGCCCGTCGGTGAAAGACGAAGAGCGTATAAGAGACGAAGAGAGAAGCAGGAGAGGTAGCAGATACAGCAGCCGAGATCGCTTATGGCAGTATGTCCACCGTTCGTGTGGAGGTGAAGGTGCACAGGGTACCCTCTCGGAGTTTAGCTTCAACTTTACTCAACACATTCAGTTCATTCGTCGTCGTTGTCAGTGTCGTTGCTTACGATACACCCGCTATCTTTCGCTTACGCCGACGCCGTTACAAGTCTTTTGCAAGGACAGAGAGGCCTGAGAGTAAGGTTTTTGAATGAAAATGAGAGTGAAATTCATTATCGAATTCTAAAAGTAGACTAAGCTAGGTTCCGTGATTACATAATACTTGGCATCTAATCTCCCAATTTCCAGATCTTCTCAGGCTTATTCTTCCCTTCCCGCACCCTTTTTACCCGCGGCGTTCTTTCATACCCGAACGATCCAGTCTCTCCTTATCTCATATGAACATATGATCAACTTACTCAGAGCTCCAAGATTCCATATGATTTCGTTCATCAAACAATCTTTCACTGCCGTCCTATACACCATCATGACAATACACATATATACCTGTTAAATTTTGAACAAACTCTATCATACTCATTGTTGAGAAGATATAAAACCCTAAACGAAATTACATATTCGAACAACAATGCCAAACAATCACCAGGCACGGATGTTGATGATCCATCGAATACTTATTTGCATATTTCCTCGTTATAGGAATTCGAGAACCTTTCCGATACTTAGTGTGCTTGCTCTTGTTTTTCAAAGGCAGGATTATTATCATCAACTCATGAAATGTTCCGAAACGTATTCGCGGCTCCCGATTCTGTATAGGATGCGATCATGACACCTGCCATCCTCGAACACGATTGTATCGAGGACTAGCAAGGCAACTAGCCAATGGCCCAGGACGTATACTTAACTGAATGAAACAAGAACCACATGTTCCGTGATGTAGCGCTCTTTCATTCGTTGTGGCTGCATGTATGCATCACTGAGACATAGACAACGACATCAACTTGGACTTTTATTTCTCCTTCCCGAGTCTTACTGCCTACACACGCCTACTTATGTGTCTCTAATCCTTACTACTAATGACGTGAAGAATTTGTTCCATTTCCAACTCCTCTGTGTTTTTGAACCTGTCTCCAGTAGCTGACTTCTCGAAGGAGTTGAATGTATCGCCATTATCATCCTTTTGTTTAAGGCAAAAAATAATAATAATATGCATCCAGTACCTCAACCACTCTGTCTTATTTCCAGCTTAAATTAGTTAGATGCAATTTAAACTCGAGCTTACCCTTAGCTATTTGTATCCCCATGCCAACCTATAAAAAATCTACGTCTTTTATACTCCGAGCAAGAAATTCCAGCAACTCTGGTTTTTTCTTCTTCGATGAGTCCTCGATCACCGATCCCTTGATCCCCTATCTCTTCGGACTACCTTGACTAGATGGTTTTCAAATTGACAGCCTACCAAGTATGTTAAAGGCTGCGTAAACTATATCTTCAATCATAGATCGTTGCTAACAATGAATACAATAGTGCTGAAGGTACCAAAGTGATGTACAGTTGATACACAACCCATATCCTAAGCTTTCATCTTATAATTCCCTTTTCAAACTGTGTTAATGGGTTATTCAGGTTAAATCTATGTAATATTGTACCTACTTGCGTCTCCCCTGGCTGCTTGATCTAGTTTGATATTTGTTTCTACCCACTTGATCGCTTTTCAATAATAAAACCAACCATTTTTTCTCATATTCTCAAACTCCCCCTGTGACCCGCAACTCCTAGACTAGTGTTTCTAGTAGTTCTATCACCGTGCTTCAGTACCGCTGTACCGCTCGCGGTACCTGGCAAGCAAGGTATCTCGATCATTCGGGTGCCGCGCGTTACTTTCTGTCGCGCTGACTTTCCCCTTCTCACTGGCTTCTTTAGCCCCTCCGTCGCCTCCCCCGTCAGTGAATTGTTCTCTAGATTGTTTCAGGTTCGCTATTAGCTTATCAAACCTATTGAGTAGAAATAGTAATGGACCTATAGATCGTAGGAGTGGATCGCCAAGATTTTCAGAATATTAATCTGGAATTTTAGCCACAGATCGGGGGGTCGATCATGGTTGTACGCGTGAGTTCGGTACGAGTTTACATTTCGTGAGTAAGAAAGAAGAAGAAGACTGGGCTGGGGGGTAAAATAGACAAATGGAGAGCTAGAAGAATACATAGGGATCAGAAAGTCTTCGAGGGTCGAAGGGCGAGAACTACCTACTAATGATAAATTTTATCATAGGAGATTCGGTATTGGACCTCGGAGTTTATAGAATATACGTTGGATAATCATCTTTTAAGCTATGAAAGTCACGCAATTTGAACTCAACATCCCGAGTAGACAAAAAACACATCTAGGTAAGTTAAATGCTGTAGAGAACATGAAGATTATGCCTCACGGCTTCAATTCTTGCATCAGCGAGATATTTCTGGGGCATGGTGGTGCATCCAAGTGTAAAATACAGTAGTTGTGCTCCCATCTGACACTCTGCTCGCTTGATACCTATTTCGTCTATACTATCAAGCCGAGTAGGTATTTTTCGAAACGCTTTATAGTATTACCTCCCTCGATTTTTCAAAGAAAGTTTCAAGAAGAGAGACCTCAATACCAAGGACTCGGAGATTTCCTAGAGAGCTTTCTAACAATCTTCTACATAGCATGTACGTAGGCTACTATATATAAAGCATCTGCTGTATGCACACGATTTAAGCAATAGCCTAGAGACTGAAAGAAAAGAAGGGGGAACATTTTCGGGATATGGGGATTGTGATTTTCTTCTGATGATATCGATCTATATTTCAATTTCTTCTCTTCGCATCTTTTAAATTCCCGGCTACCTAACTTGCTTCTTACTGGCTACGAATACGCCTTAGTGTATAAAGTCAGACACCAATATCCATCATCTTCTTAAATCATGAATCATGATGCGAGGACACATTGAATGACAAAAGATATAATCATTATATCATTAATCACAATCTTGTAACTATGATATACAGACATATGGAAGCTCAGTTCTATTGACGCAATAAATCGGTTATCCCTACTTTCTTAAGAGCTGCTTCTAGGGCTTTAGAAAAAGTACCGGAAGGAATTAATTGAAGCCATCAAATCTGTGAGAATCATGCGTATGAAAATGTCTCACACTACAGTTTTATTTACCCACATTTTTCCTTATTTTTGAGTAGGTTTAAGAGAAAAGAAGGCCTATTTCAGTCTGTTCCGCATTACAATCATCATCTAGAGACCCCATCTATGCGGCCAGCTTCTAAACAACACTAGAACCCTCAAGCAGCACAAAAATGTCATAAGAACGAACAGAAGGAGTATAGAAGTAGTATCAACAGAAGAAATAAACAAAACTAGATACCCAATGAAAATCAAATTGTCCACTAGAAATATAAAAGAAAATGAGAAGAATCCAATACTTAATTGTCCATAGTGTCCATATTTCAGTATATGCAACATACAAGCTTAGTCTATCCTGACCTATCACACTATACTACTCCAAGGTAGCAAGCAGCTATTAAGTTAATGATAACCTTAAACTTTACCCTGCACGGGTACCATTTTTGTCGTGATCCCGACAATCGCGTCGTTCCCCGACACAGACTCAGGTTCTACAATAGCTACTTCACCCGTTGGTGCAGCGGTAGATGCAGCCGGAGTTATGTCCACAGCGGCCGTAACAGATCCTTCACCCTCCGACTCGGAGGCGATACTAGTGGAAGCGGCTGCATCCCCACTACTAGAAGTCTCTGCTGAGGTAGCGGAGGAAGAATCCGAGATAGAAGAAGCTACAGTAGTGGGATCGGCTGATGATGCTTTGACGATCTCTAAACCCGATTCAGCAGAGACGAGTGAAGCGGGGTCTACGCCTGGCGGAGAAACGGTAATGTTCAGGTCGTTTACTAGACCAGTCTCAATATCATATCTACCAATACACAGATGTAGTAGGTGATTAGTAAAGGGGTCAGATGTTGCTTTTATATTGTAGCAGACTCACACCCAACCGTGGATGAAGACCGCGATTGGTTCCACCTCTTCTTCAGCTCTCTTCTCATGAGGAGTGTTGCTGGAATTTTTAGCTGCTTCTGCTTCCTCAAATCTCTGATAGGCATTAAGAATGATTGAAGATCGAGCAATCTTAGCCACCTGGGCTTTCACGTTCTCTTCTACCAGTGCTCGGAAGGCTATGATACCGACATCAATGTCTATCGCTCTTAATGTGATAAGATATGAGGTATACCAGGCTCAGAGACATCAGGCTCTTCAACTATGGCACCATTTGCAGAGTTTGCCTCTCGAAATTGTACAATCTCCTCTCTATCTGAGGTCAGATACAACTGCCTGATCGGGTCTATCCATGCTTGTATCGTATTAGACGCTGCATCGATATTATTTTGGGGTGCACTCGCGATTGCAGCTGCTACACCGCCACATCCATAATGTCCCATTACCACAATCTATAAAAGATTCAAACCGTCATGACATTTGTTATTCAACGGAAAATGGAAGGTGATACGTGTAAGAGAGAGAAAAGAGCAAAAACTAACATGCTTGACGCCCAGCTCGGTGACACCGTAAGCAAGTACGGATTCCGAGTTTGGATCACTAGTGATGAACTGATTGGCAATGTTCCGCTGAGTGAAGAAAGTTCCTGGGTTGGCATTGAATATTGTTCCTTCACTTGTCCTATTCCAGCAATAAGTCACCCGATTGTCAGCGCATCACATTACACTGGTGACAAGAAAAAAGGATAAAATTACACGCACCTTGAATCGGAGCAGTCGTAGATTGCAAACTGAGGAGACTGACCCTCATCAGTAAGCTTTTTTAGTAGACCAGGTACGGTAGCTTCGATATTTTCCGCAAAAACTCTATTTGACTTGAATACTGCATTGATCTCAGGGAATATCCCCGCCCCCGCTTCTCCTTGGCGCGGATGTAAGTGAATAATGCCCTTTCCATGCGCTCGGGAGTGTAGATCGACAGGGTGCGCCGAGACGGCCAACGGGTTCAGGAAGAGAGCTAGTGAGGCAATTAATAAGTTCGTAGGCGAATGCATATTCTTGTATGATGGAACAACGAAAAGAGAGACAATATGGGAATATAATTAAAAAATGGGGAAAGAAAGTCTTGACAAGAGATTAGGGAATAATTTAAATGGTAATAGACTTGATCTTTAATCGAAGAGAAGAGAAAATATTTAACTCTTCCTGGACCAGCAGGCGTTTTCAGAAAGTGAAGGGGTAACAAAAGAGAAGAAGGGAGGCGATCCACACCTGTGAACGAAGAATAGAAAGAAAGGGTGGATTCTGGCTGGACACTCAAGCATAGCTCCTTAAAAGGGGTGTCCAAGTCCACTTTACACGAGTAATAAGTTGTTTGGTTGTCAATCTTGGCTTTCCTTGGCCATTTTATATCTTTCTATCTGTGTAGTCTGATGAGCGACAGTAAAAATGGATCATAACTGATATACACCGACACTAATCTGTTTAAGGGCCGCAGTACTCGAGCCTACATCAGTTTCTCGCCTTTCCACTCACTCTGTGGGGGACGGTGTATAGCAGAGGTAGTAAAAAAATGTTTCGCTTAGGTGTATTTTCAAATTTCACGCGAATTGGGCTTCTTAGCTACACACACATAGCAGGCACTGTTATCGCTACCGCCAAGAATGGATACGTTCGCTTATGCTTTTCAATAGCACCTTTCAATAGCTCATGAAGTCTACGAATTATGAAGGAGAGAACCGGTAAAGATAGAAAAGAAACAGGCTAAGGTAGTACTCTGGATGTATTTTTCCTAAAGTAAGAACCCAAGAGAAATATCCCTATTGGGTATACGAAGATGTTAGCACGATAAAACAGGGATATTCCGATCAACATCCAAAAGAGCCTTTTCCACTCACCCTAAGATTCTTTGTACGGTATGCACTACCACACAGAAAGTTTATGTAGTAAGAAGAGTTACAGTTTTAATTAATATGTAGGAGTTGGTGAAGACGGGTTCCCACGCGCTCTACCACAAACCTAGAGCTTACCCAGCCAGACTGTCAAATCTTTGGATAATACGGCGTACATGTACATGTTCATCACATGGGATTTTGCTCCACACCTTGTATATGTAGACTAGTTATTTTTCATCATACGATAATATAAGCTACTTCTGCATGACATGGAGACTCTTGATATATGCTCTTTTTTCTTGCATATAAAATAACAAACTTTACATAACAATGGCTGACTCCTTTTACCTTCTCGAACCCAAGATATATCTGCATCTGAGTTGCCAAAGTATAAAACAGGAAATTTATCAATGGATAGCGCTCTGAGACACCCCACACATCGATGAGATTCTTTCATATCGAGACTAGAAAACGTAAGGCATGGCTTTACTTGAGCCTCATCTTCAGGCATCTCGACTATCCCGATTGGAAGAAGGTTTTTGGGATCATACTTCCATTTTTCCCCAAATATTCTGAAGAACTTAAAGAGTTTAATATGAGCCATTGATTGTGAGATAGCATCGTCCACGAGTCTCCCGGATAGATCACCAGTGGTATAGAAATAGGTTAAGAGTTTTGAGATGCGAAAAATGTCATTTGCAGCATATCTTAGATCACAAGAGCGGAAAGGACGTGTAAACCATTTCTTGGGATAGTCTGAAAGGAGACATAAAACATCTTTAAAACTGCAAGAGAAGTCAACTCACCCTCTTTTCGAGGTACGTCTTTTATCTGGTGTTCTGTTAAAGCTTCATCCATGCGGCTCAGTGCATGCACACCTTGAACCTCAAGATTTTTGATGGCATATTCAGGGAAAGAAGGGCTTGCAAGGCGCTTGATATATTGACATCGAGACTCTCTTTTTAGCACTCTATGTCGGATGTCAACAACTTGGAGGTCAAGGAACGAGTTCAACGGTGTATGATATACAGTTAATAGCTTAGTATAGTCGACCTTCCCACCCCAACCAACTTTTATAAGTTTTGGGTCTGTTAGTAGACTTAGCAGAGTCCCTAAACCCCTGCCTTTATTTCTGAGACTGAGCATATCAAACAAGAATATCTCTTCTGCGTCTGAAGTTCCAAGTTGAATAAGCGATAGATCAGCAGCATCATTTCTGTGGCCTTCTGAATCGAAAAGGATAACTAAAGAGTCTCTAAGTCGTTTACAGGCATATTCAACTGAAGCTATATTGTCACATAGAAGATATGAGTGCTTTTTTGGGTACAAACTCAGAGCATAACTCCTTTTGTTTGATGGAATTGACCTTTCATACGGAGCCAACGAGCTTCTTCCAGATATTTTGATATAGTTTCTTACTTGCGAAAGTCTCATCCTTGGTGCTCTTCGGTTGGTAGATAGTAGAGTAGACAAGGGTGAAGATTAAAGAGATAGTGTTAAAATGTGTTAATTTCGTGGCGCCATGCCACAAGTATAAAACACTTGGGCATCATACCATCATTAATGAAGCAAAGTAGACCATTAATGTACAGAGCAGGAAGTTGTATGTTCTTCGTGTACACTTATATCAAAGAGAGCAAAGTATGGACGAAGAGAAACCATCAGCAAATATCATAGTAATCCCAAAAACTGTCTAACTGTTGATGATAGTGGTGATTATTATCAAACTGGTCATTTGAGTTTGCAAATCCGCGTTGTTTTACTTTGTTTTGGAAGACGCGTCTATGTTACTGGGCACGCGTTGAAAGAATCGCCAAACCGTTCATTTGATCTTTGTGCGACTTTACACTTCTTCAAAAGATGTCAGACCTCCCTAATCTTTTGCTAGCTTCTCTAAACCCAGCTACTCGCAAACAGGCGGAACAAAATCTTTCCTTACTTTCCGTCCAGACTGGTTTCCTTCAAGCCATTCTCGAACTTGTCCTTAGTCCAACTCAGGATCGATCGGTCCGATTGTCAGCCAGTGTATACCTAAAAAATACTGTCAAAAGGAGATGGGAAGATGTAGGGAAAGTCCTGATTCGGATTATCCATATACTGACATCTTTTAGGATGAACCTATCATTCCAGACACTGAAAAACAGCAGCTGCGATCACTGCTTGTTCCTGCGATGATCTCTCTATCATCCCCAGCAGACAGGAGCTTGAGGACACAGGTAGCTGAAACGGTCTCAATTGTGGCTGGATACGACTTCCCGGAGCGCTGGAATACGCTTATTGAGGTTCGTCATATTCACTTCCCTGTGTGTATGCGCAATTAACACATGAAGCAGAACTTAGTATCTGCCCTCAAACCTTCACCGGATGCATACGCAACAAATCTATCCGTACTGGAAACTGCTCACTCAATATTCGGTCGATGGAGATCAGAAGTGCGATCGAATGAACTATTTACTATCATAAACTACGTCCTTTCTCAATTTGTGGACCCGTTTCTTCAAGTTTTGAGATTCACGGGAGGTTTACTACTTGACAGTCCTTTACCTCCAAAGCAGGATGCGGAAACTCTTGCGCAATGTATGGTTGTACTCATCAACCTGTACTATGATCTAGCTTGCCAGGACCTACCCCCAGCTCTCGAGGATAATCATGCGGAGTTCTTTTCCCGAGATAATGGATTATTCGTGAGACTTCTTGCATGGGATCCTCCCGAACTCCAGACTGACGAGGATGAGGCGACAGCTAGTCAACCCACACAAATAAAAACGGCAATCTTCGAGCTTGCAGAATCCTATACACACCGATATCCAGAACAACTCATTGCAACGTCAAGTGTTGAGTCATTTATTCAAGCTTTATGGGCTCTACTTGGGGGTGGGCAGCGTACTGGGCTTGCTTTTGATGGACTCGTCTCACAAGCACTTCGTTTTTTAAGTACGGCGATACGTTCTGGAAACTACAATTCCATATTTGAAAGCCGAGAAACGATTGCGGGCCTTATCGAAGGGGTTGTAATGCCAAATGTTCACCTGCGAGATCATGAAGTTGAGCAATTTGAAGATGACCCTCTTGAATACGTCCGATTAGACCTATCATTTGCGAATGCGAGTGCCGCTACAAATATCGGTGGCCTAACCGCAGAAGGCACGACGCGCCGTCAAGCTGCCGCAGACGTATTGCGTGCCCTCGTATCGAGTGGATTCGAGACTCACACCACTGAAGTGGTTCTGGGTTGGGTTGGCCAAGGTTTACAGGCGTACTCCTCTGATCCAAAAGGAGAAAATACATGGAAGCATAAAGATGAGAGTGTTTATCTGCTTACTGCTGTTGCAACTCGTGGGGCAACTTCTCAGGTACGCAGGAAAAGTAACTACATAGGCTGGATTTAGGTTGTTAATTTTACACAGCAAGGAGTAACAAGCACAAATGCTCTTGTTGATGTTGTGCAATTCTTCTCACAACATGTTTTCGAGGATCTCGAGGCACAAGCAGATTCTGTACATCCTATTTTACAGGTTGATGCAATTCGTTTCCTTTATTCTTTCCGTAATCAAGTGAGACTCTCATTTTAGCCAATGATTTCCGATTTTGCTGATACATCTAGTAGCTCACGAAGGAGCAATTAATATCTGTTCTCCCACTTTTGCTTCGCCATCTTGGATCGGCAAACTATGTTTGTTACACATATGCAGCGATTACTATTGAACGGATCCTATTCATAAAACGAGGAACAGCACTTCTGTGCGTAACATAAACCGCATTGTCTTATATTTGATTGACAATAGATTAAGCTTCAACCAGGAAGACATACGGGAACTTGCACCTTCGATCATTCACTCTGTGTTAACCAAGATAGAGGCAGGAGGTACCCCAGAAAAGATTGCAGAAAATGATTTCCTCATGAAATGCAAGTCTTTGATTTTACTCTTATTTTTTACTTTGCTAAGAAAGTCTTTTTCAGGCGCTATGCGAGTTATCTTTACAGCTCGAACAACACTAGCTCCAAATTATGAGCCATTACTTCGACGATTGATAAATATTCTAGGAGCTATCGCTAAAAATCCGAGTAACCCAAATTTTGACCAGTACATTTTCGAAAGTATCTCTGCACTCATCCGGTATGCAATTACTCTAGACAATCTTGACCACTTTTCAGCTCCTAATCTGGATAAAAAGATTCACCGTAAGCGCTTCTCCACAAAGCCTAACAACGTTTGAGCAGGGACTATTCGGCCCGTTCACGGTTATCCTGCAGCAAGACATTGACCGTAAGCGGTATATGGTTATGTATTCTTCGGCATCTAATCGACCCCTGCAGAGTTTATTCCGTACACCTTTCAGATACTCTCACAAATGCTCGAACTACACCAAGGTGAACTACCAAACGAGTATCGATCCCTTCTTCCATTCCTTCTTCAGCCAGCTAGTTGGGCACAAAAGGGCAGCATCCCCGGCCTAGTGAGGCTACTAAAGGCATTCCTCCGACGAGATAAAGACCAACTGGCTAGCTCCGGACAATTTACAAGTGTTCTTGCGGTCGTACAACAAAAACTTATTCCTTCCAAAGTTAATGATGTATGGGGCTTTGAGCTGCTACAATCACTAGTTCAATACATACCAGCATCTGCGTTGAACCAATACATGAAGAGCATCGTGACAATGCTGTTGACACGACTACAAACTGCACGCACTGACAACTATGCGTACTACCTCGTTTATTTCTTCATGTTCACTATGGCTATCGGCGCCGAAGGATTGAGCCCAGATTTTCTTGTTGGTGCAGTGGAGCAAGTGCAACCTCAGTAAGATTGTATTCTAGTTCCATCTTCTTATCTCAGAATTAACTCCAACTTAGGCTGTGGTCTCAACTACTTAAAAATGTTGTTGGTCCCCAGTTAAGCAAAATGTTACCAAAAGACCGTAAGGTGGTCATCGTAGGCCTAACCAAGTTACTCATCCAAAGTAATATCATGCTCTCCGAGCCAGCCGTCTCAGAATGGCCAAGTATATTCTCAGAACTTGCTGGGCTTTTTACCCAGTCCAAGCATCTGCAAAGTGCACAGTCTACCGTAGCTGAAGATCCAGATGAGGTTCTACGTTCCCTAGACTTCGAAGAGCAGGGTGCCGGTTACCAAGCCGCCTACTCCAAATTGGCTGCTAGTGAATCTGAACCGGAGGATCCTGTGTCATCAATTACAGATATTCGAGCCTTTGTGGGAGAAAATTTCTCGGAGGCGGTCGCAGTTAACCCACGTATACATAGTCTTATTGAGAGTTCCACGATGGGTTCTGCGAGTCCAATAACCTCGGGATTTGTTCAGAATCTTGTATCCTCGGGATACCAGCTATAGATAGTATCAATTGAATACTGGGATCATTTCTGTTTTTTACCATAAAAATTATATTGTCTGAGAAACAAAGGGGGTACCAAAGTATTGCCAATAACGTTTACTAACCGCTTACATACCTACTCGCTTATGTACACATTGTACACACTACTATTTTTACAATATCAAAGGTCTGCCTGTTCATCATTACACCTTTTCATCTTTTCAACCAAAACCATAAACACGTCGAAGACATAATCCCGCATTGAGAATACCGGAGAGCATAGCCCAGATCAGATACGAAATAACTCATCGTTGTAAGTGCCTCAAAATTGCTTCGAAAAAAAGTATTCTAGCCCAAGAAACTACAGGATCGGAGTTATTAGGTATCTTTCGGGGTAGCTTCGTCTTCTCAAATCTTCCATCCGCTACAAATACATCTCAGCAAAGCAGAAAATATAGAATGTATGAACTATGGATACCCTTGAGAAACCAATTGAATCTTAACGCCTACTAAATAAGTCTAAATAAAGCGGCGTGAGTGTCTTCACCCTATGTGAACACCTGCTTTTTCTGAATGTCAAGCTTTATGTAGCGCGGCGAGAGAAGCTCTGGGCCGTGACGCTGGGACTTTTCAAAGAATTATTCTCCGGTATTGTCATCAACCCTCAAGCGTTATATAAGTACCCCCAGGAGCAAGGAAGCCCCCTTCATCTAACAGATCCCACTGAAACCTGGATGAATAACCCTTTGATTCATGACTCTTTCACCGCATTAGAGCGGCTGTTCGCAACTCGATGCATTAACGGTAAGCTACTTTATATTATACTATTGATTAACTTATAAATATCCCACTACATCCTCTGAACTCCATTTGTTCCTTCTTGAAACAGTTGCGGCTACGGCGCTTCTTATCTACGACACACTTCTATGTCTCTTCGATGAGTTTCACTTTGTCTGGGAGCCACTTTTTAACGGACAAGACTCAAATTCTCGCGCCAAATACACAAAAATGCTTTACATTTTGTCTCGGTACTTGATGATTGCAACATGTATAATGTCTCTATTGAGTAAGCCCTGGCTTTCAGCAACACATCTGCAACTAGTTGATTGGGATAAAAATGAAGCGACGTTACCCCTTTTTGCACAAGATACCAAATGGGTTAGTCAAAAAAATAAGAATCACTCAGTTGTATCTTTACAACAATTTCTTCAATTTAGTGGGCATTTTCCCTAAAGTCGTAGACTAAACATCACAGCGTCCCGTACGTTTCTGTAATTATCTAGGTGTCAAAATACTACTCTTGCGACAGGAATCGCGGACATAATACTGGAAACTATCGCTTCAGGTATTGAGCTAGAAAGTAAGGTTGACACATAACTGAAACCAGTTCAGGTGTCGTCTTTTATCGGCTTCACACTCTTTGGGATTTTAGTCGTCGAGGGAAAATAGCGTGGATCTGTACTTTCTTACTAGGGAAGTCAGTTGTATGGTGTTTTACATTTGTAAACATGGCCCGAATCGTGGGTTAGTTTGATCTAGCTAATTACATAGTAACAAGAAAACTCACTAAGGGCCTGAAAATAGGTAGTATATCTTATATTGATATTGGAGCTATTCGGCTATGTACCACATCAGAGGCTTCTCGTAAGGTCCTCGGAGTCTGGGTGCCTGATGTAAGCTTCCATGACAGTCCCATCTATTCCAATCCCGAATTTAGTTTACTAGGTATTGCTTGATGCAATTCTTATATCATTTTTCGTTCTAAACGCACTATCGAAACCAAGGCTTGAAAGCCAGCGCTTGATGGCTTTGATATACAACGATGGTCTACAGTTTTTTATGGTATGGAATCTGATATTTATCAACTGATATAGTATCTCAACTGATATACTCTATGTACCTAGACGATCATATGTGAGCCTCTATCAAAGGGTTTAATGAGTTTGCTTGAATGGCTTGTTGTTAGGTATGCACATAATAAACGTCTCTTTCACTGCAACCGGGAATGTTACAGTATTCTATATCTGGATGATGTAGGTCGGCTTGCCTTCTTCTCAAGCTCGATTTAGCTCATCTGATTATGATCTCAGATTCTCCGGTGCAATGGTCACTACCGTGTCGTCCCGTGTTTTCTTGAGCTTATTCCAAGAGAAACATAGACATCTCATCTCTACCCGACTGAAGGCAGGAATTGTTATCAATGGTCAGACTCCTACCAAGCCCCCGTTTTCTGTGGCTATTCAGGAATCGCCTTCACACTCCCGAGTCGAATCACGTTGGTATTAATAACTCTTGTACTGGTGTCAGTACTTCTAATGATAACGGTCCCCTATGAAAGATATAGAGGGATGTTTATTTTCGTTCGAGGGCTAAGGTGGATGTGCTGTTTAGGCCAGTTAAAAAAATACATAATTGAAGTTTTGCGAATAAAATCAACCGTCTGGTACACAATAATCTTGTATCTTATTGTGTGAAAAATCAGAGTCTGGATGGATTGAATTCTGTCAGAACATGCTTCCTCGTAACCATTGTATTGGTCTCGGTTGATCTCACCCTAGCCGCTCGTTGAGGGTTATATTGGATCCTATTCAAGGCTACAATTATAGGATATTGGTATTCTTTTAAACCGCCAGTGCAAGCTGGTAGGCCTGTTCTAATAAAACCCCCCTCTCCTTGTCTCCACCAATTTTGAGTATACCATGGATATCAATGCCAGCATGAAAGAAATCGATCAAAGTCTTTACCACCTCTTTGTTAATCAATGCATACTTAGCAAGTTCACATTCCCATCGTGAATGTATATATACTAATATCCCAATTTGTTGCAAAAGTTTCGGCAACGTCGGTTCTCGCTTATGATACTCTTCTCTGTTTTCCGGACGAGATTCATCTCGTCTGGTCACAATTCTTTCAAAAAAATTTCAAAAAAAGGAAGTCATCATTCATGGAGTACTTATATGTCTCTTCTCGATACCTCATGCTTGCTGTCTGTATATTGGCCCTCAACAGTATGACTTTTTGATCCCTTGGGTGCTTAATATTCGCTGATAATTTTCGAAGTGACAATACCATTGTATGAGCTAGACAAATTATGGGTTGGTCATCACTCTCTGTATAGCTCTTAGCCAAACGCTCATTTTTCTCTACTACAGTTGGTATCGAAATTTCACTCGTTTCTTAAGCATCGAACCGATGATCCCTGTCAAGGTGCCGAAAAGCCACAATTGTTACGGGAGTTCTTGATATAATCTTAGAGTCAATTTCATCAGGTATACATAAACATTAGTCATTATACCTAAAGGCTGCATATAATTTTATTTTATATCAAGGAGTCGTTTTTTACAAACTATATCTCCTTTGGGGTTTTGGGAATAAGGGAAAGCTAACTCTCTGTACGATATTCGTAGCTGGGAAGGCTATTGTTTGGTCATTAACTTTCTTTAATACCGCGATCATTGATAGTAAGGAATCCATTCTTATTTCATTCTTATTTCAGATTTAAAATTTCTGATTTGAAATTGATGGTTGACAAGTTCTGCTTTTTTTTGGATATCAGCTAAAGTCGTGTCTTTCAACTTTGGGCATATCCGTGGATGCACGACCTTTGATTTTCCACGCCTTGCGTTAGGTATTTGGACTTCTGATGTATTAATAATAATCAATAGTTGTTATTACTACTGCTGACCATGCTGTGACAAATTAGGTGGTTCTAGACATCGTGCTCGTGACTTGTTTTATCTACAATGCCCTTTCAAGACCCCGTTTAGAGAAGGAGCGATTAATGAAAATCTTTTATCGAGATGGGTTGCAATTCTCCTTGGTAAGAAACTGATCTTGGTGTATTCCGGATGGTATCGAATAACATACTTGCTTATTTACAGGTGATCATAAGTGAGTCTGGGCCTATTATACTACAGTGCTCGTTGATATTTACCACATATGCTTACTTTAGCTATGCGTATAATCAATGTTGTGTTCACCGCAATTGATGATGGAACATTATTCTACATATGGACTATGTTTGTATACTTTTTATCGTAATTTGTCTCAGGAATCAGCTTTGCTGACAGGCTTAATAAGTCCATCAGGTGCTATAGTCACGATGAGTTCTTCTCGAGTTTTTTTAGGTTTATTCCGTGACAAGAATGAAATTGAAGGTAATCCTAGATTACTACATGATTATTTTAGAAAAAAACAACAGAAATCCATTATGTGTTACTACTTTTCAGCTAAGATGCCTTTGATTACGCTCCACACACGATATGATCAGAGCTATCCTCTGGATTCAACAGATGAATCATGCTGGTTTGCTCTATTACTATAGCTCAGCTTACGTCAATGCAACTCATTCTGATCTATAGGTTTTGATCCCCAATAGTGCTGACAAGGACCAAGGTATTTAAACTTGACATGAGTATCATGCTCCAATGATAATAACTCGATGTTTTAAATTTAATAATCAACTCTTGGTGACTAGAAGCACTAAATTAGTTTTAAAGTGCTTTCATATTTCACCTAAATCTCATAATTATCCGTATATGTACACGTAAATAAGTAATAGTATATAACATCTAAGTATTCTCTTAAATTGTGTTCGCTCAAGCTTTATAAATTGCTACCTGCTATCAAACAAATATACTACATTTAGTAGCAAGTCAACCACATGTGTATCTACTCAGAAATCATCTTGTACAATTCGAGCATCATTTCAATCAACTAAGAGCTGAAAACAGGGAATTCGCTAATTCTCAACTTGGTGGCCTAGAGTAATCGTCAGATGGGTGTTACATGGTTTTTGAGAGTAAGATGATTGTATACTTACACCTAATGGCCATAAGGTGATTTGGGTAACATTTCCTACACAAGACGGACTCTCTGGGGGTCACTAGCAAATGTATCACCTGCAATTGTCCAGTCAATGATGCAGGCAGAAACACTAATCGTATTCGGCGGGAGGCCGGTGTCAAAGATAGGCGAAGGTAGGATTCCGCCTTCGGGAGTGCCAGGGTTGAATTCGAGTGTGCTAGGATCGATGGCATATTGCCAGGAGTCTGTTGCTTCAAACTGTAGGTCGACAGCTCGCGGTTCATCAGCATTCTGAGCTAATACAGTTTGATTCCGTGGGATGTCATATGCGTAGTTAAGTGGCCCGCGGTGCACAGCTATGGAGTTATTTGGCCGACTTTCTGTTTTGAGTTGTCAGTATTCGTAGTACTGAGATATAAAGTAGCATGTCATACCAATGGTTATTTCGGAAGGCAGGTCAAGCACAAAACTAGATTTCCCTGCAGGAAGTTCAATAGCTGCAAGCCCATTAGACCCTGCCTTGATACTCTTGGCTGCTTCACCTCCAAGCGAGATAGTAGCTTCCGAAACCCAACTTGGAATGCGTACGTAGTACGTAAAAGACTTATCAGCTGTAACGGTTACATTCACAGTGTCACTAAAGGGATATAATGTATCAACTTGTGCTGAAACGCTATTATTCTCAGCCAGGACAGTATTTGCAATCAGTGGTCCGAGATATACTTGAACAAGAGATGCTTTATCCGCAGTGGTAACAAATGAGTTTGTGACAAACTTTGGGAATCCTTGCCCATGATTGACGGTACAACAACTAACGAAAGTAAGCTTTCGGATTACTACTGTTATTAGAGAAGAGAACATACGGGTAATTGGGTTCGAGACCAAAAACATTAGAGTATGGTCCATCATTCACAAATGGGTTTCTATTTATAGGATTATCAGGTACTGAAGAGTCATTTATAGCGTAATTACGACACGGCTTACGGCGACATATTCTGAGCAGCAATCTGATTTTGTTCCTGTAGGTACTGACGAGACCACATGTCTATCAATAAATTTCTTCAGAGCCTGTGAGTTTGTAGCTTAACATATAAAACTCACTGCCTGTCAGGGTAGCCGGAAGGGCGTTATAAGTAATCCTTTCAACCTAAGCTATATTAGCCATCAGTCAGATCAAGCAAGGAAGAGTATGACTAACTCGGTCCGCATATTTACTATCTCCTGAGACTTGATAAAGGTATGACCCTCTATGCGCAAAGGTAAGCTACAAATCACAGATTGGTAGATATTTGGTAACATACGAAAACATTGTTTCCTTGGTCCAATTGATTAGAGTATATACTATTAAGAATCAATTACAAACTTACTACGACCAGACAAAGCTCGGTTCTGGGATCACATTAATATGAGGTACTTTCTGATAGCATGAGTTCTTACCCTCTAATAGCTTCTAACCCCGCTAAGTACTCATCTGCTGCAAAAATTCCGGAGGGACGTCCATGGTATTGGAACAGCAAGTCCCAGCCCTCGCTTGCGCGATCAAGATCTAGACTTGATAACTCAAAAAAAGTAATCTACATATAAATCCAGAGTACATACCAGATTGATTATGAGTAAATCTGTAAGTTGAAGGTAGAGCTTTCAATCCTTCAGCCATATTTACACCGTGCCAAGTCTTCGGGTACTGTTAGAGAGGTGTAGAGAAAAAGATGAAGTCCTTGGCGTACCAGTACTGGGAATGGATTGCGCAGATTGTCAACGGCGACAGTAGGGAAGTACTGAATCAAATGAGTATACAAACAACCCCCAGAAGCGAGTGCATACCTCTTTGCTGAAGACATCTGCAAGTAAAACATGTCAGTTTAAGCGCTACACTAACAGTAAACCCATACCTTCCCAAGGGTCCCCGGTAGCCTTAAGAAGCTCCATAGTCTCGATTAAGAGCTCTTCGTTACCATTCGGATAATTATCATAAAGCCTATGGTTATAAATATTAGAATCAAAGAAAAGTATAATCTAGAATCACTAATTACCATTGAAGGGCAATTACAAAATCTTCCCATCGAGTACGCGTCCAGTCCTCCAGTCCTTCACCATTCTTCAGCATTGTATTAGAGAGAGTAACAAACTTATATAAGGCAGGGACAACACGATCAACGAGGGTGGTATTATATTCCATCATCTGAATGGCACCAAATAGATAAGGATAACTGTAAATCAAGTTATTAATGTTGTTTGATCAGTATAGATAGGACTAACCGTCCCCATAGATATCGAGGCTTATTAGAATTGAACACCTCCGGTCCAAGCCATCCACTTTCGTCTTGGTTGTCAAGAACGAAGTTAAGGAAATTTAGTGTTCGAGCTTGTATATCGGCGGAATCGACAAGCACCGCATTAGGAACCATAGCGTTCTGTGTTCAGCAGTATATACATTTTATTTACGAGATCTATAGCAAACATCTATTTTTCATCATACTTACAAACCAGTAGCTCCCAGCTGTATCACATCAGTAGATACCCTTCAATTTATGAGGCTAGTACACACCTTCTTCTAAGCTTGAATAATACGAGTCGCCACCTACAAGATATATATCAGAGTAGGGAAAAAAGGAGAAAGTGCTTAGTGCTCACCAAGCCAGTCTGTTTGTGAAACACTGATATAAGGAAGAAATTAGTATATCGTGGGAGAAAGTAGATGTGGACGCACTAATGGTAGAATTCATGTTCATGCCCCAGAGTCCATTCGTCTGTACCATAAGCTACCAGAATGCATCAGCTTATCATCATAAATGACACATCTTGAATATCCACCTGATCATATAACCACCCATTTGGCTTGATTGCACCCAAAGGAAGACTCAAAAACCTTTTCTGCGCAACTACGCGAATGATCGTGATGAGCTTCGTTGGAGTCATAAAGCAAAGCGATAAACTCACGGCCAGACTGAGAGCGTCCACTACTTGAAAGGCCCAAGATAACATACAAACACGTTATGATAGAACTCCACATGTGTAGAATACAAGTATTGATGTTGTTCACCAGATGCATTGATGTCGTCTATATATCCTCTAGCAGTGCAGAGTGAGCGGCCCGCTGAAAGGCAGAAGACACCTTATCCATGCGAAACGAAACATGAGATGTGACAGGTGATGGTGGAAGAAGATTTCTGTAAGCATACACATAATGTGATGTGGCCATTTAAGAGAAGCTAGAGGATGGCAAATACATGTGGAAAGCGGAGCCGACTTATCGCATCCGAGTTTCATCCATATGAGTTCTCGCGTTTTTGGAACCTGATCATTCATTTCCTTGATTCTGTATACTATCAGCAAACTTAACAGAACTATAGCTATCTGAGTTGGTTAATTGTAACTGTATACACTGATAGTTGCAAGTATGAATTACAGTGTTTATTAATAACGTTAGTCACAAAACACGGCCTGTGCTAAGAATGCTAAGTTACATCTCTTCACCCCTGTACTTGTCTACCGATACGATGACATGCATATTCAAGTTTTACACAGTCTCAATCAAAGAAATGATTAGTAAGTGACTATTAGCTACCGATTTACTGAATTATTGATCGAGCACCATATATTTGACAGCAAAGCGTTGGTAACCAGTAATTGATTACAATAGATAATTGTGAACATGATACTTATACAAACATATATCACAATGTGTGTCTGATGTTAATTTTTGACTTTATATTTACATGTAACTTATATTTCCTACTACTCGCGAACACGCAGAATCATGCAATATCCTGATCTCTTCAACAAACCTGGGATATCGTCTGTAGGTCTACAAACATAACGACGCAAATTTTTGGGAATCCAAAATGCATGATCGTTCCCTTTAACCTTAACCCAGCCATCATCTCCCGTCTTCCACTCTGAATCCTTAACATCCTGAGAAGGCTCAATCAATTTAGATGAAGTATCAGTCCACGATCGTTCGATGAACTTATGTCCTTTGAGATCTGTACTCCGCTGGTTAACATCCCAGATCCTGACTGTGTTATCAAACGAGCCTGAGACAACTCGAGTACCATCAGATGAGAAAGCAACAGAGGTAACTCGGCGTTCGTGACCTTCGAAGGTGACAAGAAGGTTTCCATTTTTAGCATCCCAGATCCTAACAGTTTTATCGTCCGAGCCTGAAACGACGTGTATGCCATCAGCAGAAAAAGCCACAGTCCCGACCCAGTGTGTATGCCCTTCAAGCGTGGAAAGAATATCCCCATTACAAGCATCCCATATACTGACAGTGTTATCGAACAAGCCTGTGGCAACACGGGTACCATCAGGAGAAAGAGCCAAGGAGCAGACCCCGCGTGAGTGCGTTCTGAACGTGGAAAATAGCCTTCCACCCTTAGCATCCCGACTCCTGATAATTCTATCACTCAAGCCTGAGACAAAGCGGGATCCATCAACAGAGAAAGCCACAGAGCAGATCCCCAAAGAATACTTTTTGAATGTAGAAAATAGGCTCCCACCCTTTGTATCCCAAACACTAATACTTTTGTCACTCGAGCCCGAGATGATACAGGAACCATCAGCAGAGAAAGCCACGGAACCTACCCAATGCGTGTGTCCTTCAAAAGTAGAAAGAAGATTTCCATTACTAGTATCCCATATTCTGACAGTTTCATCATCGGAACCCGAGACAACACGGGTACCATCGGGAGAAAAAGCGACAGACCGAACGTAGCTTGAATGCCCGAAAAAAGGCCTATACCCCTTCTCTTCAATCTGCAAGATGGTTATGACACTACTCTGATAATGATCCGCAACATACGAACGCCCCTTTTCGATTTGTAGCATAGACCGATATACTTCAACTGCACAAGACGAGATACACTCAGAGTACTTCACTGCAAGATTATAAGCATCTTGTAAAAAGATACCCAGTTGTATATCATGTTCCTAAGCTGCTATTAGCAAGAGGTCCTTAAAGTCATCGCCATATCAAAAGCACACACCGATATCCATGAAACTGCCTTAAGTAAAGCAGGTCCTATTGAATCATATTTACCAATTAAGCTCATCACTTCAATCCAAATAAGAAGCTTCTCATGTGCAAAACGTGTAAGATTGGCATGACTCGCATTCGAATATGGTGCACTAGACAAGGCATCCGACCATGACAAACAGGCTGCTCTCAAATAGGGAGATATATTCTCTTCGAGAGTATTTTGCAAGTTCGTTATATGCTTGTTCAATACTTGAAGATGTTTTTGTCCCCTGACAATACTCTTCAACTTGATATTTATCAACATCAAGTTCCAGGGTACACGCCCCTGTATCCATAGTTAGAAGGCATGGCCACGTTCAAAAGCATTAACCAACGTACATAGTCATACAGAGGTCCAGACCGGTGTTTGCCCTCTTTTGCATCTTTGTTATAAGAAACGTAGTATCCTAAGGGTACTTTGGTATGGTCTCTAGCAACCATATAATCCTCCAGATCTCTCACATCCCAAAGTACAATATGAGTATCATCAGGGTTAGTAGGTAATGCTTCTATAGTCTCATTATTCTCACTATTGTCGGAGATAAGGAAGCGGTAGTTGTAGGGGATATCAGAAAAAAGACCTTTCCTAAAGAGCCCCAATACATCATCATTCAACCCATCGAGAATAATGATCACAGAGCCACGAACAGTATTCTCGGCTTCTTTAAGAGGTTGTAGAAGAAATTCCCTGAACTGTGTCTCGACGGATAGTTCTCCGTGACAACGCTTCACATTATCTGTGATTGTACGAGCAAGACTCGAATCGAAGTTTGCGAGTTTGAAAGCAATAGTTCGGATGATGGAACCTGGGCTATGAGAGTGATCGTCAAAGTGAAGATATGCACCCAACATAGAAATGCTGTTAAAGTATTCAGCGAGGGTGAAGCTGATAGTACTTTTCCCACTCCCATGTGGCCCATGCAGCCAGATGATATTGTTCTTTGAGGTTGACATCAAGAGCTCCTTGATATCAGAAACAACGTCATGACATGTGCTCGGGTCACACTGTTTCATGTGTGATGCATCAAATTTGATAGGTTCAAGTTTGTTCGCTAGATCTAGAATCAGTGATATCAGAGTCCACGGCTTTTGCAATAAAACGAAGAACCCACACATCATATCGATTTCATCTGATATATGTGAAACGATCAGTGCAATATTCGTAGTCGTTGTTAACTCAAACTGATTTCTCAAGTGTGTCAATGCAGTCCGGAACAATAGTATTTTATCATAACCGTTCACGAGCACCATACGTTCTGCATTATGGTAAGTTCTTGCAAACATGCGGATTACCGTTTTGGGCAGTACGCACCATGGAATTTAAGACCCATGTAATCTCGAATGAACTCACAGCATACGGTAATCTGTTTCAGTACTAGGATGATCACTGTTTCAAGACGAGTAAACTTCTCGTTGATGCTTCTAATTTCCAAGACACAGTCGAGAGTTATTGCCATGTCCTCGACTAGGTTGACTACTTCTGCATCTGCTTTCAACTGTTTTGAAATCGCCTATAATTATCGTAAGCAATGGTGTGTTATGAATGCAAGGAACGTTACCTCGAAGAAACTTTTTGCAACTTGCCATGCTGCGTCTGCATATGGATGGATCTATTGGTAATCAGCGATCCATCTGTTACTCTATCTTAGGAGAATAATACCTGTGATATCTTGTCTATAATTTTTACAAATGTGTCCAGTTTCATCACTAGATCTCCTAAGGATGAATACAAATCGTTCTGCCAAGATATTAGTGACAATGTTCTCTCTGTCACTTCGACGAGACGATATGATGTCTTAGCATTATGAGAAACAATCATGTTGGTTTCTTCCATCAATCGCATGTAGTCACAAATGTCGCAATGGATGGTGATCGTTCCAGATACCGAGTCGTCTGTCGTTACTAGATCAAGTTTGACTGTAGCAAATACTTAGTTACCATTTCAATACAAGATATTTTATCGATACCTTCTCCATCTTCCGTTTTCATCCTAAGGACTCCAAGAGCAATCTCTAATCGACCAATGTCTATATCAGATAGTACAGAGGATTCGTGCCTAGCAGTAATCTTGAGTTTCATTTCTCCAGCTGACGGTGTCCTATATGTCACGGTAGTCCAGTTGAACATTAGTAGTTACTATGTGCTATTGGAAGCTTACATATAGATGACGAATTGGTTATCACTTAAAGTGGGAGATAGACCCTCCTCAATTGCATTTATTTCCTTCATCTCTCCCCCGTACTCCATTACCACGTATAAGTTTGGTGCATTCCTCCTGCTTCGCCTCACTTGCTTCCATGACTGTTCGTTTATCGTAACGCTTTTCACTTACAAAACAGTTAAGTATAAGTTTAGTGGTAATCAAAACAAGCGCACCCTGCAAGAAGTAGTCTGGTCTAGTAGAGATGAGATCCCGCCAGAGCATCCTATTACGCCGAGTAAGCTAGTGATAGACCTTGTCTTATCTATCACACCCTCCGTTCGAATTTATATGGAAATACAAATATCACTGGGTCAATCCCTGTGATTCTAAGTCACTGCTAGTCTCTATTAATAGACAGAAGAGTGGAGTAAGTGACAAACCTGAAACGACAACGGTCTGAATATTAATTAGTGAGTACATACTTGGTAACTCACTGCCTCACCATATACTAGTTACTTGTTTACATTCCAACGCACATATCTAGTGATTCACCATCAAAATTTGTTTTCATGACCATGATCGTAACCTAGTGCTTCAAAGCATATGCGATATTATGTTGCATCATCTCCAGCTCTAAACTCCAGATTTATTATTCATCGTCATTCCAAGTTTTGTTTACCACTGTTACACAGCCTAGATCTAAGAATCACCGGAAGTAAACCTGGAGGCGAATATGTACGTCAAGCAACACAGATATGATGATATTGTGTAAATCTAACCAAATCGAGCAGTTCTTATAAAGAGACCTGATGTGTGTCATGGCTTTTCATAGGAGAAAAGAAGACATACTCATGTTAAAGGAACTGGACAACTAAACCTACGGTTGATAGTGCGCAACCATCAAACCAAGTATCCACGATCAGAATCAGCTCGGCATTTGTTTGTACCCGTACGGTGAGTTAAAAAAAGTAACGATATGTCCAAGACTAGATAGTAAATTGCATGTAAGGATGTTGTTTGAGAGTATAGGATAACCAGTTACAAACATAAGTTTCTGCGATATATCCAAATTGATCAGTTTGAGCTGGGAGTTCCCAACGGAAACAGAGATAAAGCCATTGCAGAGGCAGTGACCAAACCCTAATTATGCCCAAAAACTCGATTTAGTCTATCTTCCTCGATCCTCACTATATTAGATTCGACAGGTCATGATTATTTCCCAGCGGTGAATTGTAAATAAATATTGGTATTCATAAGTAAGTGTATAGAGCTGTAGTGAATGGACCGGGACTACAAGTAGTAGCTCAGAAAGTCGTCTGAAGCAGTGTGACAGACAATACTCAATGGTACTGCCTTTACGAACAATGTAACTCGTTCAAAATTACATGAAGATGACACTCGGTTCCAACTTCCATCCTTTCCAACCGAATTATGTAACACGTATTTACACTGCAAACACAGATATCAGTTACTCTCGCGCAGTTCAAATTTTCTGGATCAATGACTCTTAGGTAGTAACTTTCGGCTGTGTTCAAATTTAGAATCTTCTGAAGATAGAGTTAGTTTCGGTCTCAATGGTTGTTCAAGTGCACGCCATTCTGATAGCAAAGTTTTGACACTCAGATCAATAGTGAGGCGAGGGATATTCAAGGATTCTCGAAGGAAAACTCAAATTGTAACAAAAGTCACGAGATACACGTGATGTTACTGTTCGCGATGAATTCAAAATTAGGGAAACTTCACAAATCTTGCCCTCGATGTTAAGGAAGCGTGTTCTTAGCAGGAGTACATTTTGAGAATGATATGACGCCACATCTGCTTAGTTCGATACGAGATACTCAAGCCGAAAGGAAACATGAACTTGACTGATAAGATAATGAGAGATCCTCGGTGCACCTAACATACCTATCATACACGTATTTATTTTCGAAACGAGTGTGTAAACATGAACTAGGTATCTGCTTATGTCTTATATGCATAAGCACTTCATAATTAAGCAAATACAATCTACACATTACGCATTATACTGACCTTTGATGCTAAGCCAATACCAAAATTCATCTCTTGGGAGCCAAAAAATAGACATCATGAAGAATGTTCGTATAAATTTTTATGAAATAACAAGACGTCAAGCAGAGCTTTGGTAAATAAGTGAGTTCAGAGTATAGGTATATATACAAGGATGGGTCTATAAACAAATAAATGATCTATTAGTCGCGAACACGCAGAATCATGCAATAACATAATCTCTTCACCAAACCAGTGATATCTTCTGTAGGTCTACAAACATGAGGACGCAAGTATTCAGGTATCCAAAATGCATGATCATTCCCTTTAACCTCCACCCAGCCATCATCTCCCATTTCCCACTCCAATTCCAACATACCTTGAGAAGAGGGAACTGATGTGATTTGAGCATCAGTCGAGATTTGTTCGGTAAAACCGAGTTCTTTGGAATTTGGTTCTCGCTCATCAACATCCCATATCCTGACAGTCTCATCGCCCGAGCATGAGACAACACGAGTTCCATCAGGGGAGAAAGACACAGAATTGACCCAATCCGTGTGCCCTTCAAGGCTGGAAAGAAGCTTTCCATTGTTTGCATCCCATATCCTGACAGTCATATCGTGCGAGCATGAGACAATACGAGCACCGTCAGAAGAAAAAGAAACTGAATTGACGCAATCCGTGTGCCCTTCAAGGGTGGAAAGAAGCTTCCCATTGTTGGCATCCCATATCCTGACAGTTCCATCGTTCGAGCATGAGACAACACGAGTACCATCAGGTGAGAAAGAAACAGATCTGATCCAACGCATGTGCCCTTCAAGGGTGAAAAGAAGCTTCCCATTGTTGGCATCCCATATCCTGACAGTCTCATCGTTCGAGCCTGAGACAACACGAGCACCGTCAGAAGAGAAAGAAACTGAGCTGACGCATCCCGTGTGCCCTTCAAGGATAAAAAGAAGCTCCCCATTGTTGGCATCGCATATCGTGACAGTGCTATCGATCGAACCTGAGACAACACGAGTTCCATCAGGGGAGAAAGAAACAGAGTTGACACCAAATATGTGCCTATCAAGGGTGGAAAGAAGCCTCCCATTGTTGGCATCCCATATCCTAACAGTCTCAACAAGCGAGCCTGAGACAACACGAGTACCATCAGGTGAAAAAGAAACAAAGTTGACGAAAAATGTGTGCCCTTCAAGGGTGAAAAGAAGGTTTCCATTGTTGGCATCCCATATCCTGACAGTCGTATCGCCCGAGCATGAGACAACACGAGCTCCATCAGGTGAGAAAGAAGCAGAAACGACCCAATCCGTGTGCCCTTCAAGGGTGGAAAGAAGCTTTCCATTGTTGGCATCCCATATCCTGACAGTCCTATCGGCTGAGCATGAGACAATACGAGTACTATCAGGAGAGAAAGCCGCAGAATTAACGCGATACGTGTGCCCTACTAAAGGCCGATGTCCAATCTCTTCAATCTTTAAAGGCGATATGACATAGCTCTGATAATGAGCAGCAACATCAGAGCGCCCCTTTTCAGTCTGCAACATTGTCCGATATACCTGAACTGCACACTGCGAGATGCACTCAGCATACCTTGTCACATTATTGTATGCGTCCTGTAAAAAATGGACCAGTTGCTCGTCATGATCCTGTTTTCTCGTCAGAATCAGACCCTTTTCATCCCAGAACAAACACTCACTGATATCCATAGAATCGCATTAAGTAAAGCAGGTCCAACTGAGCCATATTCTCCCATCAAGCTCATCACCTCAATCCAAATCAGCAGTTTCTCGTAAGTAAACTGTGAGAGCATTGTATGCAATTTCTTCGAGAACGGTGAGATCGCTAACGAACGGGACCATGATAAACAAGCCTCCCTCATAGATGGTGGTATTTCTTTATCAAGTATAACATCTAAGTTGGCGATTTTCTTGTTTAGTGTATGCATACTTTCTCTCAATGCAACAATGCTCTTCAAATCTGCATTCATTGCTCCCAGATGCCATACTGTATACATCTATTATCTAGAATTAGCGAGGACAGCTGCATCAATCTTCAGAGGGTACGTACATAGTCAAACTGAGGATGCCCATTTAGATAACCGGTAGGGCTTTCGTAGAAGCGCAGGTTATAATCAAATTTCCTGCTTCCTAATATCGTCTTAATCGTCTTAATTTCATTAGCTATATGCGATGCGGCATTCGTGCTATCCCCTGCTGAATATAGATGAACATGATGAACAGAGTTTGAAGACGAGAGTAATGAAAGAGATATCTCCCTATCCCATTGGCTTGTAATCAGAAATCGGAAGTTTCGAGGAAGCTTGGAGAAAAGTCCACTATTGAAAATCCTAAGAAAGTCCCTTCTAGATTCAATCGGTCCACAATCATCCACTCCATCTAGGATGATGATCACCGGCCCACGCATGGCTCGTGCTGCTTCAGTAAGAGGCTGTAGTAATAGCTCCTTGAACTGTGTTTCTATATGCAATCCTTTGTGATAAGGTTGCGCACAGTCACTGAGATTACTCCCTATAGTCGAGTCGAAGGAAGCAAGCTGGTATGCGATTGTCGGGATGATCGATTCAGGACTAGGTTCTGTTTCATGACGGAAGTGTAAATATGCACCCAGTCTCTTGGTCCCTCTGAAATGTTCAGCAAGTGCATGGCTGAGCATACTCTTTCCACATCCAGATGGTCCGAATAACCAGATAATATTGCTGTCTGTAGTCAACACTAATAGATCCCTAATATTTGAGATTACCTCAGTACATGTACCCGGAGCGCATTTTGTTCTTGCTTTAGTATAATACTCTTTAGGATCTAATTGTCCCTTGATATCTGCATGGTTGTTCGTATAGTCATCTATTGTATTAGAGACTGAAGTACTCACATATTATATCGATTTTCTTCGACATACGTGCAACAACAAGAGCCGTATTCGTTGTCATAGCCATATTTAATCGATTTTTCAACGTTCTTAAGACATCTCGAAACAATTTGATCTTCTCATAGCCCTCAATCAATGTCATCCTCTCTAAGATTATTGTCCGTTTATTGTTAGGATAAGAGGAGTAAATAGAAGCGCGTACCAAAGAACCCACGACCCATGTACTCCCGAACAAAGGTACAGCATTCCGTAATTTGCTGTAGTATCTGGATGACAACAAGCTCGAGGCGATCAAATTTGTCTTTCATGCCCTTGACTTCTAGTACACAGTCCACAGTGAACGACATGTCGTCTACGAGGTCAACTACTTCGGCATCTGCTTTCAGCTGCTTTGAAACGGCCTTGCACCAGTATAAGTAGAATATTCTGGTGCATATCTAACAATCTACTCACCTCGAAGAAGCTCTTTGCAATTTGCCACGCAGCCTCCGAGTATGGGTGTATCTGATAATACAGTTCAACTTTCACTTACATTGTCAAATCAGGAATGACGCACTTCCGAAATCTTGTCTACAACTTTTACGAAAGCATCCAGCTTCATTACAAGATTGCCTATCGATACATACAAGTCGCTCTGTCTAGCAACTAGTGGCGAAATGTCGCCTGTCACCTCAATAAGATGAGACGATGGTTTCGCATTACGAGAAACTTCCTCTCCTGTCCTTGTAACTAATGCTTTATAATCAAGAGGCTCGCAAACGATGGTGATCGTCCCTGGACTTGATCGGGAAGCCACCAAGTCAATTGATACTATGAGAGTAATAGTTAGAAATCATCATTGAGAGACCTAAATGATATATACCCTTTCCATCTATCGTTTTCAATCGAAGATCTTCGAGGGTAATATCCAATTGACCGATGATTGTGTCAACCTGACTGAGCGAATTATGCATAACCACGATTCTGATTTTCGTCCCTTTATCGGATGGCAAACTGGAAGTGGGGTATCAGGTAGCGATCTAACAGAAGGTGTCAATACTCACGATCTGACTACCAGCTGCTTGTCGCCAAATGAAGGTGTCAGACACCTCTTGACCGTAGATGTCCTAGCCTTTTCCTTTTCATATTCCAATGTCACATACAAGTTCGGAGCTTCCCGTAAACTACGCTTTATTTGCTTCCAGTGATTGTCAAAGATAGATACTTCTTGCACTGTGAGGGCGAGTCTAATGAGAATAGCTTAGCATATAATGGTAGGGATGAGCATACCTTGTATGAAGTAATCTAGCTTGTGGAGGGAGGGTTTTGTCTGCCTTGGCTGAGACACTATGATTTTGGAGGTGAGCATGAGACGAAGTCTAAGTCTTGAGTCGTCAGCTACTTAACCCTCTGCTCTTGATTCAAGAGTTTTCATTCGGTCATGTCCGTATCCCTAGATAGAAGAGAGGAGTAAGTAGCTGATTCGGAACAGCATCGGTCTAAATCAGACTCTATAATAATTCATATTTGGTAATTCAACACTCCTGTTGCAGCCCTCACAGCTTCAAGTTACATGAGTGAGGTACTTATGATAGCATCTGTAATGAGCGCTTAAACCTATGCCTTTGGAATCACTCTTGCTATTTCATTCATATCTAGTTGCGCCTTCACCTGATGATCATCAGAAACAAGCATGAGGCCTTATATCATACATGCGGCTCAAGCATTGTCCGATCTCAATTGAGCACTGCGTAATCATCACGTTTTAACGCATAATTTCAACAAGAATCTACTTTGTAGTCAGTTAAAGATCCCCGATTTCATACATCCAGTATGGAACGTACGTGTATGACCTTTCGAAGAACGCTCAATAGCAATCGGTCTGCGGGCTGGGTCAGAGGCCTCATGCTATATATATTTAACATTGATCTCATGAGAGATTTCTCTCCTCTTCCCTCCTGCGTTACAAAGTACTCCTATCAGAATCAAGGCTGTATCTAAATAGTCCTCAATCCAATGTCCAGATGAGTCCATAGTGTCGAACAGCCACAGAGGAAATGACCAAAGGGGCACTTTCATTTGTAAATATAAAGTCGGATCTCGCGAGATATGAAGAAATAGATTTGATGTGCTTCTTCCCTGTTCCGGAACTTCCGGAGAAGTAGAAATCATCAAAGATGGTGAAGATGTCCATTATTGATACTACGATATCATCCCTCTTATATGAGAGTAGTTTCCAGCAAGATATCGATGGTATCGAAGAAGAAATATAATGAAAATTGATAATGCATAAGTATCAAGACAAGATTGATGATGGTTGTCTTCAACGTCAGATCTGCGCTTCGTGTTCATTGTAGTTGTAATTGTAAGCATAGCCATAGTATCTCGGCGGGGTAGCAAGATTTGAATTGTAGCAAGTATAAGCGAGAGAAGTGATGTCTCCGAGTGACTAGTATAAATTGGGACTCTTTGATAACTGATACCACCTATGTCACTTGATTAGTATTCAGCGTGACACATCACAGTCATTACTTACCAGCGCTAGCTTTGTTCCGTCTCTCCGAACCATGTACACTATTATGAGATTTAGCTTAAGATGACCACCACCAATATCTATCAACTGGTCGATATGGCTATTTAACTTGATAAAACTAGGCTTTTACTATCATTGATAATATCAATGGTAATGAAAAAGCGACAAAACATCAACGCATATCAGCTGAGAGTAGTGATTTAACCTCATCTACTAGCATACGAGCTGATGAATCTGAGCAGAGTAGATGTCATATCATATGTAAGTTATGCATGTGCAAGTCAAGAAAATTCAGTCCAGATTCAGATTGTCACTGTGACTGTGACAGAGACCATGAAATACACGTGATGTGACCAAACGCAATAAATTCACAATTCAGATTGAAATCTGAAATTGAGGTAACCTCACAAATCTTGCCATGCTGTCAAGGTGACCTGTCTTCGAGTAGGAGTGTATATCGAGAATGGAATACTCTTAAATCTGATATGATGCGGTACGAGTAACTCGGCCGAAAGAAAACACGGACTTGACTATCAAGATAACGAGAGATCCTCAGTGCGCCTAACTTACCTATCATACACGTATTTATTTTCGAAATGAGTGTGTAAGCATAATCTAGGTATCTGCTTATGTCTTATATGCATAAGCGTGTCATGAGTGAGTAACACTATCACATTTCACATTATACTGATCTTTGCTCGGATGATAAGCTAATCCCGAAATCATTTTCAGGAGCCAAGAGATATATATTATGAAGCGTGTTCATAGAAATTTTCCTCGAATTAACGGACGTGAAGACGAGCTTTTGCATTTGATGTTGTCCAGAGTATAGGTATATATACAAGGATGAGTTTATACAAATAAACGATCTAATAATCGCGAGCACGCAGAATCATGCAATAACCCAATCTCTTCACCAAACGAGTGATATCATCTGTAGGTCTACAAACATGACGACGCAAGTATTCAGGTATCCAAAATGCATGATCACTCCCTTTAACCTTCACCCAGCCATCATCTCCCATTTCCCACTCCGATTCCAACATACCCTGAGAAGAGGGAACTGATGTGATTTGAGCATCAGTCGAGAATGGTTCGGTGGAACCGAGTTCTTTTGAATTTAGTTCTCGCTTATTAACATCCCATATCCTGACTGTCTTATCACGCGAGCACGAGACAACACGAGTTCCATCAGGGGAGAAAGAAACAGAATTGATGCAATTTGTGTGCCCTTCAAGGGTGGAAATAAGGTTTCCATTGTTAGTATCCCATATCCTGACAGTGCTATCGGCCGCGCCTGAGACAACACGAGTACTATCAGGTGAGAAAGAAGCTGAATTGACGCGATTTTTGTGCCCTTCAAGGGTGGAAAGAAGTTTTTCATTGTTAGCATCCCATATCCTGACAGTATTATCGGCCGAGCCTGAGACAACACGAGCTCCATCAGGTGAGAAAGAAAAAGAAATCACGTATTTCGTATGCCTTTCAGGGTGGAAAGAAGCTTCCATTGTTGGCATCCCATATCCTGAAAGTTCTATCGTTCGAGCATGAGACAATGCGAGTGCCATCAGGGGAAAATGAAACAGAGTTGACAATATCTGTGTGCCCTTCAAGGGTGGAAAGAAGCTCTCCATTGTTGGCATCCCATATCCTAACAGTCATATCGCTCGAGCCTGAGACCACACGAGTGCCATCAGGGAGAAAAAAACTGATTCGACCGACTGTGTGTGCCCTACAAAAGGTCGATGTCCAATCTCTTCAATCTTTAAAGGCGATATAACATTGCTCTGATAATGAGCTGCAACATCAGAGCGCCCCTCTTCAGTCTGCAACATTGTTCGATATACCTGAACTGCGCACTGCGAGATGCACTCAGCATACTTTGTCACATTACTGTATGCGTCCTGTAAAAAGTTGACTAGTTGCTCATCATGATCCTAATTTCTCATCAGCATGAACTCTTTGTCATCCTGATTAATCACTCACTGATATCCATGAAATCGCTTTAAGTAAAGCAGGTCCTACTGAGCATATTCTCCCATCAAGCTCATCACCTCAATCCAAATCAGCAGTTTCTCGTATGCGAATTGTGAGAACGATGTATGTGATCTCTTCGAGAACGGTGAGATCGCTAATGCACAAGACCATGATAAACAAGCCTCCCTCATAGATGGTAGTATCTCTTTGTCAAGCATAACATCTAAGTCGGCAATCTTCTTGTTTAGGGTATGCATACTTTTTCTCGATGTAATAATGCTCTTCAAATCTGCATTCAATGTTATCGAGATGTCCATACGCTATATATTTCTAGCATATAGAATTAGCGAGACTGGCTGTTTCATGCTTTAAAAGGTACGTACATTTACGTAGTCAAACGAAGGACATCCATTTTGATGACTAGTAGCGCTCTCATAGAACTACAAGTTATAACTACATCGTCTATTTCCAAGCAACGTCTTGATCGAGATGATTTCATTAGCCATATGCGAAGCGGCATCCGTGCTATCCCCTGCTGAATATAGATGTACATGATGAACAGAGTTTGAAGACGATAACAATGCACGAGATATCTCCTATCCCATTCACTGGTGATCAGAAATCGGAAGTTTCGAGGAAGCTTGGAGAAAAGTCCACTACTGAACAGCTCGAGAAAGGCTCTTCTAGCTTCGATAGGTCCACATTTATCCACTCCGTCTAGGATGATGATCACTGGTCCACGCACGCCTGTGCAGAGTTCAGTAAGAGGCTGTAGTAACAGCTCCTTAAACTGTGTTTCTATAAGCAATCCTTTGTGATAAGGTTGTGCACAGTCACTGAGCGACTTCCTATAGTCGAGTCGAAAGAAGCAAGCTGATAGGCAATTGTCGGGATGATCGACTCAGGACTAGGCTGATTCATGACGGAAGTGTAGATATGCTCCCAGTCTCTCGATACTCTGAAGTATTCAGCAAGAGCATGGCTGAGCATGCTCTTTCCAGATCCAGATGGACCAAATAACCAGACGATATTGCTGTCTGAAGTCGACATCAGATGATTCGTGATACTTGACATCACATCAGTGCATGTACCCAGGACACGTTTATTGATGATGCGCATGATATTCTTTGGGTTCTAATTGTCCTTGATATCTTTACAACTATTGTATGAATAAATATTGCATAATTGAGTTTACTGAATGCTCACACATGATGTCGATTTGCTTCGACATACGCGCAACAACAAGAGCTGTATTCGTCGCCATAGACATATTTAATCGATTTTTCAACGTCCCTAAGACATCTCGAAATGATTTGATCTTCTCATAGCTCTCGATCAGCGTCATCCTCTCTGTGGATATTGTCTATTTACTGTAGGTCTGAATAAAAGAATAGAGAAGCACGTACCAAAGAACCCACGACCCATGTACTCCCGAACAAAGGTACAGCATTCCGTAATCTGCTGAAGTATCTGGATGACAACAATCTCAAGGCGATCGAATTTATCTTTCATGCCCTTGATTTTTAGAACACAGTCCACAGTGAACGACATGTCGTCTACGAGGTCAACCACTTCGGCATCTGCTTTCAGCTGCTTTGACACGGCCTTGTACCAGGTTAAGTAGTATATTTTGGCACGTTTCGAAGAATTAACTCACCTCGAAGAAACTCTTCGCAATTTGCCACGCAGCCTCCGAATATGGGTGAATCTGATAATACAGTTCAGCATTCACTTACTTGTCAAATCAAGAATGACGCACTTCCGATATCTTGTCTACAACTTTCACGAAAGCGTCCAGCTTCATCACAAGATTGCCTATCGATACATACAAGTCGCTCTGTTCAGCAACTAGTGACGAAATGTCTCCTGTCACTTCAATGAGATGAGACGATAGTTTCGCGTTACGAGAAACTTCCTCTCCTGTCTTTGTAACCAAGGCTTTATAATCAAGAGGCTCGCAAACGATGGTGATCGTCCCTGGACTTGATCGGGAAGCCACCAAGTCAATTGATACTGTGAGAGTACTAGTCAGTAATTATCATTGAGAGACGTATATCAATACATACCCTTTCCATCTATCGTCTTCAATCGGAGATCTTCAAGGGTAATCTCCAAGCGACCGATGACTTATATCGCGCTGGATGACCGAATCATGCATAACCACGATTCTGATTTTCGATTCTTTATCGGATGATGAACTAGAAGTGGGGTATTAGGTAGTGATCCTGATAGAAGGCGTCAATACACACGGTCTGACTATCAGCTGCTTTCTCCAAACGAAGGTGATAAGCTATTATCAACCGTCCTCGTCTTGACCTTCTCCTTTCCATATTCCAGATGTCACATACAAGCTTGGGATTATCTGTCGACAGCTCCTTATCTTCGCCCAGTGGTCGCGAATGATAGATACTTCTTGCACTGTGAGGATGAGTCTAATGAGAATAGCATAACATATGAGTAGCAGAGATACACATACCTTGTATGAAGTAATCTAGCTCTGTAGAGCGAGGGATTTGTCTGCCTTGGTTGAGACATGGTGAGCCTTAGATGTGGCCTAAGTTTTGAGTCGTCAGCTCTTTAATCTTCTCCTCTTTATTCAAGATTTTTCATCCGGTCATGTCCGTATCACTAGTTAGAAGAGCGGAGTAACCAGCGAATTCAGAACAACGCGGTCTGAACTAAAATCATTAAACACATGCTGGTAATCAACACTCTGTGCAAATCTTCAGCTTACTTGAGTGATGTCGAGCTACTCATGACAATGCGGTGCTTGCGACAGCATCCGTAATGAGCGTCTAAACTTGTACTTGTGAAGATATTTTTGTTATCTCATCAATATCATAGGTCGTACCCTCCATCTTATGATCAATAGAAACATGCACAACAGCTCTCATGCAGCTCAAGCGTTGTCTACTTCATAGCACGGCGTATTTCCCATGTTCTGATACATGCATTCCATAAATAATCTTTCTTGTAATTAGCCAAAGATTCCTGATTCCATACAACCAGCATACAACGTACATCATGACCTTTCGAAGAACACTCAATAGCAGCCAGTCTGCGGGTTGGATCAGAAGCCTCATGCTATATGCATTACTCTCATGAATGATTCCCTTCCCTTCTCTCCTGCGTTACAAGGTATCCTATCAAAATCAAGTCCGTATTTAGGATAGTCCTCGATTCAATGACCATACAGGAGTCCAAAATTTCTGAATAACCCCAAAAGAAGCGACCAAAAGATCACTTCCATCTGTGAGTTTGAGTCGGAGCTTGCGAGAGATGATAGGGAAACGCGTGTGCTATTCAAAGAGATTATGAGTCTCTTCTCTAAGCCGGATCTTCCGAGGAAAGTAAAAACCATCAAAGATGGTGAAGATTTCTATGTTAAACACTAGGTTAATGAAAGTGTCTTGCCAGCAAGATCCTTGAGTTTCGAATTTATCTAGTATCGATGGTATCGAAGAAGAAATATAATGAAAATTGATAATGCATAAGTATCAAGACAAGATTGATGTTGGTTGTCTTCAACGTCAGATCTGCGCCTCGATCGAGCCAGAGAGCCTTTCGTGTTGATTGTAGTTGCAATTGTAAACATAAGCACAGTATCTTGTGCGGTATCTGCAAGGACTCAGAGTGTAGCAAGCATAAGCAAGAAAAGTGACGACTCTGGGTGACTCGTATAATAATAATTTGGGACTCTGTGACAACTGATACCAACTATGTCACTTGGTTAGTATTCGGCGTGACACATCACAGTTGTTACTTACTTACCAAACACTAATTTTATTCCGTCCCCCCGAACCATGTACACTATTATGAGACTTAGCTTAACGTGACCACTACCAATAGCTATTAACTGGTCGATATGGCTATTTAACTTGATAAAACTAGGCTTAATACTATCATTGATAATATCAATGGTAATGAAAAAGCAACAAAACATCAACGCATATCAGCTGAGAGTAGCGACATTACCCCATTTGCTTAGCAATTGAGCTGTTGGAAGCTGATTAGAAGTGTTGTATCACATATGTAAGTTGTGCGTAAGCAAGTTAAGAAAAATCAATCCAGATTTCAGATTGTCACTGTTTCTGTGACAGAGATCATGGAATACACGTGATGTGACCAAACGCGATAGATTCAAAATTCTAATTTGTGATCTGAGATTATAAAAGAAAATAATAATGTGGAAGAACCTTGTAAACTTCTTTGAGTAACTCTACGTTAAATAAAAGCTTTGATATGTAAATGTGATTCAAGTTACTAGTCTACGTACGAGGTTTCGTCCATAAAAAATGAATTCTCTACTAATCGCGAACACGCAGAATCATGCAATATCCTAAGCTCTTCATCAAACCTGGGATATCATCTGTAGGCTTACAAACATAACGACGCAAATCTTCAGGAATCCAAAATGCATGATCGTTTCCTTTAACCTTCACCCAGCCATCATCTCCCATTTCCCACTCCGATTCTGACGTTCCTTGAGAAGGAGAAAACGATATGAATTGAGTATTTGTCGACGATTTCTTGGTAAACCCGTGTCTTTTGGAATTTGGAATTAGTTTGCCAACATCCCATATCTTGATAGTGTTGTCGGTCGAGCCTGAAACAACACGAGTGCCTTCAGGGGAAAAAGAAACAGAAATGACGTATTTCGTGTGCCCTTCAAGGGTAGAAAGAAGCTTTCCATTCTTGGCATCCCATATTCTGATAGCACCATTGTCCGAACCTGTGACAACACGAGTGCTATCAGGAGAGAAAGAGATGGAAAGGACCCGATCTGTGTAACCTTTAAGGACGGTAAGAAGCTTCCCATTCTTTGTATCCCAAATCCTGACAGTGTTATCAAACGATCCTGAGACAATGCGAGTACCATCAGGGGAGAAATAAACAGTAATAACACAATCTGTGTGCCCCTCGAGGGTAAAAAGAAGCTTTCCATTCTTAGCGTCCCATATTCTAATAGTTTTATCATCCGATCCTGAGGCAACGCGAGTACCATCATAAGAGAAAGAGATAGAATTGACGCAAGCTGTGTGCCCCTCAAGAGTGTAAAGATGCGTTCCGTTTTCGGCATTCCATATTCTTATAGTTTTATCGTCAGAGCCAGAAACAACACGAGTGCCATCAGGGGAGATAGAAACAGTATTGATCCAATTCGTGTGCCCTCAAGGGTGAAAAGGGATCTTCCATTGTCAGCATCCCATATTCTGGCGGTCGTATCGAGTGAGCCTGAGATAACACGAGCACCGTCAGAAGAGAAAGAAACTGAATTGACGCAATTCATGTGTCCTCTAAGGGTGTAAAGAAGCTTTCCACCCTTAGTGTCCCATATCCTGACAGTGTTATCGAGCGAGCCTGAAACAGCACGAGTACCATCAGGGGAGAAAGAAACGGAAGTGAGGCAATCTGTGTGCCCTTCAAGGGTAGAAATAAGTTTCCCATTGTTGGCATCCCATATCCTGACAGTCCTATCGGCTGAGCATGAGACGATACGAGTACTATCAGGAGAGAAAGCCGCAGATATAGCATATCCCGTGTGCCCTACTAAAGGCCGATGTCCAATCTCTTCGATCTTTAAAGGCGATATCACATTGCTCTGATAATGATCAACAACATCAGAACGCCCCTTTTCAATCTGCAGCATTGTCCGATATACTTGGACTGCGCACTGAGAGATGCACTCAGCATACTTCGTCACATTATCGTATACATCTTGTAAAAAGTTGGCCAGTCGCACATCATGATCCTGATTTCTCATCAGCACCAAAACTCCGCCATCCTGGTATAAAAACTCACTGATATCCATGAAATCGCTTTAAGTAAAGCAGGTCCTACAGAATCATATTCTCCCAACAAGCTCATCACCTCAATCCAAATCAGCAATTTCTCGTGTGCAAATTGTGAGAGCAATGTATGCGATTTCTTCGAGAACGGTGAGAGCGCTAATGCATAAAACCATGATAAACAAGCCTCCCTTATAGAAAGGGGTATCTCCTTATCTAGTATATCATCTAAATACGGCATTTGCTTGTTTAAAACATGTAGATATGTTTTCCCTGTAATAACACTATGCAAATTATTATTAAGTATATCCAAACGGCATACCACGTGTTTCTATATGTGGTCATTCATTAGTGAAATCTGATACTTCAAAAATGAGAAGGTGCATACGTAGTCAAATTTTCTCTGATTGATAATCGCACTATTGTACAGGTGCAAGCTATAATCAACAATGCCGAATTCTCGGCGAATGTCTTCTAGTAACATCTTATTGATGGAACAAGCTCTTTCAGCCGTCCGTAAGGGATCTTCTTTCGGATATAGTTGCACATGGTGAACAGGATTCGAAGATGAAAGCAGTATGCGAGATATCTTCCGGTCCCACTCACTTGTGATCAGAAAACGGAAATTCCGTGGAAGCTTGGAGAAAAGTCCACTACTAAAGAGATCAAGAAAGGCATTCCTAGCTTCGGAGGATCCGTACTCAACCAATCCATCTAGAATGATGATCACTGGTCCGAGCATCGCTCGTGCGGAGTTTAGAAGAGGATGTAGTAACAGCTCCTTAAACTGTGTACCCATAGTCAAAATTTTGTGATAGGGCCGTGCATGGTTACTGATCTCGCTACCTATGATCGAATCGAATGTCGAAAGTTGATAGGCGATCATTGGAATAATTGATTCGAGACTGATTGATTCATGGCGGAAGTATAGATATGCACCCAGTCTCTTGATACCTCTGAAATATTCAGCAAGAGTGAGACTGAGAATACTCTTCCCACTACCAGGTGGTCCAAATAACCAGACGACGTTGCTGTCCGAGGTCGACATCAAGAGACTCGTAATATTTGATATCACCTCAGCGCATGTACCCGGGGAACATCTTTTTCCATTATTAGATGTACAATATTCTAGAGGTCCTAATTGTCCCTTGATATCTTTATAGTTACTGATAAGATTGTATATCGCGTTTAGAACTGAAATACTTACATATGATATCGATTTGCTTCGATATACGTGCAACAACAAGAGCTGTATTCGTTGCCATAGCCGTATTTAATCGATTTTGTAACTTTTTTAAGACACCTTGAAATGATTTGATCTTCTCATAGCTCTCAATGAGTGTCATCCGCTCTGAATACATAGTCAAATTACTGTAGGTCTAAAAAAGAAAAGAGAAGTGCATACCAAAGAATCCATGACCCATGTACTCCCGAACAAAAGTACAGCATTCCGTTATTTGCTGAAGTATCTGAATGACAACAATCTCGAGACCCTTAAATTTTTCTTTTATGCCATTAATTTCTAGTACACAGTCCACAGTGAACGTCATCACGTCTATGAGGCCAACTACTTCCGCATCTGCTTTCAGTTGCCTTGACACGGCCTGGTACCAAGATAAGTATCATATATGGTGCATATCTATCAGATTATTCACCTCAAAGAAACTCTTTGCAATTCGCCAAGCAGCGTCTGAGTATGGGTGAACCTGATGATACAGTTTAACCTTCGTTTAGATTGCCAAATTAGAATGACGCACTTCCGATAACCTGTCCACAACTTTTACAAACGTGCCCAGTTTCATTACAAGATGACCTATTGATACGTACAAGTCGCTCTGTTCAGCAACTAGTGACGAAATGTCTCCTGTCACTTCAATGAGACGAGATGATGGTCTCGCGTTACGAGCAACAACTTCTGATGTCTTTTCAATTAATGCCTTGTAGTCGAAAGGAGCACAATGGATAGTGATTTTCCCTGGGCTTGGGAAAGAAGTAGCCACCAGATCAAGCGACACTGTGAGAATGGCAGTTAGCAACTATCATTGAGAGACCTATTTGATACATACCCTTTCCATCCATCGTTTTCAATCGGAGATCTTCGAGGGTAATCTCCAACTGACCGATAGTTGTGTCAACCTGGCTGACCGAATCATGCATAACCACAATTCTAAGGACTGTTCCGTTATTCGATTGGTATCTAAAAGTGATGTATTAGGCATTATTCTAGTGGTGGTAGAGATACATACGGCCTGACTACTAATTGCTTCTCGCCAAATGAAGGTGACAGACTCTTCTTGACCGTAGACGTCCTAGCCTTCTCCTTCCCATATTCCAATATCACATACAAGCTAGGAGTCTTCTGTCGGCTGCGCCTTATTTTCTTCCAGTGATCGTCAATGATAGATACTTCTTGCACTGTAAGGACGAGTCTGATGAGAATAGCATGATATATAGTAGTAGGGGCTAACATACCTTGTATGAAGTAATCTAGCCTAAGGAGCACGTTTTTATCTATGTGTTCTAGCTGTGACATGATGGTTTTTCAGGTAAGCTTGAGATGGGATCTAAGCCTGAGTTGCCTCTTTGCCCTAAAGGCTTAAGTATATAACCCTTTGGTCTTTGTTCAAGTTTATAAATCGATCACTTCCATGCCACTGAATAGAAGAGTGGAGTAAGCGACGAATTTGGAACAGCAGCGGTCTAAACCAAAATCAATAAACACATGCATTCTGATTCAACACTCTTGTCACGGCCCTTTCAACTGATCAGCTTGAAGTTATGTGAGTGAACTAATAAAAACTACTATGCATGTTAGTTACAGTGATGTCCTTGTGATAGTGTCTGTAATGAGCGCCGAAACTCATTATGATCAACATATTCTGTTATCTTATCCATATCTGGTCGTACCCAGAACCTTGGGGTCATCAGATGTCAGCACTACGCCTAACTCGTGGTTCGAACATCGTCCACTTGCCATCAAGTATTGCGTAATCGTCACATTCCAACACATAATTTCCAAAAATAATCCAATTATCATTTGGTCAGAGATTCCCGGTTTCGTATTTTTAGTCTGTAACGTACAACATGTTCTTTCGAAGAGCCCTCAATAGCACCCAGTCTTCGGGCTGGATCAATTGCCTCAAGTTGAGTGCATTGTTCCCCCTTCTCTCCATTACAAGGTAGTCCTATCAGACTCAGATCCGTTTTTAGAATAGTCATCAATCCGATGATCAGATAGGAGACTCTAATCCGAGCACCCGTAGAATAAGTAATCAAAGGAACACAGTTGTTATTATTATTCGAAGCTCGAGAGATATGATAGAAGAACCCTCAAGTCATTCAAAGAGTCAGATTTTATGTGCTTCTTCTCTATATCGGATCTTCCGAGGGGAGAAAACGCTATTAAAGTTGGTGAAGATTCCCTTAGTGTTCGTGTGCGAGATGAGCTGGCACGATGCCATCAGAATGATACCAATGAGAATTCCATTACTTGAGCGTCAAGACAATATTTAATACGGTCTTCGTGCAACAGATATGCCTAAAAGAGGACTCCTTGGCGTTGACTATAGTTGCAAGTGTAAACGTATATATAGCATTCTGCATATGCAGGGTTCAATCAAGCATAAGTGAGATAAGTGAAATATCCAGATGACTAATATAATCGGGGACAATTTGAAAATTGAAACCAATTTATCACCATTTGTTTGTATAAGTAGTATTCAGAGTGACACATAACACTTGATACGTACTTATCAAACACTAAGTTTATTCCATATCTCCGTGCCCCATACACTTTTGTAACGGTCGATATTAATAACCGTCGGCTGGTCGTTATGCTGATCAGCATTATCAACCATTAGAACTCGGTTTATTACCTATTGCGTTGGCGATATCTGTGATAACAGAAAAAAACATCGATACAAGTCAGCTAAGAGTAGTTTATCCACTCTTTTGATCCAGATCACATATTTATGAAAGCTAGGTGTAAGTATGAAATTATATATGCAAGTTATGCGTCGCAAGTCATGAAAATTTAATACAGGCTAGTTGAAGATCCAGTCAGTCACTGTCACTGTGACAGAGATCATACAACGCACGTGATGTTAGTAGTAGCTTTCGGCTACATGCTGATTTGGCAGCTTCAAGTAACGTAGTCGGCCTCAGAAACTGCTTATGTGCACATCGCTTTTGATAGCAAACCTTTTGAAAAACGAAGCAAAAGTGAGGAAAAAGATATACAAGGATTCTTGAAGGAAAACTTGGATTGCAACGAAAGTCACGAGATACACGTGATGTTATTATTCGCGATAAATTCAAAATTGTGGGAACTTCACAAATCTTGCCCCTGATGATAAGAAAGTTGTCTTTTATGAGAATATAATTCGAAATTAAATAATATAGAATCTTGTTAAATGCAATACAAAGCACTAAGACCAAAAGAAAATATGGACTTGTTCAATAAGATAATAACAAGAGATTATTAGTGTACCTGTCTTACTTATCAAACACATACTTACTTTTGAAACAAGTATGTAAGCATCAACAAGGTATCGACTCATATCCAGATGTATCAACGTGTCAAGAGAAAGCAGAATCAGCATACACATTTCACACAATAATGACCTTTGCTCAGATGCTAAGCTAATCCCGAACTCACCTATCGTGAGCAGAAAATAAATAATATGAAGAGCCTTCATAGGGTTCTGTAATAATAAGACGTTAAAAAGAGATTTGTATATATACGTGCTTCACAGTTTAGGTACATGCAAGGATGCGTTTATAAACAAATAAATGCTCTATTAATCGCGAACACGCAGAACCATGCAATATCCTGATCTTTTCACCAAACTAGTGATATCATCCGTAGGCTTACAAACATGAGGACGTAAATATTCAGGAATCCAAAATGCATGATCGTTCCCTTTAACCTGTACCCAGCCATCATCTCCCAATTTCCACTCTGATTCCGATATTCCTTGAGAAGAGGGATCTGATATGAATTGAGTATTAGTTAACGATTGTTTAGTGAGCCTGTGTTCTTCGGAAGGTGGATTTCGCCTGTCAACATCCCATATACTGACGGTCTTATCTCCTGAGCCTGAAACAACGCGAGTGTCATCGAGAGAGAAAGTTATAGATGTAGCCCAATTTCTACGTCCTTCAAGGGAGAAAAGAAGCTTTCCATTCTTAGCGTTCCATATCTTTACAATGCTATCTTCCGATCCTGAGACAACACGAGTACCAATGGGAGAAAAAGAGACAGAGTTGACGCAATCCGTGTGCCTACAAGGGTAAAAAGAAGAAGAAGTCTATTATTGGTATCCCATATCCTAACCGTCCTATCTCCCGATCCGGAGATGATACGAGTTCCATCATGAGAGAAAGAGCAGATTTGACGCGATCTGTGTTCACTACAAGACTGAAAAGATACTGACCATTCACAGAATTCCATATTCTGATGGTATTACCGTCGGAGACTGAGACAGTGCGAGGATAAGCGGGAGACAAAAAAACGGAAGTGACGCGATCTATGCGCCCTTTAAGAGTGGAAAGAATTATTACATTCTTAGCAATCCATATCCTGACGGTCTTATAGTCCGAGCCTGACACACCACGTGTACCATCAAGAGGAAAGAGTGCCCTACTAAAGACAGATGCCCAATCTCTTCGATCTCCAGAGGCGATATGACATTGCTCTGATAATGATCCGCAACAGCAGAATGCCCCATTTCAATCTGCAGCATTGTCCGATATACTTGGACTGCGCACTGAGAAATGCACTCAGCATATTTTGTCATATTATCGTATGCATCTTGTAAAAAGATGACCAGTCGCCCATCATGATTCTAATTTCTCGTCAGCATGGACTCTTTGTCATCCTAGAATAAACACTTACTGATATCCATGAAATTGCTTTAAGTAAAGCAGGTCCTACCGAGCTGTATTCTCCTATTAAGCTCATCACCTCAATCCAAATCAGCAGTTTCTCGTAAGCAAATTGTGAGAGCAAAGTATGCAATTTTTTCGAGAACTGTGAGAGCGCTAATGCACAAGACCATGATAAGCAAGCCTCCCTCATAGATGGTAGTATCTCTTTGTCAAGTATAACATCTAAATCAGGGATTTTCTCGTTTAGGGCATGCATACTTTTTCTGGATGCAATAATGCTCTTCAAATCTGCATTCAATGTTTCGAGATGCCATGCTATATATTTCTATTATCTATAATTAGCGGGGTCCATTGCATCAACTTTCAGAAGACACGTACGTAATCAAGCTGAGGGAGGCCGTTTTGATGGCTAGTAGGGCTCTCGTAGAAATGCAGGTTATAATTACATTCTATATCTCCAAACAGCGTCTTGAGCAAGTTAATTTCATTAGCTATATGCGAAGCGGCATTCGTGCTATCCCCTGCTGAATATAGATGAACATGATGAACAGAGTTTGGCGATGAGAGCAATGAACAAGATATATCCCTATCCCATTGGCTAGTAATCAGAAATCGGAAGTTTCTAGGAAGCTTGGAGAAAAGTCCACTGCTGAAAATCCTAAGAAAGTCCTCCTAGATTCAATTGGTCCACAACCATCCACTCCATCTAGGATGATGATCACTGGCCCACGCATAGCCTGTGCTGCTTCAGTAAGAGGCTGTAGTAACAGCTCCTTGAACTGCGTTTCTATAAGCAATCCTTTGTGATAGGGCTGTGCACAGTCACTGAGATTACTCCCTATAGTCGAGTCAAAGGAAGCAAGCTGGTATGCGATTGTCGGGATGATCGATTCAGGACTAGGTTCTGTTTCATGACGGAAGTGTAGATATGCACCCAGTCTCTTGGTCCCTCTGAAATGTTCAGCAAGTGCATGGCTGAGCATACTCTTTCCACATCCAGATGGTCCGAATAACCAGATAATATTGCTGTCTGTAGTCAACACTAATAGATCCTAATATTTGATATCACCTCTGTGCATGTCCCGGGCACACCTCTTAATGTTTTGATGTATAATACTCTTTAGGTTCTAATTGTCCCTTAATATCTTTATAGTTGTTGAGATGTGCGTATATCGCATTCAGGAATGAGATACTCACATATGATATCAATTTTCTTCGACATACGCGCAACAACAAGAGCTGTATTCGTCACCATAGACATGTTTAATCGATTTTTCAACGTTCCTAAGACATCTCGAAATGATTTGATCTTCTCATAGCTTTCGATCAGCGTCATCCGCTCTGAGTATATTATCAAATCATTGTAGGGCTAAGGGGTGAAAATAGAAGTACGTACCAAAGAATCCATGACCCATGTACTCCCGGATAAAAGTACAGCATTCCGTAATTTGCTGAAGTATCTGGATGATAACAAGCTCGAGGCGCTCAAATTTGTCCTTCACACCATTAATTTCTAGTACACAATCCACAGTGAACGACATGTCATCTACGAGGTCAACCACTTCTGCATCTGCTTTCAGTTGCTTTGACACGGCCTGGTACCAGTATAAGTAGTATAATTTAGTACATTTCTATCGATCTACTCACATCGAAGAAACTCTTTGCAATCTGCCAAGCAGCGTCTGAGTATGGGTGAATCTGATATTGCTGTTCAATCTTCATTCAGTTCGCAGATTTAATAATGACACACTTCCGATAACCTGTCCACGACGTTTCACAAACGTGCCCAGCTTCATTACAAGATTGCCTATCGATATATACAAGTCGCTCTGTTCAGCAACTAGCGACGAAATGTCTCCTGTCACTTCAATGAGATGAGATGTTGTAATTGCGTTGCGATCAACTTCTTCTCCCGTCCTTGCAACTATTGCCTTATAATCAAGAGGCTCACAGTGGATGTTAATCGTCCCCGGACTTGGACAATAAGAGGATTTCAGGTCAAGCGACACTGAAATCAGTTAGCACGTATTAATGGATAACTTTATGAATGCAAACCTTTCCCGTCTATCGTTTTCAATCGCAGATCCTCAAGAGTAATCTCCACTTTACCGATGGTTGTGTCAACCTGGCTAATCGAATCATGCATGACCACGATTTTGATAATTGTTCCGTTATCCGGTGGTGATCTAGAGGTGACGCATTAAGTAATGTTATGACAGTAGTGGGGATGCTTACGGTCTGACTACTAATTGCTTGTCATCAAAGTTAGGTGAAAAACTGTTATTAACCGTCCTCGTCTTGACCTTCTCCTTCCCATATTTCAATGTCACGTACAAGCTCGGAGCTCCCCGTAAACTGAGCCTTGTTTTCTTCCAATAGCCTTCACTAATAGATACTTTTTGTACTGCAGATTGTCGATTTGTAAATACAATATAGTATATAGTAGTAGGAACAAACATACCTTGTATGAAGTAATCTGGCCTAAGGCCATAGGTTCATATACTTGCTCTAGCTGCGACATTAGGATTTGCCAGGTGAGACTTGAAAAGGCGGTCTGAGTCTGAGTTGCTTTCTTGTCTTTAGTTATTTATCCCTTTGCTCTGAGTTATAACTCTTCAATTGGATAATTATGTGTCACTAAATGGATGAGTTACTCATAGTGGAGTAAGAAACAACAGTCTTAATCGGGATTAATAGGTACATACTTGGTAATTCAGCACTTATGTTGCATCCCTCTTAGCTTGAAGTTACGTGTGAGATACAAAAGTTAGCACACGAATAACAGTGAGGCACCTGTGATAGCATCAGTAATGAGCACCTAAGCTCATGCTTGTGACGGTATCTTTATCATCTCACCTAAATCCAGTCATACACTTTATCTTAGGGCCATCGAATACAGCATAACACCTTACATGTGGTTCAGGAATTATTCACTTTCTATCTGAGCACTGTGCAATCATCACATTCCGACACGGGATTTCCAACGAGAATCTACCTTTCAAGGAAGAGTAATCTTTATATTCCCTGCTTCACATAATTAATATACAACATACATCACAACATCTTCTTGAAATTTCCTCAATATCAAATGGTCTGCAAGTTGGATCGGGTGCCTCATGTTGAATGCATTGTCCTCATGGAAGCTTCTCCTCGTTAGTCCTTAAAATCTGAATCTACAATTCTTAATCTATTGACCAGATAAGGATCTATAATACCGTATAACCTTAGAATAAGTGGCCAAAAGCACATTTATTTTGTAAATTTGAGTTGGAGCTTGATAAAGATAATAAGAAAACCCTTAACCATTCGAAGAGACAGATTTCATGTGCTTTTCTCCTGTGCCGGCCTTCCGAGGAAGCAAATGCCATCGAATTTATTGGATATGTCCACTTTTTTCACTATGATACTATCCCCCTTACATGGCAATGATTTTTCAGCAAGACCTGAGAGTTCCGTGCATGAATTGAGCTAGGGTCGGTGCCATCGAGGAAAAAGCAAACAGAAATTGACGATGCTTCAAGACAAGATTTGATACTATCTTCTTTGGCGATCAATCCACGTTACTATTGGTATAGAGGAGCTTTTCTTGTTTATAAAGCTACAAGTACTATGTGTAAATATAGCGTCTTGCACAGTATCTGCAAAGGTTCAAAGTGTGCGCAGGCCTAGTGAGAAAAATGATGTGTCACCAATGGACTAGTGTCTTATTGGGATAGTGTGACAACTAATACTGTTAATGTCACAAGTTATCAAATATTCGGCATGACACGTCTTAGGTTATACTACGTACTTAACGCCAATTTAATACTGTCCTCCAAATTACACACATAACTATGAGAATTGGACTTAGTGACAACCATCGAATCTAGCTGCTAGCTGATCAATATGTTTCTTCGTACTATCAATCGTTAGAATCTTGCTTGATACTTCTCGTGTTGATATCACCTTGATTATGAAATGTTTACACATGGAAGCCGAGAATAATGGCATCTCCTCACTATATGAGCATATAAGAAGTATCACAAAGAAGTATAAGTACTTAGTTATATATGTACGTTTTGCGTGCACAAGCACATTATACAGGCTAAGAGGAGACTCTGACTGTGACAGGGATCATGAGATACACGTGATGTTACTATTCGCGACAAATTTGAAGTCAGAATTGTGATAACTCCATAGATAATGCCCATGACGATAAAGAAACTAGCTCATTGATCTATATAATTATCTGCTTGAGCACGATACAAAATACTCCAGATTGAACGAAACATGGAACCGCTTCTGATAAGATATGAAGGATCCTTACTGTACCATATCCTGTCCCATCTGCCACGATCATCACCACTTTTTAAGAGGTCGTATATACATTAGTAATTTTATTCGAGATTCGTTCTGATTTTAGAAAAAGTCCTGTCACTTCTAGTAGCCCTTTCTAAGCACTAAACACATCTCGGGAGCAAAAATATATAATAGGGAAATTCTCATTAGAAAACTTGAATTAACGTGACTCCAAAAGGTGCTTTAATATAAGAGATTGCTTCATGAATATAGGCACGTATACAAGGATGGGTATCTAAGCACATATTAGCACTACTGGCTGTGTACATGTAGAATCAAGCAATATCCTAGTGACTTCATCAGATTGTTGATACTATCTGTGGGTCTACAAACATAACGACGCAGATTTTTAGGGATCCAAATCGCATGATCGTTCCCCTCAACTTTCACCCAGCCATCATCACCCATTTCCCACCTTGTTTCCGACATACTTTGAGAAAGGGATATCGATTGAGCATTCATCGACAGTTCTCTGGCGAATAAGTGCTCTTTAGAGTACAAGTTTTGCCTGTCAACATCCCATATCCTGACGATCTTATCTCCTGAGCCTGAGACAACGCGAGTTCCATCAGTAGAGAAAGCCACAGAAGTGACCCAATCCGTGTGCCCTTCGAAAGTGGAAAGAAGCTTTCCATTTCTGGCATTCCAGATTCTAACAGTATTATCGTCCGCGCCTGAGACAACACGAGTGCTATCGGGGGAGAAAGAAACAGATCTAACCCAGAAGGTGTGCCCTTTAAGAGTGAAAAGAAGTTTTCCTTTCTTTGTGTCCCAAATCCTGACGGTTTTATCACCCGATCCAGAGACAACCCGAGTGCCATCAGCAGAAAAGGCTACAGATCCGATCCAAAGTGTGTGACCTTTTGAAACAGAAAGAAGTTTTCCGTTCTTAGCATTCCATACTCTGACAGTCTTATCTTCCGATCCTGTGACAACCCTCTTGCCATCAGGAGAAAAAGAAACAGCTCTGACGTAATGTGAGTGTCCTACAAGGGCAAGGAGTTGCTTTCCATTTTTGGCATCCCAAATCCTAACGGTCATATCATACATGTTTGAGGCGATACGTGTACCATCGGGAGAGAAAGCAATAGTGCTGACTCACTCCGTAGTCTTTTCGAGGGTAGAAAGATTCTTTCCATTCTTAGAATCCCACACCTTAACAGTCTTGTCGACCGAGTCTGAGACAACTCGTGTGTCATCAGCAGAGAAGGTAACAGACGAGACATAGCCTGAGTGTCCTACAAAAGGCCGATACCCGATCTCTTCGGTCTTCAGGAGCGAGGAAATATTGCTCTGATAATGATCCGCAACATCAGAATGCCCCTTTTCAAATAGTAGCATGGACCAATACACTTGAATCGCACATAACGAAGTACATTCAGCGTACTTCACCACAAGATCATGTGCATTCTGTAGAAAGGTGACTAGTTGCTCATCATGATCCTAAACTGTCGTTAACATGAGATCCTTGTTATCGCATCAGATACACTCACTGATATCCATGAAATCGCTTTAAGTAAAGCAGGCCCTATGAAATCATACTTCCCCATCAAGCTCATCACCTCTATCCAAATTAAAAGTTTTTTGTGAGCAAATTCTGAGAGCAAATCAAGCGTTTTCTCCGAGAACGGTGTCTCTGACAAATCACAAGACCATGATAGGCATGCGTTTTCGTAAAAGGTGATATCTCGGTTCTAAGTAAATCTTCTAAATCTGGTATTTGCTTGTTCAAAACATGCATATGATTCTTCCCCGTAATAATGCTATTCAAATGATTATTCAGTATAGCCAAATTCAAAACGTTTTTCTTCTGTGAGGTATTATCAATTAGCGAATTATGATATTTAAAGCGTGAAAAGTGCATACGTAGTCAAATTGATAATGATCATTAATTATGCTGCTGTAGAGGTGAAAGGCATAATCACCTGTGTCGAAGTCTCGGTGAATGTCTTCTGGTAACACTTTGTTGGTTAAATCAATTGCATTAGCTATCATCAGGGTGTCCTCTCCCGGATATAATTGCACATGGTGAATGTGATTCGAAGATGAAAGCAATGCAAGAGATATCTCTCGATCCCATTCACTAGTGATCATGAATCGGAAGTTTCGAGGAAGCTTGGAGAAAAGTCCACTACTAAAGAGCTCGAGAAAGGCACTCCTAGCTTCGATAGGTCCATATTCATCCACCCCATCCAGGATGATAATCACTGGTCCTAGCATAGATCGTGCTGCTTCAGTAAGAGGCTGTAGTAATGATTCCTTAAACTGTGTCTCCATAGTCAATCCTTTGTGATAATGTTGTGCATGATTACTAATCTCGCCGCCTATGGTCGAATCGAAAGTAGAAAGCTGATATGCGATTGTTGGGATAATTGATTCAGGACTAGCTGATCCATGGCGGAAGTGTAGATATGCACCCAATCTCTTGATCCCTCTGAAATATTCAGCAAGAGTGAGACTGAGCATACTCTTCCCACATCCTGATGGTCCGAATAACCAGACGATATTGCTGTCTGAAGCTGACATCAAGAGACTCGTGATGTTCGATATCGCCTCAATACATGTACCTGGATCACATTTTGCAGCAAGAGATACATGATATTCCATAGGCTGTAGTTGTGTCCTGATATCTTTCCGGCTGTCAGTATGGATACATCATATTTAGAAGTGAAGCACTCACACATGATATCTATCTGCTTAGACATACGCGCAACAACAATTGCTGTACTTGTTGCCATAGTCGGATCTAATTTACCTCTTAATTTAGCCAAGACATCTCAGAAAGATCTAATTTTCTCGTAGTTCTCGATAAGGTTCATCCTCTCTGTACGCATTGTCAATACATTATAAACGTTGAAATATAGAGGAGTTCGTACCAAAGAATCCATATCCCATGTACTCTCGGACAAAGATACAACATTCCGTAATTTGCTGAAGAATCTGGATGATAACAATTTCAAGGCTAGAAAATTTGTCCTTCATGCCCTCAATCTGTAGTATACAACTCATAGTGAACGTCAAGTCATCTACGAGGTCAACCACTTCAGCTTCCGCGTTCGGTTGATTTGACACGGCCTAGTACTAGGATAAGCGTAATATTTGGCATATATCTAAAAATTTACTTACCCCTTCCTTTTTCTCTCCACTCTTCGCGATTCTCCAAGCAGCATCCGAGTATAGATGAATCTGAAGTTACCGTTTACCGTTTAGTCTTCATTACGATTGTCAAGTTATAAATGACGTACTTCTGATGACCTGTCTATAACTTTAACAAAATCATCCAGCTTCACTACGAGATTATCTATCGATTCATTCAAGTTGCTCTGCCTAGCAATTAGCGACGAGATGTCTCTTGTCACTTCAATGAGATGAGACGATCGTTTCGCGATACGGGCAACTTCTTCCCCTGTTTCCGCGACTAATGACTTATAGTCAAAAGGCTCGCAATGGATGGTGATCGTCCCCGCACTTGGATGGGGAGAAGACATCAAATCTAGTGTCACTATGAGAATGCCTATTAGCATTATCATTGAGCACAGTATTGGATACGCACCTTTCCCATCTATCGTTTTTGATCGCAAGTCTTCAAGCTTAATCTCCATTTGACCGATAGTTGTGTCAACCTGGCTGACCGAATCATGCATAACCACAATTCTGATTTTCGTCCCTTTATCGGATGACGAACTAGAAATTGTGTATCAGGCGGTGTCCTGACAGAAGGTGCCAATACTCACGGTCTGACTACTAACTGTTTGTCTTCTAACGAAGGTGACAGGCAGTTATTAGCTGTCCTCGTCCTGACCTTCTCCTTCCCATATTCTATTATCACATACAAGCTTGGAGCCTTTCGTCGGCTGCGCCTTATTTTCTTCCAAGAAGCTTCGCTTATAGATACTTCTCTAACTGTGAGGATGAGTAAAGTAAGTACAGTATAGTATATAGTGATAGGGATTAACGTACCTTGTATGAAGTAATCTGGTCTATGTCCTGTTGCTTTTTTGGTCCCTTTAGACTGGGACATTCCGATTTTCTGAGTGAGCCCAAGATGTTAGCACAACGTTAACCTCTTGCTTGTTGGTTCAAGTTATAGCCCCCTCCTTGTCTACAGCATTTCAACCTGTGCTTTGTATCAAGGATTTCAATCGGCCATTTCCGCATCACTAGTTAGTAGAGTGAAGGATCAGATCCGGGATCATAGCAGTCTGATTTGAAAAGTTGACAAGTACATACCCAGTGATTCAATGCCCATTCTGGGTCGCCTCATTACGAAAGCAAGATGGATCGAAGCGCCCTATTAGTTTAGTGCTTCGTGAGTGTGATACAAAAACAACCACACATGGTAATGTAGATTTTGTAATAGTATCCATTGGGGGGCGTAAACCCAAAACTTTGTGTACCCAGGCAGGTGTATAATCTTTGGCAAAGTGGGAGCTATACGCCAATTCGAAGAGGCCACAAAAATCATCGGTTAGAGGTCAGATACATGGATAAAAAAACCCTGCATGAAATTTAGATGCCATCGTTTGCTACTAGAAACTTGCTTGATTATCATATTCCGACAAGTATTCTTATGAGAATCTTACTCTGGAATTAGTTGATGATCACCAGCTTTCCAAACTAGGTATACAGCATACATCACGGCCCTTCGATGAACAAGAAAACGTCATTCACAATCTGTCAACAGCTTTGATAAGGCGCACATTGAGAAGTACAATTGATTTGGGCGTTAAGATTTCCCCTTCACAAAATGACAGCTTAAAAGTACCAAAAGATGATTCTAACCTACTAACTCGGGAAGGAGACTCTAGTTCCGAACAACATATAGATGACCATAAGCACACTTACATTCGCACTAAGATCAAGAGAGATAGTAAGTAAAACTCGGAAGCCCTCCATAGTACGAGTTTTATGTGATTTTTCTCCGAGCTGTATCCCCCGAGGAAGCACATGCCATCAAAGATAATAAGATGTCCACCTTTTCTCTTTATTGAGAGACTACTATCCTACACTGGAGTAGAGCCATCAACGAAAGCACGGAACATTGTGTATAAAAGGTATATATCCTAGCAGAGAAATGACTGTTGGAGAATGTTTGAGAGTCAAGACGCGACTTTCTAGAGGTCTTCGTTAGAAACTAATTAATCAACATCCCAGAAAACTCCTGGTGATTTGATTTCGGTTTCATGAGCTCAAAGCAATTTTCGGATTCCTTGTGGGAATAGGCTCAGTAATACCCTTTGTTGCTAGCTATTACTAACTAAGCTAGGTCGCTGATCTAGCAACTCCGACTGACAGAATATGGCTCGCTACTTTCATACAGATTATGTTTTGGACACAGATTATCCAGAAATATCGGCCCTTATTCCATTCACTTAGCAGAATAACTTAAGGTCGTTGTTTGTACATGTACACTAGAACGCTCATAAGTTGTTAAAATAAGAAAATCTTTGACCCAGAAGATCCAGACTGTGACAGACCACAAGATACACGTCACTTGGCATTTCTCTTTTGCAGGAATCAAGATTTATCATGTATGACATAGAGCATTGAATAGCTTCGCAAAATCATGCTCAGATGATGAGATGTCCATGTTTCTCGTAAGAGCTTTCCTCGAATATGAAGGTTCTGTCCACTAGTTTTTGTGAAAAACTTGCTCAATTGCAATATGGAGCAATCAGGGATAGTCTATATATCTCTGCTAGAATGATGAAGGAGTTCTGCGAGATTGTATCTTATCTATCTTGCAAGAACTTACTTTCCGAACACTCTTGTACACAACATTGAGAAAAATAGAAGATCATACTCTGCTCGCCATGAATACGCAAAATTTGCTTTAACTCATCACGTTGTATTCAGCCTTACTCGAATACTAAGCAGCTACTCACTTAACTCACTGGAAGTGAAATTTGAACGTATAGACAATAACTATAGAATATCATAGACGTCGTGACGTCAAAGAGGCCTTTGATATGAATGTGCTGCAAAGTATAAGTGAACATACTAGGCGAATTTGTGTACAACTTTTATACACTAATAATCGCGAACATCTAAAACTAAGCAATATCCTAATGTCTTCATCAAACCTGGGATATTATCTATAGGGCTACAAACATAACGACGTAAGCTTCTAGGGATCCAAAATACACGATTGTCCCTTTCAACCATAATCCAGCCATCATGTCCCATCTCCCATTCCATTCCCGATTTACCTGTAGGAGGGGAATACAATATGCATGATGCGTTAGTCAATGTCTGTCTGGTGAGTTTATGTCCTTTGTTATCTGTAATTCGCTGATTCACATCGTAGATTTTGACGGTCTCGTCAAAGGAGCCTGAGACAACACGAGTCCCATCAGGAGAGAAAGAAACAGAAGCGACCCAAAGCGTGTGCTCTCGAAAAGTAGTAATAAGCTTTCCATTTCTAGTATCCCACATCTTGATAGTGTTGTCTACTGAGCCTGAGATAACACAGGCACCATCAGCAGAGAATGCTACAGTTTTGACGCAGCCCATGTGCCCTTCAAGAGTGAAAAGAAGAATTCTATTCTTTGAATCCCAAATTTTGACAGTCCTGTCGTCCGAGCCAGAGGCAATACGTGTGTCATCAGGAGAGAAAGCAACAGATCTTACCCACGCCGCGTGCCCTTCAAGGATAGAAAGAAGCCTAACATTTTTAACATCCCAAATTCTGACAGTCTTGTCAAGCGAGCCTGAGACGACACGGGTACCATCAAAAGAAAAAGCAACAGAACTGACTTCCTTAGTATGCCCCTCAAAAGTAGCAAGAAGCCTTCCATTATTGGCATCCCAGATCCTGATGGTCTCATCTAACGAGCCAGAGACAATGCGAGTGCCGTTCGGAGAGAAGGCAACAGAAATGACCCGATCATTGTGTCCTTTAAAATTGAAAAGTAGTTTTCCATTCTTAGTATCCCAAATCCTGATCGTCTTATCAAACGAACCTGAAACAACACGAGTGTCATCAGGAGAGAAAGCAACAGAAGTGACTCCTCCAGTGTGGCCTTTGAAAGTAGAAAGAAGCTTCCCATAACTAGCATCCCATATTCTGACGGTCTTATCAACTGAGCCAGAAACAACAAGGGTGCCATCTGCGGAAAAAGCAACAGACAAGACATCGCATGTGTGCCCCACAAATGGTCGATATCCGATTTCTTTGATCTGCACAGATTTTACGACGCTAGTTTGATAATGGTCCGCAACATACGAATGCCCTTTTTCAATCTGTAACATTGTTCGATAGATTTCAGCTGCAGACTGCGAGATGCACTCAGAATATTTTATCACAACATCGTACGCATCTTGTAAGAAGGCGACCAGTTGCTTATCGTGCCCCTTGATTGACGTGAGCAAGAAATTCTTGTCATTCTAACCAGATAACACTCACCGTTATCCACGAAATTGCCTTAAGTAAAGCAGGTCCAACCGAGTTATACTCTCCTATCAAGCTCATCACCTCGATCCAAGATAGGAGTTTCTCGTAAGCAAAACGTGAAAGCAAAGTATGAGCAGGGTCTGAAAACGGTGTACTGGATAAAGCACAGGGCCACCATATGCATGCATCCCTCAAGTAGGGAGAAATGGTTTCTTCAAGTACTTTCTGTAAATCAGTTATCTGCTGGTTCGGGACCTGGAGATGCTTCTTTTCCATAACTACACTCTTTAAATTGATGTTAATTGACTCCAATATCTTCATGTTCCAGGGTATACATGCCTGAATCAACAGTAAGGGATGTAACAACTTCTGGAGCGTTGATTGACGTACATGCACATAGTCATAGCGCAGCTGATTTTTAGGTGCTTCCTTCTCTGTCTCTTGATGTGAGGTATAAAATGGCTAAAAATTTCCTCGGCTTGGTCCCTAGAAGCCATAAAATCCCACATTCTTTTTACATCCCAAAGTACAATTTGAGTGTCATCAGCACAAGCCCGGAGCATTTCAGTAATTTCTTCATCGCTCTCGCTTGTTGCGGTGATAAGGAAGCGGTAGTTGCGGGGAATGTCAGAGAAAAACCCTTTTCTACAAAGCTCAAGTACAGCCTTATTTATCCCATCGAGAATGATGATCACCGAACCACGAACGGTATGCTTGGCCTCCTTGAGGGGTTGCAGAAGATATTCCCTGAATTGTGTCTCGACAGACAACTCTCCGTGATAACGCTTCACATTATCTGTGATTGTACGAGCAAGACTCGAATCGAAGCTTGCGAGTTTGAAAGCAATAGTTCGGATGATGGAACCTGGGCTATGAGAGTGATCGTCGAAGTGAAGATATGCACCCAACATAGAAACGCTGTTAAAGTATTCGGCGAGGGTAAAGCATATAGTACTTTTTCCACTTTATGTAACCCGTGCAACCAGACGACATTGTTCTTTGAGGTTGACATCAAGAACCCTTGATATGAGAAACAACATCATGACAAGTACCCGGGTCACATTGTTTCATGTGAGATGCATCAAATCTGATAGGTTCCAATTTGCTAGACAGATCTGAGTTCATTATTAACATCACTCATGACTCTTTTTTAGTGCATTTACCTACACAATATATTGATTTCTTCCGATATACGTGCAACAACTAGCGCGGTATTCGTAGTCACTGTCAGCTCGAACTGATTCCTCAAATCTGCTAATGCACCCCGGAACATTAGTATCTTCTCATACCCGTTCATGAGAAACATGCGTTCTGTATTGCAGAGAAGTAAAATAATCATGCTGTTTACGAATGTAAGTAGTACACACCATGGAATCTAAAGCCCATATAGTCTTGGATAAACTCGCAGCAAACAGTGATCTGTCCCCAAGACGAGTAAACTTGTCATTGATGGCTCTGATTTCCAAGACACAGTCGAGAGTTATTGTCATATCCTCAACCAAGTTGACTACTTCGGCATCTGCTTTCAATTGTTTTGTAATACCCTGAAAGTAACTTGAGAAAATGGTAATAATAAAGTAACAGGAATTCCCACCTCGTAGAAGCACTTCGCAACTTGCCATGCTGCGTCTGCATATGGGTGGATCTATTGATATGAAATGATACAATTGTTGGTCTAACTTAGGAATATCATACCTGTGATATCTTGTCTATAAATTTTACAAATGTATCCAGTTTCATCACTAAATCTCCTAATGATGAATACAAGTCGTTCTGCTGAGATATTAGTGACAACGTTCCCTCTGTTACTTCGATGAGACGATATGATGATTTAGCATTACGAGTAACCACCGTGGTAGTTTCCTCCATCAATCGCATGTAGTCGCAAATGTCGCAATGGATGATAATCGTACCAGATACCGAATCGTCTGTAGATATTAGATCAAGTTTGACTGTAGCAATTACTTAGTTACCACCTCAACACAAGATAATATATTGATACCTTCTCCATCTTTCGTTTTCATTCTAAGATCTCCAAGAGCAATCTCTAATCGACCAATGTCTATATCAGATAGCACAGAGGATTCGTGCCTAGCAGTAATTTTGAGTTTAGTATCTTCAGCTGTTGGTGCGCTGTATATCACAATTGCTCAGTTGAATGACAGTGAGTACTATGTTCCATTGGAAACTCACGCACGGACAACGAGCGGGTTATCACTAAAAGTGGGTGACAGATCAGTCTCAGCTGTATCCGTCTTCTTCATTTCGTTCCATATTCTATTATCACGTATATATTTGGTGCTTTACGTCTACTACGCCTCACTTGTTTCCACGAATGTTCACTGATTGTCACGCTTTTCACTAGTAGAGCAAGTTCAGCACAAATATGATAGTAATCAGAATGAGACTACCTCGTAGAAAGTAGTCTGGCCTAGCTGAGATGAGATCCTGGCAAGCCATCCTAGTGAGCAGCGTGAGCGCTAGAGGCGATGGGTCTTAACCATAACTATTTATCCCTTTCCTTCGCGATTATATTCTGATTTATACTTCAATAGGTTACTTCCTGTGACTCTAAGTCACTGCTAGCCCGAGGGGTCTGTGTAGGATCTTCAGTATCTATCTACAGAAGGGAGAGAAGAGTGCGGCGACTGACAAATTCGGAATATCATTAATCTGGACATGAATCGTGTATACCTGCTCATTCACCGCCCTCGCCATCTAACAGTTTCCTTATCAGCGCAAAACGGCCAACTGACCAACATCGTCAGAACCGTGTCCCTGGACTCTACTGAAGTTGAAACGGCCATGTGGTCATTGCTTGTTATCATTATTCCTACAATTGAGATGCAACAAAGTCACTGGCATCGATTATATTCTAAGTCAAACAGCACATCGCAATACTGTATCATTAGGCGAAGACATGATAGAAGCGATACATTTCTGCCATCTCATTTTATCTACTATAGTTTGTTAGCCTAGGCTAATATTTAAAGGCAAACACGCAGATTAAGCAATGCAAACATGAAGAAAACACGCAGCACTAGATTAAAGAAATCAGCTCCATTTTCAGGGCTATTGTATGCTATGACCTCTAGAGGAAAAAGTTGAAGTAAAAAGTAAAAAAAGATGGAGAAAAGGACGTACTCGTGGTATTTGCATTGTGCACTACTAAGCCTTATGGCGTGCTTCCATTACGCCAAAGAGCCTCAATCAGAATCAGCTTGAGAAATTTCATGTGCAGTTACATGGTTGAAAAAAAAGTTATGGTTGTTGGAAAAAGATACCGGTATACAAAGTCAGATCCTAGAAGGAACTGGAATATATTCATGATTTGAGCCCGTGGATAATTATATACTGTATTTGCTTTTGTAGCATGTTTATTGCTGTTGTTCCGTACCTCAAAACCAACTTTTCCGAGGGTTCAGAAAGCTGTTTGGGCACGCAGGCACTGAAGCAGTATTCAGCAAATCCCTGGGAAACATGATGCACGTATATCACTATATGAATGTGTGACAATTTATTAGAATACATAATACAATAATAATATTCATTGATATAAAAATCATACTAGTACTTATGAGTCAGCGTCACATGTGTACTTTGTAGGCAAATTAGTAAGCAACGTTTGTTGTTGACTTCATGCGACGCGTTCACACACACTCAACTATATACTTGACCTCAGACGAATCCGAAATGTCGACGACAAATGTCTACGAAGGCCAACCATCTTGCTTCGCCATGACTAAATATCCTGTGCTCGAAATCAAGAACACGGATGCACCCAATGCACGCATCCCATCTCATATTATAATTGAGGACAATATTTGTCCAATATCAGATGAAGCTCATCGTCGGTACTGGAAATGCGTGATCGGAACGTATCTGATGCATGAAGCCGGGTTTTATGATAATCTAAGTGAGTTACTCCTGTAAAATATTTATATTCAGCTAGATTCTTTGTTTCAGGACCGGACGAGTTATTCAGAATTAGAAAGTTTCCAGCAGGTTACGAGTTGTATATGAAGGAGCGACCAGAAGGGTCGACAAGAACGCCTGATCACTACCTATATAGTGCGTGTTTGACCATCTAATAATCTGTCTCTCGACTCTCTATCGTGTCAGGACTGTCTCATCTGGAATCATAGGTTTTGACCACCAGGGTGAACGAGTACTCAAATTCGACTCGCCTTATGTTTGTGGTTTACTATCGTTCTTTTACTAGTTACTGTTAATCCTCATTTCATTTCAAAGGTTTTTGTGTTACATGCGAAATGGCTTGCCTATGGGCGCCCTGGTCGCTGTCCATGTAGTGTCTGCTCTGGTGATAACCAGAGGGATATACGTAAGGAACTCATTGCTTCTGCTCCAGAAGTAACGATTCCAAGTATAATCAAGTTCAAGAACGAGGTGGCGAGTCGATCTAGATGAGTAGGCTCTTTATCATACTCGGAAATACTCATTATCAGCGCTGGCTCAATATTAATATCTGGCTGGACTTTTTGGGTCTTAAATGACCACAGTGTAGTTATGTGCGATCTTTGGATATCTACAGTCATCTAACATTTGTAACTAATTAGTTCCGAAATATCGATCACATCCCACAAACCAATGCCTCCTGTAACAATGAAACTTAAGACAATAAACTAACTATGAAATAAAATGACCCATGCGCTTACCATATTCTCAACGAAAGTGGTTATTCTTCGCTTCGTTAGAATATGTTTCACCACTGTTAGGGAGCTTGAGATTTCCAGTCAGTTGATCAAGTGCCTTGAGTCTTTGCCATCTAATTGTAATTAGTTGACAAAGTAACAGAATTAATAATGCAGATAGCTCACTTCTTGCATTGGTCACATCTGTCTTGTATATGCCTTGGGTGTTGACTAAGCTGGCGGGTGTTGTTTGGTGGACAGAGTCTTTTCCATCTGTTTTGTAGGAGAATCGTCGACCCAGGCACGTGAACATGGTTCGAGCTCGCGAGAGGAATCGGGGTAGATATGCGTGCAATCTACATATAGGACAGATGCGAAATCACACATCGTATGTGAGTCGATTCTGAGAAAGAGGAGTGAAGCTTGAACAAGGATTAGAGCTATAGTAAAACGGGTGGTTTGTGATCAAGTGATGTATAAGATCCTTTTATACGGAAATTCTTGATTGAGATCGATATCTCGAGTCGAGGAAGGAATGTATCCAAGTCTCACCCCTTATTCAATGAGCACGGTGATCTAGGGTGGCTCACAAATAATTCAACAAGGGGAACAAAGAAGAACGGAACAAAAACCACTTCAAGACACGCGGGAATCTAAGCCATGGTAACCAACCAAAATATCAAACAAAAGGTTGCTCATACTCTTGCATTCTCATTTAATCCCCTTTCAAAAAATTTTTTGATGCTAAGCGAAAATTGTACTTACTCGCTATCATAGGTTTTCTCTAGGTTGTATCCTAATGTGGTTTGGTCTATCCACATGTGGTCGAGCGTAGTGGCCCGGTTGTTGCCCGGTAGCATGGAACTTCTTTGTCGTAAGTCTGAGCTGAAGCATTGTCAGCTCTATTCCTCCGAGTAATCCACGAGCCTTCATGATCTCCCATACGTGGACTTTAGTTAAGTAGGACAAGTCAAATACTCGAGTACAAAAAGGGATAATCCTGTTTACGCAATATGGGCCTATAGGCAAGCTCTCACGGGCTCATTTGACGTGTGAGACTAGCAGGTACTAATGAAGAAGTAGGGATAAGATAGTAGCGAAACAAAGCATAATTACTTTTGAAACTTGCTGCAGCATATCACAACATAGGTCTCGAGGATTGAATATGCAAATAAATCTGAGAAATTTCGCGTCTTTTTAAAGAGACAATAATCTACCACGATAACTCTCAATATGCGCCCATTATCAGCTATAACATAGAATACTAGAAAATATATGTTTATCATTCTGTGATATGCTAGTGTAAATGCTTAGCCACATCGTCTATTACCGTATTTGGAGTATGCACAAATACAAATCAACGACGCGCCTCACAGCCACCGTGACTGTATTTGAGACCGCGTCGCGTCGCGGTGGTTCCATTAACACACTTGATCAAGAACGTATTTGGCGTACACAGACATAGAAATCATACTTGAAACAAGCCTTGAAAATGAATAACAATATTTACATCCAAACATCCGATACTAATTCACAATGGGTAGAATACCCTCCGGTACCACCTGTTGTGGCCCTACCAGTGCCAGTCAACAACGATGAGTCAGTGTTGAACCGAGATTATTCTTACAACTGTTTCCCCATAGAGACACGTTCCCACGGGGTAAACCCCGAGACGACAGCAACACCTACTAATGAAAACCACAGCTCAGTTATGATGTGGTCTGTCGATGAGAATAAGGAAACAGGCGCAGTACCTATCAGTGCCTCATACGAAGAGTTCGAGTTCATTAAGAAGAAGCTTCGTATGCTAGAAAATAGACAATCGAAGTGTAAGAGAGAGTCCCTCAGAAGAACTCAAAATGAGTTACAGAAGCTGAAGACCGAGTCGCGCCAAGCAAATTATAACCATGTCAAGAGGTTTAGAGAACGTATTGAGGTCATGAATAGTAAGACAATGCTACACGAAGGGAGTCGAGTAGAAGAGAGGCGTGAGATGGTTCTGAGACGGCGTACGTTGCTCTTGCAAGGCTTGATGCACTTGACGGGTGGGACGACATACAAACCCGAGACGTACAATAGCTTGGATAAGCTCGGCCTGACAAGAGACGATGTAGAAAACATGTCGTCAGAGGTCGTCTCCTTGTCGTATGAATGTTATAATAAATTGAGTGAGTTATTTAAGGTAATAAAGTCAGGTAAGTATTATGACGCTCTGACGGGACGTATAGATATACATGAGGTGAGTCTTGAGCGTGATATATAACGTCGATTAACGTGGTTTTGAACGAGTTTAGAGTTCGAGAGTTACACGTGAGACTACTATAGCACTATGCACGACGCGTATGTGTTACTATGTAAGTACTGAGTGTAGGTATACAAGGTAAGAAACTTAGAAAGTACATGTACATTGCCTGGTGCATTGCAATAATCTAGTGTATGAATAAATAGTATACAATGTATCTAATAAAATTATCATCACACGGACATCTTCATCGCTATCGGTGGATGTGGGTTGTAATCTTCGATAATTACATCCTCTGGCTGAACGTCATCCAAGTCGACTGAGCTCATGTCCCTTCTCCATCTAATTTTTGGAAACGCTCGAGGCTCTCTCTCTATTTGGGTTTTGAGTGCATCAACGTGGTCGCGATAAACATGAGCATCTCCAAGCTGTATGATAAGCTGATGCGCGTCGGTATCCGTAAGCCGAGCAATGAGGTGGGTAAGGATAGCATACGAAGCAATGTTGAAGGGAATTCCTAAACCAAGGTCGGCTGATCGCTGGAACATGAGACAGCTCAGCTTCCTCCTCTCACCCCGGGAGGGGTTGGAAAGCGAAGAGACATAGAACTGGCAAAGAATGTGACAAGGTGGAAGGGCCATCTTGTCCATATCGGCGGGATTCCAAGCGGAGAGTATGATGCGTCTATCGGTTGGATTATTCTTGATTTTGTTGATAACTTCCCGTAGTTGGTCTATTCCCTTCCCCGTGTAGTCCGAGTCACAGCTCTCGTATTTGGCTCCAAAGTGTCTCCACTGGAACCCATACACAGGACCGAGATCCCCTTCTCGCCTATGAGTTAAGCCCCTCTGATCGAGGAATGCTCGCGACCCATTTCCATCCCATATTTTGACGCCTCTCTGGGAAAGAAGATTACTATCCGTCTGGCCCTTGATAAACCATATCAACTCTTCGATAATTCCACGAGAAAAGACGCGTTTTGTTGTTAGAAGAGGGAGCGTGTTATCACCAAGGGAGAAACGAAGGTTTGGTGGTGCAAAGATGGAGATGGTACCAGTACCTGTTCGATCCTCACGAATCTCCCCAGTGTCTAGTACATCCTTGATGAGCTGTGTGTACTGGTGTTCCTCGTGGTCCATCGTCTCGTTGGTATATTTGTGAGTCTAGCCTCTGCAGTAATCAATGAACATTTAATTTTGTATGCACAACAGGATCACATGATCACGCGTTTGAAGTTGAAAGTAAGTAATACTTGCCACGCGTTTTCCAGTCAAGCACTTTAAACCATCATGGCATACGACCCAAAAACACCTTCCAAACGCTCTAGAAACGATACAAGGACCCCTCTGACACCATCTCTCACTCATGGTGTGAATAACATTACTCAAAGCGCAAATCCCTCACAACACAAGACACGACATGTCACTAGCAAGCACAGGTCAAAGTCTGTTAAGGCTCCAAAGCCAAGTCAGGCAGATATAACTAATCCTTTCATTGCACAATCCGACTTCACGCCAGACACCTCCAATATCTTGGGACACAAGCCCAAATCTCAGTCAATATCCAAAAGTACCTCATATGATTTCAAGGCGGCCCTTGATCTTGGAGGTGGTCGCTCGCGGCCTTCATCTCCAGCAAGAAAGTTGACCGATAGCGGTACTTTCATTATCACCGATGCACTTAGGAAAGAGGCGAGCATGGGTGTAATCAGCCTTAAGGATGCTCAAAGTCAATTTGACATCCTTAAAGGGAAGGATTATACGCCTCCTCCACGTGCGAAGATGACTCGCTCACGATCCCAGCCTGCCATTGGTAGAGTATGTGCTTCTTCCCTTTCTCCTGCGAAATACGAAGCTAAAGGATTTGGTGTGTAGCGCACTCGTACTTACTCACATTCACGTGAAAGACCTTACGCCGATCGTGCACACACAGATCGTTTCATCACCAATCGTGCTGAACAGGATCTTTGCGCTACCCTTGAATTAATGCATCTCAATGTCAACTCAGCTTCTCCGGGGCATACAAAGCGACTCGCGGATGCAACGGGATTACCGATCAACAAACGTGTGCTCGCATACCATGAAGCTCCCCCGCGGCTGCTCGTCCAGACCCAATGTTATCTGAACAGCGTGAGCATGTCAAACCGCTGCTAGCATCCGCCGGATCAGGCTCAATAGGGAGAAGTGGTGGTGGATCCTCAAAGTCTCGAAAAATAACTACTCAGCCTGAGCGTGTCCTTGATGCCCCAGGAATGATGGATGATTTCTACCTCAATCTTATCAGCTGGTCTTCTCAAAATATCGTTGCTGTCGCTTTAGGGGAAAGTACTTACACTTGGCGCGCCGATACGGGCTCTGTTTCACATTTGGGTGATGTTGCTGATGGTGCATACGCTTCTTCTGTGGAATTTTCTGCGGACGGTACATTCCTTGCTATTGGCACGGGCTCCGGAGATGTTGAGTTATGGGATACGGAAACAGGTGTGAGGCTTCGCTCAATGATTGGCCACTCAGCTCAGGTACCTGCTCTCGCTTGGAACGGACATGTACTGAGTAGTGGTTGCGGGGACGGTAGCATCTGGCATCATGATGTGCGCATCGCGAGACACAAAATTATGGAACTAATTGGGCATCATGGAGAGATCTGTGGCTTGAAATGGCGTGCTGACGGTGAATACCTTGCCAGTGGCGGAAATGACAATCTGGTCAATATATGGGATGCCAGACTTGAACAGAGCTTACTCAATGCTGGAGACCCGAACAAAGAAATAGAAGTACGAACTCAGCCTAAGTTTGCTAAGCGAAATCACTCAGCAGCAGTCAAGGCTTTAGCATGGTGCCCCTGGCAATCTAATCTACTTGCTACCGGAGGTGGGACGAATGATGCTACTATTCACTTTTGGAACTCTGCGACGGGTGCTCGTGTCCAGTCTCTGAAGACTCCCGCACAGATTACGAGTCTGCACTTCGCACCACACAAAAAAGAAATATTTTCGACGCATGGCTATCCCGATAATGCGTTGATGGTTCACTCCTACCCAACACTAAACAAAATAGTGGAAATTAAGGAGGCTCATGATGCTCGAGTACTGTTTAGTTGTGTTGGTCCTGCAGGAGACTTAGTGTTGACTGGGGCTGGTGACGAAAATCTGAAGTTTTGGAGAATTTGGGAAGTGCCGAAGAAGGAGAAAAGTCTTAAGAAAATGGCAAGTTTGGGCTTATGTAGGGATGGTTTGGGTATACGGTAGATAGATTTTGTTCATTTGTCATGTCATGGCTGTACCTTTATAGAATTAACGGATTAATTGTACCCTTAATCTGCTCTAAATGCTTTGTAGTGTATTTCTGCCTGCTAGTTAAATGTAAATTTGCATATCGAAAGGTTCCAAGATACGATTAATCTTTGCTCATTTGATGAGTCAGCAATTCCTGTCTCTTTGCTCTTTCCTTTCACTTAAAGTTTGCATACATGATACCCACGAGTTCTCCTGACCCGTCGTTTTCCTTCAGATAGTAGAACTTTAATTATTAGTAGATGCAAACAAATGGCAGCGTTAGGGGAAGGGTGAAGGACTCATATTCAACTCCTTCCACATGGAATAGAATACAGCAGACTCCAGAACTCTTGAGCTTGATCTTTGTACAATGTCTTCCTGTGTATAATATGATTCCAGATGCCAAAACAGCGCCAATGCTACTTCTGGTAAGTAAATTATCTGTCTGTAAAATGCCGCATCCATCTAATCTAACAGCTCTGTAGGCAGTCTGTCGTTCGTGGCGTTATCTAGCCTTGGCAACCCCTCAGCTATGGTCTCAATTACGGCTTAAAGTTCCTTACTATAGTACCGATGAAGGTGCTGAGCGTTCTGTACAGCTGCTGAAGCAGTTTAGATGCATGCTCAATACTTTTCTCCTTCGATCTGGAGCTGTCCCTTTGTCCCTTGATATCAACCTTTCAAATGCCATGAGTGATGCCGGGATTGAATCTTATGGTGCTACCGCATTCCTAACTAATTTGATTACCTCTTCGATTTTCCCTTACGCTCACAAGTGGCGTCACCTAACATTATCATCTTCATTATCTGACATCCTTCCTGTTTTCTATTTCCTTAAATCTGGAAGTCCTCAAGCATTGACCGCTTTGGCCCTTGATTTTTCATGTACACCTATAATAGTACCTTATGATCAAGATGTAGGGATGGCGATTGATTCACTTACAGAAGATAGACAAAGTCAACTAACCATTCCATTATCTCTGGCCGGTCTTAGTCGGTTAGAAACCTTCTCTTTATATGGAAACTCCGATTCCAATATCTGTTTTATCTGGGATCTTAATCGTCTCCCGTCCACTGTCAAGAATATCTTGCTTTGGGACGTGAGACTGCAATGTAAACTTGTTTCCCCTTTGCAGATCCATATGAATTCTCTGCAGACTCTGCGTCTTCGTTCAACATTGTCTATGGAGACGCTAATCTCGATACTTCTTAGTTCCCCCGAACTAGAGGAATTGACTTTGGATGTACAAATTTCAGAAGACTATAAAACATACCCAGGTATAGGTTATAAAAAAGTTGTATTGATGTCCAAGCTTAGGGCACTCCGTTTCTGTGCAAACGAAACTACAACAGAATTTCTCGACTATCTTATCCTTCCATCGTTAATTACGCTTGATTTTGTCATTGAGAACGATTCGAATGGCCCTGAGGCTCTGCGACGTATTCAAACATTAGTCATGAAGTCACAGACAAAATTAATTTCATTAGTGCTGAATGATGGACAAGGAGACATTGAGGAAGACAATATAATACATTTCCTACATCAAGTCCCATATTTACAGGAACTTAGGATCTTGAAGCAAAATATGAGTGATCGAATCCTCAATGCTTTAACTCCAGTTCATGGGGAATCGAACAACTCGATTCCGTGTAATTCCTCGCCATCTTCTTTATGTCCGGGTCTGACCAGTATCACGTTCACTTCGCGGAACGATTTTTCTCCACAAAGTATAAGTAAACTGATCATATCAAGGTTTGTTTTCCTCATCATATCTATTTCGGAGCATCTTCTAATGAAACACATATAGAACCCATCGACATAAAAGTGAGGAGCGTTGTCAGTATCCAGAGCATATATGCGAAACGGATAGTCATAACGGTGCCTTGAGACTCTTTCAGGCAGTCGTGCCTGATCCAGGTTCCGTCTATGAACAGCCAAGAATAAAAGATTGTATAAGAAAAGGATTCCATCTGGTGCTCCAGAAAGCGATCGGGATACCATTCTCTGTCTAAAGTAGTTATTATATGTATTTTGTACTAGTTATACATATTCACCAAAGTATATTCTCTTAATTCGACGTTATGCTTATTCACTATCTCGTGCAAAGAAAAATAATAGAAAACTGGGCGAATCTGAAAAAAGGTCCTACCCGGAATCGAACCGGGGTTACAGGAAAGCTTCTATCAGAATCCTGTGTGATAACCGCTACACTATAGAACCAATAATAAAAGACGTCTATGAATGATATATAATTACAAAGATAGAACTAAATACAGGAGGACTTGTAACTCGGTAACTTTTATTCTCTTAGTTCTTGCCCGTTTGCAATAATGGCCACTGTGCTTCACCGAGCTCGTGCACTGCGGATTCTTCCTGCTCGACGCGCACTGACGCGCGAGTTCACTGCGTCTGCTTCAGGTGAATAGATTTCATTAAACTGAATTATGTAGAATCCCGAACTTAAAATTTCTCTACAAGCTTGCAAAAAGCGTGTCAAGTCTGCGGAGGTTCCTTCTGAAGACGAGGATTTCTTCGGAGCGACTTCAGATGACCTCTTTTCATCTGATTCATCTGCATCTACGTCCGAGGGAACATCACTAAGCTCTACGAATTCGGCAAGAAATTCGTCTCAGTATTTTGACCAACAGCTGGCGTTTGTATCCGAACGCCTTGGTCCCAACCCCAAAGCAAAGCACCCACAAATCCGTAAATCAGCTATCAGTGATCTCCTTCATCACAGCTCAAGCGCAGACCAACTGGAGAAACTTACTAATGTCATTGAAGCCTGGAGAGCTGATGGTCGGCAGGTAGACGAAAAAGTTACAGTCCAGATCATAGGTACGAAACTCTCGTCGTTCAAGATATCTGAGGTGTACTTGTCGTTTCTCATAGTATATACTTCTTTTTAGATCGGTATCTGCACAGCAAACCTGAACTACTCATTCGGCTATTTGCTGATAGGAGAAAATACGGCCTTACCATTCCTTCTATGGAAGACGCAAGACGAATTCTACGCCGTTTGGTTCTTTATAGACCTCACAACATCGTTAATTCTACCGATCGTGCAGTTAAACATGCATTTGCTGTAGCTTCATTGGGAAATGCTGTCACTTTTGCCGCACTCCTGCCTTCACATGGTCTCAAACCAGCGACTGAGGATCTTACCTGTGCAGCCCTCTTGGGCCAAGCCTATGCACAAAGTTTATTATCGTCTACCCCTAAACCTTCCAAATCTCCAGAATCATCTGAAGAAGGCAGTCCCTCCGAGGTTCAGGTTGAGAATGATCAGGCTAGCAAGCGTGGTTTATCAAGTATTTCGGGTTCGCTTGCCAAATTATTCTCTTCAAGTGAGATAGAACAGGAATTTGTTGCAGATATCAGTAAGAATAGGGGGAGCAATCACGATCCTAAGGTGTTATCTATGCGAAATTACGGTTTCACTCAGTCCAGAGAATTAGAGCAAAAATGGGTATTTGATGCTCTACGCGCCGTTGTGAAAACACTAGAAAAGCAGGATAATCGCCCTTACCTACATGTGCTTAATAAAGCGCTTCAGCAACGAAAAGATAATCTTGCCTCACCGGAAGCTCAAGCTGCTTGATACAGCTTGATATACTTATATACACGTAGATTACTCTAACAAATAATGCAATCTTCTTTAAAACTTAAATTATACATGGTTTTGTCTACTGTTTTTTCAATTTTCTTCCAGTCCGCTCGTCTTTGAATGAACTCATATATATCCTTTCATTCGCATAAAAGGAAAATTAGGACGATGTAGACATCTAAGTTTCCATCGGGGAAGAACTGACCTCTGGCCTATATGAACCTCCATAACGTGTTACGTCTCGAACAATTTGCGCTAGGTCTTTGGCGTCCTCTACAACGTAAACATGCCCAAGCATCTTTAGGTTTGAGAAGTCCGATGTCGTGGAGGGCACTTTCAGGGATGAGATGAACGAGTGATATGCATTCAAGTCTGCAATAACCTGGAATCCTCCTGATAATGAGATGATCTGTCGCTTGATATGCCGATGGATAATTCTGAACTATCCATTAGGTTGTGTACGAAAGGGGGCTGAAGCAACTCACCCAAGTAACCTGATGCCGACTTCTTGATAAAAAACTTCTAAAACTTCTTTACTTGTACTCCCACGAAGCAATTTACAATGCATGTCTAAACATGCGATGGCTTCACGACAACCTTTTGTTGGGCCCAGATCTAGAGCGGACTCGTCCATTGGATAATACTCGCGAGCCTGAGTGCGAGTTATGATGATATGCTCAACCTATGGAACGTCCGCGATTTATCAAGTAATCAATTATATCAGTCAATACTGCATAAAATAGTGCACAAACCACAGGACTAACCTGGTTCATGAGCACCTCAGTACCTGCATTCATACCAGCCGCCACAGAATCATCGAGGATATTCTCAAAACGCTTCTTCTCACGAACGACCGCGTTAAGGAAGTCATTGCGATCGATATGTGGAGACAACTCCTTGTCAAAATAGACTTGAATCATCGATTGTATCGTATCACCGATATGCACGAGCTCGAAGAACTGCATCAGAGGTGCAACAGATGTTGTTTCTGCGTGCTCCGCTGGTTTGTAGGTACGCATTTGCTCTGTTGCTCTACAATGGAGCATAAATAGACTAGTCCATATTCACAAACTAATAATGACCTACTTCTCAAAGCCTGTGCTGATATGTCTCTCGCCTATTGTCTGTAAGAGTAGGATGAATATCTCTTCCAGAGTATCATGTACACAATGTCCGTAAGACCCTGGATAGGTAACAAATGTCTCAAGTCGCTTCAGAGACTCTCGGTTCGCATGGATGAGTTCCAAAGCCACATCTAAAGAAAGTAGCAGATCCATTTTATCAAAGGACGCCACGCTATCTCGGACGCTTCCGTTCCCTACATTTACCGTGCTTGACGATGCATTACTTGAATGCATAGGTCCTGATTTGGAAGATGAACTTTTGTCCATTTTCTTTTCACGTAAAGATGGCGACGAAACTATTATGCAAAGTTGAATTGCGTATCATAAGTATCAATTTTCAATAATTACGAACTTGAAGATGTGTCATCCTCCTCGTCATCGTCTTCAACTTCAAAAACCGTATCATTCCCCTCCAAGTTGCGAGAGTATTCGGCTCCTACATTGCCAGAGTTTGATGTGACCCACCGCTGAGGATTTAACATCGCAATTCCTTGCACGGCTGCATTCCCACCGGTCGTGAGGGCCGCACCGACTACACCAACTGTTCTGGGAACAATCGTTACAGGAAGAAGAAGTACATCGGTGAAAGAAGCTAAAACAGTTCGCTTCATTAGAGCTGGATTATGCGATCCAAGGAACCGAGCAGGTGAAGGTGATATAGAGGTTGTATCGTCATTCTGAGCGACACTCTTTCAAAAATATCATCAATAGTGTCCACACTATTCGATTTATGTGCCCGAAAATCACCTTGCGATCCCAATCACGGATAATAGTTTCAAATGACTGTCTAATAGTTTCAACTTCCTCGTCGAGATATTCGTCCATGTTTAATTCAAACATGTGAAAGCTAAACATCATAGTATTAGTATCAGTAATACTTTCTTCATATAGAGAAAAATCATCTACAAACACGACGTCTTCGGCTTGTGTCTGTGACACATATTTGTCGTCATTCTTCAACTGACGAAGAACATCCACTATACGCCATGATTCTCGAAAGGCCGCTGCAGTAGCCCGGAGAAACGATTCATTTGAAATCTCACGTGCCTTCGTTAACAATGCAGTGATGTATTCACCTACCTATGAAATCCATGAGCAATATTCAGGTAAGAATAGGTAGGAGGCCCACCACTTCTTGAGCAAGTCTCTCGGCAAACGAGAGGACAACATACGATTGAGCGGGAAAGACACTGACCGCAGTCAGTCCTTGTGCCTTAAGAGCCGCAAGGATGTGTTCCATAAATTTATCCATTGCATTAAAGTCTAATTCACCATCTTCCCTAATTAGACACGCTCACTGAGATTGAAAAATGAATTCAAAGATGTCTAAAACTGCGCACGTGAAGTTATCTGCCGGGTGCCATTCCCCTTCCTCGTAGAAAATCTCTCTCTTTTCTATCCAGACTTTACCCATTTCCCAATTTGATACTGTGGCCTTTGATCCCCACATATGTCCTTCCCAAACATCCCAACTCGCAAGGGCGGCTTCACGCATACTATCCTCATCTTTGTTTCCATCCGCAACATCGAACGCAGTAAGAAGACTCGCTTGAAAGCGATCAATAGCTGTTCGTAGAGATGCATATAGAGACTGATAATTATATACAGGTTTCACAGATGGAGAGAGAAATAATGTTAGAAGGTGCAATGTATGGGACTGTTGTAGGAGAGACGGAGAAGGGAGGGGGAAAAGAGACGATAATATTAGATGGGGAGGTGATGATAGAAAAGGAAGAAGACTTTTGAGAGTAGTATAAGCCCGAATAAATCTTTGTCGGTACGTAGGCTGAGAAGACCCAAAGAGGACGGCCGGATGAGAAGAAAGTGATATACCCTGAAAGCTACCAAAGAGGTTTTGTGCAGTATTTGCTGTTCCAGATGTCCCAGAGGTAAAATCTCCAAAATCATCATCAGGAACCGTTGAGGTTTGTACCAAAGTGCTCGAGGAACTCAGTTGTTTCCCCTTTATGCGAGATTCGAGATCTTCAAAGGCCTTCTCTAGATTATCACGTTCAATACCCAAATCCTTCCATTTAGTTTCCCAAATCTTTTCACTTCGTGCAAATTCGGAAAACCTTCGTGACACCCTACTAAATGAAGGAATATCTGGTACAGTAAGGTGACTTAAAATGGACAAGTAGACGTTCTCTGGAAGAAGGCCTATGAGTGGGATCACAACCTGTCTTTGGGCTCCACGGCCTAGCAAAGTAGACGTTGCGGCCGAAGCATATAGTTTCACTGGTTCTAATGTCGTAAAACGATCCATTCAGTAAAGCTTAGTTTATGGAGACACCTCTATCTCCCTATTCTTGTAATCATATAGTGAATTAGTCAATAGTTAAGAATCTAGGGGAATCTCACTCAGCAAACTATTTTACGTAAATAAGTATACAAACTTACATGCGTCTCAGAACCTGTACTAGATATGCGTAAAGCAAGTCAATGATCACAGTCCTCAAGTGCTTCCTGGGTTTCGGATCCGTGGATTAATACCAGGTCCCCTTGGTTTTTAAATAGTTTGTAGTCGAGAACATTGTAGAGGAGGAAGCCGTGACCTTTAGTCACATATCTACCCGCATGTCACAGACACATACTATACATGTAGGTACTGCTTTACATACATAAGCTCTAAAACGATCACCTTCACTCCCTTGTAAGACAACATGCAGGACGGAAGAGCACCTCGGTAAGTGATTCAAGCATGAAATATACCACAGCGTCTCTGACACAGTCTTATATTCAAAAGCGTAAAAAACCGCGCGCCGGCCGCTGTTCAGGTATGTCAACTTCCGTCTACTCTCTTCTTGCAAAGTAATGAATCCTATAAAAAATAGATCACAGCTGAGCAACTTCTAAGGGAGGCTCAAGAACGCCAGGAGTCTGCGTTCCGAGCTCCAAAACAGAGAATTGAAGATTTCGAAGAACTTCATGAGTACAGAGGAAGGAAAAGGAAGGAATTCGAAGAGCGAATTAGGCGAACGCGAGGAAATCTTAAGGAATGGCAATCATATGCTAGCTGGGAGGCAAGTCAAGGGGAATATGACCGATCAAGATCAGTGTATGAACGCGCTTTAGATGTTGATGCACGAAGTGTCCAGCTGTGGCTGTCATACACGGAAATGGAACTGAAGGGACGGAATGTTCAACATGCTCGCAATTTGTTTGATCGTGCTGTTACCATACTTCCTCGCATTGATCAGCTATGGTATAAGTATGTCTATCTTGAAGAACTGCTGGGTAATGTTGCAGGAGCACGTCAAGTTTTCGAGAGATGGATGCAGTGGGAACCTGATGACAAGGCATGGCAAGCTTACATCAAAATGGAGGAGCGTTACCAAGAACTGGATCGAGCAAGTGCTATCTATGAAAGATGGGTTGCTGTCCGTCCTGAGCCTCGAGTGTGGGTTAAATGGGCAAAATTTGAAGAGGAGCGACTTCACTTAGACAAAGCTCGGGAAGTATTCCAAATGGCACTCGAATTCTTTGGCGATGATGCAGAGCAAATTGAGAAAGCTCAAGCAGTCTTCAGTGCTTTTGCTAAGATGGAAACACGCCTGAAAGAATATGATCGAGCTCGCGTTATCTACAAATTCGCCCTTGACCGTCTTCCTCGGAGTAAGTCCAATGCACTATACACTGCCTATACGAAGTTCGAAAAGCAACACGGAAATCGAACAACCCTTGAGACAACGGTTATCGGTAAAAGGCGGATCCAATATGAAGAAGAAATTGCCCATGATAGTAAAAATTACGATGTCTGGTTTGACTATGCTCGATTGGAGGAAGGTGCCTTGAGAACGCTGAAGGAGGAAGGGGCATCAGAAGATGAAATCCAATCAGCAGTAGGTCTCGTAAGAGAGGTGTATGAGAGAGCCGTGGCCCAAGTGCCCCCTGGAGACTTGAAGCGACACTGGAGACGATATATCTTCCTTTGGTTAGACTATGCACTGTTCGAAGAAATAGAAACGAAGGTATTGTCAATATAATTTTTCATTAATTCCGTTACTTTATCTCTCAAAATACACAAATCTAACTTCAAGTTACATAGGACTATGATCGCACTCGAAAAATATATCAGACAGCAATACAGATTGTACCACATAAACAGTTCACTTTCGCGAAACTCTGGCTAATGTTTGCTCGTTTCGAATTGCGAAGACTTGAATTACCAGCAGCTCGTAAGCTACTGGGTGCTGCCCTTGGAATGTGTCCAAAAGAGAAAATCTTTAAGGGTTACATTCAACTTGAGCTCGATGTTCGCCCTCTTAGTTATTGCATACTCGTTGAAGAATACTGACATTTTCATTTCATTAGCTCCGAGAATTCGATCGCGTAAGAAAATTGTACGAGAAATACATCGAGTACGACCCATCCAACTCCTCTTCATGGATTCAGTTCGCCCAATTTGAGAACCTCTTAGCTGATCATGCTCGCGCACGAGCCATCTTTGAACTTGGTGTCTCTCAACAAACTCCTCTGTCTTACCCAGAGAATCTCTGGAAAGCATACATCGATTTTGAAGTTGAGCAGGGAGAACGTGTCAATGCTCGTAAACTGTACGAGCGACTCATCAAACTCAGTGGCCATGTCAAAGTCTGGCGTTCGTATGCTGAGTTTGAGGCGTCGGCGATCCGATGAGTCAGGCAATGAAAGAGGAGTTGGGTATAGAGGAAGATGAGGATGAAGAAGAAAGAATGGTTGAGGGAGACTATGAGTTGGGACGACAGGTCTTCCAGCGTGGCTACAATGATCTCAAGGAAAGAGGTCTGAAAGAAGAGGTAAACCTATATTTTTGTCTCCCTTTAAATATCTTTTACTAACATGTACATTACCTGCTTTTAGCGTGTGGTCTTACTGGAATCTTGGAATCAGTTCGAACAAGAACACGGAACACCCGCTGACGTTAAAAAGGTACAAGCAATGATGCCAATAGTGAGTAGGAAACGACGGATGGTAGGTGAAGATGGGGATAACGAAGAAGAATGTAAGTTTCCTTTCTTACCTTGCGTACCAGCCCAATTTTTCCCCTTCTTCGCCTTTCAAGGGAGCATATTGACTGATCATACTTCTCTAGACTGGGACATGGTCTTCCCTGATGACGAACGAGAAGCAAATCCAGCTTCATTCAAATTCCTCGAGATAGCTCATAGGTGGAGACGGATGCAGGCTGCCTCTGGAGGAACATCTAGCGTTTCGGCCTTACTCAGCAATAGCAATAATGACTCTGCGCCATCCACGACTCAAGACATCAGTGAGGACACTAAAGAAAAGAGGAAAGCGAAGATAGTGATGCTGAAATGGCGAGTTCGGATGGGGAAAGCTGAAAGCCGCAGTACACTCTCCTGTGATTCACAAGCGGCGTGTCCACACCCACAAAACTTGAAGTTTTTCCTTTTCACGAGATGGCATAGGGTAATACTAATTACTTCTAATATCGTCTACATATAAAAATCATTACATGTGTGTATGTATGTCACATAAGTTAATATTCGAGTATTATTATAGACTAGGATTTTGCGAAGAAACCAGGACAAAGCTCAAATGTATGGCGTCTTAGAGTTACAGTGTGATATTTAATAGCTAGTATGGTTATTAAGTTTTATGGTTTTTCGTATAGAAGTCCGTTTTTAGGTGGGTGCGATGAATTCGTACTAGTCTGTATGATATTGAGTTTAAAGCGGCATTCACATTCCTGTGACTTATACGACAGAGTGATGTCTATTTAATGGTGATTATTCTCTTGTCAGTATTATCTATCTCGAAATGAAAAGAAAGTACAACATACGTTCCGATCGTGCATAAATTCATCCGATGAGTCGTTGAAACTTGTTCACGCAGGATTTACTGAGGAGACTTTATTTAGTGGCATGATAAGCCCCGGAAATGATCGCTAGACGTGAGCTGGTTTTCAATGTCTTGAGGCCCTTCTTCAAGCATATCTAATAAATTATGGGATCCCTTCAGGCATCGAGACGAAGATTTATCTTCCACCTCATGTTCGGGGCAATCCAGAAGTGTCTCATCTCCAGTGGTAAAATAGAAATCTTCACTATAACGGTGAGTGTAAATCAGATACTTGTTCTGTAAAAATAGATCAGGCTTCGTACACAAATTCATCGTCGCATGTAAAGCTCCGACTTGATTCTAGGGCAACCTTCAGCTTTCTCTCAGCATCTCGTACACTTCCAGGAACGCATTTGAAAACTGTTCTGTAAATATTTCCCTCTTCTGATTGCCTCATATCTGTCAGGAGCTCGGTCGCACGTAACCTACTAAGTTCAATACTATGGGAAATTTTCATAATAGTCTCCTTATACTTCAATGGCTTCAGCGTTGTTCCGTTTTGCAATTCTCCAAGACCTGCTTGCGCCATATCCTGCGTGACTTGTAATTCTCGAAGAACAGTACATAAGTCACTTCGAAGTCCCTCTAGGTGGCTCTCCCTCTGGTCGGCGTTGACAAGCTGTTGCGCATAGTCAGTTTGTAATTTATCGAAACGACTGGCGATAGACCAAGCCAATGATTGATATGTCTGTCCGTGTTTCTTTGCTGAAGATAGTTCCGCTTCAAGCTCTGCACATGTATTTCTTAGATTTAGTGTTGTAGAGACTTCATTATCAAGGCAAATGTTCAATACTGTGATAGCTTTTTGAGAATCACGGTAGTTTTTCAAGGTTCTTGTGAGACTATCAAAGGTATATTTATGTTTCTGGCGTAGATCACTGCAACGGTTCTCCCATTCTTCAAGCTCTTGGACCATAATTTTGTTCTTTGACAGCATATACTTGGAGTAAAGGAAAAATCTGGAGGTCAGACTAAGTACGAATCGAATTTGTTGTTGTTGCTGTCTTCGCCTTAAACAAACAAGTTCATGACGGGAACTAAGCGTTTTCATCTCCGATTGCAAGGTAAACAAGGATGAATGAGCCTTCAAATGTTTTGACCGGAGCTCGACCAGTCTCATATTCGCTCCGGCCTCATCTACTTTCAAAAGAGAAAAGGCAGTCTTAAGATCTCGTAATTTAGAACTTAGGTCTAGGCAACGGAGTCGGTCTTGTTTTATTTTTTCGTGTAAACTCGCTATATAGACTCTATCCGCTTGTGATTCACTCTGTTTAGCAGGTTTTTCCACCCTTTATTAGTGGCTAGGTGATATTACAAGAACTGTTGTGACGTACATCAATTCTATTCTGAATCAACTCCCATTTTCTATGACCCCATTTTGAGTACCAGAGAGTTGATTTGAAGAGAATTATAAGTCCAATCGCATACACAAACAATACTATATACCACTGGGAAACCTGAGTGAGAAGTTGTGTTGTTTGCGATTCGAAAACGATGGCGACAGCATCGAAGCGAACTCGGGCCTGGATTCAGTACGTCTGTAGGTGGCACCAGATATATCACAATTAACTAAGGACTGACCCATAAAAATTGATGAACAGAACGTTGAGATACAATCAAGAATTCAGATATCCAAGACATTAAGTCGGGTTGATTAGTGCCAGCACTAGGAATTGCGAGAAGAATTTTTGGGGATAGTGGTGGCAGTAGAAACTAGACCATATAGGAACCTCAACAGGTGACTAGTTAGCGATTCAGCCTGGATTAAAATGAATGATGTCTATCGATCAAGATGGATATCATACACGTTTGACAAGCAAAGCAAAGTAAAAGAATATATGACACAAGTCCCAAGTATGACGAAAAAAAAAGCTTGTATATGGTGAATTATATGTATCTTATCAGCTTCCCTCCACTTCAACTTTCGTTGCCAGATCCTCCTCTCCCTGCCCCGCCTTTTCACGTGCCAGCCGACCTTTACCTCGTGCATAGTCAACGGATATCCAATCCTTTTTCGCCTCACGGAAAACTTGAAGATCTCCATCATAAACTTCACAAAAGCGTGTAACTTCCGAGTCGAATTCTTCTTTATCTTCATCTTTCAGATATGAACGAATGGAAGAGAAGAATGCGTTTGCGATGGAGAGGTTATGAGCAGCCAAGAATGCATGTGCACTCATTTCATGGGTGTGTAAGAGGTGATGGATGTAGGCACGTGTATATGGAGGGCCATATCTCTCTTTTCCGGGGATTCGAAGGACATCAGCTACGGCATGAACGAGTTCAGTTTCAGTTTCTTTGGGTGAACAAGCTATGCATGGGCAAATATTTTCTTCACCGATTCATCAGAGGTAGAGTCTGTAGGAGAAGTAGATGCACGGCCTAAGAACGAGTCCGATAAACGTCCAAAGTCCATAGTATACTGGGTAGAGTAGATATTATGTCCTAAGTTATGTTTCTCGATTTTACCATCTAGAGATGAGACGATAGGAGCAGGGAACGTAAAGTCCAGTGCGACACCCCAATCAGCTGCTTTTTGTGCCCAAGCAACATCGAAAAGATCCAAACCAACATCCCGAATCAAAAGTAGAACTTCATGTGGTGAAGCCGTTCCAGATACTAGACGCAGTTTATCCGGGGTCAGTGATGACAAAGACGCACGCACAAGATCCGAAATTCTTGGAACAACTTCTTCAGTCCTGGGTTCGGTCAGTGGCTTCAGATCTACATAACGTCTATTCGGAGCCTGCTCTCCGTCATCCACTACAGGAGGATTCGTATTTGATGCAAGTAAAGACTTTCGTAATGGAATAAGATCAAACGTATAACCTAAAACTCCCTCATCTAAGCACTTATACGGTTCAATCTGTTCAGCTTCTTTCCCATAGAGTATTTCCGTCAGGGAGTTGGAAAATGCTCGTCTAGCAGCTTCACTGGTATCCCCAACCATTTGAACAAGAACATTTGGTGACGACGATCGTGCAGAAGAAGATTCAGTTCGGAGAAGGGTGGTAAGCCAAGCAACTGATCGTTCTAGACTCTTCGTGATCCGTTTTTGAGAGAAAGGAGCAGGAGTATAAGGGACGTCGGACAAAGCGAAAACTATATCGGGTTTACAGATGTTTACATACGAGAGATACTGTTCCGGGGTTACCTAGATTATAGGCATGTTAGTTATACTGTAATTTAGCTGGTATCGATAGTATCTTATTCGTACTTGCCGAATACCCCTAACACAACTAGCATTTATATATTTATTCCCATTTGGAGGCATTTCCCTATTATCTAATGGATCTCGTAAAGACATGGATAATAAGCTTTCGGTATGATCAAGTCCAATAAGCTTTTCGAGGGGTTTGGGCCACTAAAGAGACTGAAGATTGGGGACTTGTGTTCTAGGCTATTATACATATTTTGCGCGTTCAGTTTTCATTTACCGCGATGCACCTAGCTGCCAATTGCAACATGAGTACATAGCACTGACACTTACAATGTTTCGAAAGGGACATGAACCCATTTTATAGCCTCTGTTGCAGAAACATGATCTAAGGTAAGGTGAGGAACAACACCGCGTGAAGTCGAAGTAATAAGATTCGGAGTCTCAAGAACTACTTTTTTTCCATTCGGTTTCTGTACAGTAAGACAGCCTACTCTTGGGCCGAGCACTTCTTTGCCTGGAGAGGTAGCATAACTTGATGGACGTGATAAAACCTTGAACGTTGTACAAGCATCATTGAGTAGATTGGATTGCATACTGCCTTCTCTCTCTCTCTCAAATTCTCTAGCTATTTCCGAACTAAATTATTTAGTACTTGTAACAGATGTCACGGACTTCCTTTTTTAGGGATAGGTCTTTGAGTAAACATCTTGACAAACAGATGACAACAGTAGCTTTTTAGATGATTCCCGACTCAAGATAGAAAATTGAATTATGAAAAGGACATATTAACTATGTACATGTACATGTAACTCCATCAAGTAGATATGATGGTAAGCGATACTAAACTTCACTCATTTAGCAGTATAAAACAGTTATTTCAGGGACCATATGGGACATTAGAAATTTCTCTCACTTAGGTACTTTTGGGCTTTTTATCTTCCTCTTCCGTAGCAGGTTTAGTCAGTACTTTTTTCCTGCTTACAGGAGTCAGCTTTTTTCTCTGTATAGCTTTCAGCTGTTCTCCTTGTATCTGCTCTTTCCCCAAACGTCCAAAGGGATCAGGACTAGTTGGATCCAATTTTCTCTTCAGCGGTGCAGAATTACTAGAACCAGAGGACTCAGTAGTGTTAGTCCTCCTTACAGCTGGGTTGAAAGCTGATCCATCTCTGTGTGCATTCTGCTTAGGTGTGAGCGTATTCGAGTTTTTTGAACCTGACATGTTCCGAAGCTAGGTTTTTCTTTACTCGTGCCCCTCTTCAAGGATCCCTCTTTTTATATCATCTAATCTTGATTTTGCATGCATCAATCCATTTTTGGTTTGCTACTTCAAGTAGTGAGAAGCTCTTATTATCAAATACTAGTTAATATCATCGTCAAAAATTTTGATCGTAGTCAAAGCAGTAATTTTGCGAATTATCAAATAGATTAAGTACGGCAAATATTATTTTCATCGGTATCGAAACACGTATCTAAGTGTAAATTTTTCTATTGTGCAAAGTTGCCCTTTTCTTTCACCACAATATGCTAGCATAGATGCAAAGAAAACTATAATCTACATACACATACAATACACAAATAGGAATAAGTCGTTATTATACTTGGATAGGGGAACAATGAATAACACGCGTCCGTAAGGCATTCTAGCACAAAGGAAACAAAGGAAAATAGAATCATCGTATCTTCACGAGAGAAAGAAGAAAAGTTGGATGGTCGAAAAAGGGTCTAGAATAAGGTAAGAAAGGTAGTAATCTGCAATGTTCGAGAGAGCCAGCTCTAAACTCAATATTCGTCAACGTCAGGTAGCGACATGTAATCTGACTTGTCATCAGACATTCCGGAACTCTCCCTATAATCATATTCTTCTCTTTCCCGCATTCTCTTTTCACTTCCCGCCACCATACTTGCGTCATCCTCCTCTTCTTCCTCTTGTGCAGGTTCATATTCATATTCCCTTAACACCGTTCGCATAGCATAGGCAATGATCGGAGTTGTCGGCCTCACCACTGGGCCTGGTGCATCCTCTTCAAGTCTATCAAGCTTCAAAACCTTATCATAACCCCCGCCTTCAACAGTCACAGGATCACTCCACCTCAGCTCAAATATCCGTGCACGGATCATATCATCTACGGCGCGGACTCCTAACGCTCTACAGAGTGCAAAGTACCTTACACAGCCCGGTCCGGCACCCGAAGCAGAGACCTTGTGTATCACATCAAGTAACTGCATGGCTTTGAACGAGGGTGGAGCGGTCGAAGCGGTCGAGAATCGGTTTAATGGGGGACCAGTTGAAGGAATTGGAGTATAGATCTTATATCCGGCCGGAGGAAAGTGCGCTGTTGACCCCCGTGATCCTCGTTTCTCTTTTTCAAGAGCATCCAGTTCGCTCTCAGAGGCGTGGAGTAACTGAAGATTGAGCAGAGAGTGAGCTTGAAGGAAGTGGCTACTTTTTTCAACTAACATGAAGTTTAGTAAACTTTGAACGCAGAAGTTTGGACAGTTTTCACTTACTTGTAAGTTCTCCACCCGCATTTACTGGATAAGGAAGAGAGATATTTAGTACATAGATCGGTATAAGTATCCTTGGAGTGTATTACTTACCGAAATCCGTAACGTAGTCCGCCCAGTGAACTAGTTTTCCACCGAATGCATCAAATAATTGTTCAAAATCGAGTTTCGGACGAAGTAATTCTGGAACACCAGGTAGCAACCTCTCCAAGAAGTATTCACGAGTTTCTGCCTTTGAACAGTCACCTATGCATATAATCTGCTAGAATTTAGATGAGGTTGGTTTTAAGTTAGAAAACGTGATCTCACTTTACAATGCTGCATGATGTTCAGCTGTCGCAACCAAGACTGATAAAAACTGTCACTAGTTGCATGGACAACATGGCAGAGTCTATCTTGTTTTGTTAAGACAAGCATAGAGTCAAGGATACACTTCATAGCTTCTTTTGATCGTATAAGCGCTGGTCTGTATAGCTATTTAATTCAGCGCAGCACCCCATAATATACAATTCAATTACTCACAGCTTGTGCGCCTCATCAAAAAAGATGACAGGCATTCGCCTCACAGGGTTATCCATAGAAAACGTTGCACGGGGTTCAGATTCTGGCAGCTTCTCCATAGATCTTTCAGTATCTCGACTGGGAAGCTTTTGGTGGGTATCCTCAACCTTTGTTCCTTGCGATGAGATAGGGTCGTCCGCCACTACGTTCTCCTTATGAGGGTTAAATTTCCAGTAGTGAAGAAGAGCACTCTGAAACAGCTCCATCAACCGAGCGATATCACTTGTTTTCACTGATTCGGGTCCATTACGCTCGATACTGCGCTCGATATTCAACCTGTCGTGCTGTTTCCGTGATTAATCCCTGGTTCATGGATAGCACTATTATTTTCCACCTACCTTAAAGGCCCAAGCCTCCTTTTCGAACTCTTCATAGCCCTCAATGCTTTGACTTAAATAGATGAAGTACAGTTCCATCTGCTTGCTCAAGCTCAAGTATAATCCGGAAATATCTGCAAATCCTGCGATCCGAAGGTCAAAGTGCAAGACATGGTAACGCGAAGAGCTCAGGACTTCTCGAAGAAGTGCGGTCTTCCCTACTGAGCTAGCCCCACATAAGACTGTAAATGAAGGAGGCCCTTCAAAAATACGGGTGAGGGTGCGAATTTCGGCTGGGCGCTCAAAGAAACCGGGAAGCGGTGAGAAGGTATGAGTCGTCGGGAGTTGAGAGCGCTCTTTACTCTCTTTGATCTCTTGTCTAGCTTCTTCAAGAGATCTGCGTGCCTCGGCGAGGGATTTGAGTGTTTCTCCGGGCTACATCCGTGCTGAAGAATGAGTTTATTCGTTGACTAACCGAGATACATTTGGATACGCACATTTGCTAAGACAGAAAGGATTTCTCCGAGGCCGAATAGATTGCGAGTCTGGATTGTTGGAAGAGGCATCCCCCGCCTCGGGGAAGATTTGTTCGAAATATCCAAGCAAAGGAATCAGTGGAGAGTCTGAAAGCACTGGAACGAGAGCGAGGCATGATTGACGACGAAGAACCCCTCATTGTTGTGAAAACAGAGACGTGGTCTGAAAGAGAGCTAAGCGAAGTAGACAACGTTGGAAGGGTGTGGTGGAGGAGAATGAGCCATATGATGTAAGACTTGACGCTAACATTCTTTGCGTCAATTACTATTCGTTTTATTATTTTTATTATTTTATACTTTTTTCATTCAACTAAATGGAACAAACAGCCAGAACAGAGAACAGGGGCACGCCAGAAACACGAGTTACGTGCGTTACACTCCAGTCACGTCGTCACACACACACGTTACTCGGCGCGTATATTATTATTATATCCGAAACCCCGCGAGTCGTCGTTCAGATTTTCTTGCTTTTATTAGCGTTTACTGATTCACAACCCCGTCCAAGGCCCTCGACTGCGTATTTTTAGTAGTGGTGACAGGAAAGGAAAGGGAGCTCACAGTGAACTCTTTGTCAGCAGAGCTTGTCTAAGGAGCTGGTGCTATTATCACTCAGAACAGAACAAGAACCTTAATCTCGGCGCACAACGGGCCATCATGCTTCTCTGCACTCCTTGTTCTACAATATGGCTTCTTCTGGATCACAAATACGAGCTATCGGAAGCTGATCTCCTGAATAAACAAATCTAGTCACAAACACTCGTCCGCTCTCTGTATCTCTCTATCAATCGTCGTCATGTTTTATCATAACATTCATTGTTCGAACCCCCGCTGACACTGGTAGGGGACTGGCCTCAAGCACAAGGAGGCATCCATCGTGTTTTAATAATGAATAATAATAATAAAAACAAAGAGATTAAGACTGTCGTCGTGGGAACCGCACCACTAATATGGACAATCGCGATAATGATCGCGCGCGTCTATTTCTCTCAGATCATCGCATACTGGGCAGCTACTACTTGTCCTTTCCCAAATGCATATATAAGTCTCGATATTTCGGTGCATTTTTCCATCCTCTCACTTTCCGTTCCATTTTCATCTCTCACTTTCAAACATTTTCATTTCACTAATTTCAAACAATGAGTTATCGCGGTGGTCGAGGAGGAGACCGAGGTGCTCCTAGGGGACGTGGATCTGACAGAGGAGGGTCAGGTCCTGGCTTTAGAGGTGGGGGAAGAGGCTTTGGCGGAGACAGAGGCGCCCCTCGTGGAGGTGACCGTGGAGGCTTCCGAGGTGGCGACCGTGGACGTGGAGGACGTGGAGGTGGTCCAGGACGTGAACCGGGAGGGTTAGTAGCTAAATGCGCCATTATGTCTTTGATCCTATTGGAAGGACATCTCTTATGCATCGCAAACTGACTGATGCCATTCATTAGAATTTTCTCTGCGCCGGATCAAGCAAATGAAATTGATAGTCGTCTCAGCATGAAAGATCAGACTAGCTTGGTCTCTAGTTTTCGTTCACTAACTATTAATGATAATGAGCTTCCTCTCCGTCCCGGTTGGGGAACTAAAGGTCAAGCCATCAAGCTTCGTTCCAATTTTTTCGCGGTCAAAGTTCCCAAAGCACCACTTCAAGAGTATGATGTAAAAATACACCCTGCGACTTCTATTCGTCGCGTTAAACGGCGCATTTTTGAACTTGTAGAACAATTGCCAGATTACGCGCGTTATCGTGTGGGTGTAGCACATGACTATAGTGCGAAGCTTATTGCTTCAAAACCCTTGCCCCAGCCCCTACAGTTCTCAATCACATACTCGGAAGATGATGATGCCCGCCCTGATCCCAAGGGTCCCAAGACGTATACAGTCGAAATCATCTTCATCCAAGAAATAGCTTTAGATATTCTTTCGGGATATTTAACTGGAGATTTATCGCATCGTGAGACTGATGTAGCGCCTATCTTAGCTGCCTTGAATATAATCCTTGCACAACACCCTACTAGGAACGGCGTAATGGTTGGTCGGAATCGGTTCTTTTTCCCGCATGATAGCTTCCAACTAGGTGCAGGGCTTGAAGCCTGGAAGGGTTTCTATAGTTCCGTACGCCCTGCGTACAAACAATTGATGGTCAATGTCAATGTTGCAACTACGGCATTTTATACCGAAGGTAATCTTGCAAATTCAATGATTGAATTCCGTAATGCAACATATGGCGGTCGCGTCGATTCGTTCGTAAAGGGTGTTCGTGTGATGACCACTCATCTTGGTCATAAAAAGAATATTCGCAAGGTTTCAAGTTTGACGGCTAGGTCCCACAGATTCGAGTGGGATGAAGAAGGAAAGAGGGTCGTCACAGTAGAAGAGTATTTTGCGAGGAGTAAGTTAATTCTCTTTCTCTTTCTTTACAGATGCTAAGTTAGATTACAGAATACAGGATTAAACTTCAATACCCGGATATGCCACTCGTGGATGTTGGTTCCATCAAACCGAATCTGATGCCCGCTGAGGTTTGCCAGATACTCCCTGGGCAACCTTTCCGAGGCAAATTAACGGATGATCATACGGCTAATATGATTACACACGCTTGCAAGCCTCCTAATGTCAACGCAAGAGCAATCGTTGGTCCTGGACTCGAGAGTCTTGGATTCAAGTCAAATCAAATACCTCTTCCTGGCTTCGGTATCAGTATCAGTGGTCAGATGGCATTGGTCCCAGCGCGTGTACTGCCTATGCCACGTGTTATGTACTCTCAAAAGGCTCAAGAAGTCGACGCCCGTGCTAGCTGGAACTTGCGTAGTGTCAAATTTTCTCGTGGCGCTTCATTAGACCGATGGGCAGTACTACTTATCCGTGACGGTAACTCTCGTGCAGAATTCCAGGGCACTGATGATCCTGAATTGCACCAGACAATCAGGGGCTTCATGAAAATGTGCAACACAAGTGGTATGAACATTCGTAATGACCCGCGTTATATCCAGGCCTATCTCCCGAACAAGAGGGATGATGATAGTATCCGGAAGAAGGCTATCACTACAATCCGTAGTGCAATCATAAGCCTTAACCCGAGGGTTGAGCTACTTATGGTGCTTTTGTCCAGCAGTGATAAAAACATCTATTCTGGTATTAAGCATCTTTGTGACGTTCACTTGGATGTTCATACAGTCTGTGTCCATTCAGAAAAGATTCGCAAGGAGAAGGGACAATTGCAATATTTCGCTAATGTCGCCTTGAAGTTTAATATGAAGCTTGGTGGAATCAATCACAATCTTGACATGGACTCTATGCAATGGCTCAAGCAAGAGCCGACCATGCTGGTTGGTATGGATGTCACGCATCCTGGTCCGGGAAGCTTGAGGGGTACTCCCTCAATCGCTGCTGTTGTTGGTAGTGTAGATGATCAATTCGCTCAGTACCCAGCCAGCTTGAAAATTCAAGAGACTAAGAAAGAAGTATGCATGCTTTTGTTTTATCTCAAAGGAAAGCTTTGCTCATAAAATTTTTAATAGATGATTAGCGGTCTAAGGGAAATGATGCAGGAACGTCTTGAAGCATTCCGTGCGAAGTCGAGGAACATGCTTCCCAGGAGGGTTCTCGTATATCGTGATGGTGTTTCCGAGGTACTTACACTTTGATTATTTCATACCCAATATATCTAAACCTCATCTTTAAAGGGTCAATACGCAACAGTTGTCAAGGAAGAGATGCCTGCTATTCTTGAAGCATTTAGGAGGTTTGATCAACCAGGTAAACCTTACCGTCCAAAGCTCTCTATCGTTATTTGTGGGAAACGTCACCACACACGCTTCTTCCCGACGGATATGAGTGACGCGGACTCTCTTGGGAATGCAAGGCCAGGCACTGTTGTCGATCAGGGTGTTACAGGCATCTACGCATTCGATTTCTTCCTTCAAGCGCACGGTGGTCTCCAAGGAACGACACGTCCAACACATTACCTTGTTGTCCATGACGAGATCAAGTTTGAAGCTGATCAGTTGCAGAAGTTGACGAATGATGTTAGTTATATGTTTGCTCGTGCTACGAAAGCTGTTAGTCTCGTTAGTCCTGCTTACTACGCAGATCTTGCGTGCGAACGTGGACGTTGTTATCTTCTTGAGTTGCTTACAGCAGTTGAGACGAACACGTCTAGCACTTCGGCAGAACAGGAGGTCTACAAGAACGCTGAGTCCCTCTGGAAGAATGGTGTGCAGGGACCGAATCTAAAGAACAGCATGTTCTACCTTTGAAGTTTTTTCTCTTGGAAAACAATGATACGTTTTGGAATACTCTTTTCTCTTTACAACTGTTCTTTTTAGAACTGCCAAATTATCTTGTTCTGTCATCAACCCCCGTCTGTCCCCCTTCACCCACCTATCCCCCTTTCCACTTTCTACTTCTCCCCCTTACCCCTTTTTTCTCTCTTTCTTTTCTATGATGAAATGACTTGATCACTTTATGCAAAAGCATCTTCTGGTTGTTCAAATAGTCTCTTATATTTCTTTTTCTCTTCTTTTTCTTCTTCTTCTGTATAGTCTGTAATATCTGATATTGAGACTCGGTTTTTTTTGTTGTACTTATAATAATAATTCAGCGGGGATAAAATATAACTAGGATTTTTTCCATTTCCTGATTGTGCAAGTAAATGTTGAATGTATTATATTGAAAATTGTGCCGTTAAATGAGTAAAATGGTATATGTATGTATGCCGATATGAGAACTCTAATCAAAAAAAGGAGAAACCGTTATAAAATTACGTCTACATGTAATCCCGCATCCCTCACACAAGCACCTACATTCACATCACATCACATCCACACAAACACATCCACACACAAGTATACTACCAAAGAAGCATCCCTCATCTCCATCAGGAACATCTCGTAAAGCGTCAGGGTTGATTACTGAATTAGCAGTTTAGAGTTGTTTCAAAGTCTCGATTTGACTTCTAGGAGGGGGCGATCCGGTGGTAGTGTTCCATTCTTTCCCAGGCGGGACAGTCCAATCTCCGTGGCATTCGTATACCCAATCAGTCTCTTTGATAATCTCTTTCTGTGCTGCTACGAATGTATCTACCGGACACATCCCGTCTTTTTGGTCCGGACAGCCTCGGATTCCGGTGAGTGGAGCAACACCATCGTTAATGATGATACGAATCTGGTCACCTTCGAGTCCGTCACAGGATAAAACTGAGTGTGAACGTTGAGATGATTAGAATTTGAGTATGGTAGGAGATAAACCAGAAAGAGCTCAATTGATAGTTATCGTATCAGAAGATAAAGTACTCACGCTGGAACTGGACGTTAGTTGCAAAAGGTGAAAGCTGGCTTGACACGAAACTCCTATTCTCTGGTATCCTGTCCGCGGGCAGTGGTCCGCTAGCCGCAAAACTCGTCAAATTAAGTGCCGTAATGACGTTCAAAACGACAACTTCGTGTGTCGCATCTACATATAGACTCTGATCAAGAGGGAACGTTCGGGGATCATCGTCAAGCGTGGCATTTGTAGAGGAATTGTGGACTTCTATCGGTGTATGTGTGAGTCGAGCGACGAGTTCCTGTATGTAACCTATTCCTTGCACCCGAGCAACAGGAGAACCAAAAGCGGATCCATACCTAGGAATCAAGTTTCAGCACTCGATTGACGAAGAAAAGTAACTAATGTTTACCAGAAGAATAGATCAAGTGCATACTCAAACCCTTCCCATTCTTCCTCAGTGAATAGACCACAAAATGCACTGTAACCTATCGCAACGGTCTTCCAGTGGGATTAGTATATGTGTTAATTATTATTCTTAGGTTGTTCCCTTACTTCATATGCACACATCTGAAAGCGTTTTTAATGAGTGGGTATGGTCTGAGATAGCTGAAGTCTCACCTGTTGTAGAGCATATACATCTTCTATGCTGAGATCATATCCTTGAATTTGGTTCTGTAGGCGTGTTTGTGCATTTTTTAGATAGATACCGGCCCATTCTTTTATGTAGGGTATTGCTCGATGAGCCTTTGATCGATCTTCTGCATTGGGACAAGTCTTGTACGGTGCGAGGGTGTTATTATACTAGATAAGATTGGTAAGTTGTTAGTGAACTGAATGGAAGTAAAAGGTAGACGTTTTGTATTTCTCACCCCTTTCTCTTCGATGGTTACACTTTGCAGATACTTCCCCTCAATTGGAAGTCCAAAGAAGCCGACAGCAAAATTTAATGCAGAATGTAACATGCGGTCCCTAAAGCACATCAATAGAGTATTTGACGAATAAAAGAAATTAGGCATTACTGGGATTCAGTGCGGAAAACGGGGAGTGCATTGGCTTCGGTAAAGTTCTGATACAATTTGTTAGAATTCTTCCGTTAAAAATGAGTTAATTAGATCGATTACCTTCAGTAAGAAGCCATATTTGATACGTAATGATACACCAAGGTCGACTTAAGTGATTATCAGGGGAATGCATAATATTCACAGTAAGTGATACTTACACAATTGCTGGCGTCCAAAAGGCGTCAACACTAACTTAAATTAGTTTCTAGTTCCTAAGTCGATCATGATGAGATCAATTTACCTTCTTCTCCGAGTTTGTATGTCCTAGAGTTTAAATTAGCATGAATTGCTTATAGTTTTATTTTTCGAACACACCAATCATTCAAAAAGCTAAGCTCTCCAGAAGCATTCCAACCGGCAGCTGATTCATGTAAGCGTTTTGTAAAGTCGGCTGGGCCTCCGTATGGAGCTAAGTCAAGAGTTTAAGTTACTAGCTGAGGCGGAAGAGAGGGAAGTACTGACACCAGTCCGTAGGATATCGAGCACCATGACGGTGAAGGAAGTGAAGACCGGTCACCGCACATTGTTCTGGAGCTTCTGGCCCTGAATCGATACCGAACGTCCCGCGTTCAATGCTATACCAGGGAGACAAGTTTCCCCAGCTTTTGAACATATCGAACTCATCCTTCTTTGGGCCATTGTTACTTCCCTTAGCGGTAGGAGTAACGAGTACTGGTGCACCGGAGTGGATTGGATAAGATGGGGCAGTTGCGATCACGGCAGGTTCGGCACCAGTTGGAGTTTTACCTGCATATCCAACATCGGTTGGAAATATTGAAGTGTCACCATTAGTCGGGGAAGTAGGAGGATAGTTATGACGTTCTGTTGACCCAACGTAAGGTGGTGCAGCTATTCTAAACTTGTCTGAGTTGGTAGACACAGACGAGCTCCGGAATGGAGAACAGAGTGCAGGGAATAGTGCCGAAGTTTGGGCCGAAATCAGAATTCCTCCCAAAAACGCGAGCAAGAGATGAAAGAAGGTGATCCCGGCACCTGAAGAGCTCTTGACTATACCTGGCGTTTGCTGTTCGACATCGCCCTCTTGAGAATTTAAGAAAGCTTTTTGGTCTTTAGCTTGTACATCAAAGTATGATACGGGCTTGTACTCGCCAATTCTCTCGACATCAGAGCTGCGAGACATGGCAGTACCCACTCAGGCTCTGCTCACAGCGCTCCTTGAAGACCCCCGTTAACGGTTGTAAGTACTAAAAACGTGACGTAAATCAATTTAATGCCCATGTGAATGTAACAGCATCACAACCGAAGATTCCGTATTTATGCGTCTCTCCAAGGTTGCACCTTCAACTATCTATTTACAGAATTACAACACACCCTTTACCCCCACTCTCGGTACTTAGACACAGTCGGCGAAGAGTAACCCTCAGTAATTGCGAAGCTTCTGATGATCCTCACAATCTGTATATAAGGCAGATGTTATCATATTATGTAATAGTCAAATGCTGGGAAGTTTGCTATGGATTTGTTGATCACAGATTCTTGACACATCCCCCTCCGAAACGCACTCTCGGCCACTTGGAAAATATTTACTCTGTATATATACGTTCATACTACTCCGAAATGCGTATACGCAATTGAGAGTCCAAAATGACTTATCAACTCCCCAAATATATTTCATCAGCTAAGGTTCTTCATAGCCGTGTAAAGTCTCTAAAAAGTCTTGAAACGATTTATTTATCTCGAGAACAGCCTTCGAGATGTTGACCCAAACTTCACGAAATAAAAAATAGAGGTATAACTAGACTAAATCTCTAAAGCTTCCATTTCTTAGTCTTGTGACACAATACCATTAGCTAGCCCTATTAATGGTCATTCCACACTATTCGACCGTGTTATCAGAACCTGTTTTCGTTAGTGATGCATGTGGTAAAACAGCTTCCAGCGCTAAATTATTCTCTGCTTTACCACGCGATAAGGCTGAAAATCCATATTTAACTTTATACATATATTTTTTTCTCAGTAGTTTGGTAAATATATAACGAGTAGAAATTCGCTATCTATCTCTTTGGCAGCTACTTTTCGATATTTCTTTTCACAAGGGAGGTACAAAATGTTGCCGATGATACTGTACCCAATTCTCCTCCTATGTTTTGCTTCAAGTATAAGTGGCTCTTCGCTATCCCAAAAATTCCCGGACTTGTATGAAGCTTCTATTGACGAATTGAATATTGGCCTTAATCATGGGGCCTTCTCTAGCGTCGACCTTGTAAAGGTAAGGCCCATTAATATAACATCTTTCATAGCTATCTATTCATCTATTAACCAACATTTTTCAAGGCTTACTTTGCTCGGATCGAAGAAGTTAATTTACAAGGTCCCACTTTACGTGCCATTTTGGAGCTCAATCCTTCTGCATTGGAACAGGCAGCTGCCTTAGACAAGGAAAGAGCGGTCAAAGGGGCAAGAGGTCCCTTACATGGAATCCTATTCTATTGAAAGACAATATCGCTACGGTATCCTCTGAAGGTATCGCTCGTGCCCCATTTAATTTTGAGAAAAGACATGACCATGATTGTATGCAGGAATGAATACAACTGCTGGCTCTTTCTCGCTTCTCAATTCCGTTGTTCCCGATGATGCCGGAGTTGTGAAAAGACTTCGGGCTGCTGGGGCAATCATACTTGGTAGATACATCTTGGCTTTGGTTGAGAAGATTGTAATTTGATTATTGAATGTATTGTATTATAAGGGAAGGCGAATTTATCCGAATGGGCGCATTTTAGAGGAAATTTGGCATCTGGCTGGTCTGGGAGAGGTGGCCAGTCTACTAATGCTTACTTCCCAAATGCAGACCCATGTGGGTCATCTTCTGGCTCAGGTATCGCAACATCAATCGGTTTAGTGACGGTATCACTTGGTTCAGAAACGGATGGGAGTATTACTTGCCCTTCAAGCAATAATAACCTTGTAGGTATCAAGCCCACTGTCGGCCTTACTTCTCGAGCTGGAGGTATTGCAGTCTTAATTCATTAGAGCGCTCACAATATCTCATTTAACTATTTTTTACTCTTTTTCTTTCTCAATCCCTTAGTTGTTCCAATTTCTGAACACCAGGATACAGTTGGTCCCATGACTCGATCTGTTTCTGATGCCGCAATTGTTCTTTCCATAATTGCTGGGCCAGATCCTAATGATAACTTTACGCTTGCACAACCTCCAGTAGTCCCTGATTTTTCTTTGGCACTGAATCCTAATGCTCTCAGAGGTGCTCGTATCGGTGTTCCCCGCCGAGTGTTCTTAGACGATAGCATCACTGGAAATGATCCTTTTGTGAATATAGTTTTTGAGGAAGCACTCGATACTATCAGAAATCTTGGGGCCACTGTAATAGATCCGGCAGACTTACCAAGCGCAGATGAAATCGCCGTGAGCAATAATGAAACCATTGTGCTAGATGTCGACTTCAAGGTATGCAGATGACGTAACTGTTTTAGCTATTCATTGCCGTTATATAATTTAATGCGTATAACTTATATCACAGATTCAACTCAACAATTACTTTGAAGCACTACTTGAGAATCCGAGCGGGGTTCGTAGTCTTGCAGACCTGATAGCCTTTGATGATGCCAATCCAGCTCTTGAGGAACCAACAAATTTTACTGATCAATCAGAGTAGGAGCCTGTTTTCTAATCCCCTTCTTTGTCAGTATCTCATAGCTTTGGGCTTAGACTTATAGAATCGGAAGCTACAAATGGTTTCAACGCGGCGTACTTCCAATCGTTAGCTTTCGATAAGGACCTAGGAGCAACTCGAGGGATCGATGCTGCTCTCAAGGCTTTTGATCTTGATGCTTTAGTTCTCCCTGCGCCTGGTTTCACGACAGTACCAGCAGGTGCATAAAACCAGTCTTCTCTAATGGAGACACTTTTCTCAGATGTTTCTCTTATTTTTTAGCAATCGCCGGTTACCCCATCGTTACCGTTCCATTGGGTTTCTATCCGGACAACGTAACAATTGGAAGAGCTGGACCCCTGACATTCTATCCTGCTCCGGGAGTCCCATTCGGACTATCTTTCTTGGGAACAGCCTTTGATGAGTTCAACCTTATCAGCTTTGCATTTTCTTATGAACAAAAGACGAAAACACGCCTTGCAAGAAAAGCTTTCCCTGCAGCCATACCAAAAACGCAACTTCAAGATATAATTAGGGAATAGCAACCAAAGAACGTAAAATTTGTGGAAGTACTTGTAGTACCCTGAAAAATGATAATATGTACAGTGGTATGACACAAGTTTTTGCGCGTCTATTTTTTGATGTATTTCGCGATTTAAGTACTCAATTTTAATTTTCAACACTTCAAAAAATTCAAGCAACCTTGTAATACATTAAGAAATGTTCATGTAAAAAATTAGACCAGTTTATTAAGTGAGAAGTCGAGAACTCGAAAAATGAGGGTCTCACTATATGCGCAAAAAATGAGCACTTTTTCGACACATTTTGGACCATAGAAATTCAACAACTTATTTTTACATTACAAAAATTTGGTATATTATAGATATCTACAATACCTTTCTGGTCTGAATTTATGAGATTTTTCGGTATGTTGTGTGAGGCTTGATGAGATGAAAAAGATCTATAGGATAAAAATATGAAAATTTACTAGTATTTTTTCAGAAAAAACAATGTTTTTTACATTTTCAAACTTTCTTGTCTCACCAAGCCTCACACAACATACCAAAAAATCTCATAAATTCAGACCAGAAAGGTATTGTAGATATCTATAATATACCAAATTTTTGTAATGTAAAAATAAGTTGTTGAATTTCTATGGTCCAAAATGTGTCGAAAAAGTGCTCATTTTTTGCGCATATAGTGAGACCCTCATTTTTCGAGTTCTCGACTTCTCACTTAATAAACTGGTCTAATTTTTTACATGAACATTTCTTAATGTATTACAAGGTTGCTTAAATTTTTTGAAGTGTTGAAAATTAAAATTGAGTATGGAAATCGCGAAATACATCAAAAAATAGACGTGCAAAAACTTGACTGTACATGTATAACCATGGTTCACATGGCTATTACCTAAGGGTATCCTATGCTGACTTATAAAGCAGACACATCCGGACTGGCTTTTGATATTGTCCTGTGCTTGCTTATATTTCTCTCTAATTATTCTAATTACATCTATACTTCAGGCACAAACTATCTTGGAAAGCCAGCTGATCTGTCTGAGTGAATGAACCGATGTCCATACACATGTATTTTGCTATATAAATCTATTTTTGTGCCATGTCGATCGGTATATGGAACCTATAACTGCTCAATTACCTTAGAATTTATAGTGTTATGTAATTGTGTTCTATGCGCAAGTCTCATGCCGGCAAGAACTCGAGTTTTGTTCGCTTTGAATGAAAATAGCAATAGGAGGAAGTTATGCAACTTATGTATTGTATTCCACGCTTTCCGGAGTCTTGCAGATTTGATAGCCTTCAACGATGCTAACCCAGCGCTCGAAGAACCAACAAATATCACTGACCAGTTAGTCTACAAGATAAGTTTCCATTCTCTTTACCTGAAGATTAATCTTGAAGCTAACAATGGAAATTTTAAAAATCTTTAAATTGGAAGCTACGGCTGGTTTCAGTGCTAAATCTTTCCAGTCATATGGGAGCAACCCGAGGAATCGATGCGGCTCTTGAGGCTCATAATCTAGATGCCTTATCCCTACCTGTTCCTGCTAGTAGAATCTTGACAGTACCCACAGGTGATTAATCCTGTTTCATGTCCAGAAGGAATATGATTCTTGTACCTTTTTATCTAGTAATCGCGGATATCCAATGGTCACCTTTTCACCTGGATTCTACCCGGACAACGTCACCACTCAGGGCTAGGGTGTAGACCTCCTCTCATTGTATCCTGCTCCAGGGGTTCCATCCGGCATGTCATCTAAGGGAACAGCATTTGATGAATTCAAGCTCATCAGCTTTGCATTTCCTTATGAGCAGAAGACGAAGACACGCCTCGCAAAGGAGACTTGCCATGCAGCCATACCAAAGATACAACTTCAAGATATCATTGGGAAATAGTATATAGGAAATGAACAGTTATAATACACGAGACTAATCGCATTATCCTGCACAACAGTATATGTACACATATTATGGACTACATGACTTTCCACCCAAATTTTTTAAGGAAGTCATTCTATTATATCAAAAAGCTGATTTACCAAGACCAGCTTCCAAGCTGTCCCTGAGCCAACACATTCTCAGATCTAATTGTATCGATCACAGTTTTATTTCTGGGAACAAAGCGGCACGGGAAGCTAACGGGCTTGGAGTTGAAACCATTTGTGTAGTTCATTGAATCTGGTATGATCTCGTGGCCATGTTCATCGAGAGCAGGGAGTATGTCAAACGCCCACAGGATTCGAGAAATATTGATAAAGATACTGTTACGGGCGAGATGGGCACCAGGACATACTCTTCTCCCGAACCCGAATGGTAAATCGAAAGTAACGAGCCGTGGATCCTTTGTGTTGAGGAATCTTTCTGGAAGAAAGCGATCTGGATCAGGGAACATTACTGGGTCATTCATAATTCCACTGGATGTGATATTATAGTTCAACCGTCAGACTTGGGTAGTCACAGTAGTAGAGCAAGGTAGAGGGTGACACATACGCAAGATTTGCAAATACTGTAGATCCCTTGGGGATGAACATGCCTTCATATTCATCATCTGCAGTGACCGCGTGTGGAGTTCCACCGAGAACAGCGACTGGCCGCCAACGTAAACTCTCATTTACGATGGCATTTATGTATGGAAGAGAATCGAAGTCATCATACTCAGGCATGCGAATACCATTCGGACCGCAGATTCTATCTAACTCTTCTTGGCCTCGTCTCATGACCTCTGGATAATGCAACATAGCGACTGGATAAAACTAAATTTAGATGATATTAGATGTAAAGATCCGGTTGTACATACGGATGAATGTGCAGAGAGTTCCTGCTGTCTATAGATTGATATATTATTTAGCACCGTAGCCACCTCTAGATAGGATTTAAGAATACAAACCGTCTCAATCCCAGCCCCAAATGGCGAGGAAACAGAATAAGCCAAGAAGACATCATCCATGCCTAATTTTTGCTGATTTCTCAGTGCTTCAACTGTCAAACACTCTGGGACCGTTCCTGCTGCTAATCTTGATTTGACATCTCCAACAAGATGTGTATATAACTTCAGATCTCTTTGTTTTTGGGATTCGGGTTCACGTCTGAACCATTGTAATGATCTCTGAGTATTATATATATTAGAACAGAAAAAACGGGTGTGGTCATTGTTATTTACTTACCGGAAGCTTCAATAGCCAAGGCAGAGATTCAACTATATACTTTCCCGGGATGCTTAAAGATAATATATTAGAATATATCAGAGCATAGTTTTCGATATTGCTGCGAGTAATCAGTATACTTACTTAACGCTATTCAAGTGCAGATGGGCCCGCAGGAAATCAGTAAAGTCTTGATTCTGATACTTAGATCAAACCGTAATACCTAGTAAGATCTGATACAAGTCAATATTGAATCATCTATACACCATAAAAACTCGGTCTATAGAAAGCAAAAAAATACGCACAGTCCATAGCCTTATTATTCTCTACTACAATCCATTCATCAATATTCTCCACTCGTCTGCCATAAGTAACAGAAGTAACAACAGATGCAGCATATCTGAAGGAGATCTATCAGCTTCTATCAGTTTGAGTGGGTATGAGTCCGTAATACCTCTGAAGATGACGTTCATAATCAGTTGGATTATCAAGAATCTGTTGCATTGCAACTTTCGATTCAAGACTCTGTATATCTCTATATTTCATTGCTTGCCTCAAATGGAAGCCTGAGTGCAAGATCTATCACAGTCCCGATATCATTTCAGAGCCTGATCCATGGACCTGCTATTTAAATTGGTAATAAGCTTTTTGAACATACCTTACGCCATTTACGCCACTCATCACCGTAAGGAAGCATTAGCCCACGTTTATTTTCGGATAAAATTTCGCCTCTGTGTATGTATAAAGATATTAATAGGTCATTTAATCGGTTCTCCGTTTACTTTCTGAGAATATCTCACGCTACAACAAATCGTGGTCTACTGGAGTATATGTCTGAGCGCTTTTCAAGTAGATCCCAAGCGGCTTGCGCAGTTCCAAGGACTAGATATATTACTAAATTAGCCAGAGTTATTTAACCCTAGTAAAAAGCTCACCTATAATAGGTGTGTTTCCAAAGAAAAGAGAAACAACAGGTCCTTCATGAAGTTTATTTCATGCGTATATTAAACCATTTGAGTTACAATAATATGGAATACAGCATACCAAATTGCTTATTAAGCTGTTCAAAATGACGCCAGGGTTTTACGGCAGGCATCTGATGCTTATTTCCTATGAAGGGTAGGCCAAGTGGACCGGGAGGCATCTTGCGTCTTAGGGATATACATCTTGCAGTGTATACCAGAACAAGAATTAACAGTGTACATAGGCTAACGCTGATGGAATTCGAATTGAGGAGACTAGGTGTATAGTAAGTTGTACGCAAGCCTGAGTGGTTTGTAGCGTCAGAATTAGTATACATGATGTTAGGTCACTAATATATCTTTGCCGTTTTATCAGTCTGGGACTAAACTAAGAGTTTATATACCAAAACAAAAGTACGAGAATTTGGTCAGATGTGCTTCTAGATGTGGATGAACGAATTTGCCGCTACCAATCAGTAGATAGGTTTGAAAGTACGTGAATAACCAATAATCATGATTGAATTTCCCACTAAAGTTGAATTCATTCTTATAAACTCGGAGATATGGTCATATGAGGCATAGGATCGAAACATCGTGAGCTTGCCCTGATCGCCAGCCATTCTAAGATTCTTATATCTTACATAGTACTTACTAATGTGTTACATAAGCATTACTTTATCAGATACCGAGAAGTTTCAGTTTACTTGTAACCTATATCAAATATAATCTTCAAACCGACTAAACATTTATGCTCCGTGTCATTAGAATGATAGAACGATGGATAATAAGAGTACGTAAGCCCTTGAACCATGGCTTGAGCATCACGAGAGAGGTCATGCTACAAAAGGAGTAATAATTTAGGCTTAAACACATACAATGGACAATCAATGCTTTATCTCCAACGATTGATTTTTTACTTCGAAAAGATGGGCAACATGGATTTTCTTCACTCATTAAGGGAATCATCCTCCCCAGCCTCGGGCAAATCCTCCTACCCAGGAGATTACTAGAATAATTCCAAGGCCACTAAGAAATCTCCCAAGAGTTGACTCGTTCACAAGTCGGTCATGTAATTCACGTTCTTCTTCTTCCCTTCGTTCTCTCCCTGAAAGACGTGATCTGTCCATCCCCCATCCCTCAGTTCTATTGTAACCAGTTCTAGGTTGAGTAGAAGAAAATCCTGAGTAACCACTAGCACTTCCCGCTGTCGAGGACGTATTGGATGATGAAGAATTTGCAGTTTCACTTGTTCGGTGTCGATTCGGATGAAGATGTTGGCTATATGGGTGTTGATGAGGATGTTGTTGAGGACGATAACCCCGGGGACCTTCCCATGCGTGTGTTGCGCCACGCCTCCGCCGTTCGTGAAGGTCATGCGCCCATCGATTTGCATCAGTTGACGATGCCCTGCTGTGCTGAGCAGAAGAGTACCTTGATCCTGGTGATGACTCCAGCAGTGTACGGTCGTATGTACGCCTTTAAAATAATTACAACGTTACACCAAAGCAGACTGGCTAATGAGTTAAACATGACAACTAGACTTACCGCTTCCTATCATCACTAAGAATTGTGTAAGCCTCGCTTACTTTATGAAAACGTTCTGTTGAGTCGCCATCTCCTTCAGTACGAGTATCCGGATGAAATTTTTTACTCAATCGGAAGTATGCAGCCTTGATTTCCATCCGAGACGCATTTTGTGGTACACCAAGAGTAGAATAGTGGGATCCAGCATCCGACTGCTTTTTAGGAGAGGATGAGGAGAAGCTTGAGCATTGTATAGCCGCGAGCTTGCTTGGACCCGGTTTCAGACAAGAAATTCCTACAGAACTACATGAGCTGCGAGAATGTGCTGCACGGTCGATCAAGGTAAAAGACATAGTGCCGGTTACAGTGACTTCATGGTAGACTTGACGTTGATGTCACACCTTTCGTGATGTCCTATCCTTTTTTGGATTCAATTCCAATCTCTACTTTAAACAACCATAAAATCATTAAATTCCACTCAGGGCGACGGATAAGAGGATAGGATATCTGAATACATATCAACTGATTGAGATCAAATACAGTCGTCATCTCAGCCTTTCCTCCACCTCGCGTAATAGAAGAAAAGAAGTTATAAAATACAAATTTGGACTGGTTCAGCTATCTCTACACGTCTTATCATTCCAACCTTTGCACTGACTCTCTCATGATATCTGGCGGGTTTCAAGCTTTATTAGTATATCTTGTAAACAAGACATCCACATATGGATCAATGGACTCTTCGTTCAATAGCTCTTCTGGATTAGTGCCAGATCGCTGCGTGCATCGCAATGGAGCTAGATAAGTCCATACACTTGTCGAGTCTGAAGCTATTGAAAGATTTACCGGCGACTTGTTACAAATATCACGGATACGCTGCGGCTTCTACCTGATACGCACAAAATTACCTCGTATACCATAGCATGTATGTCAGTTATCTCGGCACAGTTCACCGGTTAGTAAGCTCGTATTCATCATGTTTTCATGCAGGATGCGTTTTGGGACACGATTAGAGCACCAGATTATTGCGCAAAGTATGTGGATCAGGGTTTCAGATTCACCTTCCAACTCGGTCGTCGTTCGGCGTCTTGCTAAGATCTTTAAAACTCGCGGCTTAGGTGCCGTCATCAAACTAAGTATAGTATTTATTCTACGCCGAGGGCGGAAATATATTGTTACAGATTAAAACCAAGCTTTTAAAGCGCAAGTGTGTTTCTTTCATATCATAAATTTGCCCATGTTTACTTTCCTCTCTTCACCATGCAAAAAAGTCCTTCCACCTTCAGCAGTCCTGCACCACGTCGTTTGTCATCCTATGACTCAACATCCATTTCCAGCATGAAGTTTCCAACACATACTAATCACCCATCTTATAGTAGTATGACACTGAGACGGCAATCGCAAACCTATCGATCATCTCCTCTTGCTGGACCTGCTGTTTCTTCGAATGGTTCGGTTGTTGAGGCAAATCCCGACAAGGGTAAAAATGAGTCGGAACCGAACACTACTACTGGTTTAAAGTCCCTTGAGAATATAGCCCCAATGCATCGTGCCCGTTCCCTAAGTAGTAATTCAAAGGCATTACTCCAGCACCAGGGAACTTATCACACTCATTTTCCAACCGTGAACGATAACGATAATGAATTTGGCACTGACTGTAAGCATCTCTATAGAACTACAAATTTCTTTTCTACGTGTACACTACTGAACTCGTATAACACCAGTTTCTCCCCGAAATATCCGCCATTTGCGTACTAGGCGTATCTCTTCTTCAATTCTAGAGTCCCCCCGGACCCCTTCTCTTTCTCTACTGGTCGATCTCGAGCGCAGGTCTTTTCCTGATCCCCAGATTTCACAATTTCTTACACAAGGGACCCAGTCAACTAGTCGAGGCCCATCAGTTACGAAACGAAGACCACGTTTTTCTTTGGCTGCATCTTCGTCTGCGAGTTCTTCAAGATCATCGCTGAGTCCCATTGAGGAGGATGTTGACTTTATTGAACGTAGCCGAAATGAAGACATCCCCAGACCTCCAACTCAAAGGCATAGCTGGCTTTCGGCAACACAAACTCCCATTTTCTCGAGGTCTTCTATGCATACTCAGAAAGTTGTTATGCCAATCCCGGCAAGACGTTTTACTCGTTCCGATCCGAATATCGTTAAATCAAAGTTGGCTTCGAGCGAATCCTCTGAACCGAGAAAGGTTGCTAGCATAGCTTCGAGCCCAAGTTCGACAACAGCAAAAATAATAAAGAAACAAAGAAGTTTGATAAATTCAGGGCAATCAGAGTCGGTCTCAAGAGATACGTCTTCTATATCTCTTACTCGGTTCATACGTCATTTGTCTGGTTCAAAACATACAACTTCCCAAAGTCCTTCAATCAAATCCTCAGCACTAGCTTCTCAGCCTGGACGTTCATCATCAGACATTAACATTAGTTCATGCGGCCCATCGCGTAATCTGATAAGAATTAAAGAAGGAAATAACAAAGGCCCGAAACTTCGGAAATCCCAAATGTCCCGTTCAGTTCATGTTTCTACAAATCATCGACAAGCTGTACAGGTCACATCACAACATCCAGATAAGAAATCCCTACGAAAAGATGCTATATCTGTAGATTCAGTCTCCAAACAGAGAAAGCAGGACAATGAAAGCGGACTTAATCGTGTATGGTACAACATTCGACATACACGTCCCCCTCCACTTTCAAAAACGCAATCGATTACGATTCCGACACACGCGCAGCCCACACAACCGCCTGCGGCCGTCATCAAGGCGCCTCTTCATCCCGACTTACCTTCATTCGACGCCCTTACTCCGAGGGAGCTCGCGCTTAATTTTGTACTGTCACCCGATGTACCCGACGCTCCGGCGAGGAGAAAAATCCTACATGCAGTGAAAGTGCTAGTGACTCTTCTCTTTCCAGTCTTTTTTTGTCTGCAACAGACCCTTCTCTGTGCATACAGTATCCCGCATTAGCAGCCCGTTCATACTCTGCTAAAGCTATATACGTCTGAATATCTTCTTTATCTTGCGGACTTTTTGATAATTGAAAACCATCCTTTTTTGCAGTCATAAAGAATCCTCGATTATATAATTCTTTGGCAAGTTCATATAAATATCCATGCAAAATCCCACCTCCTCCGATCCATTCTTATCAGGATTTCCATTTCTTTTATTTCTGGTCATCGCTATGCGCGCAAATGTGTACTTGTACAAGTAGAATCGGGGCCCTATGAATACCATTGATTGTTTTTGTAATGTAGATTCGTACTAGATTCTCTTGATATTATTATTTTATCCGTCTTACATACAAAAATGGTTCACGGGTATGATGGCTGCGAGTGGTATGCTCATAAAACACAGCTACTGCAATGATATCTTGATATCTATGTAATCGACACATCAAAACAAAGTCCGAGCCTCAGACAGTCATTTACATAGGAACTATAGGGGCACTGCCCTTATCCAGAGCCGTTCGTAAACTAGATGTGAAAAGTGAGATGTGTCAGTAATGTGGTGGTGAAACTGAGGAAAAAGAACCATTTTTTGAATATGACAGTGATCAAGCGCTTACCTATAGTCATCTCCGTGCTGAGTGATGTAGCGCACCCAAGGAAGTGCCTGGTATCCACTCTTTTCCACAATCTTAAGGTACCTAACCTGGATCCCAGATACAGTGAAATAGGGTATTTCGAATTTAACAGTAATCGGTGCACGCCGTTCCACTTCATTCTCTGTGACAAGTGATCCATAAATATGTGCCTCATGGAGATAGGATTATACAGAACATAGAAGAGGTAACATACCGTTCCGAACAGATGGAAGAGCGAAATGCGCACGCATAAGGAACTCTCGCCCCCTGCTAATTGTTTGATCTTCCATACAAAAGCGCTCTTATCTGGAGCATATTGAACAGTGCCGGTCGCCGCTCGGAAACGAGGGGAACTAGCATCATCTGGTACGGGTACATATATTTCTACAGCGTTTGCAGTACTTCGTCGTTTGAATTGAGCTTTTACTTTGACAACATATTCAATGCGTGAGCCTTTATGACTTTCAACAGAAGCCTCCGCCCATATCAGTGGTTTTACTGGTGTCGAAAGACGATAAGACATCAACTCAAATTCACCATCCGGAGGTATGAAGGAGATTGTTCGGTCATTTTCAAAGCGAGATAATCGTACACATTGATGGAATTTAACATCTTCCATCTCAATCGCCTTCCCTCGTGCGGCTGTAGACAGTTAGCAGATAGATAAAGCAGATATGTAAACGTCCAAAAATATAATTTTTAGAGGGGGAAACCCACTTCTTCCTGTGCTTTCAAACATGACCTTATCATTTAAGCCGAGTCGTAACTCCGGCATGCCAGATAAATAGCACTTCATCTTGATTGCACCCAATATCTCAGATCGAATGACGTTGCCGTTAGCATTAACCTAGACAAACGGTGGTTATTCAGACGATCGTTTGGAGCTAATTTACTTTGAGGAGACATACAAGCATGTTGACACTTTCGATAACGTCCAAGAAAACTTCGTTCTTACGATATCTTATTCCTTCTGACCGCCATGATACTGCGTTTGTTACGGCCATTGGCGGGCGCACTTGCACTTCTAATTGATGCGACTCCTGAGTAATATATCTAATACCTTCATTAGCAGATGCGCGGTTGAGACAGGATCTAGTTAGTTCTCACTCTTGCAATATTTTACTTTCTGTTGTCTGAGGATAACCGAAATCCATCATCTCATCAAGTAACTCATAGATGATCACGAAGTTGTCCCGAATGGACTCTTCTTCAAGTTCTTTAAAGTACTCGACTAGAACCGACGAAAGCCGGTGCAAGAATATTATGACCTCGGCAGCATTGGTGTTACGCTTTGAAAGTGCAAGAACTATAGCGCCATTCAGCATGAGGACAAATGCATACATTTCTATGAAGGGCACGCACGGTAGAGATTACTGTGTCGGACATGCATATAATTTATTCCCTGGCTCGAGAAACATGGAGTAACCTGTTGTCCCTCTTCCTCTATTTCAAGTACAAGTGGTAAGAAACGTTCAACATAAGAGGGAGGTACATCGTCTCGATACGATCTTTGAATAAGCGGCTTTCCCTTGAGATCTAGTATAGCAATTAAACTAGCCATTTCGACGTATGTTTAAGGGTATAACAGGCACTACGGAGCCTGGTTCTTTTTTGAAACTAAAGAGACGTTATACACGCCGGAGATGGTCAAATTATAAGGTGATAGTGGTTGAATGCAATAAAGCGTGTCATCACGTTGCACGCGTCAATCAGTCCTGGTAAGCACAATTACAGACACAAAGTCTAATTATATCCCCCCTTCTGGCCCGTTTTAGGGTTCAAAGAGTTATTTAAGAGACAAATATCCGACAAACGTACTTTTACTACACCTGTTTCTGCTGATTGTACCATGAATACACACACATATAAATAGCACAAAATCTTGGAATATAATCTACTATCGTCGACTACCCAGCGGCCGCAGAATACATTTTCACATTCAGCGACAAACGTGTTCCAGATTCCTCAACGAAACGACGTGAAACTCCTAAAAATTGCCTCTCACAACTGTCTGTGGAGTTTGAAGGTGAAAATTCAAACCAACGACATAAGACGAATAGTAACGTCTTAATTCTAGAGAAAGAATTGTTCCAAGAAACTCAGGCAAAGTTAACTATGATGTAATTGTGAGAAAAGCTTACTCAATAACTGCAAAGCGATAACCGATGCAACTTTTAGTTCCTCCATAAAATGTCATAATGTGACTCCATGCCCCCGGTATCTTCTTCACCGTATCAGGTAGATTCAGCCATCTATCTGGACTACGTACGCATAATCTCATTTTAGAAATACTCTCTACTTGAAGGTGAACAACATACTTGAAACCGTGGGCATCTGGCCCCCAGATTGTTTTATCCGTATTCAACACTATTTTCGGGATGATCACTAATTGTCCCTTCGTGATCCTTCATAAATAGTTAACAGAAAGCTCTCATTCACATTAAACGCAGCGGCTTACCTGAGCTCTCTTGTATTGACACCTCTTGTGTTAACCAAATGGTTCTTCTAGTGGGATAATGTCATCGTGCACAGCCTTCCGATATGTGAATGATACCGCGCCATATAAGCGCAAAGTCTCGCGTACAAATGCGTCAAGGAAAGGAAGGGAATCGAGATCACTCATATCTGGCTCCTCTGAGGAAACTCCTAAAAGCTCTGTTCTTAATCGCTGTTGGATTTCTGGATACATCGCAAGAGCATAGAGGCACCACATCATTTGTTTGCTACGACCAATAGATTAATGAATGGCTCTTGCTTCAAGCAATTAAGAAAGACTTCGAACCTAATCTGTCCATGACCGGCAAGCAAGATTGTTGGTATCTCTACCCGCGGTTTCAGAAACAGTTTTGACAAAATTATCTTCGTGGCCATTATTTGTACTTACGAGCACGTATTTCATCTTCACTCAACCTCTGTGAATCGGGATTAGTTTTATCCATATTTGAGCGCACCAAAACGCTGAGAAGTCTCTGCCCCTGAGATCATCGAAGGCATTGTCTGGGTTTTTACGAAAGCCACGTTCTTTATTCATGCGCTCTTGTAAAAGCGTGTTCTCAATTCGTTCCACAGTTTCCTTCGCTTGCTTGATCTCTGGAGATAAAGGCTAACCGAGCAGCTCAGTATGCAATCTGAGCTTTAACAACACATTTTTAAACCGCTTACAAAGATTTTTCTCAGAATTGGAATCTTGTAGCGAAGTAGACAGGCAATGGTCGACATCTTATTTCCAATCTTCATGGACTGAATTAAGAAGGTGATTGGTTTACTGAACTCATTGTTTTTATCCTTTTGAAGGGCATTGAAATTGTATCCGAATCCTTCGATAAAGTTAGCAGATAACACGAAGTTAGACAACACCTGCTTTTTCACCAGCTATTCCCAAGATGTCTAGCGAGACTCTACTCATCCAAGATAAAACCTCAATCGTACGGACGGATTTGCTTCTTTGAACTTTAGCTGTCCATATGTTTCGAAGCTATGGGTGATTTCAGCTGGCTGACCTTCCCTTTGTCATTCTGGAACACACCTCATATGCCTTTTTATAGAAGACTGGAGTTAACGCTTTGATTGTCGATGGCCCAAACACGGGCTCTAAAGTGTTATCCCGATTTGTGTTCAGTGATTCGGTGCCACCAGAGTCATCTTATTTGCGCACCATGATTTGTCTCTAAGAATATGATATTTGTTACTAAGTTATCATAATATACCAGTAAGATGGTACCTACTTGCTTCTTATGTTGGTTGCCTTTCGCGATTGGGATTTTAGAGATAATTATCTATAAACAGATTTACTCACTCACCTTCAGCAGTGTAAATACCTGTCAGAAGGCCAAACTACATCAAGAAATCTGTATCATGTGGCAGTTATACAAGCACAAGAAACATACCACTTCCTAATAGCTCTGCTATACGCATACTCCACACGTCCAATCTTTGATAATCATACGAACGTGCTAGTATATGTCCTACTGCCTTAGTATCCGATGTCACGATAGCATGCTTCCAATAATAATCACTATTAGCTACTTATCTAGATTGATTGTCAGACATTACTGCACTCACCATTTCATCACCTTCCGTACTTCTCAAAGAACTTGTGTACATCTCCAATTGTGGACTTGTTGATAATACTACTCAAAGTATCACTTGTCTCGGGCTCGGGAATATATCTCAGCGGAGAGCGGAAATAGGAAATCAGAGTTTGTACATAGAAATATATCATACAGATGCAGAGAATAATAAGCACAATTGGTATCAGTACTTCAGTTGGTTCCATGGCAGTCTACTTAGATGAGGGGAGCTTCAACGGAGCGCACTGGTCCTATACCCTTAGAGGGTATCTATGAGAGACCCTGGGAGTGTTCAAAGGAAATACGGGCATCTAAATTGGACTTATAGTTCGCTGAACGTATCAGGAGGTCGGGTAATTACATAATTTCAAAATAAGTCCAAATATACAAACTATTTATACCCCCGTAAAGATCCGGAGAGAAAGAGGCAAATTCAAAATCATACGCAATGTGATCCCATCATAATTTTAAGGACCTTAGCGCCAGGAACTTTGATTTGATACTTGAGATATGAGCGCTATATTCTTTCCATTCACTCTAAAATTATAACAAAACCTATAGTGATCTATTGCCTTTCATATTATGCCTTTGTAAATATTGCTACATTAACATAGAAAAATTGAAGATATATATATAACAATAAAACAAGATAATACAGATGCAAACGATACAACGCTACAATGATATATCTCAAGCAAGACTTACAACCAATGGCAAGCACGGGCCCTTTCCCTTTAATGTTGGACGTGAGATCCCAAACGCTAACCCTTCAAATTCTTCGGCTGGTACTGATAGCGAGAATTTGAAGGAGCGGCATAGGGAAAATAATAGGGCTTTCATCCTGTAGATATAAAAAGTTCACAGTAAGTATCCCCTTCTATCTCGTACCGAAGTTAAGGAGGGTGCGCTCACTCAATAACTGCAAATCGGTAGCCAATGCAGCTTTTAGCTCCCCCATGGAAGGTCATGAGGTGTCCCCACACCCCAGGAATGCTATTAACCGTCTCTGGGAGATTGAACCATCTGTCGGGCTATAGTAGAATAAGTACTTATGTCTACTGAAAGCCCAGTTCAAAACATACTTAAAGCTATAAGCATCGTCACCCCAAAGCGACTTATCCATATTTATCCCGGCAGCAGGTATAAGTATGAATTGACCCTCCGTTATCCTAATTTAAGTGATAAGCGATAAGCAATCAACAAGAAAAATCGGAATTTGTTATAACATACCTAATTTCTTTTCTGGCTACGCCGTATTTATCGACAAATGGCTCTGCCAGTGGAATGACATCATCTTGCATAGCTCTTCGATTCGTGAACGGAACCACACCATGGACTCGCATGGTCTCACGAACAACCGCATCTAGATATGGAAGTGCATTGAGTTCCTCCATTGTGGGGTCATCAATTGGAATCTCCTGAAGCTCTTCTCTCAACCGTTTTTGGATATCAGGGTAACGGGCAAGAGTTAGAAGACACCAGGATAGTTCATTACTATCATTATGATGGCTGTATCAGATATCCGTATTTAATTATGGATAAGTAGCGTATATATACCTAGTCGTCTCATGCCCGGCAACTAAAAATGTTGGTACCTCTGTGATTCAGGCGTTAGTATCCATTTTATAGATAATAGCCAAGGAGTTACTCACGAGCAAGAACTTCTTCGTCTGTAAGTCTTTGGCTATCTGGAATGTCTGTGTCCATATTCGCATTGACCAAAACGCTAAGCAAGTCACGTCCTTTGAGGTTATCACGAACACTATCCGGGAGAGCGGTGCCCTTTTCTTTGTCGCCATTACCCCCAATCTTCCTCATGTGTAATAGCTCCCTACCGATACGATCCATAGTCTCCTTTGCGAAGATGAACTCTGGAGGTGGTTTTGGCTGAATTGTTGTATCTAGTTAGTTTATGATAGCCACATTTGAAGATCAATGTAGACTGATCACTGACAAATAGAAAACGAAGGGCTGGGAAAGATGATCGAATAAGATTCAAAACATTTGTTGCTCCTCTGTTGGTGCTGCTACTTCGGAATAAAGTAGAAAATGCTTTACTGAGCTCATTTGTCTCTTCTCCTTCCGTAAGAGCGTCAAACTTGTAGTCAAATCCTAACGATAAATATTAAGTTATTTGTGTGTTTACGGTGATGGGGTAATATTTACCAGCTAGGCCGATGACATCTAGTGTAGCTCGACTGATCCAAGACATAATATCCATTGTCTGTGGACCTTTCTCTCGGAGTTCAGCGGTCCATATGTCTCGCAGCTAGGTACAAATCTGAGAAATAATGTAATTAGGAAAAACGCTGGATTCCCACCTGGTTTGCTTTTTGGAAGAAAATAGGTGTCAAAGCCCTTATAGTTGAGGGTCCGAACGAGGGGTTCTGAAAAGCGCCTTAAGCTCATAATTACTTGGATCATGGAAAGTAGAAGCCTACCATTACCCTTCTCTACAAAGCACTTGTCAGTAACGTTACTTAAGTTGCGTGATAGGAAGCTTACCTGTTTCTTATGTTGATCGCCTTATAATATTTACATTTTTTAGAATAATGTAGAATAAGTCTAGATTGCTATTTACCTTCGGTAACGAGTATGCCTGAGTATAGGTAAGTAGGTGAGCATTATGGAATCTCCCGATTTTGAGAAAAACCTCACCATTTCCTAACAGTTGAGATAATATAAACCGACTTCTCTCAGGTCTCTGATACTCATACGAGTGGGACAAAATATGTCCAACAGCTCGGGTGTCGCTCGTAACAAGCGCTTCTTCCTAAATGTTAAATTGCTAAACTTCAATCAAACGTGAGAGAAGATAGAAATGGCTTTTCTTACGCAAAGAAAGGTCTTCCATTTCATAACCTTTCCATAAGTCTCGAAGTGTCTCCCTACATCTTCTAGTTTGAGGTTTTTAAATATACCCTGTATTGGGTCAAGTGATCTCGGACCAGGAAGATGTCGTAGTGGAGAGTAAAAGGGGTATAGCAGTCTTTTGACGATAAATGATATTGGATAAAGACAAGAAAGTAGAATGACGAGAGAAGCAAGTTTAGATAATTCGGACATTCTCGAAGAGAGGTAATATTTCTAGCTGGAATTCTTGGCAGTTCAGTCTAGCATTTAATAGCATTCTGTTGAGGAGATTCCTGCGGTTTGCACGGCATGTGACATCAAATTTAGAAAACAGGATAGGATAAGCGCGGACTGCATGCCGAACCGAAATGATGGACAAATAAGTTACAACAAAATTTTACATAAACGTTTTTGCGTAGGACTATTACTGTATACTATAGCTCGGCTATTACTTGTGTCCGAAATAAGACGGCAAAGCAGTGTTACGTGAGCTTCACATATTGACGAAAAGTAAAACTCATGCTCCGAGTTGTGAGGTTGTACTAAGTTATGAGCGATTTCATGAGCAAGAGTGAAGAACCTATCACAATGTTTATTTAATGAGATAACGAACAAATGCGGGACAAGGAGATATACATACCAAGATATATATGCTTTTGACATATCCCCCTTTTGTACATCAGTATCATCTGATTAATTTATCAGTACTGCTTTAATACAGATGGGGATTTTCGAGATTGACATACGCCATGATTCATAATATCGTAAATTTAAGAAAATACTAGCATTTCGGTTAAATGCAATCGAATCCCCAACCTTGTCGTAAAATATATTTACACTTGTAGGAGGGAGCTTATATAGAGTTCGGAGAGGCCGAATAGTATGTATGAAACGTGCAATACTATCGTGCTTTTGGGAGATAAGCGTTTTCCCGTTTGACACATCTTGAGGATAAATTAGTCAGGTCAATGATAAGTTACTTCACAGGGTAGGATACTAACCTCCAGCCACATAAATTTTGATATCCCCCATGGTACCTTTTGAAAAATTTGATGGTTCGATAATGATGATATGTCGTGAGAAGCTGTGAGAACCAACCTGACAATATCAGGTCACTAACACGACCCGAGATATCACAGTATCCTTCATCTAGGGCCTCCCGTACTGTTTGCATACTTTCTCGGTTTTGGAGAACACCGCCTTGTTCTTCCCGGCACGCCGCGATGGCTTGCTTGATATTTGACTCTATAGATTTTACATGAGCGAATTCAGAATTTGTTCTACTGATAGTGATATATCTACCGATGCTAGCCAAAGGTGTAACGTTGTCCTGAGATTGACCTTGCTGTTCAGTTTTTGTTGAGGTTAACAAACCATGAGGTGGTCTCTGCTCCGTTTCATCTGGTGTCTGATTAGAAGAGCTCCCAGTAGTTACCGCTGAAGAGTTCTTTTGACTCTCATCTTTGGATGCGATTCCCAGCTTCCGTTTCCAATCATTAAATTGATTGGTCAAAGTAGAGGTTGGGTGCGAAACTCTACTTATACCGGCGGTGATAAGATCCATAGCTTTCGCTTCGTTAGCAGGTGGATTTTGCACACTAGAATCGACGTTCGTATCATGGGGACCCGTGGTTATGGGAGCTACAGGGGGAGTTGGATGTTGTGGCATGAGTGGCTGGGTGTCGGACATGAGTTTTTCCAATTTTTGAGTCTGCTCTCGACGTGCCTGCTCCAGTGCTTGACGTTCCGCATTCTGCTTCATTAATATTCTATCCACTAGAGAAAATCTATGAGATTTCACATTAACACGTATTAGAAAACAAACCATTGTAGCCTCGTCTCCGAAGTGCACGAAGATCGGTAGACAAGATCGTCATAAATAGGAGTGCATCATTGACTTTCGGCACGTCGAATAAAACCTTGCAAAGGGAGATGGCGATCCTAATTGGGTTCAGAGAGAATATATGACGATAAATTCTGATGATACGTACTCGTACATATCAACTTGAGCGTTTCTAGCGAGCCAAAGCTCTATAGTACCATGCGAGTTTCTGCGTGTTACAGCAGAAGTATCATAACTCCGAGACGGTCTGGTCGTACCAAACAACAGATGCTTTGTAACAACAATTTTTCCAAAAGTACGTACAATGAAATTCTTTTCATTATTCAACCAACTATACTGTACTTTGGGTCTCGCATGTGTATGTTCATGGAGGAACAAAGGAAGACGTTCCAAGATGAGGGCACGAGTTTCCTTCGCTTCTTTAGTCTCTTTCATTTCATTGATTGGATTGTTCTCTTCTTTCACCAAACCTGATAACCTCGGTGAGCCCAACTCCAAGTAAAAGCCTGAAATAAAGATTTTAGTCCCACAAAAAAGTATCTAACGTTGATCACACAGATACCTTCAATTATATCCTCCTGTGGAGCGGAGAATAATGAATCACCAAAAAATTGGTAGGCATTTGTGTCGTCTACAATGACAATCTGATCAGGCCTCAAAAGGTCGTATTGCAAGTCCCACTCTTCGTCATCAAGTATATCTTCCGAAGCTTTAACATCACTCCTTTTCTTCTTTCTAGCTCTTTTGATCCCCAGTAAAAATGGTGACCTTTTCAAAAGCGTTTTGATTCCAGAAGATAACAAACGCATGTTGATTGCAACATTCCGAAGCTCTGTCAAATAGCTTTCAAAAACGCGTAAGTCTGAAACATATTGATGCGAATAATCTTGGCTTTTACCTATCCTTCCCCCCTGAGAGTTGATAGAAACGTTTAGGGTCGGTGAGAATAATTTGGACAATTTCTTCAATAGATGGTTCGTGCTTTGTCCCGCAAGCACTAAGGAATGCATTGGCCCTTACCCCAAAGTCAATGAAAACGAATAATTTCGAGTGGAAATCGTCGCCACCCTCACGCTTGAAGTAACAATCCTTTGGGGCTCTCATCTGAATCTTATTCTCGACCTTTTCTGAGGAAGGCTGAATCTGAGTGGGAACAATAGGCATTTGAGCCAGTTTCTTGAATTGAGCAGTTGAAAATTCTAGAAAACGTTGGTTAACAGAGGAACCTACTATTAATTGAACAAAGTATAATGTTACCAGAGACTCGGCCAGCAAGCACTTCGAACATCTTTTGTGCTTCAGGTATTTCTCTTGGAGGGGAGCTCTCTAGTATTGGTAGGATAAGGGATGTTGGAGGATGCTGTTTAAGTTTCAGCTTTTCTGTAGCTGTGCCCCGAATACTTGGATGAACGACCATGAAACCAAATATAATAGCATCTGGATCTACATATACCTGATGTGGGGTTCCCATGCTAGGTTTCCCATCATTAGAAAGAGCAGGGACAAACGCCACATCTTTGAAGTCCATAGGATCATAATCAGGATATTTAGTGATATTGTCCAACAGGTAATTTAAAGCCGTTGAACGCAAAGTTTCTTCTTGTTAGAGGCAAGACTAATTAAGTCTTTCAGAGGTGGTATACGCCTCAGGCCTAATTGAAATAGGAACTTTGCTATACAATAAATTAATTCAGATATGTATCAAGTAGTAGTAGTAATAAAGTAGTAAGTATACCTTCTTCAGAAGATGGTCTCCAACGGTTTTGTGTGCCCCAATCAATCACAGGAAGTCGTAGCTGACGAAAAACGTCTAAAGGTTCGTACAAATCCCCGGCTTTGTACCGGTTTGCTGCGACCTGGCCTGTATTCTCTCGCACGGGACTTTTTTCCTCAGGAAAAGCGGCGGTCTGGCGTAATCTCTGCTTCTCGATATCAGATAGATCATGTTGCACGGATACCAGATATTTGATTAGATCAGAAATAGTCCAATCGCCTGTCTTTATCATCCTTTGTTGGATAATGGAAGGCTTTTCAATTATAAACTTTATAGGGAGATATAGGAGACGAACCGATCAAAAATGATTTGTAGATCAACATGTTTTCTTACACCAAGCGCTTCCAAAACCTTTTCGAGGTTTCCTTTCACTTGGCTGCCTTTGGGAAGAGTTACAACAGGAAGGTCTGGAAAAATAGTCGCATTTGGAAAGTACGCTTTATCAGGCTGCTGCATTCCCGAGCGTGTGGGAATGCACGCCTTCTCCTTCATCAACCCAGTAATCAGTGCTTGATCAGACTTGCTTATTGAAGGCCAGGATCTTGCTAAGGTACTAAGGACACGTTCTGCCCAAGTAGCTGATACTGAAAGGTCAAATTCTGGGCCATTAGTAAGGATATCAGCGCTCGTAACGAAACGAATCCAATCGACAACTGATAGCTCTTGCCAACCAAAGGAACTTTTGAGATCAGAGGCTGAGAAGCATCTGCTCACTTCCAGGGGAATTGTATGAACCGGAAATGGTCCATCAAGCGGTAGAATTGCACCCATTGTGCGGTGATTAAGAAAGCTATGGATCTGAGACAAGGGTATTATCTTTTCATTTTTGGTCCCACTGCCCATGGACAAAATCGCAGCTTCGATTAGTTGTTGCCTTACATGAGGGAGATTAGTATGTACGTTCTCTTGGGACCAGATATCAATCCACCACTTCATGCAGGCAATAAGCTCCGTCTCGTTGAGAGGTCTCGCCTTCAGCTCACTCAAAACATCCGCAAAGGTTACCTCTTTTACGAGGCCCCGCGTTCTAAGAGCATCAATCATAGCCCGCGAGCCGTTCACTATGGTTTCTGGGACCATAGGTAACTGATTAAGGAATCTCGCAAACGTCGGGTCCGGAACGCGTACTTCTGAGGCATTTTTAACCCCAACAGTAGACATAATGGAGAATGGATGAGAGGTTGAAGATGAGAAGAACGCTGATTCAAGTAGTTGTGATACCACGACAGACGGAGTAGAGGGGTGGAACGTGAAAAATTTGAGAGCGTGTAGACTGCGATCGTAAAGCCATGTTACCATCTGTTTATCCACTGAACTAGAACCACCTTCGGCAGACGCTTCCCAGAGTTCCCGTATATTAGCCATTTCAGTCTCATATGCTACGCGAGCCAAGAAACCCCCGACGAATAGTAATTCCTTATTCCATACTACGTATTTGAGTATTATGAGTCTACAAAGGATTCACTGTGAACACTCACGAGAAACATTTCTATCACTATCAAAGCATTAGTATTCGCGTGTAAAAATCGATAGTTCACATACACGAGATCTATTGATTCGCGTTCTACAGTTGGTATGAATCGAGCAGAAAGGTGTCCCCCGATACCAGTAGTTTGACCCGTAGCATGTCCCTGAGAATATCATTGAGTCAGAATACGATGAGATTTCAATTATGTTCGTTCAAGCCTCACTATAAAGACGCGAGTTGTTCCAGCCCTGATAAGATGTTAATAGCTGATTTCAGACAAATGAAACTTCGCATACCCTTCCAGATCTGCCCGAAGACCTTGAAAAATACTACTTGAATTTTCGCGAGACTCATCCTCCTTTTTGCTGGCATCGTATTCTGCTTTACCTGTCTAAATTTACAAGTCATTTATACTATACAGTCTCGTGAAAAATAGACTAACATAGATCAGATCAAGTCGCAGATGATTAGGAGGGTTTTTCTTAGTTGATCTCTGAATTTCTGTGATCATTTTCTTATCAAGCCGAACATCAACATCTACTGAAAATATTTGCAAGACTACAGTCGATTTCCGTAAATCAAACGGATCCTTATTCTCAGGAGTAGAATCTTGAGGAGCAGGGGACTGAGATGGTACCGGACTGGAGAAAGAAGAGAAAATGGAAGAAAAGAAGCCTGAAGAAACCGTGGCGGCACGGACAGCTTGAATAAGAATTTGAGGTTTTGAGCTTCCAACATCATAAACACACTGTGCCACTTCAGCTTCAATATATAGGGCTGAAGAGAGGGTTTTCAGAATACACGCATTTAGAGTGAAGAGCAATGAATCCCCACGTACGCTTTGAAGAGATCGACTTCATACGCATGGTTGACAGCGGGCTGGACGTCTTAAAACCCCGAGGAATAGATATATTAGTAGAGTTTCCTGTATCCTTGACTAAACGAGCGAGAAGCATCCCATCAAGGAGGATTTTGACTTCTCGGAGGTTAACCATGAAAGTAATGGATGATGCGAGGAAGCGGACAAGATCAAAAGCAATGGGCATGGGCGAAGGCTCACGCAATGGCATCTCAAACGACGTCCATTCTGATCGCTCCGGAAGACTACCTCGTCTAGCAAAGAGCTGGTCCTTCTTATCCTTCCAGTAGAAACCCATCCATTGGTCTATATTATTTTGTCCTTCAGACTCGTGTTGAACAGATTGAAATTGTAAGTACCTCCTGATGTTACGAAGGGCTCCTCTGTTATGGAAAATAGACTATAAAAGCCTGTGTCCCATCATCAGTACTAGAATGGGATATTGTACGCCAACATACCAACTCCAAAGGCTCCTATTTTTTCTTCGTCTGGGTTCCCTTCCGCTATTATCCCCGTGAGACCTGAGAAAGGTCTGTATAGCATGACGACGTACCGATTTTTTTCAGTCTATTCCAGTCTTCATCACGAAATACAATACCATCATTTTTAAAGGTCCACTGTGCCAGCTAGAAATGCTTAAGCGGATGTACGAGATATATTAAAGAGTTAAAGTACCTGGACGGACTTTAAATCTAGTGCCTTTCTTGCTACTTCATCGGATGTTGAATTCTGTACCTCCTTTCTCTTATTCAGATGTACTTGCGTCTCAAAATGTATCTCTGCTGATTTGGACGCTGCATCATCGGAGTTTTGTAATAATTCTCTAAATACTGTGTTCATAATGTTAAAGTTGGGTGGACTCTATAAGAACGCTTAGACGTACCAGTAAACTCTCCAGAGTAACGAGCGAGAACTTTATCTATCAGAGCTCTTTGATTCACTTCAACAGATTCATCATGACCACTACTCCACTAGTAGTAGAGTTCATTGATACTCAGATTCCCTTTCAGCTGAACTTGAGAACAAAGGCTATTTGACATACCAAGCTTTCTCTATCAACAGCCATTAATCATCCAGGCTTGTATGACAGAGACTTCCTTAGGTCTCTTCGTCAGAAGTAATCTGGCCACAGCCTAAATTGCACAAAACGGAAGCACGGAAGTTTACTGGGTTAGATGGAAGTACGTTAGTACACACGCTATTGAGTTCGTTATGGCTACGGCGCCGAGGCGGGAACGCATTAGGTGATTGTTGGTAATTATTATACATTACATAATAGAGCATTGGACTCCAACTTTTCCTAATGGGTTTGTTTGTATGTATTTTGATCTATGCGAGATCTCACAGTCACAGTGGATAGTGTGTTCGTTCATTAGTAATGTCGAAATATACTAGTTTAAATATTATACAGTAAACTAATTTAGAGTGGGCTCTGAGTTCCTTTCACCTTGCCTTATTATAGTGGTATCTTCCTCCTTCAAAATTACAGCTGAAAAAAGATCCTTAGACAGGTTGCTGATACTACACTTCCACTGTCTTATAGAGCCGTCAATGAACCCCATGCATATTGAGAATGCTACACTATCAGGATCCCAGACGGCAGCTGGTATCACGGAACCAGTAAATGTCCTTGAAGATGATGTGGGCTTATCTTTCCATTCACTATATATCTCTCTACCCTTTATGTTGTGAGTATGTTGAAGAAGGTTTCCACTGTCCGTCGCAAATATGTATGTATCTCCATCTGAAGACAAACATTTCAGTAGATAGATATGGATACGATGAATGGTATAGATTTACCTTCGGATATGGTAAGCACAAGCTCATCTGTAGAGGTTCCAAATATTCCACAACCAGTTAGCCTCTCCCCGCTCAGTTTCTCTCCAGTCTTGGTTCGAAAATCTAAAATTCGTTCCGGAAACAACCCTTCCGGAGAAGGCCTTCTCTGAAGAGTATCATCCGGCTTTTCATACCTCCATATGTGCGGGGGTGCCTTACATGAAGAGTTAGATGCTGTTCAAAGCTGTTAAGGAAACATAACTCACGAAGACACTAAAGTTCACAATTAAGTGGTTTGGGGAGACGGTCGATGATTTTATGCTAGCAACATCGCGACCAATTTTCTCAGTTCTATACGATGTTTGCTTAAGTTAGTTTCAGAAATGGTACCGCATAAGTAGTACGAACTGCTCAATTATATTTTGATCAAGATTATACACTATGATAATGCGAAGTAAGGCATCAAAGCTCAGGATATATCGATATGGAGGGGTTGAAACTCACATATTAGTCTCTGGCGACTAGGGATAGACTTCCCCGGTCTAGGATAAGTCTCCTGTACTGTCAAACATATGGCCCTACTTCCATCATGTGCTATGATAAAATCCTGAATGTAGATATCAGGGATCTCATAGACCTTTTCTGGCTGTACAGAACGTTAAAGATCCTTTTATATAGCACATATAGCTAAGTTGGACTTACTACTCCACGAGCGTCCTTTGGTTTAATATCCGTCAACAGGAGAATATATACAAGGGAGACAACACTCACGAATTCTGTTATCACACTACCTTTGCATGTGAAGAATACTAGAAGTACTCAGCTACCTGATCAAACAGGTCAAAATAATCAGCATACCGTTCTTCTGAGGGTGCCATTTAACAATGTCTGCTTCTTGGTGAACAAGAAATCCACTACGCTTCTTCGTGGTGGACGGCTTCAGTAAGGGGTAAATGAGGACTTTGTCGATACAGTTAAAATATGATAACGCACCAACACATTCCATACAAAAGTAGAGTGGGACATTCGTAATAATACTCTTTCAGAATCTGGAGACCTGGAATGAGAAATGTAAAGAAGACATATTCTGACTGAGGCTAGCTCTGGGATTTACCACTCGATCTGCTGGACAATGTCGGATAATTTAGCTGCTCCCAGTGAGACATCTGGACTCTGATAATGACTTGAATTTCTGAATGGTGCATAAAAGATATACTGCCTACGTCTGTACTTATAACTGAGCAGTTTTCTTTAGGGCTAATTTGGATTGTTTGTCAACAAGTTACTCAATTAAAGACAATAACAACCTACTGGTTATTTCCCACGCAAAGAAAGCACCCGTTTGGGCTATAAGCCAAGCTTCGTACGACTTGTACATCCATTGGCAGCGGAGGAAGTGAGTGACCTTCCTCACTTGATGGATGTAGAACAGAAGGAATATCAAGATTGGTCCCATGTGAGGTAATTGATTGGACTGCGTGAGATGAATTCGATCCTTCGTGACTCCCTTTGGCCGGATCCTTCACAACTTCTCTGATATAAGCATTAGCCTCTTGAAGTGGAGATGTGGGGTCGTCATCGCATCCTGTCACTTGTATGATTGGAGGAGCTTCAGTCTTTGATACCGGCTCAACTACTTTCCCTTGCTCGATATCCATGTTCTCCAGTGAAGGTCTTCTCTGGGATCCGACGGAATCTCGTCTTATAGATACTTGTGCCCAGTCCTTAACTCTACTCCACGTGTCCTTAGGTGGCGATATATGCATAAAGCAGAACCATAGGCTGATGAATAGTAATACTAAGAATTGCAATATGGCTATAGTAGTGACTATAACTTTAGAGACTGTGGCCTTGATCGATGTCAATACTGGGCTTCTCGGAGTCTGATTGATTCAACTCACTTGAGGTAGAAGATGAGTTTCTAAAAGGAGCCCAACAAAGGAGAGAAATATTACAGTCAGAAACAAGGCGTCTGCTGACATCGTGAACCATTGCGATACTTGTAACATAGATTGCATGTCTCGGAGTCTATGAGCGCTCCTATTATCGAGTCTATGAAGGCATGGAAATCAAATCACAGACTAGGCGTAGATAAGTTGTTTGCTTACATAAATTTCTTTATCAAAGACTCTGCTACATTGGCAAACATAGCCGTCACCGTAAAAAAAAGTATTACAAGCCAGAAACCTTCTGCAGCAGATTTCAAAGAGCCGGAATTCTGAAAGGTAGCTATGGAAAGCATGATAGCAAGTAACACTGAGAATACGGTGAGAAATGTTATCATATGCATAGCTCTATTATAGTCTCCCTCCCATCTCTTGACACGCCTTTCTCTATCTGATAAAATCAGGTTTCAGAGTGTAATAGCTAAGATGTAGGTAATATGAACCATACTAATCCTGATCATCCTTGACAAACACGTATGACTATCATCAATTAGTCGTGTCAATTGCACTATCATCTCAAAAGTATGTTGTCGAAAGCGGATCCCGGACATCCTTCTATTTGTCTTGTTATCTAGAGCAATGAGTTAGAATTGCTCGTAGTTAGTAAAGAGACACGCAAAGAAAGCACCTTTCAAGTACTGAGATTCCGACTACCTCAAGGGCAACACGTTACACCCCAACTATTGTTCAAGTATAGGAACGCACCTCAGCAAGTTTTGTCAGGGTGGAAAATAGCTCTTCGTCAACGTCACCAGTTGTCAAGAGCTCCCTCTCCCACAGTATTCTTGTCAATAACTGGTTTGAATGAGCAAAGGATGCGAACGCTGACGCAAGATTATTAATATAGACTAGATGATATCAAGGTAAGTTCAGAACAATATAATGGTAGCGATATCCTACTTGCCTTCGTGAGGAGGGCCTGTATCCGCCTGTGTGAGCCGTTCAATGTGTTGGTGTAGGTATCCTGATATTCCTCTTAGGTTCATTGCCAGCTTTGTGCAAGCATTTGCAACATCAATATCATAAGCTTCATTGAAGAAATTACACATTTGTTCCAACTCAAAACTCTGAGATTAGTTCAAATAGATGATCCATAGTGTACAAACATACAGTGCGTTGTAAAAGTATATTTTTTCTGTTAGGATCAATTAGATCCTATGATCAAGGTACTAAAAGACACTGTGACTACCTTTCGAAAGACCTGAGCTTTTCTGAAAGATTGAACTTCGGGTTCTGTATGCCCTTAATGGCTCTTACAATAAACAGTTACAAATGTATGATGTGTTCATATAGCGTCTAGATCACACCTATTACTTGATTCCTGTTAATCGACCTCCTAAGAGTATTACGTCTCGGACCTGCAGATTGGGTTTGTATCAAGTGCAACTGCGCCATAGGTAAGCTCACTTCGAGTCTGAGGAATCGTATGAAAACTGTGGCGTTCTATTGGAGATGTCTGTATGTCTGTGATCCTTGATAAATTGACTAGTGAGTTAGGCAAGACTTCAAACCTACTGACCTTCATTATTGTTTCTTACGAATTCTAGCTGATTTGGAGTGGTATATAATATACTCATGAGTCTGGAGAGCAACTCTCGTTCCCCGTTGTCATCTCATCATACGAACGAGTATTGATATTATTATAATTATTATTGACTGATCCTGGGTCGAGTGGAGAACGATAAGTATAACTTCGCATGAAGGAAGAATGTGATTCAATGGTTTAACAAACATACCTTCATAGGGAATATTGCCATACTCCATCTTCAAGAAATATTTTGTAGTAATAGAAGAAGCGTTAAGAGTTTGTGAGCGGGTAGGCCAGCTATTCGCACAGAAGCTGATATATTCAAGCTATAGAAATAGCATTGTACCAAGTGGCAAGAGCAGGCTCAGTGGGCTTCATGTATTTCATTCACTTGCCAACAGAGCACACGTTTCCGTAATGAAAGTCTAATTCAAATACAGCAAAAAAGGCTTCTTGTAACTCTAATATAGTATCACTAGCAACAAACCAGAGAAGGGAGCCGTGCAGCCAACGAAACGGGCGTGTTGGAAACTTTGTGTAGTAAGTGCGTCATGTAGGGGCTTCGAGATCATTCCGTGCGTGCACTATTGGAGATAGCATCCTTAAACATGACACTTGCACACCAAAAGAACAGGAAACAGTCTTCATCATTGTCTCTTAATAATTTTTTTTGCTCATTCGTAACTGCAGAAGTTCGGGAGACAAAGAGTCAAAACTTTGAATATGTTCGGCTGTATAGTTGCAGGGAGAATGATTCAAACGAATCTCCAATTGATTGACGAGACACACGCAGTTTTCGAGTTACCATCAGCGTCCACCATCAACCATATATGCGTGTTTTTACTTGGTACAAGTGAGGCACTCATCCTTATACTGAGCTAGAAACTAATGACTAACTACTTTCTTTTTACACGTTCATGTGAAATAAAGTACCATTCCCAGATGGCTATGGAGCAACAGTACACTTTAATTGGCCAGGAAAGGGCTTCCAACTGCTTGGGGCGTGAGTTTTCAAGACCTTTTCCTTTCTGCAGCCTTTAATGCAATCATGTAGCCTTTCAAATGAAAAACCGTCTGCAATCTTTCGTCTTCGAGGCACGTTTAGCGCGCAAACATCTTTGACACACGCTGCTTTTCACTCACCTACTGGCATGGAGGCTATCAACAACGTTGAAGATGTGACGGCCGTGCTTGGGATAGCGGTTGAGCCCCTAGAAGTTATCCAGGCGCAGCTAACAAACATGCCTTCTGCAGTCGTACGATCTTCACCATCTGGACTATCGGACCCTACCATCCTCGCAGAGAAGATAGTCAAACATCTTTTCAACTTCCTTTCGGGCTTCGCTTCAGGTGACGGTGGGATTTCACCAGATACCTTCATTCAAATGAGTGCAATCACTCGTTGGTACGAAAGTTTTGTATCAAAGATTCGTGCTGGTGGTATAGGGTTTTTGGAGCGGCAAGAGTAGCAATCCAACTTATAATTCAAGATTAATTTCCTCAAAAACCCAGGGGTACAACGGGAATGGTATATACTATGTAAATACAATAAATCACGCTTTATGTACTCTCACCATAAGTGGCATCTGTGATTTCGATTTATCACCTTTGAGATATGGCCTTGTCACGATTAATGATCGCCTCTCTATTTGGTCTACAGGAACAGCCAACTCGAACTCGAACTCTCGAATAAGGGTGAATAGCAATGCTTTCATCCTAATTACATCATGAGAAAACAAAGAATATAGGAAACAAACCAGAAACTTACTCAGCCAAAGCGAAGCGGTATCCGATGCAACTCCTTGCACCACCCAAGAAGGTCATGATGTTCCCCCACACCCCTGGTATGTCCTTTGCAGCTTCTGGTATTTTCGACCAGCGATCCGGGCTACACTATGGTAAGCAATATGAAAAGTGGACTAAAATAGTAAAAACTGACTTGAATATAGCCGCATCTTCACCCCAGATTTCCTTTGATTTATTCAAGGTTAGAATTGGGACAAGTATCCCATCACCTTTACAGACCCTAAGAACTTTCAGTTCTCATACTCGTATACATTGCTAGCAGGTTATCCTTACCGGATGCTATCGCGTATCCGCCCTTTCTTGTCTGTGAAAGGTTTGCTAAGTGGTATGACGTCATCACGCTTCGCAATGCGGATAGTACTTGGCACTGCAGCGTGTAAACGTAATGTTTCACGAACAACATCGTTGAGAAATGGCAGCCTGTCCAACTCATCATGAGATGGTGCCTCCGTTGGAACACTCAGACATTCTTCTCGAAGACGTTTCTGGATATCTGATCTCTGTGAAAGCGCAAAAAGTGCCCACATCGTCTCAGTGCTAATGATACTCGTCATCCGTATTGTTTCATGAAATTGTCATTACTGAAGGACATACCTGGTAGTCTCGTGACCTGCAACTAAGAATGTGGGAACCTCTGAAAAAATAATTCAGATAGGCTCTTCTTATCGGTGACTTCATGCAATACGTACGGGCAAGGACGTCCTCATCCGACATACGGTGGGATTCGGGAAGATCATTATCCATATTTGACTTGACTAATGCGCTGAGGAGATCGCGACCGTGAAGCTCAGAGGTATATTCTTCGTCAACCACGTCTGTTTCTCCCAGCACAGCTTTTTTCCGATTATTAATCAACTGTTTTCCAATACTAATCATGGTCGATTGTGCCCTTTTCTGTTCTTTTTCTCGTTGGCTGGGCTGATTGAATGAGACTTCAAGATCGGTTCCACTTCCGATCATTAGTAAACTACTTACAATAAGCCTGAAAATCGGGAGATACGCTTGAAGAACAAAGAGAAGATTGATGGATCCCTCAGTAGAGAAGAGTGTTGAGAAGGCTTTATTGAGTTCATTAGGTTCTTCATTTACATTCAAAGCGTCAAGATGGTAGTCGAAGCCTATCAAAAAATGTTAGTCTGGATATTAATGGACCCCGGAGTAACTTGGAAAATCGTACCTGCAAGACCAATGACATCTAGGGTTGCTCTACTTAACCAAGATAATACTTCTATTCTCTGTACTGAATCTAGCTTTTCTCTGAAATGAGCTTTCCAAATGTCGCGGAGCTCAATATTTCAAAATTAGGAAAAAGATATCTATGAGACGAAAATGCTAAATCAATACCTGAAGGGACTTTTTGAAAAAAATAGGAGTAACATCCTTGATTAAGGATGGTCCAAACGAGGGATTCTTTGTATAATCTTAAGTAGCGTCCATGTAGCATGACAGTGGACTTACCATGATTCTCCTCTAGGAAAGGTAGGTTTTATAATTCAGTATAAACTATAATAAGAAGACTAGTCATACGCACTTGTTGTCTATGTTTTTCTCCTGTGGTGGTATTATTAACAGATATCGATTGATTGTTGCATAATGGCTTACCTTCGGTGACTAGAATTCCTGTCAATGAGAAGAACCACGTGAATTAATGAACTAAAAATAGATCAGACGCAAACCTACCATTCCCTAATAATCTAGACAGATTGAAGCGGGCTTCATCAGGCTTTTGATAATCCATCGAATGCGTTATGATATGATTTATCGCTTTGGTATCTAAGGTATACAGACGATCACGCTATGTAGAGAACAAGGGCCCTTTTATCAGTAATCCCAAAAAGAAGAAAATGGATAGGTGAGTGAAACCTTTTCCCACTCACACAGAAAAAAGTCTTATACACTATGACGTTCCCATATTCCTCTGTCCACTTCTCGTGCATAGCAGATGTATCTGCTTTTCTGATCTCTTCCAAGTTGCCATAGATCCAGCTTTTGTTCTTAGGTCCTGGAAGATCCCGTAAAGGGGAGGTATAAATACGAAGGAGTAGAGACAAGAACTTCCACAAGCCATAGACCGTCAAGGTAGCCCCACTAGTGAGTACAACCTTGTAGACCGACAGTTCTTCAGTCAACGGGGAGAAATTATAAAACAGATTAAATGACTCAAGCATAGCGCTCGGTATAAGTTTGGAATTATTGAGATGAAATGGTTGGGGATTGACGCTTCAAAGCTGGTATAAGTATATAAACAGAGCGGAGTACTCTACGGTTCATTACAATTCTCTCAGGCGTAATCACTTCTTACTCCCTTGCACGTATTGATACCTTTCTTCGGAGCCAAGTCCGGACGGAACTACCTGTCTTTTATATAATTCCCAAAAAAGGACACCAATTGCCTCTTCACCTCATTACGTACAATTTTGCGTAATTCAGCCTTCAAAGCATTCTCTCGTCACGTCAGATAAATTTAGAATGCCCCAACATTGGTTGGTGGAAATCAATTCTTATATAGGCACAGGCACCGGTCTAATGTCCTAGTCATTCAATCAAGACACAGAAAATTATGATAAATAGCACTCGAAACGCAGAGTTGGTCAGACTCTTCTTCTCAAAGAAATAGCAAAGCAAGTAATATCTTCGAGCTAATGTGAAATATTCACACGAGGTCTTATAATCACAGGTAATTGGGAGCCTGATTTGTCATCATCTTTAAGGTACGGTCTTGCCACACCAAGTACACGAGCCTCGATCATATCCGCCGGTACTGCAAGTTCGAAAGTAAATGTGCGAATGAGTATGAATAAAAGGGCCTTCATTCTGTTACAACGGGTGAGTCAGTAAGAAGAGATAACTTCAACTGTTGGAACATACTCGTATAATGCGAATCTGTAACCAATACAACTCCTGGATCCTCCTAGGAATGTCATCAAGTTTCCCCATACACCCGGGATATCCTTTGCAGCTTCAGGGAGGTTTGACCAGCGATCGGGGCTATTGATGTTCATTTTTTAGAGCTTTGTTATGGAAAAACAGATCTTTAACTTACTTGAACTCAAGAGCATCCTCTCCCCAGATGTCTTTCGAACAGTTGATAGCATGAATCGGAATCAATATAGCATCCCCCTTATTGACACTGGAGCATGGTAATATTAGTGTCAAGATACAACGAGGAATACATTATAAAATACCGTATTTCCGAGTGCACTCGTCCATATTTATCGGTGAATGGCTCTGAGACAGGTATCACATCATCGTGCATTGCTACCCGGCTGGTCATAGGAACTGCGCAATGCACGCGCATTGTTTCTCGTACCACAGCGTCGAGTAAGGGCAACTCGAACAGGTCATCTGCGGATGGTGTATCTGTAGGGACGCTCATGACTTCTTCATATAACTTTTGCTGAATGTCCTTATTCTGGCAAAGTAAGAATAATGCCCATGTTGTTTGAGTGCTTATTTTGAGTTAGAAAAGATGATAAGCCCAGACAATCTCAAAATTCTCTTTTACCTTGTTGTTTCATGTCCAGCAACAAAGAAGGTGGGTATTTCTAGATCGGATCATTGTTAAGGTATTACTATATGATCTGAACAATGCACGCTCACGAGCAAGCACTTCCTCATGAGACATGCGTTGAGACTCAGGAAGCTCAGTATCCATATTAGCCGAAACCATTGCACTGAGAAGATCATTTCCAAGCTCTCCTGATGCTTTATCAATACCTAGTATCATGTCCTTTCGTTTCTGCACCAGTTTTTCTGCAATGCTTGTCATAGTCTCCTGAGCTATTTTTTCATCCTTCCTGCGTTGTGTTGGCTTTGAAATATTGTCACTACGAAGTTTCTATCAGGAGTTAAATAATGGTACACACAAGATAAGCAAGAGTAGGGAATAAGGCCTGGAGGATACGAAGGAAGTTAATAGAGCCATTTGCATTGAAGATCGTTGAAAGGGCTTTATTAAGAGGAGTTGGCTCCTTGTTAACGCTAAGAGCTTCAAACTGGTAATCAAAACCTATCGAAGCACTCTCAATAGCATTCAGCATAAGATTGATCATTGACAAACCAGCTAGACCAATCACATCCAAAGTAGTCCTGCTGAGCCAAGGGAGGATATCAATTTCTTGCTGAGAAACATGGGCACTGGCAATATTGGCGAGCAAGATGTCCCGTAGATGGATTGCTTTCTTGAGAAATACTGGTACAAGATCTTTGGTTGGGGAAGGTCCAAATGAAGGATTCTAAGCATATATTTAGATTATATATTTCTCCTAATCGTTAAATATCATAACAAACCATTATACGTCTCTGTGAAGCATTTTTTTAGATCTAAACTTGATTATAAAGGCTCAAAATACGTACCTGTTGTCTATGTTTATCACCTGCGAGAGTTTTTTGTGTTATATAATTTTACACATTTAACAAAGAGACCGTTTAAGATAACAATTGTATATCAAACCTTCAGCAAAAAGAATCCCTGATATGAAGGTAAACTCTCCGAAATCAAATGAAAGTAGAAAAACCCACCATCCCCTCCGAATACGCGAGAAGATGCCTTACGTGCTTCAGGGGGCTTCTGATAATCCACCGAATGCGTGATTATGTAGTTAGTCGCCTTTATATCGATCGTGACTAGCCTACTTTCCTAGGATATCCATACTTATCAGCTGAGTTTATCAAAACAAAAATGAGAAAATACGAACTCCTAGAAAACCTGCGATTTGGATAACCCTCCCGTATTTCTCTATCCAGGCAATGCAAGGTGAGACACTCTTGCTTATATCTATAATATTCCCGCTAAGTAGACTGGAACTCTTCGGTCCGTGAAGAGCACGTAACGGGGACCGAAAATTCCTGACCACCCTTGGGAGAAATCTAAGTAGACCATAGCTGATACCGGCAACAAGAGCTGCCTTGAGTATGTCCATATTCAATGAGCTAAGACGTGTTGTATGAAGTAGAAAGCTGTAGTTAAAGGGAGTGGTTCCCCCTATAAATATGAAGACGGCAAGCGGACACGCTGACAATTCATCGCTAAATTTGGTGAGCGCATCACTTTCAGGAGATCAATCAAAGAATAATTTTAGATTATCGAGTCACATAATAAGAGTCATGCCGAGTGCGTACGTTTCCAAGTTCTTTTGAAAGTTAAAGAAGCAAACTAAATATCCAACAAAGTCCGGTTGTCCCGAAATTTATATACCCCAGGTCCCCGCGTTTTGACCCCTAACCGGTGATCTTCCGGCCTCTTATTATTGGTGTCTGGTCCCCACTTTGTCCAAAATCACCAGTTAGGGTCAAAAATGTGGGGTGAATTGTAGTAGACTAAATAGTGATATTATATAGATTTTTACATTGTAATGATACTGCTTATGAGTTCACCACAAAAATTGGTACGTAGTACATCTATTGGAAAAACAAATCGGGTATGAGTCCTATATCATGGACAGAGCTTCCTATATCTGAACCTCTCATAATGCATTAGTTTTCATTAGGATGGCTTTGCCAGATGATTTTCTGGTGATGTCGCGCTGGTTATCATGGGGTTTTCTTCGGTTGAAGCAATGATAAACTATTGATAGTGAAACCTCTCACATTGCAGAAAACTAATCCACTCACCATCAATTATGCAACAAAGGGGATTTGTACATGCAATAATTTGCACATTAGTTTTACAGAAAACAATATCTAAAAACTATTCGTACAGTGTAAAATCTTGTCCACGATTCACTCTGCTGATAAATGCCAGTATGGGCAGGGAGTCTCGCAATTCAATATAGGGGGTTATAAAGTATGAGGAGTCTAGTTATCCTAGTTTGCCGTTTATTATGGTATACACGTAGTAATAATAGTAAGTTATACAAGCAAGAATAACATACGATACGAGAGAGTCCAATACTGGATCTTTCCGTTTTTGTACTAATTCCTCCGCTACGTTAGTCACGATATCCGTAGCTTGCTTTTCAACCCTCCTACGTTCTGTAGGCTTTCATAACGCGATGTTAGTATACCCACTAAGCCCCTAATAACGGGACATATCAGATATGCCAAAGCTGGGGACGCATCTCAGAGGATTTGAAATTGGCTCAAAGAACCATCAGAGTTAAGGAGAGTGCTTAATACTTTCCTAAGAGGGCTTAGATCATCATCAATATTGAGAATCGAAGTGATAATCGAACCATTTTACAAAATTATCAGTTTTAATTGGAATACACCTATGGACATGCTTCGAAGACAAACCAGCGAGAGCAATAACGTCAACAGTAGCTCGGCTGAGCCGGGGGAGTATATCAAACTCTTGTCGAGAGCCATTGTAACGAGTTGTGAGGATATCATATAGTTGAATGGGTTGCTGCCTCTATAAAGTCTCATGATCTGATAAATGTGAAATATATCATCGAGTTGAAAATGCTACAATCCTTATCACTATTGAACTTTTTTCTTCTTAATATCTTAATATGAGGGGTGGAAGATGAATGTTCACAAACTATGTAAAAACAAACACCCAGGAATAACGCTTCTTTGTCGGCCTCGCTACGACTCGGAGTACCAGTTACAGGAACTTGATCCAACACAGAATGAACACTTACTTTAAAGACTACATCGCGAGGGCGTGTAAAGGTGCAACATTATCAGACAAATATCAACACAGAGTTTATCAGATACCTCTTCCCAAAGAAATAACAATGCAAGATCCTATTATTCCCGATCTATCATTAATCATCCACACGGGGTCTTATAATCACAGGTAACTGGGAGCCTGATTTGTCATCATCTTTAAGGTATGGTCTTGCCACACCAAGTACACGAGCCTCGATCTTATCCGCCGGTACTGCAAGTTCGAAAGTAAATGAGCGGATGAGTATGAATAAAAGGGCTTTCATCCTTTTACAACGGGTGAGTCAGCAATAAAAGATAACTTCAACTGTTGGAACATACTCGTATAATGCGAATCTATAACCAATACAACTCCTGGATCCTCCTAGGAATGTCATCAAGTTTCCCCATACACCCGGGATATCCTTTGCAGCTTCAGGGAGGTTTGACCAGCGATCAGGGCTATTAAATATTATATATTTTTGATTGGTAAAATTGGATTTTTCATAAGCCAAGCACTTACTTGAACTCAAGAGCATCCTCTCCCCAGATCTCTTTCGAACAATTGATAGCATGAATCGGAATCAATATAGCATCCCCCTTATTGACACTGCAACATAGTAACTATTAGTTGTCAAGATACAACGAGGAATACATTATAAAATACCGTATTTCCGAATGCACTCGTCCATATTTATCGGTGAATGGCTCAGAGACAGGTATCACATCATCGTGCATTGCTACCCGGCTGGTCATAGGCACTGCGCACCGTAATCGCATTGTCTCTCGTATCACAGCGTCGAGTAAGGGCAGCTCGAACAGGTCATCTGCGGATGGTGTATCTGTAGGGACGCTCATAACTTCTTCGTATAACTTTTGCTGAATGTCCTTTCTCTGGCAAAGTAAGAATAATGCCCATGTTGTTTGAGTGCTTATTTTGAGTTAGAAAAGATGATAAGCCCAGACAATCTCAAAATCTCTTACCTTGTTGTTTCATGTCCAGCAACAAAGAAGGTGGGTATTTCTAAAACGAATCATTGTTAAGGTATTACTGCAAGATTTATTAAATGAGCACTTACGAGCAAGCAATTCCTCATGGACATGCGTTGAGACTCAGGAAGTTCGGTATCCATATTAGCCGAAACCATTGCACTGAGAAGATCATTTCCAAGCTCTCCTGATGCTTTATCAACACCTAGTATAATATCCTTTCGCTTTTGCACTAGACTCTTTGCAATGCTTGTCATAGTCTTCTGTGCTATTTTTACTTCCTTCCTGCGTTTTGTTGGCTTTTGAAAGGCAGATCACTACAAACTTCTGACTAGGAAGTAAATGCTAGTACGTACGAGATAAGTAAGGGTAGGGAATATGACCTGAAGGATACGAAGGAGGCTGAGCGAGCCATTTGCATTGAAGATCGTTGAAAGGGCTTTATTAAGAGGAGTTGGATCTTTATCAACGCTAAGAGCTTCAAACTGGTAATCGAATCCTGTGGAAGTTCTCTCAATAAAATACACCATAAGTCTGGACGTTAACAAACCAGCTAGACCAATTATATCTAAAGTAGTCCTGCTGAGCCAAGGGAGGATGTTAATTTCTTGCTGAGAAACATGGGCACTGGCAATATTGGCGAGCAAGATATCCCGTAGATGGATCGCTTTATTGAAGAATATTGGTACAAGATTCTTGGTTGGAGAAGGCCCAAATGAAGGATTCTAGATGACTGTTTAAATATTGCATTTCTTCCATCTGTTAGATATAATAACAAACCAATATACGTCTCTATAGAACATCTTATCAATATCCGGCTTGACTAGAAAGGCTCCCAAGACGTACCTGTTGTCTATGTCTATCACCTGCAATTGTTATATATGTTGTATTACACATTCAGCAAGGGCTTAGCTTATAGTATCAAACGAATACTAAACCTTCAGCAAAGAGTACTCCTGAGAAGAGTATCAGCTCTCTGAAGATTGATGAAATCAGAAAAAAAAACTCGCCATCTCTTCCGAATAAGGATGCTTTACGAATTTCAGGGGGTCTCTGATAATCCACTGAATGTGTGATAATGTAGTAAGTCGCCTTTATATCAATCGTCAGTAGTCTACTTTCCTAGAATATCCATCCCTATCAGCTGAGTTTATAAAAAAATGGGAAGATACAAACTCCTAAAAAACCTGCAATTTGGATAACCCTCCCGTATTTCTCCATCCAAGTAGTGTAAGGAGAGACACTCTTGCTTATGTCCCCCATGTTCCCGCTAAGTAGACTGGAGCTCTTCGGTCCGTGAAGAGCACGTAACGGGGACCGAAGAGTCCTGACCACCCTTGGGAGAAATCTAAGTAGACCATAACTGATACCGGCAACTAGAGCTGCCTTAAGCAAGTCCATATTCACTAAGCTAGTACTTGTTGTATGAAGTGGAAAGTTAAAATTAAAGGGAGTGATTCCCCCCTATAAATATGGAGACGGCAGCGGGCCGTTGGCGATTCATCATTAAGTTTGGTGAGCGTATCACTTCAGGACATCAATCAAAGAATAGTCTTTGAGTATCAAGTAGCCTAGAAAAGTTCATGCCGAGTGCGTACGTTTCAATTCCTTTTGAAAGTTTAAGAAGCATTCCGAATCTAACTAAGTTCGGTTGTCCCGTCTTCTATAATATTATGTAAAATACATAGTAACGATATTACCAAGGATATTACAAACCTCCTGACACGGGTTGTGGATGGGAAGAGAAGAAATTGTAATTTATGAGCATAATTCAATACAAAAACTGATACGTAGCATTTTCATAAGATCAAAACCGAGTTTAACTCCTATATCATAGTATATGGGTTGGTTTACACATCATGTTTATGGAAAAATATATAAGAAACTAATCATTAAGAGTAAAATCCTGTTCATTATAGTACAAGTATCAACATGGAAAAGTAAAAATACAATTAATTATAGGGGGTTATTCAGTATGAGGGGTTTAGTCATTTAAGCTTGACTGTACATGTACGAATACAATAGTATATATGTTAGATTTATAATAATTTATGGAACGAGAAATAATATCCGAGAAAGTACTTCGGCGGGTTACAGTTATGCCTCAAGCCTTAGGGTCAGGATTACGACACTTTATTATCACGGGTAGCTGCGATCCGGATTTGTCATCCCCTTTGATATGAGGTTTAGCTGCCGACAAGAGACGACACTCAATCCTATCGGCTGGAACTGTGAGTTCAAATGAAAAGGAACGTATCAGTGTGAACAATAGTGCCTTCATCCTGTACAAACGGTATGTTTAGTAAGAGATAAGCAATACAAATATCGTAACATACTCGAATAAAGCGAATCTAAATCCAATACAGCTTCTAGAACCGCCAAGGAATGTCATCATGCTACCCCAAACGCCAGGGATATCATTTGCGGCTTCCGGAAGATTCAACCAACGATCAGGGCTAGCGGAAAGGCTGAGAACAGAATTTTGGACTACTGAGTAGCTGGCTCACTTGAATTCGGAAGCATCTTCCCCCATATTTCCTTCGAACAATTCACAGCGTGTATTGGAATGATGACTACTTCGTTCCTTTTGATTCTATATCAATTAAAGAGAGTGAGTCATGCTTACAAATTGAAGCTATGGGACGATTTACCTTATTTCGCTATGCGTTCGACCATATCTATCTATGTAAGGCTCAGATACAGGTATCGAGTTGTCGCGATTGGCGATCCGGACTGTAACTGGTGCAACACCCCGCAAACGTAGTGTTTCACGTACAAATGAGTCAAGATAAGGGAGCCCAGCTAGCTCATCCGCAGAAGGGGTATCCGTAGGAACACGAATAAGCTCTTCATATAGCTTTTCTTGTATACCCGGATTCGCACAAAGGAAATACAGAGCCCATGTCATCTGTGTACTGGAAAGGAGTTCGCAAAGTAGACAAGCTTTCTGTTCTCGTGCTCACCTTGAAGTTTCATGACCAGCAAAGAAAAACGTAGGTATCTCTGTTTTGACACATTGAGGTCAGTTGCTCTTATAATATATGAATGACACTTGCGTGCAATAATTTCTTTGTGAGACATTCGCTGGGAGTCGGGTACCTCTGCGTCTAGGTTTGCAGCGACCAAGGCACTAAGTAAGTCATGTCCAATGTCCCTTGAACTTTCTTTCCCTTGTTCCAGTTTGCCAGTACCCAATACTGCATCTTTCCTTTTTTGTACCAGTTCCTCCGCTATGTTAGTCATGATATCCGTAGCTTGCTTTTCAACCCTCCTACGTTCTGTAGGCTTTCATAAAAGCGATGTTAGTATACCCACTAAGCCCCTAAAAATGGGACATACTAGATATGCCAAAGTTGGGAACGCATCTCGGAGGATTTGAAATAAGCTCAAGGAGCCGTCGTTGTTAAGGAGTGTGCTTAATGCTTTGCTGAGAGGGCTCAGTTCGTCATCTATATTAAGGGAATTGAAATGATAATCGAAACCTATTACAGTATTATAGTATCAGTTTGTGTATTTCTATAAGCTTTTGTGTAAATACAAACCAGCAAGACCAATCACGTCAAGAGTTGTCCGGTTAAACCAGGGAAGTACATCGAATTCTTGGTGAGAGCCACTATAACGAGCCTTTAGAATATCACGTAGTTGTATGGATTTCTCAAGGAAGATTGGCACAAGCTGTTTAATTGAGGTTGGACTAAAAGATGGATTCTGAGAGGATGGGAGTATAAGCAGGTTTGATTTATATCTATATTCTGAGTATTGAATTGGATTCATACCATGATACGTCTCTGCAGCATAACTCAGTTTCAGGTTGAATGAATCAAGACTTTTCATCGTTCTTACCTGATTCTTGTGTTTAATTTCTGTGGTAGGAAAAAAATAGTTGTTTGAACAATTTAAGAAATAAAATAGTTTTGAATATTTACCATCAGCAAACAGAATACCTTAACGTAACATGTTATTACTATATGCTTAGATTAAAACGGAATAGGAAAATACCTTCTTCTCCGAACAGTCGATTTGAAATTGCACGTCCTTCAGACGGTTTTGGAAAATCTACTGAGTGTGTCAAGACATAGTTGATTGCTCGTGAATCAACCACAACAAGTACATCTGCCTAAGCAGGTGTGCAGATAAATCAAGAAATGTTCCAATGAATCAAAGATTTAAAAGAAATGACGAACTCCCAAGGAACCCTTAGTCTTGTAAACCTTCCCGTACTTTTCTGCCCATTCATTGAATATATTAAGATTCGTTGTGAGCTCTGTAAAGCTTCCCAGGATCATGTTATTGCTTTTTGGTCCGCGGAGGTAGTGTAAAGGAGAAGTATAAATTCGGACAATTCTCGAGATAATTTTCCAGAGACCATAGCTGAGTCCTGCAGTTATTGCTACCTTTGTAAGGCTCACGGTCTGGTAGTAGTGAGGTATCATTTTAAGATGCTAATGCTATGGTTTTTATCACTACTAAATCTCTTTCTTTTTATAATGAAGGGGTGAAGAAGAATGCTCAAGACCGATGTGAGAACGCCCAAGAATAGAACTTCGTTGACGGAGTCACTATGACTCGGTGTACCAGTTATAGGGGTTTGACCCGATATAAAGTACTTTATCAACTGCATCGCGAGGGAATGCATATGTGTAACATCATCATTACAGACAAATACCAATGTAGTATCACGAGTTGATCCGAGGGAAAGACAACCCAATACGGTGAATGTAATTTGGCATCACGTGCCCAGTGAGTAACCAATGATGGAACAGGGCGCTTGTAAGGGACAAACTTTTTAAAGTTATCATCCTGCCGACGAGACGCGTTTGCGCAGGAATTTCAAGCCTCGCCAAGCAACGGGGACCTCATATTCGTGAAGTGTATAGGTGGGCGTATCCACCCCTGGGCATATCCTCTTCCTACCGATGCACTGCTTTCGAACGGGTATCTGCGCCTCTGCTGCGATTCGTACAACTTGTCGACCCCGACAAGAAATGCTTGGGACATCCTTCGCATTTGCACGCCGTCAGATTTCATCGAGGACTTTTCCCAATAGTACGCGAACATCCCTGAGCGCTGAATCGAGCAAAAGGGGCTTTAGAAACCAATGTTTAAGACAAAAATGGAACTGGAATGCTATAGGGCGGCGGAACTTCCACGTTTCGAATAGTAAGATTTTGAGGCATTCATGTCTCGAAACATTATCTTAATCATTGTAGCCGTCTAATTGTACCTTAGTATCTCGACATGGCGGTATTGAAAGGCCAACACCAGGGACAGGGTTAGTTAAAGGCTTCGTTAGAAGAGTTCAGTTTATGTTTTTGATTAACGTTCTTACAAACTTCAGGATAAAAGTGCACTTCAAAGATGCCAAAGGAGAACTTATCAAAACCGTTGAAGCTAATGAAGGGGACAGTATTCTCGATATTGCTCATGAATACGATATCGACCTAGAGGGTGCTTGTGAAGGTTCTGTCGCCTGTTCGACCTGTCATGTAATTCTTTCACCCGATCACTATGACCTTCTTCCGGAACCTGATGACGATGAGAACGATATGCTGGATATGGCCTTCGGTTTGACCGATACCAGTAGACTTGGGTGTCAGGTATGAAATGATATCACCTACTGTCTCGAGCCCCTTCCCTCTTATATCTCTCCTATCTTAATTTTAAGGTTATATTGACGAAGGACCTCGACGGAATAAGTTGCACACTACCAGCAGCAACGAGAAATATGTATGTCGACGGTGAGTTTGTAAACTTTATCCTCTGGCCGCACAATCTCCTTACTAATATCATATGTCAAGGCGCGAAACCAACGACACATTAATGACTCACACCAAAATATTACAATATTTACACCTTGATATAATCAGTAGTTTAGCATTTGCATCCCTTTTCATCCTCAATTTCAAGCATCATGAATGATAATGAACTCGTTTCAAAATAATAATATGCATTTTTATCTCAATTTTTATGATTTGCAAGTCTTATCTATGTTATGTTATGTTATATCTGACATTTTCCGGTCAGGACACATATACAAGAGAAAACAATGAATATACTTACTGTACTTCGGGCCCCCACCTCCTTCTGGTACCGTCCAGTTGATGTCTTGCGTCGGTACCTTGACGTCACATAACTTGCAATGGATGCAATTCTATCATAAACTTGAGATTAACTGACATATGAACATGCTCCGAGGTGGAAACAAACCTGAGAGTTGATTACAAGCTTTTTCCCTCCAAATCCTCCTCCTTCACTTGTACCCTCAAGACCATCTGCATCCACATATTCATAAACAGCCGCGGGACACGCACGTCCGAGCAGACCGGCATACTCCTCAACATTTTTCTTGACGTGGGCGGAGCGTGATGCTGTTCCAGGTGGTAGACGGAGATGAATGGGTTGATCCTCCGTATGGTTAGTGCCTGTCAGAGCTACCGATGTTAAGATATCAGTAGACAATGGTGCTTGAGGTGCTGGGTAGTTTATAGGCTTGCATTCGCTAGATATAGAATGGATGTCAAAATATGGTAAGCTTATGCTTGTAAAATTGCATCTGAAGCAGGTATACCTTGCTTTCTTAGTATGTTGGGAATCAGTTAATTTAGTCTTATTTCTGAATGTCCAAGGTGTTCGACCTTTAAGGAGCAATGAATCTATTCCAGAGTAAGCAATGCCTCCCCATATCCCAAGGGGTGTGTTGAAACTTGGCCGCAAATTTCTAACTTCATTAAGGTCCTCCCACACCCAGCTTTCTCTAAGTGATTTGTCATATGAAGACATATCCGATGGCTGTTCGCTCTCTTCCTCGGTCTTTTCAATTGCCGCAAAAGCTGATTCTGCGGCAAGCATACCACTCTTCATAGCATTATGAGTTCCTTTTATCTTTGCAACGTTCACGAAGCCTGCAGCACACCCAACGAGCGCGCCACCAGGAAATGAAAGCTTAGGAACACTTTGCAAGCCACCTTCATTCAGCACCCGGGCAGCATATGCAATCCTTTCTCCGCCTTCAAGTAGTTTGGAAAACATCGGATGATGTTTCATTCGTTGAAGTTCCCTGAATGGACTTAAATATGGGTTCGCGTAGTCTAATCCAATGACTAGACCAAGTGAAACCAGTCCTTCATCCATATGATAAATCCACCCACCCCCATATGTACGCCAATCGAGAGGCCACCCCATAGTATGCACTACTTCCCCTGGTCTGTAATTTTCAGGTTTAACCCTCCATACTTCTTTAACTCCAATTCCATATGTCTGTGGATCCGCATCCTTTCTGAGATTGAAGTGCTTTATAACACTCTTAGTTAGTGAACCATGAGCACCCTCAGCTAAGAGTGTTACTTTCGCTTTGAACGCCATCCCAGGTTCAAATGTATCCTTCATACAGAATTCACGATCAAGACCAACGTCATTGGTAATTACACCTTGCACTGACACCTTGTCTTCTGAGTATAAGACTTCTGCACCACCGAAACCGGGGTAAACTTCTACTCCCAGTTCTTCTGCTATTGAACCTAGCCAGGCAGTAAACCTTGATAATGAGACGACGTAATTTCCTTTGTTAGACATTTGAGGTGGATGAGGAATAGGTATGGAAAATGAATTTGTTAAGAATTTCATGGAGGAAGATGTTGCAGGCTGAGTAAGTGGATGACCATCCCGTTCTTGCCAGTCAGGTATAAGCTCGTTCAAGGCTCGAGGTTCAATAACAGCTCCAGAGACGATATGTGCACCTAAAGAAAGTCGGATATATAAATGTTAACCATCAAATGATAGCAACAGTAAATATGGGCAACCATCCTCCATGTGCCAAGCGGACTAACTCACCGATTTCACTACCTTTCTCGAGAACTACAACACGAATCTCACGTCCCTTCTCCTGCTCCAGTTGTTTGAGCCTTATAGCCGCACTTAACCCGGCAGGTCCACCTCCTACAATACACACATCGACTTCATCCTCAGCACGCTCAATTTGAGTTGGGTCAAACTTTTCACGTTTTTCACGCCTCAAAGCTGTTGCGTGTAGTCTACGCACTCGCAGACATCGAGTTAACGTGTTCTGCGTATTCGTGCACGAACGAAGTCGTGCCAGTGACATTGCAAGTGCTGAGTGCAAGTTGTACTTGCTTCCAGTTGTCCAATGTACGGAGTTACGGGACTTGTGTCACGAGTAATTTATTTATATCACGAGCGGGATAAGCTCCGTGATATAATCCGTGTGAGATGATTCGCTACTTGATCCATGTCCCGGAAGTTATTTCATGTGAATATGAACGCATAAACTGAAGAGATAAATTATAAACTACAACCCAACCTGTGAGATGACTATTGATTATAACGATATTTTATTACAGCTAGTCCTAAACAACAGTTTGAATTGGATCAAGATATTTTTACTATTGTCAGGTATTTCAGCAATTTTACATGCCCAAACATGAGACAAGTTGCAGTGTAGACGGTTCTGGGTCAGAAGTAAGAGTTGACATTGATATGAGGAGACGTTTAGTAGGTAATGAGTGAAGTTCTAGTCCATCACCACTTCACCGTCAATGTGAGGGGATAGGCAAGAGTTGGTAGTTACTGGGAAGAGGGTTAAAGGAGGGGGGGATAACACAAGCTGCTCAGCTCAGGTGATTAAAAAAGTAGATAAACTGCCAGAGATTGAAAAAAAGCGAGAAATATGCTACAAATGAAGTTGAACCATGTAAATTTTGTATAAACGTGAAAATGATTTGTGAATGGGTTGCTTTGCCGAACGTTTCTGTAGATTGTGCGATTGAGTCGTTACGATGAATAAAAGAAAAGAAAAAAAGAGACCAGTGCATTCGTGTGCAGAGAGAAAGAAAAAAATGATATAAGGGGTATTCCTTTTAGAGATCTTTGTGACCAAAAGTGGGCTTAAACAAAAGAAACTTAAAGAAAAGCAGTGAATATGGATATGATTATGAACAAACACACAGATAGGCGAAACTTGTTTGAGTGCCCGGGTTCTATCGTCGACGGGTGGCACCGCTCATTAAGACAGCACACCATCCGAATAAAGCCATAACAAAACGCACGAGCCAAGCCGCGTCTGCACCCAAGCCTAAACCAGGTCGCAATTGCATTGCTAATGCAGCGTCTAGTTCAGGTACAGCGAAGTATCCTCGACGTCTCCCCTCACGATTTGAAGTCTCTCTTTGAGATTCAGGTGCACGAACAATGGCACCCGCTTCAGACGCTCGTGTCTGCCATGAGGAGCGAGAAAGCTCAATTTCTGTGTCGGGAAGTGTAATTTCACGCATTTCTGGTACCGCGTTACTGGATGAAAGGGGGTAGATGGGTTCCAAGATAGGAGTGGGTACGGTAAAATGGAGATTGGGGCTCTCCGTACTAGCCTCTGGTATTGACCATTCTGCATCAAAGAACTTTTCATCTGCGTCGGCCACTGAGCCAGATTCTAAATCCTTGACTTCCGATACTTCTATGATAATAGTTGCTTCGACCACGTCTAACGCACCGGGTATTGATTGCTTTTCCGAGACCGTTATCAAGTCACGAGTTACGAAGGCGATGTCTCCAGTTTGTCCACTGCTTGTGACTACTTTCTTCTCCAGTATTGAAGGTAAAAGGCTCCAGGTTGTGACTACTGTGGACGTAAAAACACTACTCCTGAGTACCTCGATAATATACAATGCGGTGGCGATGCATCCCACCGCAAAGAATGCGACTAGACAGGAGATGGATATCACAAAAACCGAGGAAGAGAAAAGGTCCCTAGGAAGAGTTTGGACGTCTGTATAATCGTCAGCTGATGTTACGGAGCTAGATTCTTCTGATACTTCATCTATGCTCGTGATTTCGGAAGAAGATTTGATACTCATTGTATCTAAGGCGCCGTATGAGACTTGCTTTCCAACTTCCAGCTCTTCCTCCAACTTATTGTGTACGTCGTAAAGTTCCTTCTCATCTGGAATGCGAATAGTTTGAGGGTCAGTGATATCTTCGGCTCTGATTGCGGTGTTCTCAGAGTTTAACAGATATGTTCGAATCTCCTGCGTCGCAGCCAGGTGAAGCTGAAAATCATTATTGGGAACCAATTCTTCTTCCAGACTAAGGAACCAAAATCAGATAACTGTATAGCATTGATAAATGATTAGAGACTCTATCTACCTGCCACGAGACTCAAAGACTGCTTGTATCGCTTGTTGCCCGTCCGTACCATCGTCAGATTCGGAAAGACTGATATCCAGATGCAAGCGATCGTATCACATTAAATATCGATGTGAAGTACACGTACAATAAATGGGTTACTTACAGCTGTAAACTCTGCGCATTTTTATCAAGCTTGGAAAAGGATGTGCAGATGACACGAGTACAAGGAGTGAGACTGAAGCGAGAACCGTAAGAGTCATATCCGAACAGACGTAAAAGAAGGATCCTAGTGGTATGATAGAGCTAGTGATTGCGAGACGCAAGCGATGTTGTGAGTCCTTTCAGTGAAGACAGACAAGCAACGAGGTCGTCCCAGCAGCCTAGCTTCAGAGCTGAGATGGTTTTAAACTGGCTAGTCTGCAACGTGTTCTCATTCAGAGAAATCGGCCCACTTCCCACGGGTCCGCATATCTACATAGAGCTAACCGAGTTTTTCAGGTATATGTACATAGCATATGTTCTACGATTTTGATAATAAGCGAATGAATTGCCAGAGTACAGCCGGATAACTTCAGCTCAGATATTGCACAGATACTGAATAAAGGATCTCCAACGGTTATGTTTCGTGGAAAACGGTAGGATTAATATGCTTGTGACAAAAGTCCTGGGGAAAGTTAAGTTTGATCAGGGACCGAAATGTGATCGACAACCTATATACGGTAAAAACTGGACACGTGTAATTTGTCAAGTAAAGGGACAGGCTAAGGGCTTGCAAATTATATATGAACTCGCTGAAATCTGTCGCCAAATACAAATCTAGCAACAGCATAAATTAACCAAGCTAACAGAAAAAGTCTCTAAATTTCTCTTTAAGACTAGGTTTTCATGAATGGCCTCGAGGAAAACTCCACCTCCTCAAAGAGGCTCTTTTCACCCTCCGAGCGAGAGTGTTGTTTATCGTGACTTGTTATTATTTGAAGAAAGGCTGAAAACGAACGCCTCTATCTTAAAACGACGAAAGTACCGCTACCAGCGTGTGTGTTCTTTACTTTTATCGCACCCATCATTTTCGCCAGCTAAATCCATGCATAGTCTTTCTGATCCAGCATCTACTACTCACAGCCTTTCTAGCACTCGAAGTCTTCCTCAACACAAGATTCTTAGATGTCCCTGTAAACGTTGTATTAAAGCTTATATTCCCCGAAGACTTTGGAGATGGGCGTACTGTCGATCTGCATCCATATATTGCGAAAACATTACTACTTGTTACTATCACGACACTGGCACTCTTTTTTTTGAGTGGACTGTATGAAGAGAAGATAGCTTACGCAAATAGGCAAGTATTGTGACTGAACCAATTATGTGTGTCCGCTCAACCCATTGGTTAGATATGTCCCTCATGCGAACCGCGCTTTACGAAACTTTAATATGTACCTTAATGTCAAACACAAACCTCTCCGCTCTCGTATCTCGTTCAACCCACTGTCTCTTTTATTTCATCGGAATCGAGTAGATGACACTTCTGGACAAGTGGCGAATCGACCACCAGCTCCTGACAAAAGTAGAAAAAGAGGGACCAGTGTTCTCATCCCACCCATCCCTCCGTCAAGCAATCCCCGCGGGGAACTAATCTTCTCTTCACGGGTGGATAGAAACTTTCGTGAGTCGTATGAACGATATCGTGCCGCATTTGAAAGGAAAAGAGAAGCTCGCGAACAATATATCGCGGCACAGACTTGGTGGGGTTGGAGACTCTGGCCATGGAACTGGGGGCGCGAACGGCCTACCGCACCTCCTCGCCCACTCTCTGTAAATCGTGGAAATAGTCCGAAGGCCACAATCCCTTCCTTACCTAGTTCGCCATCTCGGGGTCTTGATTCCGAAACGGAAAGTGGTTCTAGTAGGAATTCGTCCCGTCGTTCGAGTCCAGTCCCTGGTTCTCTGGGAAGACCAGCAAGCAGGAAAGGAGGAAGTAGGAGTATCTCCCCTCTACGCGGTGTCCCAAGACGTGTGACACCTGACAGAGTACGGACTGAAAGCTTCAGTTTTTTACTAACGGAAGAAGAAAACTTCGGATAACGGATTGTTTTTCCAAGCTTCTGCAATTCTCTATTTTTCACTATCTATCACACGCATATCACATTCCATGTATCATCCAACCTACGGACTCTCAGAAAATGAATTTACATTATCTTCTCCAATCATGTCGATGTCGACTTACAAATTTAGTAAGCTAGATCCTCTATAGACACGATCGAGTTTCGATACTCTGACAGACAATTTTGTCTTCTGTAAATTATGCTAATGTCCTCGGAAACAATTCCGAAAACTCATGAATGAGGTATGCTTAGAGCATTGTACTACAGATTACCTCCCTTGTGCGTCAATCATGGTACCGTCTTGTATCACAGGATAAGTACCATGAGGCCTTAATTCCCATGAACTAATGCCAGCAGGCAATCTTTGGGGCCCGGAAAAACATTGTTATGCTTAGCAAACGAGGTTTCGATATCTGTCCCGTATCTCCTTATGCAAGGAAGTAGATTCAACAAGACGCCTTTGGCCTCCGGCGTTCGGCCACGACCTACCATCGTATCGATTTCATCTCCGATTGTTCGCCATTGAGAGCAGCGTCATATATTTTCACAGTCATTGCCCCGTTCGGTTACTGTTTTCTTGTCCGAAAACTTCTGTCAGGTTCGCATGTCTATCTAGCTATACTATCTCATCGGATGTCTGGGACGATTTCGTCTTAATCGGCGTTTGTTGCAAATCCGAGCATTTGGTCCACGACCCAAAACTTTCGTGAGTACGATATGGACGTTCTCAGATACTCGGAAGTCTCCTCTTAGTCTGCCTTTGACTAGCATATGTTACTGACGCCATATAAGGGAGATGCCGTTTTCTTTTCGAATCTGAATAGATCAAGCTTCAAATCAATAAGATTATGTTTGGTTTATAAAACTTGCGCCATGACCCCGAGTACTGGCTCCACTTGCAATCACCTCCCTAGATCCCTTGGTTTCGCACATGCACATGACAATAGTGAATTTAACCGTAAGAACCTTGTAATTGGCCCTCGACCCCCAACCACTTTCATTGCCCAAATAACACGATTCACTGATATTGATCAACATGGAAATCTTGGCTGCTGATACAATGACCTACGACCAGTCTCTCATCTAACAAGCATCCTACAATTCAGAAAAGACAAACGGAAGAGTTCTACTTATAAACGGTCGAGTCTTTATACCTTTAAACTCCGGGAAATTGGCGAATTTAGTCTTTCCTTTCACAATTCTGATTTGCGTGAGACGCTTATACCCTTGTGCCTCTAATTGAAATGTATGACTTACGAGAATGATTTATCAAAGACCCGTTTCATCAATAAGATCAGTTTAAAGTGTTACGTTGCTTCAGAGATGAGTACAAATCCAGCTAGAGAGATCATTCAATACGAATTTTTAGCAACACCAAGTAGACGGAGCCTCGAAAGTTTTGCCTTTCCATCAATCTGCTTTTACTTCGATAATAATTCTTAGTCACCAGGGCTACTCTTCCAGTAGCCTACTAGTAATGAGTGTTGCAAAAGTAATCATCACCATTACCCGTGATTTGCATGGCCAAAACAGGTTATCAGGTTGAAGTTACCCGAAGTTTTCTGGCCTCCAAGCCACAAACTCGTGATTTACGATATAGCTACAACCCAAGCAACATAATTGATTAGGTAGTTCCAGGCTTGATGCGGAGACTGCGGAGTGCCTTTGGCCTTCGCGGACACGCATCTCATCTCTAAGAAGAGGATATTTGATGTGTTACCACAATAGAAATTGAAGAAAGGACGGAGTATCCGCTTATTGTTAATAATAGAAGCAAGAGTCTCAAACCTGTTTTAGTATTTGATAATTTATCCGCGCTCTCAGTTACGACTGTGTATCGTCTGAGAGTTTTTCTATGAAGCAGACGGACGCAGGTAATTTCAAAAGCCATATGAAATTTTTCTATATATAACATGCAGCGAAAGACTCTCCATAAAGGTTTATCACTCTTTCGCGGCTCTGTAAACTGCCCTTAGATTCAGAAGAACCTCACAAAGAATGCGAAGACTCTTCTAAAAATATTATTCTGACCAAATAAGTACAAACACTGAAGGACGATCCCGAGTCACTGTGTGCTTTCATCCCACAGCTTTCGATGAAATTACTGATCCGTTCTTAATCTCCTTCACAAGCAAGAGTAGTTATTAACCCATAAGCAGATGCCTTTTAGTCATCATTCGCACTCAGGACAATTCTGCAAGCATGCTTCTGGCTCACTAGAAGCTGTGGTGTTAGAGGCGATCCGTCAAAACTTTAATACTTACGGTCTAACTGAACATGTTCCCCGCTATAGGGAAAAAGACTTATATCCAGAAGAGGTGAATCACATGTATCATTTTACAAATTTTCAGATGCTGAAACCATCATGCTTGGATGGCCCTCCCCAGACAGGTATCAGCCTTAAGGAGCTCGAAGAGCAATTTGATCAATTCATTGAAGAAGCCCACCGCCTTAAGAACTTATATGCCGACCGCATCACTATTCTTGTCGGCGCCGAGACGGAATATATCACACCTACGGACTTACTTGGGCTATCACGTTTGCTAGAGAAGCATCCTGGCAGGATTGAATATCTCGTGGGCTCGGTTCATCATGTTAATGAGATACCCATCGATTTTGATCAGCAGACATACTTTCGTGCGCTAGAAAGCTTGGCGGATGAAGGGACTGAGGAAACAACCAAGCAAGTATCCGGATTTGGTGCATTTTTAGAACAGTACCTTGATGCACAGTATCAACTTTTGGAACAGTTCCAACCAGAGATTATCGGCCATATTGATCTGTGTCGCCTTTATTGCCCGAATACAAATTTCAAGGATTTCCCGAATGCACAAAAGAAGCTTATACGGAACATCAAATTTGCAACTAAATACGGAGCTCTGTTTGAGTTTAACGCCGCTGCGTTTCGAAAAGGATGGGACTCAGCGTACCCGGGAAAGGATATCGTTTCAGTATGTATCATATTCCTAATAGATAGAAAGTTTGAGGCTTACTCACGATGAATGGCAACTCCGCTAACTTAGCTTGTACTTTCGGAAGGAGGAAGATTTACACTCTCCGACGACAGCCATGGACCCCATGCTGTCGGCTTGAACTACGGTAGACTATATCGTTATCTTAGATCCATTGAAGTGGATGAGCTGTGGTATCTGCAGAGATGCGAGTCAAAAAAAAGTACTGGAAGATGTGTGATACCTGTTAAGCTCGGTGGCAGTTGGTGGCTCAATGGCTTCTGGAAGGACAAAGTAGTTCTTTAGCCCCGGCATGACGCGTAAGTTTAGACAATTGCTTGATGCAGAAAAATGTAGTCTTACATCAACTCAAAAGGTATACCTGACTTTCGAAGCACACAGAAGTAAACAACTTCTCCTTCGAAAGCATTGAAAATATCGGTTTTCCGCCATTACTACCCCCGTATTCTACACCCCTTTAGTGAAGGTACCATCTATATTTTTCTGATGATGCAGATATATTCTTACGAGAATGACATAACTGGTTCAAGGACATCACCCTTGAACATGTCTTTGTACGTAAAACTTTATGCACATGTACATCTATATGTACTTAGAAAGGGGTATAATGAGATATATTCTAACACTGTTAGCTTTAAGTTTATACCAAAGTAATGTGGTTGTAAGCTTGAATCGTCAACATAATCACTTTAGGAGGTGTTATTTGAAGTCTTCCGTCATTCACCGATCCGACTTCGAGTTGAGTAGTCAAAGGCTGGTCAATTAAATTTGTCATAATATCGATGTATACAGCAATGCAAAGTTCTCATAAGCCCAGGAGACGACGGGATGTCGGAGTAAATTTACAGATAGTCCGTTTCTCCGGGGCCACGCCATGGACTCGGACCCATCCGGTCTACTCTATCAAACGTCGGTCCATTCACCCTGAGGCACATACTTTAAAACCGTTTGAGTTACGAGAATTTCGTAGTTTTTACGAACTACCATTATCACTTTAGCCATCGATTTAATTTTATAAGGAGTTAATGTGCTCGAATTCGGTTTAAATCGGGTAGTATCATAGAAGGCATTTCATATCAATGCTTCAGTTTCCTTCAAATAAATTTGTCCAAGGGCTAGCAATCATATAACGCTAATAGAATACACAAAATTAATGAAGCAGCTGTTAGACTTGAATTATGAAATTAGTCGGGTAATCGTATTTTGGCCAAATTGATCGTGGGAAATGCTGTTGTGTCACCCTGATTGCCTTGTCCAGTTAAATACTTTAATCCTGATAACAATCGACATGAACACTATTTAGCTGTAAGGTACGATATGCTAACTTTGAATTGCAAACACGAGGCTCCGAATACTCTGAGACTGAGAAAAAAGCAAGGAAATGCTTCTTCTACAAGCAAGTGACCTGCGAAGCCAATGTTACTCTCTCTTCGACGTCGCACACGCAAATTCTCTACTAACGTCCGCACAATCTTTCTCAAGTTCTGAGATCAATATTGTGCAGCTCTTGTTGATCCGAACTCTTACTCACGGGTTAATAAGATTCGAAAACCATTCTAAAAGGATACACACGCCGCTCTATCGGATTATTATCTTCGCATCTTCTACATCTGAAGCTATCTCTGTCTGACCTTCTAACGCGAGCATCAAGCTCCGTCTGAACAAAACAGTCAGAATCATGCAGTGAGAACCTTAACAGATCTCCTGTGTGACGTTTAAAGCCATGATCCCTCAAGAGAGTTCTAATGGTTCATAGAGCCCGCGACACGCTAGCTTTAATACACATGTACTTGCCGACCATAATCAAAGCTTCTCATTTTCTGACGGCGCATTGGTCTCTGTATGCTCCGGGACACTACAAACCACAACAATGCGCCTAAGCCCAAACATAAAAACAGGCCACCATGCCACTATGAGATCTCCAGCTGCTCAACCACTTCTTGTGAGCCTCATTCCGTTTTGTTTTACTTGCCCTTACAAATTGCGACCTTAAGTGTTAGTGTGGATTCTCTGCACCTCCACTAGTGTCTTACACTCTTCGCAGCTATTTGTAGTCCCAGAAACTATGTGCTTCAGAAGAGTGCCTTATACAGCGTATACCTGCGGACATTCTGTACCTAATGCTGTGGGTGAAAAAGTACGTCTCCATCTATAATGACGCCTTAATTAGTGTATTGATAAAATTTATTATCATTCTTCATTGTAGATTGAATGTAACAGCACCACCTGTCGCCTCTCTCCTGCTCATGTTCCTCAGAGAGGGTCTTGTGGTCCTGATTGTGCCACGAAATGCATAGGCGCGTGAGTAGTATATAATCTGAAGAAATTCTTCCTGCTAACACAATACTCCCAAAGTCGTCAAATTCAGACCTTCATTAGCGAGGCGTCCACGGAACCGTGCCCTCGTTGTATTGAGGATTAATGGTGATGTCTGATAGAACACCATAACAAGTAGCGCGATGACATTGCGATCGTACTCAGGTATTGATCGCCTTTTTTTTTTCTTGCTTTTTAATAATCAATGGAGATATTTGACGGTGTATAACTTGGATGATGTCGTATTGTGTCAGTGAATATAAATGTAATATGATAAATGTAAAGCTTATCTCAGATGTTTATCTGGTATCAATGTCGATCACTGAGTTCCTGTATCTTGTGCCTATTTCACCGTGACCACGGCGAGCTTTAAACATGATTCTGCATGTATGCATCTTTAACAGTGACTACAACCAACTCCTCATAGTAAAACTCTAGGCATAAAACAAATGTCATCTACGTTAGACTATCTACGATCTCTTCCTGCTATTCGTGAACGCTGTAGTAGAGTTCATTCGCTTGCTCAGAGGGACAAGCTTCAATTCTTTGAGTATCACCCTGAAAAGGAGGACTATACTATCGAATTCTGTCTTAACATCATAAAAGTGAGTGTATTTAGTACGTATGATGTTTCCCATCAGATGTAACTGACGTATCTCACAACGTCGACGTATCAAAAGCGCGATTATGGCTCAAAGATAGACTCGGTGAGTCATACGTAAACCTTATAGTGGAATACTATCACCAAACGATCCGCTCAGATACCTCCTCATGGCCGTTGGAGGCATCTCGATGCAGGAAAACCTCGTATTGAGCCTCTTGTAGAAAAATGGAAAGAGGCATCTCCCGCTCCCACTGATAAGGAGATCTGCAAACGACTAATTGATCTCTTCCTCGTATCGGTACTTTTAGACGCGGGAGCAGGGAACGTCTGGAAATACAAGGAACCAGGTACTACCGATGAATATAGTCGCTCTGAAGGACTCGGTGTCGCGAGCTTTCATATGTTCGATGAGGGATTCTTCTCCGGTGACAAAACCCAACCTCATCGCGTAGATGGTATGTCAGATTCCAAACATATATCTTTATACACTATATTTTAAGTTCTCTTATTTCAGCCGAGGGTCTTTCAAGGATCACTCCGGAGAAGGTTGGGGCAGCAATGCAAGTTTCCGACGCCAATCCAATGAATGGACTTGGAGGGCGTGCAAACCTTTTGTCCAAGCTTGCAATAGCACTCCGTGAAAACCCAGAGTATTTTGGGAATGAGGCAAGACCAGGAAACCTCGTTGGTAATTACCCATCTTTCCTTTCTTGAAGTTTTCAGATAGAAAACTGAATGCAAAATACATATTGTAGACTATTTGGAGAAAAACTCAACCACTAATGACGGGATAGTAACAATACCAATTGCATCTCTCTGGAATGTCCTCATTGTTGGCTTGAATTCTATTTGGCCTACATCCCGCACAACTCTTAACGGCATCCCCTGCGGCGACGTATGGCCTTGCCCAGTACTTACTCCGGATGGGAGCAAAGAAGAAGGGGATAACTTTGTTCCTTTCCACAAGCTTACTGGTTGGACAACTTATAGCCTTCTTGAAGCACTGCAGAAGGTGATGAAGTGGAATTTCTCTGGCTTGGAGCACTTGACCGGTCTGCCAGAGTATCGTAATGGTATGCTGATTCAAACGTGCCCAACATGCTCCGCTAATATGGTTTGTAGGTGGTCTTTTAATAGACACAGGTGTGCTTAGGCTTAGACAGGGTGTGATTCCGAAGGAATTCTACCCTGACTCTGCATCTACTATTCCTCGTCTGCCGCCCTCCCACCCAGCCATCGTTGAATGGCGTGCGATGACGGTCATCGAACTGTAAGCTTTTCTGACTTTATCCTAGTATGGCTTTTCTGAAGGCTTAATCTTTGATAGTGATCGCATCGCGGAGGGTATTCGCTCGAAGCTTGGATTGAGCCCTGAACAACTTACTCTTGCTCAGGTGCTAGAAAGCGCAACTTGGAAAGGTGGTCGTGAAATCGCAGCTCTAAAACGTCCCGAGACCAAAGGTCCACCCATTGATATCGAAAGCGATGGCACTGTTTTCTAAAAAGTCTACCTCGAAGGGAAAATGTACGAGAAAAAAATTTGTAACTAGTTGTAAAAAATTATGGTACACTAAGGGAGGTATTGGAGTTGATTTTACGTGACAGGAAAAATGAATCAATAGTACATAAAGTTATAGATAGTAAGCTAATTCTCACAACTCGTCACCGCTCCCTCCTGAGTTCCCGTGCTAAACGCCAACAAAGCACAAACGCCAGCGTTGCTGCAACTCCACCCAAACTTGAGAAAAAAATTAGCATGAAGCAGAAATTAACGAGATGACACAAGAAACCGTACCGAAAGACGATAGCTACCGAACTAGCTCCGTGTGCAGTGCCTTCTACCTCCCGGGGGAAGAGTGCTGTAATAGCCTCTGAGTTACCGTTCTCTGTTGTGATAGTTCTTTCCGAATCAAAAAGAGCAAATACTATGGACGTAATCGCCGTGGAGATGAATTGCGGGATCACGATGAACAAGTTATGAATACCCTAAAAAAACAGAAGAGTAAGGGACGCTCTTGCTTCGCATAATATGGGAACAGAAATGGGAGATAATGTGGGGAACGTACGATGATAATACCAGACTTCGCCTGAAGACCTCCGACTCCTGGACGTAAAGGGAGCGCATGCTCTCCTTCTACATCAGGTGAATTCACGTTTACAGTAGATTCTGGTGTAAGTTCTGCCAAACTCTGGCGAGCTATTTCGTTCCCAAGAAGGGAATTTTCTTCCTCAGTTGGTCTTGTGGCATCGAAAGATGATGATCGCGAATCATCTAAGTGGTCATCACTTTCACGGACTTTAGATTTGCTTTCTTCCATCAACCGTACTCTTTCGTCTCTTTCATCCCATAGTACGTCGGGTTCTGCCGAACGAGGCTCAGCAGCGCTGTGGGAGCGCCGTACATCTAGAAGACGGATAGATATCGAACCGCAATCATCAAACGTTTCGTCCTGAGAGGAAGCAATAATTTCTTCTGCTAACTACTTTGAGGCGTGAGAACTATGCAACGGGATTACAATATTAAACTTACTAAGGCAAAAGGTGCCCACTGTGTTACGGCCCATGAGAACCCAACTATTGTAATCAAGAGTGAGGCACCTGAAACACTCGACACGAAGCTAAATACAGACGATCAACGAAAGTGGTTCAAGCAAATTTGTAAATTCGGAACATCGTACAATGTCATGAACATGCAAATTGCAAATAAAAGATGTGATCCAGCCCATAAGTCACACAAATGGATAACTCTGAGTTTATCCCGGAGTGAGAAGGGACGGGGTTCTTGAGTCTCTTTAGCTCCCTCTTCTTTCTTCACTAGAAATGGCAAAATCCAATTCGCTGCAAGCGCAATGAGAGCAAAATGGAAGAAAGCACGAGATCCAGTGATTGTTGCCTGATCATCTTGGATTGTAGCTTCTTCTTCATTCTCGGGAATCGGTAAACCTGCTTTATATAGATCACCAATATATACCGTTGTATAGAACAACACGGGGAACCAAGCTAGCCAAGCGCTTTGGGACCATGAAGGTCAGTTTCTATCTATAACGGTCTTATTAAGAGTGTACTAACAGAAACTGGACAATACACTAGAAGGTCATGAGTACAGAGATACGGATAAATGTGAATAGAGAAGAACAAACTATTTGACGAATAATACGGGGAAGTGTCAGTATATTATCCCATATTTCGCGGATCTCTTGACGAAGTCCCTTTTTAGTATTTCTGCATGACTATTAGACGGTGAGATGACGAGCTAAGATTGTTACGTACGACGAAGATACCAGAATCTTTTCTTTCACCGTTGCTGCAGTCGTTAACTGAGTTGACAAGAGAAGAAAAACTGCAAGTACACTGAGTACTTCCATCTGGGTACTCCCGAACCAGGGGAATCCATGAGTAAGGTCGGCATTCCCTCTACGTAAAACGAGTGTTACATTTAGCTATGTTATACAATCATCGGGCATTAAACCCAAACTTACATGAAAAACCCAACTACACTCCCAAGACCAAGCATTCTCGCTGCCCAAGCGTTTGCATCAGGTTGATGGGAGGCAGGTATTGTATCGACTATCAGTGCTCTATCCACCGCTTGTACAGCATTAATAGAGAAATCAATCCCATAAAGTGCTATTACTGCTAGCAAAATTGTAAAGATATTATTCTGAACTAATCGGTAAAGGCTGCTGAAAGATTGTCAACTTATAGACATACTGTGGAAGATTCCCGGGAGATAAATATAGAGACAAAACTTCTAGTAAAACCTAGTAACAACATAGAAACAATGCAGATAGCTGTTGCGAGAAGCATGTAGGGTCGTCTGCGTCCGAAGCGGGATTTTGAATTGTCCGCGATAGCTCCTGTGAGATTATTTTTAGTACACTATACTTGTGATGAGTTGTATTATTCGGACCTATTAATGGTTGTACCACAAGACCAGATAGTGGACCTGCCAGAAAGGCTATTGCAGTGTATGATTTTGACAAACCAAGGGAGATTAGATATGGTGAAGCTATCCTTTCACTTCAGCACCAGAATATAGCAGCAAGTTACCCCCTTACCATAAGACATTTCAGCCGACCATAATACTTGAACACCCAATAAACCAATTGTTAGTAGTGGCAGTTGTAACCATTTGGGACCCATTATACGCGATCGCCCAGCCCAACGTACATCTCCAGCATCTCCGCCGTCCGACACAGCAAGAGAGCTAAAACCTGTCATCTTAAGACGAGATAAGCCACTTGACTTTCATGTATGTCAATGTTAGATTTTATAGAGTGAGGGATCAATTCTAAATAGTGTCTACGTTAAGACACGCCAACGGGTTATACGTATATAATAATTGGTCTTTCGTCACGCGTCTGACGCGACTGATTGTGACTACCGAGAATAGTTATGTGTTCCCACACGCTCGAAATTCGGAAAACTATAAGCACAACTTCAAGGAGTGCATAACATATGTACCACAAGTTGATCTCTAGTATGTGGCAACCTCTGTTATTCTAATTGTCTATAGTCATATACACAATGAGAACGCATATCTTGTCCTTAGATAGCTTCCGGGAGTACTACACAACCCCCTACCAAGAATATGATGAAGGATCCAGAAATCACTCTATAGGACAACGATTTGATTTCTGATCTCATCTTGGTCTGGAGTTATAAGATTTCTCAAACTGCTTTCTTCTTGTAACTAGAAGAATCAGAATGATCTCTCGTTTTAACTTTGTTCTAATACTAAAATTTCGTAGCCAGCTACAAATTTAGTTGTATGTATGTGTTTCGGCTCGCGGATATTCTGTTTTGTCGACAAAATCAAGTTTGATGGAATCCGAAAGTAGTTGATGCGCAGATCTATGACTCTATGTCAAACTTTCTAGAATGGATATCCAGGGGGAAAATACTTCTGTATGACGTATGCTAAAATCAAATATTGTTGGGCTTTCAGAACAAACTGTAGCATAATAGCATACAATCGTCTAACGGCGAGTTCTGTGTTCCTCTAATGGTATTCACATACTCACAATACAAACATATAGACCATATTCGTGCAAAAGATAGAAAGAATCACAATCATTAGACAGATTCTGGCCAATGAATTTACGTAATACCATATCTTTCTGCCGCCTGGAGAAAGAAAAAAAAAGTAGAACCTATTCTATTATTTTCTCTTCCTTTCTATGATTAGTTTTCCAGGAGCATATAAAATGTGGTAGATATCGAGCCGAACATTCAGCAATTGTTTTTCTCTTATATCTTTGTCTGGAGTTGATTGGGTGTTAACTCCGGATCGCCCTCTACATCTAAATATCTAAATCCATGGCTTCAGTTGGAAAGGAAACATCTTCTCTGTCATCATCTACAGATGTTGAGAAATGTATCACCAAAGAGGCTGAAAGTATTCAACCTTTATCTACTGGGGAGATATCTGAGATGACTGTCATCGCTGAAGGCGAAGATAGAACAACAATGTTTGTGTGGCTGCTAGTTTTCTGCTGTGGTATCTCAGGGCTTCTCTTTGGTATATATCTAAGCAAAAACGATTAGTTATATGAACCTAAAGTATCTGTATACTAGGCTACGATACCGGTGTGATATCTGGTGCACTGGTTTCAATCAATACTGACCTTAGCAACAAGAATTTATCGACTCTCGAGAAGGTGAGTATCTCACTTATTTATAAGAGCTTATAATAACACGAAACTAGGAAATGATCACCTCCGCAACAACGTTAGGGGCACTTATCGGTGGGATTGTTTCCGGGGCATTATCTGATTATACTGGTCGGAAGCCCATCCTAGGCTTAGGCGATATAATTTTCGTTGGTGGTGCTGTTGGGCAGGCACTTTGCCATACCGTTTCTGCTATGGTACTCATTACTATACCATCTTAATACCTTACATACTAATCCACTAATAGATTGGGGGTCGCTTCCTTATTGGTATTGGAGTTGGTCTAGCAAGTTGTGTCGCCCCTTTGTATATCCAAGAATTATCGCCTACCCGTCTTCGAGGACGCATGGTCGTCATTAATGTCGTTATGATAACTTTAGGTCAGGTCATTGCATATGCCATAGGCGCTGGGTTTGAGTCTATGCCTGGTGGCTGGCGTTGGATGGTAGGCCTGGGAGCTGTCCCAGCTGGCCTACAATTCTTTTTTCTTTTCGTCCTCCCTGAGTCTCGTGAGTAACCATGCATCATAACCTTTTTTAGTAGACAACTAATTAAGAATAGCTCGAGTTCTGCTCGTAAGAGAAAGGATCCAGGAAGCAGAAGAGGTCATGCGCAAAATATATGCGTATGCATCTGAGGAACAACTCAAATTAAAGGTCAAAGTAATGCATGCTGCAGTGCAAGAGAGTATTGAGATCACTAAATCAACCACACTCTTACAACGCATTCGATCCGTCTTGTGCGTCCCACGCCATCGTCGAGCTTTAAGTATGTACTATGTCCAATTCCTGACTTCAAATAGAAACTAATTACCGGTAGTTGTCGCATGTGGTCTCCAAGCCTTCAATCAACTATGTGGTTTTAATACCCTTATGTATTATTCGGCAACTTTACTTAAGTCCATTGGCTTCAATCAACCAACAGCGGTTGGTTTGATTGTTGCCGGTACCAACTTCTTGTTCACTTTTGTTGCTCTGAAGTATATTGATATTATCGGCCGTCGGAAAATTCTAATCATCTCTGCTACGGGCATGATCATTGGTCTTGTATTGGCCAGTATATCCTTCCACTGTAAGTGGCATATGACTTTCGTGTTATTTACTTCTTTAACAACTATGTTTCCAGTTCTTACTATGAGTACGGGAAATATTTTGGTAGACGGTGCATCTTATCCGAAAAGTTGGTCAGGTGTAGTCCTTGCTTCAATGATTATATTCGTTGCTTCGTTTGCAACAGGTTTAGGAAATGTCCCATGGCAACAAGGCGAGCTATTCTCTCTAGACGTGCGTGGAATAGGGACCTCCTGCTCCACAGCAACGAACTGGGCTGCAAACCTTCTTATTAATTCCACATATCTTTCACTCATGGATCGCATAACCCCCGCTGGTGCCTTCGGATTTTATGCTGGCCTTTGTTTCCTTGGTTGGCTTTTCTGCGTATTCTGCTACCCCGAAACTGCAGGCCTTAGTCTTGAAGAGGTCTGCGCTATCTTTGACGAAGGTTTCGGTGTACGGCACAGCGAACAACTACGTGCTGAGAAGTCCGCGCTGATGCGAGCAAGAAAAAAAGAGTCACATCTCGAAACTCGTGACGATCTCGTTATAGAAAAAGTCTAGATTAGTATATAACTTCGATTATCAGTCCTCGGGTTGAAACTCAATTATGATTCCATTCATGAACTTGCCATGATACCATAATACATGTATTTGCGTTTTTTTCGGGGTTTTCTGTCTTACCTTTAGTGTATCTCTAGATATTTCCTCCGATGTTTTGTAATAGGAATATAATGAAACTATTTCTAAATGGATTGAACATATTTTTTCATCGACAAAGTGATGAACAGCGATACTTGTTTTGTTGCGGCACATACCCTTGAGCAAGCTTACAGCGAATCTGCTTAGCAATTATGCTAAAGGAGAATTGACTAACTTCGGTACTGGCTTACAAGCTTCTTCACGCTCTATCTAAGTATCCTTGTCTCTTGGATCTGGAAATAAATCCGATTGATGATGGAGGTAGTAGTTTTAAGTAAGACAGAAAATCTAATGCGTTATTTTTTGATAGCATCTGGTCTAAGAACAAATTGGTAGACGAGAACGTTTATGTATCTGTTTGTTTCATAACACACAGCTAAAAATGATATACGGTGAGCATAAAGGGCAATGTGCCACACAGATATTGGAAATATATGGATTAGTGCAAAATCCATGCGAGTATTGTAATGGGTGGAAACATCATGCTGTCTGTTTATTGCAGAAACTCTCTCACGCACGGTTTCTTCGCTTTGGAATGCTTCCACTCCTTTTACAAAAGATATCAACACAGAGAAAGTGGAGCCAACCAGTATAAAAATCATATTCTCTGTCGCTTTTCCAATAATCCCTAGCTATAACGCCCGTTCCTGGTGAGAAAACAATGACATCCAATGAATAGAAAAGACAATCGCTTATTCTCAGTGTCTGAACATTTATGCATTTTGAACTGATGAAAATTTTCTGCCTGTCTATACCTTAGTTCACATGAACCCTGATATACAAGAGGTCATTGTGACTAAGAAAATTGATATGCTAGTTAAATAACACATTATGTTCGATATAGATCTAGTTATTCGTAAGATCCAGTGTCAGATTTGTCGGATAAGTTGGAATATGTCCACATCCTATGTGTTAGTGCTTCACTTCGTGAGAAGTACTTATAACGAGGAAAGGAAGGACCCGAAGCTTATCGCATTGCGCACAACTCTCTTACATCAGGTATATTAATAATAATCAGACTTTGAAAAATATGCATTTGATATACATCAAATTAACCTTCAACCTTTGTCGCGCTCTACGCCAAAAGGACACACTTCACGTCGACTTTTTTACTGCCTCCTCAAATTAAATTTAGGAAAAATCCGAGCGCAATGGTCAAACATACGCTACTTTGATGGTAAAGAAACTAGTGATATCATTAATAGGTATTGGCAGGTAATCTTGATCATCGTGGTCGAGAACTGGCTCGATAGGAGGTTGAAAATATTTCGCTATGACTTCTGAGATGAAATTTGTGTATATGTTAGCTCCATGTCTGTCCTTCTCACCTGTCATCGATTATTTTTGTGGCTGCATCAATCGGCCACTCCATCTCGGTAAATCCAGTTGTTCAAATAGAATTATATGCATCCCTTCGGCTCGGACTCGAAAAGGGCCCGTAGATCACCTCTCATTGGTGTGATCTTATAGCATTTTACAAAGAAAAGGTGCTTCCAGCGGCGTTAGAGCCGTAAAGCAGATCATCCGTCTTCTAATGAATCATTCATTATGTCAATTTTTTATTCCTTGGTGACATGCCGTTCATGCTCTCAACTTTACGCGGTGCAAACAACTTACCTGCTTATAAAACAAAATATACAAATTCTACTAGAACGAAGCATATAAAAGGAAGCAGGCTTTGTTACCTATCTCTTCAGTCGAACAGCACAGTTCAACTTCAGGTCTTCAACACTCCTCTTCTACCACTTTCCCTTAAACCAATCTCATATTCTAGCCATGTTCGCAAAGCTTGCAGTCATTAGCTCTCTTGCTGTCCTTGCAGTCGCCACCCCTACCCCTCAGGCTAGCTCCACAGCTGGTCAGTGCTCGGTCGGAACCCTTCAGTGCTGTCAGAGTGTTCAGTCTTCCAGCACTCCTGGAATATCCAGTCTCCTTGGACTCCTTGGAGTAGTACTTGGGGGTGTTAACGTTCCAATTGGTCTTACCTGTGACCCCATCAGTGTAAGTATTTTACTTAAGATCATCATAGAAAACTATAATAATCTCAATACGCGACCTTTTTTCAGATTATTGGTGTTCCAGGTAACAACTGTGCTGCACAGCCGGTTTGTTGCCAGAACAACAACTTCAGTAAGTTCTTCATCTAATTTAAAAGTAAATTCTTGTAGCTAAATATCATGTACAGACGGTGTTGTTGCTCTTGGATGCACTCCTATCAACGCCAACCTCTAAAGGGTTCGATGAAGACTTGTAGCTCACTGAGGAGCAGATCGAGTTCAATACCATGAGATTGGTTGTCCTTCCGTTTTCTTGAAATAGTTGTCCTACTTTTTACACTCTTTTGTAACTCATGCATACATAACATCAGTAGTTTATACTAGCTCTATTGTTTTGTTTGTATCATGATGATGTCGTTGGTTTAATCCATACTTTATACTCTATTACTCTAAAGATTGAGCAGGCATTGTCCGTAAGATGTTGAATACTTCCCACCTGAAGCATGAATTGCTACGTCTTTGAACCAGTTTAAAAGGTACAAAGTTAAGAGACATCGAAGAGATGCATCACACTAAAGTGATTTAATGATTTTGGATGACCCAAAGTATAGTAAGGTTTCGCAGTCACTGAAGTAGGTGCTTCATTTAATTTCTGTCAAAGGGTTTAGGAGGTCCAATTGAGGTTAGAGACCAGTGTCTTGATAAAAGCCAGTGTATTCATGATTACTTAAAGAGATCATAGTATGGAAGGAGTAAAACTCGATTATAGCTCGCTGTATAGATGTATAGTACGTATTACCTGAATGAAAGTGTAGATAAAAGAAAAAAATGTGACCAGATAAGATAGAATTCTATCATTTCTTTTGAAATTTCAGCCAGCTTGCAAATCTCCTTTTTGAACCCCCAGTGACATTATCCCTTTTCAATAAGGGCGCTCTCTCATCGATAATTGCACGCGCTAGCTCTTCAGTAGAGAGAGATGTTTGCTCCTCACTATTCTCCGCCTCTCGAGGGGAATCATGATAGGGAGTATTACTAGGCTCTGTATCCTCGGAAACGGGACGTATGGGATGACCAAAGTCATCGATGTTAAGACGACGTTGTCGGATTTTCCAAGCGATGCATATCACCAAAAGTATCGCTTGCATTATACCCGAGACGGCAAACATAATCCAGCCTATTCATGTTTTAGTACCAAATTGAGCTTCCCAGGCTTTGCCGATAACTTACTGGTCCAATCTGTGCCGGGCCTAGGAAGGATAATAAAGTTCAAATTTGCTTAACAAAGTATGTTACATTCGGGGGAAATGAAAAATATACCTCATTGCGATAGAGACAACCATCAGAGCGGCACCAGGGCTTTGAATGATCATCATCGGAATACTGAGTGCCCCAACGAGCTTGAGCCTGTAAGTATGCACGAGCTGGGGACAATACTGGATTGCTGCAAGTGCGGCAGAGGTGAGGCCAAGGAAGGTCGCCCATGCAGCAACTCGTGGGTGAGATGCAGGACCAGCAGGCAAATCAGCCTTTGTTGATACCACGAGTGTGAATGTCACAATAGCACAAAATAATCTATAATGAAAGGCACCAATCAATGTCAAAGAATTGTTCGACTTTCGAAAAGGAACCATACAAGTGTAAGTACAGATAAACTCACAGGTGTAGTATTATAGCCCAAGTAAGAACCACAGAAACATGCCAGTGTCCTGTCTTCACATTCGTCTTTACATGTGTTATGCCCTGTGATTCGTGGGTGTCCACGGCAACTAGCTCGTATTTCAGGTGAGGAGGATAATACATTATAAAGAAAACCACGCTGAGTATAAGTCAGTCATACGAGCGATAGAGTAAGACCCGTATCAAGTAACGCACATCATAAAGAAAAGGAACCATTGTAAGGTGACTTGGACTAGACCTCCAAGGGACTCAATACAACTACCCGTGCTCTTCAAAACAAAGCAATCAGTAAGAGTGGGTTATAGATCATTTGTGGCGTACAATATATCTACAGCACCGCACTATCCCCCATTGCATCGTCCACCTAGTTTTATAATTCTGAATATCTATCTTTAGAAAAACGTATCTGGCCCAACTCACATATTCAGACATCCCGCAGCGGAAGATGTTGCACCAAGGAATAAGAACCAAGGGCTGAACCCCTCGGACGACCCCTTGTTGATGATCTTGAAGTGCTGAGATGGAGTTTAAGCCCCTCATGATCTAGCCTATAGTAGTCCCGATAACACATACCTGTGGAACATAGGACGCAATGAGACCTCCTATAAGCCCGACTGTAAGCAAGGATCCCCAGAGGTCATGGTGCTAACAAAACATGTTAAGTTTCAAGATGCAGAAGTTTGAGGTCCATATCTTCTTACTGGTTCACAAGTGTCTGTCATGGATGAAAAGAATGAGTACTCAAAGTGGTCTGTTCAGCTCAGATTGGGGACACGCCTAATGAAACCCCGTGCCGGTTCTCACGACGACAGTACATGTACTTATCACTTATCTGATAACACTACACGCGGAACTAACCACTGTGACACGATAGAAGCTTACACACTAAAACACACTGAATCTGAACCGTCCATCACAACACGTCTTGACCACTATATCTCAAGAAGTAAGTATGCTTAAGTTGCCAATAAAGGGGTTGCAAGGTTGATGGGTGTACAATTCGGCCCATACTCTTAACACGTTTTCTCGCTTTAAATCTAAACACTTCTCACGATCGTTTTAGTACGTCTTCTGCTTTATATCGACAATATGTGATTTACCTTATAGTAAACTAAGTTTGCTTTGCATTTCGCAAAGTATCCTTAGGGTTGAATACAATTCTCATACCATTTTTTATCTTTAATATATAATCCAACAAAAATATATTCATTGCTCACAAACGATAGCCACAAAAATCGCATATTAGTAGCTCATAGGCCTTGCTCTATTTCATCTAGTATATTCTATGCTTGTGTATCGGTCAGCTTGAACTATTCATCTCTTTTTGTCGTTTTTTACCATTTATATTTTGGTTATCTGAGTAAGCAAAGTAAAAATTCATTAAGAGAAATCAGGAAAAGTCCCTACTGTTTTGCTATTGTAACGTGGAACTACACATGAATCATCTTTATTATTTTTTTTTGTTCAATTACGGCAATTCGCGGTAAATCATTTCTGATACAAAACAATGTATCATCCGACATTGATAGCACTTTTACGGGCGCAAATATTTATTATTAGCTAGTTACCCTGCAAAGTAACCAGTGTGGCTACACTATAAGTTCAATGAGCATCAAATAAATGACGCATTATCTGGTGACAGCGCGGAAATCCCCGAACAAACCAAAAAAAGTAGCCTTGCTGTTAAATAGGAATGACTTACTATCATTATTACTCATGAGTTTCTAACAGCTGACATTTCATGACCGTTTTTCTGAATTGTAAGAGAAACAAGCTAAAGGAACCCTTCATATTAGGGACGTTGCTTGAAAACTGAAAATATGGTATCGTAAATGTCTGTTACTCACCGTAAGAAGCTCATAGTAGTACTAGTTACGGACGAGATCAGCCCTAAATACACGAAGAAATATGAAGATATCATCTAAAAACGGGTTTTCTTTCGACTGAGAAATCAGTTTTATCAAGCTTCGATAGACACTTGTAAAGAGGTACTATTTCATGCTTAAGCACCAGGTGTGAAATTATAGATGCAAAGACTGTTTTTGAGGATTAACATAGTATTTTTATCCCAAGGCAGTTCAAAAAGCAGCTTAGAGTTTCGTCTTCACATTGTTGCCGGGAAGGACCCGAGCGATTACAAGGCATTATCTCCTTCTCTTCCTTTCAACTGTTAGATAGTTATTCTCGCCTACAAGCAATGATGTATACATCCATGTATGCATTTTTCCGTGATCTGCATATACCCAGAAACTTACTCCTTTATAGGTACCAATACAATCTATTTCAAAGTTTCCAATCAAGTCGCATGTGAAATTTCCTTCAGAACCATTCCAGTAGCTTGTACGATAGTTTCCCACTCCGTCTTGTGTAGCCTCTCCTCATATACTTCTAATGGCTCGCCCTTTGCAAGTGGGACTTCCCGTACGATGATCGGCTCACCACGGTCCACTTCTTTTATCACTCTATGTACCATAATTCCAACTTTATCAACTTCTCCCTTCTGAAATGCTTCATATCCTCGCTCAATGGCATGAGCGCCGTCAAAGGCTCCCGGAAGAGCTGGATGCAAATTGATGACAGGAATGGATCTGCTCTTTTGAGATGTTCCATCATCTGCACCTTCACTAACAGTCATAAGATCAAGAAATCCTTCTCCGAGAACATGCATCCACCCGGCCAAGACAACCAAGTCTGGTCTCTCCTGAAGCACCATTTTCGCTATTTCTTCATCATAGTCCCTCCTTGTCTTTCCAGGATTCGCTTTCAAGTACGGCTGTAACGCGAGGTATCCTGTTGGAATTGGAGGGTTCGCATTCGCCGCGCGAACCAGTCCATATGCTGCTTTCCTATTCGAAATAACCCGGACTATCTCGCAATTGGGCAGTGCGGGCGTATTTTGTGCATCAATCAGTGCTTGTAGATTGCTCCCTATGATGTGCGTTCCGGACGCATTATTATTTATTATCAGGAGGGTTGTATGGTAGATGTGGACTGGAACCGAGCACCTGAACCAGAGATGAGCACCACCAGCCTTCGTTTTGACGGTATTGTAGTATCAGACATGGTGAAGTTTTGTTATGCGATTATCATTATTGTTAGCCGCTGAACTAAAATTATAGTTCAAACCTTTCTTCTCACGAATACAAGTTTTTTTTTATCACGTAATATGTATATAATGTGCTACTCCCTCAAAGTCCATCTATATGTTTCTATGTACTGTGGTACAAATACAACCAGTGATAGTAATACAAACTACGCAAAGTATCCCAGTGAGTTTCAAAAGAAAATAAATCAAAATGTAAGGATAGATCAATATAATGGAACTTTACGTTGAAACGAATGTTGGAATAAGTTATTCAAAATGAAGGATAGGACCTAGTCCGATAAAGTACTTGAAGAGGTAAAGATTGATCACGAAGTAATGAGCGGGTTATTTTAGATAAACTAAGTTTAGAAACGTAAATTTGCAATTATTGCATTAGTCTATTAGTTGTTCCAATTAGTCACCTAGAACAGATAGGCAGAAAAGCTTCACGACTCACATCATCCTCGCGGGCTCTTTCTGGGGAGGTATGTTACTTGAAGGGAGCGAACCAGAGCGCATTCTTAGCGGCTGTTCGGGTACAGTGAGTCTACAATTAGCTCCTTGTCTCGCCACCTTTTGAAAGGCATTGTTGTTTGAATGATAGACAGCGGAATGAGGACGACCGGGAGAAGTGGGACGTTCAGAGGAGTTAACTCCAAGGAGGTCGTATACAGCATGATAAAGGCCTTCCGAAGTTGACAAACCAGAGGGGATACCTATTCAAAGACGAGTATTAGCAACCATTTGAGAGTAGGCACCAGCATAACATACCTGGAGAGGGGCCACATTGTAGCCTAGGAGTACATGAGTCACTTGATATAGACAAAAAGGTACCTCCATTGGAACCTTCCAAAGTTGGCATCGGCGGAACGGGGGGGATACTTTCAAGACCGAAGATTATACGTCCACTCGCCGAGTGGTGTGCATGGAAGCTCGAGATGGATGACCGGAGGCTCGTTCTCCGAGCACTTCCCTTCCTTGCAAGACTTACACTCACTCGACTCGAACGTCGACTACTAGCTACAGACTTCACTGCACGCACGGATGATATAGGAGATTCTTCATGCATTGCATCAAGTTCTTGCTCCAGTTCCTCTGCCTTCTTCCATGCTTCATCACGTTCTTCGTACAGATTTGCAAGTTCCACTTGCAGTTCACGTGTCGCAGCTGTCTGTTTTATGAGACTAGTGTTCAGCTTCCTTAAGGCCATTGCGAGAGCACTTGATTGATGCACATCCTTCAAATGAGTGATTTGGGTGATCTGATCATCGATACCATGTAGTTCTTCAGTGAGCCTATCGCATGCCACGGCTAACTCAGCCAGTTCCTCTGCGTCGCGGATAACGGACTCAGTACCCGATCTCGGACTACCAGGAGATATTGATACAAGTCTTTGTAGAATAGCTTGCCGTCTTCGGACTAAGACCTTATAGTCCTTTTGAACATCTGCACGTCGCATCTGTAGCCTTTCCAAAGCTATTGGGATTTCCTTGTCTATCACATCTTGTGAAAGTAACCGGATAGCCGTTGGTTGTGCAGATTGCTCTATAGCAAATTTAACGATATCCTGTAACTGGCATGAGCTCATTGTCCATTTCGCGGCGTCCAGGGTCAGTCCACGCCAAGCTATAGGAGAAGTTTTGAACGTCGGAGTGGGGGCACTCAGTGCACTTGAGCTCGTATTCGGTGAAGCTTCTTTAGCAGAACCTGCTTTCTCCGGAGTAATGATCCCACTAACATGATCTAAACCCACTTTTCCCTCACTCACAGTCCTACGAGTAGCATATACTAAAGAGGTTGTAATCCCACTAAAACGACTACTAGATGTAGTGCTTAATTTCCGGGGGCCATAAGGAAGAGGGGGGCGAATAAGGACAGTCCTTCTTCGCGGAGCGGGCGCCGGGGCCAGAAGGGGTGGGGTGGGAGGACCCTTTTCTAAGGCAACTTGGATTGATGGCGGCGTGCTCGTTACAAGAGAGACATTAGGAGGCTCGAATGGGGATATTGGAGGACTACTAACCACGGAGGAAGGAGAAATGGGACATGTGAGTCTAAGTTCAAGTTTTAAAGTATCCCTCGGGTTAGTATATTCAACCCCGGATGTATTTCTATTGCCATGTAGAATTGGAGATGAAGGCATCTTTGGCGTTTCTGGAATTGTTATTGGCCTATGAGGCGAGTTGAGGGTTAAGTTCCTCCGGGTACTCGAAGCTAAACGAGTAAACCTCAATCCAGCTACAGTCGAATTTGCACGCGTCAAGATACCCTCCCTACCACTCAAAGGAAGAGAGGCTTCCATGAAGTCCGGTGAGAAGAGAACGGGAGTCTCCGGGAATGTTTGTTCAGTATGAGATACGAGATGGTTGCCATGTTTAGGACTTAAACAAGCGCCTCCCTTGTCTGTGACTGCATCCCTATTACAATTTTCGTCCCCATAGATTTCATCGTCGCCATTTGTTGGCTGGTAGCGTGGATCACGGTGAGGTTGGATAACTATGGGACTTGGGGTACTCGCTGATCGCTTTCTACCTCTAGACGAGATAGATGCAACTATATGACCATTCGGTATGAGTATATCCAGGAGATCCGGAGAACGAGTCGATGGGGTGGTCGCAGAAGCAGAACTCGGGGAAAGTCCTGGGTTTGTAGTTATAGGACAAGCATTACTTACGGAAAGTAGTGATAGAGTAGGTTTTCTTTTCTCCGGGTCTTCATTAGAGGTAGATATCTCAGAACTAGTAGCGTCAGCGTTTAACATCCTGATGCTTCGATTATCACCTATAGGGAGGCGTGTGATAGGTATTATGGGGCCGTCTCTCACGATGCTCTCCCGGATAACTGGAACGTTGCTTTTTGGCGCCAACATCGCTAAAGGGACAGCTAGAAGAAAATAAAAATGAGAAAATGGTCACTAGGCAATAAGACAAGTGAACATAACGTACGCTTATTTCGGGAAATCACTCGTGGTGATCCAGCAGAACTGGAAATTGAGGAATTGGAGTCACTCCTATTATGGAGTACCAAGCGCTCTTCTGGAGGCGGGAACTGATACTTCATTTGAGTTTCATTCACGGAAGTATTGGGGGACGACCTCGAGAGACGATGAACCTCGTCATAGGTTCCTTTCCGTTCTTTGATATCGACATCAGCTTGTAGTGACTGACTCTCATCGGATTGGTCTAGCTTCGGTTTCATAAAAGAAGTAACTTCATCACCGAAAACGCTACCTTTCCTTCTACTACTACCGTGCCTTCTAGGTGAGGAAATCGAAGAACTCGAAACATAATTTTGGAGCTGGGAGTCTTCGAAAAGAGAATCATAACTTGTCTTCTCCTTCACCCATTCCGTTTTTCCGTTCTTTCTGTTCGTAAAATTCCCGGGACTTGCTTGTATTGATCTCAAATCGGGAGATTGAGTATATTTACTATACTTTGAGGGTGAAGATAGTGCGGATACGCTCGTAAATGGGCTACCAAGTATCTTTTCTTCTCCTTTCCCTTTTACCCTTGATTTATCCCCAGTTGATATGGAACCAGAATCCGGTGTTGAGTAGATTGAACTTGACGCAGGGGGAGACAGTGATGCACTGGTCTGCTCAGCATCACCTTCTGTTATGCGAGAGATTCGATGGAGCTGTATAGATGCTTGTGTAGAGCTATTCATAAAGCCATCAGTTGGTACGTTTCGCAGATTGATTCTTCTTAGGGAAGCGTTTGGCAAAGGCGGTGCCGATAAGCTTTCCTTAACAGCTTTCTCCTCATAATTGTATTTCGGATCCTCAGTGACTTCAGTTCCTGGGTGTCTGATCAAAAAAACAGATGGCTTGATTGGCGCTGGCACAGTAGACGTTGTTTGTTCATTGGAGATGTCCTTATCTGATTCTCGAGTACCTCGTTTGCGTTTGGAAGAATTCGAGGAGTTTTTCCGCGACAGTGGTAATGATGTAAAACAAGTATCAACAATATCCCAGAGACCATCTCTCGGGAGAGTTGCAGAGTCTTGTCGCAATGGACGATTTGACCCTGAACTGGTTCCCACACCTATATCGGAAACATCATTTCCGAAAGCAGTAGCGCGAGCAGAGAATGAGAATGATTTAGTGATAACTTCCCGCGCGGCAGAAATTCCAGACACAGGCGAAGCTTCAGAGTCAGATGCCCAAGCCCAGCTCGCCGACACACGTTGCCCTGAGTGCGGTGTGAGTGAACGTGAACGACGAACTCGAGTGCGGCTAGATCGCTTCTGGATCTGAGTCGGAACTATTCTCACTGGCGTCGAGGGTATCTGCAGGGGAGTTACAGTCGGGAGCGGACCCATACGCCGTGAGCGGTCGAATAAAGCTCTCTAAGAGTTATTGTCAGAAATTAGAGAATACTTTGCTTATCAAAAACTTTACATTTTCTTGAGGGCTCCCACTTAAGATCGAATTCGATCTTGATGCCTAAAATTAAGTCATTCAGTCATTAAGTCCGCACGACAATACTATCAAGAGCTCGTTGGAGAAGGTGAGAAAAAGCCGCCGTTACAGCGTATACAAAGACGTTATTGCGGCTATCGCCCATCAGTGGTTTGAACTTTGAACTGAAATTTCTATATGAGGATCTCAAGAGTGAGAACGCACAATCTGGCAATATTACCAGCAGTGCAAGAATAGTACAAGAGCAATAGTCACAGGAACGCGGAAACTGATTGGTGAAAGTGCTTACTTGTGAAGGCGATTGGCCAAATGCATAATTTTCAGGTGAGCTACTCACATTATTTTGCAAATATTCTTTAGGGAGAGACTTCTGCAAAGGATCAAGTCCTAGATCCAGGTCGATCTCGGGTAGATGCTGACCTCTTTCAGATAGTACACTCGAGTTGAGATTGTTCGATGCTGGGATTGCATTCTGCACCGGGGCTCTAACTTGCGTGTATGAAGGCTGGTCAACAATCTTCCCAATATCCCCCGGTGACGCGAAGGACATGGAATCACGAGAGACACGTCTCCCATTGTGTCTCCCTCTTGTGTTGAAAGGAGTTTTCTGTGAATGTTTGCCCGAACCAGAGCGGCGGACCCGATTTTTACGACCTCCCATACTGATGAATGAAAGCATCTTAGAGCCGGGTGGGAGGCAGGAAAGGCTAGCTAGCGCCAGATTGTCAAGTAGTATATATATATATATATAACGTCTGTGACAGCAAGATTTGGATATCGGTGGGACTCCGGGGTCGGTTGCCTTGTGGGTTAGCAACGACTGACCCGGCAGAAGTGGTGAGAGTAGAAATAGGAGTAGTGACGAACCTGTAGCGACGGGGCATCTGGATATGATGTAGAAGTAGAACATCTGTGTTGCTGATGTGTCTACCATTATGGCACACACACATATGATCGAAGAGAAGCGATGCAGACTCGAATCAGTATGACTTTTCAAGCGCCGCTTTTGGATTGGGTTAATGCGCGGATCACGCCCGACCGTAAGCCTTAAAAATACCAGTCGCAGGTTGGTTCCAGGCGATTTCAGTTGGTTAAGGTTTCCAGCATAGAGCTTGGGAAAATCTTCAAGATTTGATAAGTCGGCTCCTAACTGAGACGCTGAACGGACTGGAAGATAGAAAGAGCATTAGTAGCAATGTTTTTATTGACACAACAATAATAAATACTGATTGCATACGTCTATCTGACTTGGACACACTTTTCTGTGTCTCAGATTATATTTCACATTAGCACGCAAGAAGCAATTTCACTGCCGTTAGAGATGGGAACGTTTTGAACATGAGTGGATGGAAGTGATGTAGACCCTTGATCAATGATCATCAGGGAGTTGCCTGAATAGGCACATATGAACCTTCGATTATTTCACGTCAGTCAGAACATAGCTTTAACCAAGAACAACAGATGAAATGGTATTTCGGCTTTTCATCGTGGTACCAATGAGTGAAGTTCGACTAACTCCTTATTTCGTTTAGATATTGGCACCAACAAAAAGGTGCTTTGTTTATAAAAGGTAAACTGGATAGCCCTTTCAACATTCTCTACACTTCCAAGAGATGTATTTTTTTCATTAAGGCATTAAGGAATCGAGGGACGTACATATGACAACTTGAAGGTATAGAGAACAAGGCCTGCCAGTCGAGTACTTCCATGATCATAGCGCACTTTCCCTTTGTTGCAAGGCACGTCGCCATTAGTATTACACAGCCACGATGCCTTCTGTTTTCACTTGGGCTTCATTACCGTGAGCATGGCGTGCAGAAGGACTCATGATCCATTGATGAGGATGTCCTTCTTCAGATCTAACACTAGAGTTGCAAATATGTCTTGGATAATGCTGACCGGCATGTATAAACAACAAAGAGCACATGCCGGAAGAAAGTCATTATAATGCGCAGATATCAACTTTATAAATTCGCTTCATAATATGGACGGTGTATATCAGTGGAACGGATCTCCTCTTGTCTATTGAGTACCAAGCTTAAAGCCGATCTCATGAGGGGCAATAAGCACTGAGAATATCGAGACTTGCCTGGGACGATCTCTGGATTGCCTCTTCTAACAAACGAAGTAAAATGAACACCAGTGAAAATCGAGAACGCTTGTAGGAGCTGGAAGTTTTCATTCTCAACCGGAACACCGGAGTTTTGTGTGCGTCTATACACGTTACAGCGCTTTTATGTAGCGTTTATTTCCGAGGACCTATTCACATAGGTGAAAAAAGATAGCATCGGATTCGGGAAATTTTGTTTTTGTAAAAGGGGAGAGCTAGAGTCTCAGTCTGGATTTGTAGCCATACATCGATTCCCTTATACGGAAAAGCTCTACCTTATTTGGGTAAGTAGATCATACCACACAATTAATCCATGAGAAAATCATTTCCACATCGCTTACTTGTTTGACTGTTTTAAGTGTTTACCATAGCCTTACTGTCAGCACGTGGCATTGCATTTCAGTATCAAGTAAAACTTGATACTCTTTGATTGAAATATTGTTACATGCCACTATATGCAGGCAGAATCTCCGCCTTCCCCATTGTAAAGATGGCCTGGGCCCCCAAAGCGTTTGTCTTTCACCAATCAACGATTTTTAGGCTTGTTTCTTGCTTATAAGCTGAGCAGCTACCATATACCATACCTTTACCCCTATGTCGTTCTTGAGTTTTGTAAAGAAGAGCAGGTTACCTAGCTTCATCTTTACTACACAAATTCCTTCTTGTCTTCTTAAAAGATCAATAAACACATATAAGCTGGTCTCTTCTATCACATCCATGTGATAGCCTCCTAAGGGGCTCTGAAATCGTTGTCTGAAGTACGTCCGCATCTCTTAGCTGCGTCCTAGATAAGCAGCAAGTAACTAATCGTACCAGTAAACAGGTATTATTAACTACAAGTCGAAAAGAAACTAACTTTTACTGCCTCAGCTCAGGATAAACACGAGGCATCAATCGAAAGGTTCAATATTAGCACGACTACTATTCTACAAAGAGTTGTATTCTTTACTCCCACCCTACATCAAGTACAAAATGCGACATTTTTTCTGGTCTGAAGTTATAACTCTATATAGTGAAGTATACTTTTTTGAACCGGGTACCGAAGGAATTTTTCTACTAGTTTATTCTATGACTTGACAGATGCTTACTTACTATATGGAGGCAGTAAACACATTGATGCTGAATTACCTTTTCGGTTATCTAACTGCTCTCCTATGTTGCGATGATTTGTTGATCATCTTTCATATCAAATATTGTGAAAGGCGGAACATATTTCTAAGTATAACATATCTTACGAGAGCATTCTTTGAAAGCTATCATGATACTATAAGCTTATACCAGAGCAGGCATTCTTTACTTCAGAGGGCTTAAGCATCAATCACAGTGATATCGTTGTTATGCCTCGGCGGCGTGAGAATGGCCGTGCTACATCAAGTGAAATCAACTATTCCCTAGTTCTTGGAACAGAAACCCTTAGTGGTTTTTGTAGTTTTTTCACTCCTTCCCATTGTTGTGATCTGTGCGATACGCCACTTTAGTGATATAATTAACAAACTAGTTCCACATCAGTAGACACTAGCAGAGGAGGGTAAAATACATGCCAAAATGACCGATATGAAGACCGACAAAATCAATAAGTAAATACGGTCACGTGATTAACATTTAGGGTCGACATCCGACACGTGCTACATGAGAATTGTAAATTACCAGCGTCGATCATACATTTTTACCTCAAGTTTCTGTTTAGAGCAGTACCACGCATTGAACGAGGAACACTACTTTTGCGCTGGAATCCAGATTGCAATCGAATAGTTGGAATCGGTATGTAAAATCTCTTCTATAACTCAACCCTACTGACAATATCTTGATTAACTTAATTTTGGTGTGATTTGGACGCATACAATGTTCTGATGTGACTCATACTCAATTAACACTAGATAAGTTCATCCTTTGAGAGAGGGAGAAAATGAAATACTTCTCGACACGTGGAGACAGGGACTGGCTGTCTTTTGAAGAGGTCAAGCATTTTATAGCAATAGCTACCTATCAGTTTACCGATCTCCAAATAGACTGTCCTCACGGGACTTGCCCCAGACGGTGGGCTCTATATTCCCACAGAAATACCAACATTACCAGAGGATTGGCAAGAAAAATGGTGTAATCACTCTTTCCAGGAGCTATCACTTGAGATCCTCTCTCTGTATATCTCCCCGGACGAGATCTCACGCGAGCAACTTCGGGAATTAGTGAATAAATCCTATAGCACCTTCCGTCATCCGGATGTGACTCCTCTCAAAAAACTTAGCGATAAACTTTTTGTCCTTGAGCTTTTCCACGGACCTACGTTCGCCTTTAAAGATGTTGCCTTGCAACTCCTTGGAAACCTCTTCGAGTTCTTCCTGTTAAGAAGAAACGCAGGCAAGAAAGACGGAGAACCTCGCGAACGTTTGACTGTGGTTGGTGCAACAAGTGGGGACACTGGAAGGTATGATGATGTGAATCAAAGCCAAGTCTTCACCACGTTGAACATATTCTCTTAGTGCTGCTATCTATGGCTTACGGAATAAGTCTGATATTTCAATATTTATTCTCCACCCTAAGGGACGAGTTTCTCCCATACAAGAGGCACAAATGACAACAGTAACTGATTATAACGTCCATAATGTTGCTGTGAAGGGCACATTCGATGATTGCCAGGTATGTAGGCTCCTCTTAATAATACTGTACGTTGCTGAGTATTTCCTCACAACAGGATATAGTGAAAGCGCTTTTCGCTGATCGCGAATTCAACGCTACTCATAGACTTGGAGCAATCAACTCCATCAATTGGGCTAGGATCTTAGCACAGACTGTTTACTATTTCCTAGCATACTTTCACGCACGGCGTCAGCTATCGTCAGAATTCGAACTTCAGTTCGTAGTTCCTACTGGTAATTTTGGAGACATACTCGCCGGATACTATGCTAAACGCATGGGCCTTCCTAGCGCACGTCTCGCCGTTGCAACAAATGCCAATGATATTCTCACTCGCTTCTGGCGCAGTGGAAGATACGAGAAGCGGGCCTCTCCAGGAAAGTCCGGAAATATTAGTGAAGGCATTGTAGCCCCAGCAAACGGAGCATCGGATGGAAAACAGGCGGAGTCGTCAGAGGATGGAGTACACGCTACACTGAGTCCAGCAATGGATATTCTTGTATCTAGTAACTTTGAGCGTCTACTCTGGTATCTTGCGTATGAGGGTATCGCAAATAGAGATCATGAAAGCGCTTGTAGTACGGTATCTGGGTGGATGAGCAAAGTTAAAAGCGATGGACGTGTTGAAGTTCCGACCTCTGTTCTTGAACTTGCACGCCGTGACTTTGTTGCGGAGCGCATCTCTGATGAAAAGGTATCCATAGTTCAATTTGTCGTCTAGTTTGACAGATCACTGATGTACTAATGATCTGGCAGACAATCGAGACCATCCGTTCATTCTACAAAGGTTCACCCTCGTATATTGCTGACCCTCATACTGCTGTTGCTTTAGCTGCAGCTAGACTCATCGAACCACAAAAGTAAGTTATATCGATAACAGGCTTTGTTGCACTAATTGACAAAAAAATTCGTGTTTTTCGCGCAGTTCCGCATCTACAGTGCAGGTTGTACTTTCTACTGCTCACCCAGCCAAGTTCTCAGAAGCTGTGACAAGTGCACTTGGAGCAGAGCCTGATTTCAACTTTGAACAAGATGTCTTACCCGAAGAGTTCAAGGGTCTTCTTGAGAAGGAACGACGAGTCATTGACGTCTCCTCTGCTAACGTTGATCTTGTGAAAGCTGTCATTGAGGGTGTCGCACAAAAGATGGACGGGGAGTCTAAACATGGACTAGGGGTTTAAGAGCTGGACTAGTAGAACAAACATAAGATGGTGTAGTATGTATACATGCACATATACTTATTCTGTGTAATAATAACAATAATGGGCCTAAATGACTTGCTCGCATCTCTTTATCAGTCATACTCAAAAATGCGTATACACATGCACTCGTACATAATTAATGATATTATATATGTATAACTCAGCCCGATGTGTGGAAAAAAATCATAGATACACAGTAGGTTTACCCCTGCCCTTCCTCCCCTCCATATGAATTACTTTTGTGCTTAGGGGTGAATATCCATCCCTCGGGTACTTTTCCCAAGAACATCTCTGATATTTTCACCCAATCACGACTATCAGTGCTAGCAAGTAGCGTTTCCAAATCATCACGACCTCTAAACGCGGGCGGTCGGTCGTTTATCCGACCCGGAAGAACTTCAAGAAGTCCGATGGGTATGTACCTGTGCATAAATGAGAGCGCTTCACATAGGTATCGACGCGTAGTATTTATTCCAGCGGTGTCGCTACCGAAATGGCTGAAAGAAAGAGCATATTGTCAGTCAGCATTGGTTCCCTCCTCAGAGATTAACGACTCAAAAAATAAGCGAAAATGATCAACCTTAATCCATACTCCGCATGCTGGAAAGAGAAATGTCAATATAATCATATCAGCGACAGTTATTAGATGAAGGAGAAAAACACACGAATACAAATTTGAGTGATTGTAAGAAAAGATAGCACATACCTTCCTGATGAGCTCGAGTCTCTCTCTGGAGCTGATGTCCCACTCACGGTGTTCCTTAATTTCAGTAAAGATCCAGGGTTTGATAAGTGCTCCCCGTGCAACCATCACCCCGTCAACACCTCCACGTTCCACGCTCTCCCAGTATCCTTGGCTCGAGTAACAATCACCACCGCCAAAAATGGGAATTGGTGTTACTAGAGGTATTAAAGAATGACATCATATTGACTTAAGGTTAGATTTCCAGAGATGAAATTGAAAGAGGAAATGACCAACAATCCTCTTCTGCTTCGCGAGCACGAACGGCTTCAACACATTCCTTGATATAATCCCAGTCAGCAAGTTTTGTATATCGTTGTTGACGTGTTCTCCCATGCAACTTAAATCGATAAACGAATTCAAAAGTCAAATCAAAAGATAATCAGCCCAATCAATCATTCTCAGTAATGATAGAATAATTATACAAACCGTCATCGCCCCAATACCAGTCTCCGCAGCAAGCCGAGGCATCAGTTTATGTGCATTATTACGCCCCTCCTTGACCCCAGTTCGGAGTTTTACAGTCAGCGGGATTTCTCCAAGAGCTTTGTTCATCCCAACAAGGATTTTGCTCAGTTTCCCAGGAGCGTCCAATACTAGTTGATGAAAACTCAGATAGATATCAAAGAGGAAAAAGTCTGTAAGACAGTGATGAAAATAGTTTCGTACATGCTGAACCACTTCCCGAGCGAAATACCAAATCAATTGGACAACCACAATTGACGTCGACGAAGTCTATGCCTTGTGGACCATAGCCAAATTCTTTTGCGAACACTTCGGCGGTCGCGGCTAATGTTCCAGGTTTATTACCGGCGAGTTGAACACCAAACGTACGCTCTGATGGGTGTCGACGAACAAGAGACCACTCTTCCTTTGAGCCCTGGAGGAATGAAGTCGCCAGACCCACTAATATTGATGAAAATAAACAATTAGCTATCTTTCGCGAAGGAAAACAACATACTCTCTCCACAGGTGATATCCGCTCCTAAAGAAACACATAATCTCCTGAAAGGCTATGAATATGCGGGATCAGTTAGAGTGCTTAGAAATTGTTAGATGCCTTTCATACCAGATTACCAACAGTTGTAAGTGGCGCAAGGTCTATGTTGCTTTCATTCAGAGTCACTTTTTGGTTAAAGCTAGTGAAGCATACATGTCATCCCCTTCCATCGGAGTCTCTTTTTCTCACAAAAGCGCATAGGGACATCCGGCGTGTCTCTTTCGGCCTCGGAACTCAATAGATCAGCTTCAGAAAACGTGGTAATTCCAGAGGCATCTATAGTTCCCGTTATATTCTTATTTTTACTCTCCATAGTGTCTAGTTCTTTCAGGTATGCATCAGTGATTGGTTGCGGATACTAGTTATATAGATAAAAGTCAGAGGTAAGATTAGCAGATATCTGGAAAACATTCATACCTTTTTCGAACGTAATTGTTTCAGAGTGAAGCCTGGAATATAGTTAACTTCCGTTGTCTCTAGATTACGCTGCGCTATTTTTTCTTCATCCTTCACTAGTTCTAGGGTACCAGTTTCTGATTTCTTTATGTGCGAGCCAAGATATCTGCATTTAAACCCACTCCGACACGTTCCCTTTTCATGATATACGGGACAATAAGAGGAAGAGTCTATTGAGAAAGGGAAGTCGGTACTGGAAGCATTTGGAGTTGAAGTGACAAGACTCTCAGTGCTATCAAAATCCTTTGGGAAAGTCAGTTCTTCGATAGTTGTAGGAAAAGATAGATCCCTTGGCTTCTTCTCTAAATATTCATTGATATCATGTATAAACCGACACCTGTAATCTCATGAGCATTCTAACAAGACTACTAGTATGTGCAACTTCAGACATACTCCTCACCAAGTTCACATGCATCTCCATTTGCAATCCTCCAGCATAACTCCACTTCATCACGCATTTTTATATATCTCCGACCTTTATTAGCACCGGTCCGTTTCTTTTTCTCTTCCTTTGAGAGCCTCTGCCTTTTCCCTGGACGCTGTCCATCTTCATTGCTCTCTTTGATATCATTATCTAGTAATCCAGAATCTTTAGACCCGTTGATATGATTAGTTGCTCTTTCTGCTGAATCGTCATCGGCTATAGTCCGGGTTTCAGACGAGATTAGATACCTAAGGCGAGTGTATATATTTTAACTGGCGCTTTAAATTGTTCCATATTTTGAAACGTACTCCGATTTGATAGGCGCTATTCCTGTGTTATTGTCCCTTCTTTCTATCTCAGTCATGATAGCCAACACTTTTCTTGGTTTTGAGAGCGGGTATTTTGAATTTATACAGTCACAGTGTGTATGCAAACATATGCGCAAGATTTGAGACTAATTCCCACGATTACAATAGAAGTACTTGTGAGAACTACTCTAGTTATACTTCCAGACGCCGATCGCACGCATGGATGAAATTAAAAAAAAGTTTACAGGCTTCTTTCATAGTTTCATTAGCTCTACACCGTCCGGGTGTAGAACACAAAACATGCCTGACTCTTTCTTTGTATCTAAAAAGACGCGAAAGCGAAAACGTTCCTCTAACGTTAAGGGACCTTCAAACCCAAAAACAGCTATTAATGGCAAGGGTCGACCAAGTTCAGGAAAAGCAAAAGATAGAGATGAAGAACTCGAGTCGGGAGGGTCAGGCGATGATGGATTTGGAGGAATTGATGATTTGGAGCTGAACGCATCAGATAGCGACCCAAACGCTAGTGGAGAGGAGGACGAAACGGAAACTCCAGCTGAAAAACGATTAAGACTGGCTAAACTATACTTGGACAGCGTTAAAGAGGATCTTGGTTCGTCAATCTGTATTCATACTACGTAGCAAGGTTCTAACACAGAATTAATCCATAATACAGCTGCGGCAGACGGAGAAATTGATGCTGCAGAACTGGACCGAGAACTGATAGCATCTAGGTTAAAACAAGATGTCATAGAGCATGATGGAAAGATTCATAACTTCATTGCTGATTCAGTAAGGTTGCTCCTCTATATAGCATATACACTTGGTTAATACTTTATTTAGCTAGACATACCAGAAACACCGATTTATCTTCGTACTCGGGGCACCGGCAGCCCGTCACCTCTGCAGTTGCGAGCACAAGTGGAAATATCTTATATTCTTGTGGCAAGGAAGGTTCCATCGTTCGTACTGATCTCTCCTTGGGGAAACAAGTTTCAGTTTTCTACAAGCAAAGACTACCTTCAGCAACTACTAACAAGGGGAAAGGTAGAGCAACTGATGAAGTACATGGGCATACAGACGAAGTCCTCACACTCGCACTTAGTGATGATGGAAAGTACCTAGCAAGCGGAGGGAAGGACAGAAAATTGATTGTGTGGGATGTACAGAAGAGTGAATGGATTCAAAATTTCTCGGGACACAAGGATACTATCTCTGTATGAAAATTTTCGGTCTCATAGATATCGATGCTCATTCTTTATAACATTTTTCAGTGTATTGCTTTCCGAAAAGGCACTCATCAATTGTACACCGGCTCTTTAGACCGCTCACTTAAATTATTCGATCTTTCCCCAGGTGTAATGGGTTATGTTGATTCTCTCTTTGGGCACCAAGATCAAGTCATCTCCTTAGATGCATTACGTGCCGAGACGGCGGTCAGTTCTGGTGCCCGTGATCGTACAGTAAGGTTTTGGAAGGTTGTGGATGAGACTCAGCTTGTTTTCCGCGGTGGTGGAAAGAGTAAGATACGAGAAGTGCTTGAAGGAGGGCTGGACGGTTTGGATGATGAAAATGAGGACAAAATGCGAAAAGCAACCAGTGACGATTTGGCCTCACATTTTGAAGAGGGGAGCATTGACTGTGTTGCAATGATTGATGAAAGTACCTTCGCTAGCGGTGGTGACAGTGGGTAAGTGGCTATTTATCGAAACAAAAAACTAATGTTTATTGATATATAACAATAGCACCATAGCAATCTGGACAACAGCAAAGAAAAAGCCGGTGTACAGTCAACCTCTAGCCCATGGGTTACATGAAGTATACTCTTCTACTGAGGGTATCGTGCGGACACCTCGCTGGATTACATCACTTGCATGTCTGCGATATGGTGACGTACTTGCCTCTGGATCCTGGTCATCCGAAATTCGACTCTGGAAGCTATCTATCGACACGACCAAAAAATCACGATCCTTCAGTCTTCACCCACTCGGCGTCCTTCCTGCTCCCGGTGTCGTTAATTCCCTTCAGGTCCTCTCTATTCCACGTTCAACTACAGAGTCATGGGCATGGCTAAAGGAAAAGGCAGAAAACTCTGGAATCAAGAGTACCGATACTACTGAAAACATCGAAAAGAGAAAGAGCAATAGTCTGGTTGTTGTCGCAGCCTTAGGTCAGGAGCCTCGACTTGGTAGATGGATAGTCATGAAGGGCGATGGAGCACAAAATGCGACACGTACATTTGTAATTCACCAAAAAACTCCTTGACTGTGTGTTGTTCATTATTACCTTTACTGTACGAGAATCCTATATTCCAATGCATATTCTAGATTACGTATAAATCGATCAGAAAGTTCCTGTCCACTGAGGTGACCAAATTGTGGTTTTGTATTGGTCTGTTTGGGAAATGTGAGAAATACCTTCTTTATATAGAATTATCCTTTTCAGGAGAGCACAGGATCAATCACCTTGCCCTCTTACTTCTGTTCCAAAATTCGAAACGGAAAACCCAAGGATAGAGACGTGAGTTTCTCTCAAAAAAACGATATTTACATTGGAAAACTAGTATCTTCAACGCTCGCTAATAGCAATGCAATTGATATCTAATGTCACCGTACCGGAGCATGCCTGATGAGTATCAACGTGTTGATACATCTCGGCCTAGTATTATGACCGCTATTTAGGAATTCGAGAGAAGCATTGCGTGGGACAAGAGATGGAGCAATGAATATTATGAACAGGATATAGAGCTGGAGTAGAGTATGATTGTCTTAAATGGATATATCTGTATGTATGTATCTTTCTGCGTAATAAATGTCTTGTCCTGTTTTTTTGTTCTATGTCTCTCTTTTTTCAATTTTTGGTGGATCTTTTGTTGCTCGTCAAATAGCGAGAAATAGGAAGCAAGTTGAAACTGAATCAGAGAAGAAGGTCGAGTTGCCTCTGTTTGTCTTTCTTTTGACTGCACGCACCCTCGTATGAGCACAGACGCCCGCGAACATATTCCAGACACCGTTGCTGGACCGCCACCATCACCTCTTACTCACCTCCCTCTCCTTTTATTTCCACCGTACTCTCTTCGTTGTCCATCTGAATCGGGCATCTTCTTACTGTGATCATCCTGGCGTGAAACTGTTTAGTTCCATCAGACGGCCAACGAGGTGTGTCACATTGACCACACAGACGACGCTTCCAAGACCATTGACAAATTCTATCAACTTTTTTTCTTCCTTTCGACATCATCTCGATTTCACTCCTCTCCGTCTGTTTACTAGCCCTTTAATCTCTTTTAAATTTTTTTGTAAAGAAAAGGAGGTTATAACAAGAGCGTAGCCGACAACAAGGGGTGTAAAAAAGTGTGACAGACCGTGTTCTCCAGTACGAGACTACTATTACATTCTCAACTACTACTTTTTTTATCTCTCGATTTCCTTTCATATAGTCATTGCGTTTCTCGTATGTCAGGAAGGGCGCCGCCAACGGGCCCTCGGGCGTTGCGCACGTACATAGCACCAGGCTCGAATCAGGTCTTGCCTTCCGAACCAGGCACGGAAGTTCACAATAGCCCGAGAAACAACCATGTCAATGGTACTGGTAGCTCTAGAACCCACTATGTAAATGGTTATGGTTCTAGTCATGGACATAGTTCAAGTCTGAGTGGTTTCTCCCGGCCGCCACCATCAGGTCCGAAAGCTAGTAAACTGTCGGCGCCTGGGTCATGGCAGAATAATCGTCTAGCGAGTACACCTCACTCTTCATCCTCACCAGTTTCTCATGAAAATCACTCGCAATGGAGTCAGCCTCGATCAGCCGGTATTGACTCGACTGGAAGGGCACCAATATCCTTTACTCTACCCAGGGCATCCCAACCTGCACCCCCACCTCCTGGGCCTGAACAAAGGCCTCCATCACCTATTGCCTCTCCTCCACCCCTCCACCTCCACCTTTACCTCCTGCAGATGATGTTCCTCCACCTCCGCCTCCAGACACCCCTCCACCAGCGCCATCTGAACTACCTCACCTTAAAGTTCCTATCAGACTACCCCCCACCCTACCCCAGGAAACTCGTTCTACCCCCTCTCCCTTCCCTGGACCCAAAAATCAAGAAGAATCTGCACCAATTCCTCCATCGTCTATACCTCCGCCTTTACCTCCTCCAGATCTACTCAGGCATACCCCAAAACCATCAAATTCACAACCCAACCGACCTCAACATACCTCTTCACGAATCGCCTCACCAACACCTTTCAAGCCAACTCTCGCCGCTCCTCCACCCCCACCCACACCCGCCAGAGAGCTGACACCCCCACCCCCTCGACCACCAACCCCAATCCCTGAAGGTGTTTTAGTGACTTTCGAAAAAGTGCAAGGAAAAGATTCACCTAAGAGATTATACTCTCTTGCTTCCCCACCTTCTTGGCCACCTCCACGCTCTGAGTTACCTCATGGACGCAATTTTCGTGTCATTTTCGACTCAAGCTACGAACCGGATCGAGAAAAGGATCGGTACGGTTCTATGAAAATGCTTGCAAATCGTATCCGGGAAGCAGGTTACAGTGATCGTTTGACTGAAGGCAGGGATAAGGAGAAGGAGAAGGGGAAAGGGAAATTAGTTATATACAGGTTTGATGGAGAAACAATTGAAGGCGAGGAAGAGGCTCGTCCGGCGGATCCGCGTAAAGCTTCTGGATCTGGATCTAGGCGGCCAAGGTTTCGTAATGAGTTTTTTCTTACATCCTATGAGGTATGATTTAAATTACAATGATTCAACTTCTAAGCCATTTAACTTAAAGCCGTAATCAATATAGCATGATGCCAACTCTTGCGGTCCTGCTCCTACATCAAATATTTTGGTTTTCGGTTTCCCCTCACTCACAACAAACCAAGCCATTCGACTGCATTTCTCGAAATATGGAATTATCTCTAATTTGGACCGGGAGCTCGATCATGTGACAGGTGCTGCTATGGATATAGTCTCGATACAATTCTCGACACATGCTGATGCAGCAAAGGCAGTCGCTGGAGAGAACGGAAAAAATTTCACTAACAATGTAATTGGGTTTGGAGCGGCTGCCGTAAGTCTATCGAATAAACAAGGTGGCAAAGCTGAAGTTAAGGTCATGTTCGACGGAGAAGGAAAGTTGTTAAAATTACTACTAAGTCTGCATGCAGAAAAGAGGAAAAAGGATAAAGAGCCAAAACCGCCTCCACCTCCTCCCTCAAAGGTAATTGAGTCTTCTGGAGCTGGTCCAAGCTCGTCAGATGGGCCTTCGAGGCCTACAACGTCCGCAAGTACATATCATGCACAAAATAGTTCTCAATATCCTCCGCCGCCGTCATGGAGGCCGTCCTCTCAACCTGGTCAACATCCTCGTTCTTTCCCTCCTCACTCATCTCTTCCATCCCGGCCGACAGGATCCAATAAGTTCAATAATTTCGGTAGCACTCAATCTGGAAGAGGGAGGGACGGCTTCTATCGAGGGACCGGTGCTCCTCGCCGTGGTCTTCCCTCTGCTCTTTTTCGCGCTCGTTCAGTGAACAGTGTACAAGCAACAATGCTAGATGGGTCTCCGTCCCTTGACTCTGGATCACACCTACCCGACGGTTTGAATGACCATGTATCGGAACGAGAGTTTCGAAATACGCGTGTAGGGCGTTCCCCTTCTCCAACCCGAATCGAGTCTCCGAGGCGTGTTCCTTCTCCTAGACGGCATCCCTCTCCAAGACGATATCATTCACCTATACGTTCTTTATCCCCACGGCGACGTCTACCAACTCCTAAACAACCTTCTTCCGCTGTTCAGTTGCGCTCGCATTCTCCTTTACCCATCCAACCTCCGTCTCCAATTTCCACCCACGTACCATCACCATTGGTCCGACGGCGAACACCAGATCGATCCCCATCCCCTGAAAAGGCTCCTTCTATAAAACGTGCACCGTCTCCAGAGAAAGTACTGTCTTCAAGACGTTCTCCCCCTCCGGAACGACCGCCCTCCCTCAGCGATCCCCGTCCCCGAAGCGGGCTCTCTCTGTGCCTCCTGACGAAGAACCTCCTGCGAAACGTTCGAAGTTAATAGAGGATCATACGGAGGTTGTGGATGGTGTATCAGCAGGTCCAGAGGTCAATGGTTCTGAAGCTAATGGTTTCGTTCCCGAACCCATCGAACCTCAGGCTAAGAGTAAGAAGACGACGGTGAAGAAAGCTGAAAAAGAAAGGAAGGAGAAGAAAGGAACAAAACAGACAAAGAAATCTAAAGCTGAGCAACCCGCTTTGGAAACGATCGTTATTACTCCGGCAATGGAAATTGACGCTCCTGTTGTCACGGAATTACACTTGTCCCCTGCTTCAGACTGGCCCCAGCCTCGCTTCCTATCTCTTCTTCGATTTCTACACCTGTTATTGAAAGGCCAAAAACGCCACCGAAACTTGTTGATCCTCTTCAAGAGTCTGATTTACTTGAACTAGCAGAAGATGACGAGGATCTCTACTTCTCTCGGCTTGCTCTTTCGTTGAACGTCAATGACGAGGATTTCAAGGTCCCGGACAGGGGAGCTCCTCCTGCGGCTCATTCGTCCCCGCCCCCGCTTCGTAAACACGCCACGGGTTCAGCACGCACAGAAGGCTCTTACAAAATACCACATGCAGAGAAGTCTGCATACGTTGCCCAATATGCTACGCGTGGAGCTCCAACTTCAGATCCAAAAGCGAAGGAGGTCCCACCTCAACAACCAAACGTGTCATCACGTTCAAATCGTGCTAACGCTCGTCGTCGTGCTCAAGGTCTTGATGAACTCAATCAATTGCAGCTAGCTGTTGCTCTTTCTAAAGGTGAAACTGCAGTAACTGCCGACTCTATGAAGTTTAATCAACTACAAACGCGAAAAAAGCATTTGCGATTTGCACGTTCGCCTATTCACGATTGGGGGTTATATGCTATGGAACGCATCGGGAGAGGAGAGATGGTTATTGAGTATGTTGGTGAAATAATTCGAGCTGCCGTAGCAGACAAGCGAGAAAAGGTGTACGAGCGGCAGGGCATAGGGAGCAGTTATCTGTTTCGTATTGATGAGGATCTGGTCGTGGATGCCACAAAGAAGGGCAATCTAGGGTGAGTAAATATTTTCTATGATCGCTTATATATGACTTTACAAGTAAAGAGATCTAATCAATACTGTCCCTTTCTCTTCTCCCTGGCAGTCGGTTGATCAATCACTCTTGCGATCCTAACTGTACTGCAAAGATTATTACCATCAATGGTGAGAAGAAGATTGTTATCTATGCAAAGGAGGATATCGAGTTGGGTGATGAAATCACTTATGGTACGTATCACTATCTCGTTAAATTTACCTTTGATACAGTAGCTGACACTTGCCCCTTAAAGACTACCACTTCCCTATTGAACAGGATAAGATCCCGTGTCTTTGTGGATCTGCTAAATGTCGTGGTTACCTTAACTAATTCCTTACACTTCGAATAAATCTAAATCTGTTATTGGGCTTTTTTATACATGTCTTAGTTCATTTTTGAGTGGATTTCCCCCCTTTTTCGCCTTTCTCGCATCCCAATTTCGTTTCCAGTTTTGTTACCTTTTACTAGTTCTATCACGCGCCCCTCCCCAACATCTTTTTTCATGTTTCTATAGTTAATCTTCATATTCTCCTTTTTCATCATCCTTTTGCCCTTTTCTACTATTTCTCTGCTTTATCCTGTTATGTCTTTGGTCCATGTCTCATGTTACTGTTATCGTCATCCAATCAGTTCGCTTGCAAGTTTTGCATAGGTCGTTGCCTCAAATCCCAAACTCTTGTATTGTTATCAGTTGCATATTTTCTTTTCCAATAGTTCTCCTTCTTTCATCCTCCACTTCCCCTTTTATACGTTTCTCACCTTTTCTATATCAGTAACCCATGATCGTTACCCACTTCTTCAACCGGCATAGAGCAAATGACCATTGACAATGACCTTCCTGAAAATGCTCTTCAACTTGGACTTCGCTAGTTCTCCCTTCTTAATCACTAAGCAACTCTATTTTCTCCTTCAGAGTCGTCTTTCCCAAGTTAGGGTCTTTCTTACTCATGCAATTACATGTAGACGGTACAAAATTGAGTTATTGAGCTTTTTTCATCCACTTTCTTTAATCTTTCTTTTTGTATCTCATGATGTGATGATGAACCAAAAAAACAAATATAAAACAGGGACGGAATCAGAACCAGAACAAACAAAGGAAAGAATTAGTACAAATAACAGCAAGGGGATGATAGTCGCAGCTAATACGGATTTTTGAAGTTCTTCTCTTGTGTTCATAACAATTTACTCACCCCTATCATAGTTCAGCCCTATTTCTCTAAGATACTAGGTTAATGTGTATCTATTGTGTGTTTATGAATTATGCCTTTTTCCTCTGAAGACTTTTTGGAAGCTCCTTAACCCAGGGTAAGAATTCGCGGCCTTGCATGTATGGGCGAAGAGCTTCAGGAATACGGAGACCCTATGCGTATCAGATAAGAGTTTAGAAAAGGGTTGATCAGATCTATATAAGAATATAAGGCGGACCTCAGGTGTCTGATAATTCTCAACTATACAGCATAATGCTCGTTCCGTTGCACAGAGAGTTCCGTTGAGCATGTGAACGTAGAGCTTACGTGCCAAATTGCGTGGCTGATCGTCGGCTTGTTTTTTCAACCCACAACGAACTTCGAGTCGTCGGCTCTCTAAATCATAATGATAAAAGAAATCACGCCCGTAAGTAACCATAAGGAATGGAAATGAAGGATATAAGGAATGGAAATGAAGGATTAACTACTTACGGTAGTCAGTGCAGTTTGAACAGGATACGAGTTCCTTGTAAGCACCCTGGAAGGGGAACCAGGCTTCCAAGTCATACTTCTGGCTTGCAGCAAGGTTAAGCGCACCAGAGACGATGGCAACGACACGATATGGAATACCAAGGCTCTGGTAGAAGTCTTCTGAGGTTTGAACCATGCTATCAAACATCTCCCAGCTCTTCTCAGGTTCAGTTATACAGAACTGTTCAACCTTCTCGAACTGGTGGACACGAAAGATACCCCACATATCTCTCCCAGCTGCACCAGCCTCTTTCCTGAAACATGTTGAGTAGCCTGCATATCGGATCGGTAGCTGGTTCTTTGGATCCTCAAACCACTCATCACTATGTAACGCAGAAATTGGCTGTTCCGACGTAGCGATAAGGTACTTCTCTTCTTCATTTGCCGTGACCTTGTATAATTCCTCGTCAAAAGCATCAAGTTGAGCTGTCTTTGCCATTTGATCCTTGTTCATGAAAAATGGGGGCTGGATTTTCTTATATCCTTTTTTTCGCAAGAAATCAAGACCATAGCTGATCAGTGCCTGATTGAGGTCCACACCATCACCCGTCAAGAAGAAACCTCGGTGTCCTGCAATCTTTGCACCACGTTCGAGGTCCATAGCATCTAATCGGAGTAGAACTTCGTGGTGAGGCATAATGTCGGTTCTCTGAGTAACCTGCGCATTGGGCCCTTCTGGATGCCAAATTCTGAGTGTAACGTTATCATCCTAGTCAATACCAGTTCTATAACTCAGCGATTGCACCTTCGCGATACAATAGGTACGTATGACATACCTCTGTCAGACTGACAGGCACATTCTGCCCAACAAGGTTCCCTACATTACTTGCCTTTATTCGCATAGCTATCTCATGCTCTTTAGATTCCTTAAGTTTTTTCTCTTTTAACCCATCTAGTTCCTTCTTTTGAGCAACAAGTTCATCCGCATTTTCTTTAGCCTGATAAGGTTGATGTAACAATAGTAGTTCAGTAAGGTAGGAAATCCTATTCTAACTAAGAAGAATCCGCCACAGCCCACCTTTTTCTTCAGTCCAATATTCTTTTGTACTGCATTGATCTCCTTGCTCAATTGATTTACTTCGTAGTCCACTAATCATCCGTCCGGTTTCATAAGAGTAGCAATGGGTAGTGAAAATACTCATAGTTAGAACTGTAGTACGATATCGAACTTTAGAAGACGCAATTAAATTCTACTCACTCGAAACCCAGTCTGTGTACATCTTAATCACCTCATCTACGATTTCCACAGGAAGACCGCGTTTCCGTTGGGATTCACGAATCAGCTCAGAGTTTCCACCCTTTTTATCAATAAAATCTAAAACATCGAGAGTCATAGTTGGCCTTTGTCTACAAGGTTCAAGCTTGAAGGAAATCGGAGAAGGGGAAAGTAAGAATTATATGTGAAAATCCTTAGTGCTATGAGCTGGCAAGTGAACTCGGTTTGTGTATTACCGAGATATAATCCTGAGAGATCTAGATGAGAATCTTCAGAGACAGAGAGTAGATGGTACAAAATGGAGAATCGTTTCTGACTATATGCAACTGAACTCGGTCGCCACATGAGTCAAGGGTTTGTCCAAATTAGGAAGTTGAAAATAAACAACTTCAAGTATAAATTTCGGCTATTTTTGGACGAACTTATCCATGAGATTGGTACATGCATTGATATAATTTTGTGATAGAATACAACAGCCACTATTGAAAAGTCTACTACAAACATGAGAGTTCTTATAACCTAGACAATCAACATGTAAAAAATCGTGAAAAAATCCGTGTACTTGTTTGCGCAGAAGAATGGGGGAGTCATGACTAGTAATACACAAAAACAGTAAAGTTCTTTACCAGAAGAGCGAACAACGAGAAAAAAATGATAAATTGGATGCATGCACTTGCTAGACCCAAAAATTGCGTGCAAGGGTAAATGGAAAAATGAGTTAGAAACATGATGGAAAGATAGTTGAACGAAATAGAGCATCCTTCTTGGGTCCGGAAACCCATGCAAAAAGAATCATAGTGAACGCACTAACACGACTAGAGCTACAATACATAAGGCCAGTATGAACATGCCACTGACTATGGCGGCAACCCGGCAGCGAGTTACCCATGGATCCAAGCGAGGTTGCATCACATGCGGATGATGTACAGCTGCTTCGGGATCGAGAGCAATAGGATGTAGTTTCCGAGTAGATAATCTATCTTCCTGCGTCCTGTCACCTCGAATAGATGCCAGCAAATCGGCAGACGAGTTCTTTGCTGCTGTCCAAAGGGTTGATGAACTTTTTCTCCTGTCACTATTCACACTACGTGCCGCCAATCTGCTTTTAGAGCCTTTCTCACTCAACGCACGACCTATAGGAGTTGACAGTCCAGCTAACTCGCATGAGCGTTGCTCTCGAAGCTGCCTATGTAGTTCAGTTGCACTCCTCCCATCAGAGTTGTCAGAGGTGGTAGCATTACTATTGTTATTGTTGTTCGGCATGCGCTCTATGATCGTTTGCCCAGAGTGTGCAAGCATCCAACCACCAATCAACCAGCACCATGGAGCAAGGAAGCCTGTCCAAAAGAGAATCTCTGCGGGTTTTCCCTTCTCTGTCCCGTCACCTTGTTCTGTGCTTGCCCTCAGTGGTGCAGATGCACGTTCTTTCAAGTTGGAATGAGCCTGAGAAAGCCATTTCGTACTTGCCTGAGAGATGGAATGCACACTGGCAGCTATTGCCACGGGTGAGTTTTGTCCAGGTACCCTTCGAACCTTTGGAAGTAAAGTCTCGAAGGAGGCTTTCAGACGAGCAATCGGACTAGACTTCTTATCATGGTCTACAAGGGTTGTTTCACCAGCCTCTAGGTCACCTTGTACAGCACTAGCTCTCCGACTTCCTATCGCAGAATCCTGGGCGGTAAGATACGTTAACTCAGTTCTCACTGATTCGGATCGAGCAAGAAGCGAGGGTGTACGGCTCGATGACGCATCTCCAATATCCTGTCCACGCTCGGTATAAGCCTCCGAAAGATGTCGAGGGTTAGCAAACCGGGGGGTCGAAAGATCTTCACTGATATCTTGCTCAACTGGGTATCCAAATTGCATTTCAGTGTAAGGGGGGAATGTTATCGATGAATCTTGAAAAGGAATAGGTTCTGCTTCGAAAACATTTTGCGATTCACGTGGACTAGCAGGAATAACAGGCAGTGCAGGATATGGCCGTGCATGAACCCGTAATGGAGTACTTAAATCTTCAGGCGAATGAGAAATCGAGGATTGTCCCGAGTTCAGAGTTGACGTAGATCCGGTGCGCCGCACCGACCGATTGATAAAAAGATTTGAGCGAACAGATGCATCTAAGAGCAAAACACGTAAGCAGGAAGGTGGAATCGGAGGATTCTAAATACGTACTTGAGTTTAAGGAAGCCGTGTCACCCTGCTTTTCTAGAGAAAACTGTACTTCTTCAATGGGTGATAATGCGCGTCCCCGAGCAGATTGCCAGGGCATTGCCGTTCCTATCAACGGAGTTTCAAATGGGGGGTTGAATGTAGAAGCTTGCTTTCGTAGTCTCGGAGCTGGTGCTGCTGAAGCTGCATCTGCAGACTGACTACGAGTCATATAATGATACTGTCTTGACCCAGATGAGGGGCGTTCTGTGATGCCTGAGCATCTGCCACCATCTCCCAAAATTTCCGATCCCCAGCTGTCGGTGTCATTGCTGATGCTGAGCGTGTTTTCGTCTTCAAAGGAGCAATTGGCGGAGGCATCTGAAGATGATGTTGCGAGGTAGAAGGGATAATATCAGCGACTGGAGCGGAGCTTTCAAGTTCATGACGCTGTGAAACACGAGGCGGCTCTTCACATGAGTTCAATGCAGTCAAGCTGTTGGATAATGTTGAAGAGTGCGTGCGCATTTCAGTATCCGAGGAAAGGCCTGAAGATATATGGCGAAGAGTAGACGAGGCATCTGATCTCGTTTCTTCTATTCGCAACCCCTCTTGTAAATGTGAATGGAAAAATGTGCTTGCCCCAGAGCAGCCTTAAGCCCTGTCCGCGCCCTCGTCGATGAGTGAGTGTGTGGCGTTGCTCCACGTCCCTCTGAGTTAACCATTGTAGATGTTGTAGTAACGTTCAACAAGACGATGAAGAACACTCCAACTCGAAAATGCTCGCACGATCCTGTTATTTGAACAGGACGAGGGCGACGTGCGGCACACAGCAGGTAAGTGGAGGTCGCAGTTAGTATGTGTGGACTATGCACGATAGTTCTCCATTAATTCTCGGAGAACACCTTTTTTCAGCATGGTCATCCCAATTCTGCAGTAGGTACGATCTGAGGCGTCTAGTTCATTCTCTCTTTTCCAGTAAGGGGACTATTTAGGAGTTCGATCTTCCTATGATATCTATACAGGATTGAAGTATTTTAAGATACATGAACAGTGAATTCACTATGATTCAGAATGGTGAATATAACTCACATGTTTTGAGATACGGATTGAAATCTTGGACAACGTTTTCGCCACACCATTAATGGCTGTGCGGGTCGCGGTACATAACTATATAATTGGAAACCCATTTCTGCCTGCGCATGGCGACCGATGTTGTGTGTTGATAAGCAATATAAACTTAGTTCTAAAGAGGATTGACTCTGAATACAATGTTTCGCATTTGAAAACGTAGGATGTTCAGGTTTGAGTTGTGTCTCCAACCGCTTTTACTCTATATGGAAATTTTTCATGAGATGTGGGAACTTCTGACATAACCACATATCGGATGATATCCAATACACAGAACACCAGAACACTTCTAAAGTCTTCTTGATCTGAGATCAGGCCTTCATATGTCATGTAAATTTCCGAATATAGCCACTCAGAAGTAACAGTATAAGAATCGAGCACAGCTCTCTATGTACTCTTTGATCTTAGATCTTCACATTGCTAATACATTCTGGCTATTCATCAGCATCATCTCTAATAGAGAACTCAGGATAAAATACCGGCGGTTGAAAGGTTCCTGTGCTAGCTACATTCACTATATACCCGTAACAGAAAGTCTGAGCCAGGAAATGAGAGGAGGGAAACCCCACAAATAATAAGGGCTATACAGAGGAGCTCACCCCAAGCTTAAAGTAGAAATACTAAAGAGACACTAGCTTACTTTTAGAATTACTCTTCTGAAATTAGTTGTTTCAATCTTATGTCTCATGAGTCATGTTACTCTATCCAAAAAAGTCAATGTTGATACGATACACCAGCAATACACTCCCTCTACCCTCTACGTATCCGGGTAGGAAAATGGATCATCTATAAAATCAACCGATATTGTGAAGGGAAAAACGATGAGCAAAGTACTAAAAGCGTTAGTTCTCATTATTTTCTATAAAATTGTCAAGCCAGATTGCCTCCGACAAAACTCAACACGGTCATCTATAGATTTATTCGGCGGAGAGTAGTTCAGAGTGTTGGACCACACCCCTCACCCAAAGACAAAGTTCTGTCAGAGAAGTTGTTTGTGAATTCATTGTAAATTTACTTGGTTTAAATTATGCAGTTAATTAACTTGGGATGTTTGCGAAGAGTAGAAGGGCGAAACGAAAGCCAAAACTTCATAGCCACTACCTATGTACTTAAGAACTGAAGTTAACACCCTGAGCGAGAGGGGCAGCATCGGAAAAGTTGACGGTGCAAGCAGACCACCGCACATACTGCTTCCATGCATCGCCTCCAGATTCACGTCCCCATCCAGTGCTCTGTAAATGAATGACAATCGAATATCCAATTAGTAAACTTAGACCAAAACAAGAAAGTATAGCTCAGCTACCTTATTCCCTCCAAAGGCAGCCCCAATCTCTGCCCCACTAGTCCCTACATTCACATTCACAATCCCCGCATCTGATCCTTCCGGACCGATCCACCGGCCTACATTACGCATATCCCTTGTCCACAGACTACTTGACAGTCCCTGGGGACACTGTTGTTCCATGTAATAGCTTCCTCGAGTTCATCAAATATACCAACCTGAAGAACTGGAGCGAAGCACTCCGTTCTCCATAAGCTCCCTTGCGAGGTTTGTGCACTTGGATCACTACTTTTCGGGATGACGATAGTTGGCTGTACGAAGTTTCCACGCTCAAGAGGTGTGCCAACAAGGCCCGCTGCTAAGGAGCCACCGACTAAAATGTTTGCACCCGCGTTACGGTGAGCGGTAATAGAAGTTTCGAAGATTTTCACAGCAGATTGTGTATGAAGAGGCCCAAGCAAGGTACCCTGAGCGAGTGGATCTCCTGGGGCGATGTGAGTGTATAGAGATTGAAGTTTCTCGATGACGGTATTGGCGATATCACGATGCAGGTATAGTCTCCGAGTTGACGTACACCGTTGCCCCGCTGTCCCTACAGCGCCAAAGAAAATTGCAGGGACAGCGAGTGACAGATCTGCGTCGGGCATTACGATACTCGCTAGATCACAATATTTGTATTAGATAATAAAACGCAATAACTCGTTATTGACAAACCATTGTTCCCCCTAGTTCAAGAAGAACTTTACCAAACCTTGACTGAACAATTTTGGCAACTTTCCTACCAGTCTCTTCACTGCCAGTGAATGAAACTAAAAATATAAATGTACTAAGAATAAATTTGATGTCCGCTTTCGAAAATTGCAATACCCATGTCCACATCCCGGCTCTCAACTACTGCTTCACCAACATCTTTCCCACCAGTTACGAGACCAGCAATGGCTCCAGGTAGACCATTGCGTTCTAAAACCTGAGATATTATCTTCGTTACAGCAATTGAGCACAGTGGAGTTGAAGGGGATGGTTTCCAGAGAGTTGCATTCCCCGCAACCAATGACAAGGCTAGATTCCTTAAAGAGAAGCATTACTAACGTTTAGGGAGAGACCAATATTACAGAGGAGATGTACCATCCATAAACTGCAACCGGGAAGTTGAAAGCAGAAAGAACACCAACGACACCAAGGGGATTTGCCACTAAAAAGAAATTAGCGTCCCTCAAGTGTATAGGGTATTTATAAACTAACTTTCAAAGATCGTATGTCCTGGACGTTCTGAAGCAACGACATTGCCGTTCATCATCCTTGAAAGACCGACGGCATAATCGCACTTGAGGCGGACAACTGTCAGCGTTTTCCTACCTACAATGCATGCATCAACTTATTTGCTTACAATATCAATAAATTCTTGAACTTCTCCTTCTCCCTCTGTTCGGATCTTTCCCATCTCAAGAGAAACTAAGGCGCCGAGTTCGTTCCTCTACCGAACCGAGCAACTATTAGGCTCTGTATTATGTTTTGAGTATTGGAAGGACTAGCTTACCCTCCGAGAAAGTTCTTCTCGGATTTGACGAAGTATCTCTCCTCGGCGGGGAGCAGGTACCTTACGAAACTCAAGGAAGGCCTCCCTACTCTTCGCCAACGCCACCTCCATTTCCTTCGGACTGGCCTGAGACCATTGGAAAGTTACATTATTTTCATTTATTTCCATGGGTACACATAGTTATTAGAATCTTCTCATAGATTTCAAGGTTGCTGTTCACTCACCGACCGCACTCGAGCGAGCACCTCCCCAGTGGAAGGACAAACGCTTTCGAACACATCACCTTTTCCTCCCCAGGTTCCATCATATAAGCCTGGTACTTCAGATCCAACTACAGTCGGCAGATCCAAAGCACTAAGAATTGAACTCGCCCTATTCGACAGTGCCCTCCCAAGAGTGACTGTTTTGCACGGCCGTGACTTCACTCTGAAAAGAGAACGCGCCGGAACTCGTGCAAGTATCATGTTCTAAATAAACGCCCTTATTATCACTTTCAGGTCACTCCTAGTTCGTTGAAAGATTCGGATGTAGTAGAAAATTAAATTGAAGGGGAAAGAGATGATTCTAAGATAAAAGGCACCGGACTTAGGTCTACTTGAGTTTACGCGTGACTTCATCCGGATCATCCGCATATTGCAATGCATGACTTTCGGTTTGGAGTCAAATATGGAAGACCTAGCGTATGAAATAGCCGAGAATTGTTGGAACCCGTCGTGATCAAGAAGAAGATATGAGTATTGCCTGACTTCATGGGAGATATAGGGAAAGAGTGTATTAACAGTTTGATCGGACGTGTTGGTAGTCTCAACAGGTACAAACACTAATTAACTATTTATCAGTGGCGTGCAATCATAGTAAAAATAATGCACCGATATTAATTTGCATTATATTTTGGAAATTATCAGAGTCAATACAACGGTTTATATATATAGGTCAGAAACACGAGCAAAAATATATATAGTTATATGTACATGTAAGAGAAAGTAAGTATGAGAATATGTATGAGAACACATGAAAAACTAGCAACAGGTCCCTTGAAATAACTCAATGATGTGCAGTAATGTACAACACGAGGGGTATAATGGTAAAACTACACCCTAGCGAAGACGACCAGCAAACTAGAAATAATATTTCAACGGTGGGTGATTTCGCAAATCCGTTCCTTTCACAGCTTCATAGACATGCATGAAAATGCGAGGATACCGATCCGTGAAGTATGAGAGAAATCCATCTGGCACAGAACCGATCTCTTCTTTAACCTTTTCTGGTAAGTCATGGAAATGATTCCTCTAATGGATGATCAAAAAAAGTCAATTCATTAGGTTTACCCTCCAAAGTCATGTGACACACCGTATTTCTGATCATTCGAATCAAACCAAGTATTGTTTCATCATGTGGTCCGCTATCAATGCTCATCGTTACATCTTTCAAATCACTCTTCCAACCATCTCCAATTATTTCTTGAGAACCTCTTTCAAGTGACTCGAAGACTCTGTCCCATTTATCCTCAGAACGAATGTGCTTCAAAGCGTCGGATGTATCTGTCAGGAAGTCTACTCGGCGTGCTGAGTCCCAAAAGAAAGGATGATTGAAACAGGTCGCTAAATCTGGCCTAATATATATTCAGTCTTGTATACGACTATATCAATCAGAACTTATCCATACCTCTGAGATATGCTAGTGTCGAACAAGGAATCGACAAAACCGCGAGCTTCCCAGCTGAGCAATCTCAGAGTCCCCGTTAAGGTTCCTTTATCCACGTTTACCCCATCATAACCTCCAATCTTTCCTTTGGTTAGAATGTATAGAACCAAATACGTCAAGGTGAATATATCTCCGGCTCTCGCGAGTCTTGATGGAGTGACCTCTTTCAATAAGAGCTTGTATATTTCCCGCTCAAACAAGGTGTTGGAGTAATCCCTTGTAACCAATAAACTTGTCGGATCTAAATCAAGGCCTTTCCGCATCTTGCATTCTGGCATAGATATAGAAAGCCCACTCCCCTCCCTTGGTAACGATATGCATATGTTTTGTGGTTTGATTACCTCCGGTCCAAGAATACGGCTACGATTATGCACGCCTTGTACATGTGAAATAATTTGCGCAATAGCATTTTTTGGTTCAAATGCAGAGGCAAGCGCAAGATGCTGTTCAGGTTTCTCTATCACACCTGCAAGTGAAGCCTTGTGGTATGTTCGTGCCTCAAGTAAGATATCTCCAAATGCTGCTGTAAGTTGACAATGTGATCCACACTTGTCTTTTGGATTTAGTCTCGGAAATATGGTAGAGAATTGGTAGAAATCGAGAATAACGCTCTGCCGTCCTTTTGTTCCATCTTTTCTAGACACTTCCTTTGCATATAGCTTGAAGGCTGCCTTTTTAGTAGCTGACTTTATACTTGATTTTGCAACATTCTTTAGCTCTGCTATGTGCTTATTGTCCTGTTCTTGCAGTTTCCGTCTTCGTTCTTGCCCCTTTATTCCGGATGATACAGTGGTATTACACTCTCCCTTACGTTCATTTTTGGCATTTTCATTCCCAGTTGCTAATACTGGTGTGCCATTACGCCCTTTTGATGTCTCTGAAAGTAGTGCTACATCTTCAGTAATTGATCAATCACGTATAAGAGCGTCATGAACCTATATCACTCTTAAGAGAACCTCTAAGACCCCTCTTCTGTGTCTGTTGAGTATGAAATGGTCCATAGCCAATACGGAACGTTATTCTAATTCTCTTGTCCCGTAGGTAGTTAAACATCCATCGATATCCTCCCCTATGTTGACGTTAATATATCAACCGATTTGTTACTCATCTAATAACATATTACCTTGCACATAAGTCCAAAATCATCGCTCCAGTAAGAACAGATAAAGAAATGGAAAATATCGCGAATATAGAAAGATATAGATATCTTGACTGGATGCTATACGTATACAAGATTGTGGGGCTAACGAGTATAACTCACACAGCTTGGATGTTAGTCGAGGCAATCACCGCGGGAACTATAGAAACTATGTGCAGCATGTATAAATATCGGTATTTTTTCGAGTATTCCATGGGTTTGGGGTATGGCTAAAAATAGAGAATCCAATCGATGGGTAAGAATCACATACATATTCTCAAGTGATAATTGCGGACCACACGTGTCCGATCTCTCGATGTTTGTTAGCGTGAGCCAGTACGCAGATGCGTAGAGTCATATAATATCTTTGGAATATGGTAAAGAAAATGGATAACAGATACATAAAACTAGTGAATGTGGAAAGTTGAGGTAGATAACGTCAAACAATGACATAGACACATGTATCTCAATACACCCACGATAGACCCCCTTGGGTACGTAGCTTGAAATACTGGATAAGGGAGGCCTGTACTAGAGGATGTGGTGTATTGCAGACTATCCTTGGCCACTGATTTTGGCGTGAACATACAAGGGGTCCAGTATACGAAGATTATGATGCACAGAATTTTGGAAATGTTATGGTCAGTGCGCTCGAACCTATTCATATATTAGAATCACATAAGAGAAAAGAAATAGTAATAATGTAGTACAAGTACATGGTTCCTTTGACAGCGGGGGATGCAAAAACAATGATAGTAAACAAAACACACGTTTGTCTGACACTTTTCAACACAAAGGATGTAGGTAATAGATATGTACATATGCGGGGGAGGGGATGAGTATATGCATGAGTTCAAAAAATTAGCAACAGGCCCAAGAAAAATAAACAATGAAATCGAAGAGTATAAAAAAAGCAATAAAACAAATGCATGCGACCCGGATACAGCGACAAAATATGATTAGGTTCTGGAAGGAAGTATTGTAGGCACGGCAATGATGTCATTTTCAGTCAGTAAGTTCGAAATAAGATTTGAATATAGACTCGTATCGCAGGTTTGTTCGCGCGATAACAGCGTGGACGTGCATGAAAAGATGAGGGAACCGGCGCGTGAAGTATGAGAGGAAACCATCTGGAAGAGGGCCAAGCTGACGCTTTACATTGTCAGGCAAGTCCTGATAATGGTTTTTCTAATTTGCTAGTATAAGCCTCTTATTCCCATGTATGGAAGTAGCCGAGTAGCATACCTTGTTTCTCAGAGCCCGCATCAAGTCTTGTACTGACTTTCCATCATACTTCCGATATTTTCCTAAGCTATCGAGAAAAGTTTTATCCAGCCTCCCTTGCCAATCATTTCCAACAACATTATGAGAATCACGTTCTAACTCTACGAGGTTCGCATCCCGTGGGTCACGGCACATGATCTCAAATCTGTCTGATGCATCCTGCAGAAAACCTAATCGCCGTGCTGGATTCCAGAAGAATGGATGGATTAAACATGTAGTTGTATCAGGTCTAGTGGGCATCAGTATTAGTGCCAAAACTTGGTAGCTAAAGTTTGAACGAACCTCTTGGGAGCCTCACAGTCAAGCATCGAAGTGATAAGATCGATAGCTTCGAGCCCCTCCTCTCCAAATGATTCTAGAGCCCTAAGCGATTTCTCGTCTTTTAAGATGTTGATCTCCCTCTCATACCTGTCCCCATAGGGATGCCCTCCACTAGTCAAAATATAATAGAACAGGCAGCCCAGTGCGAATATATCCACGGATTTTGTGAGTCTTGTTGGCCGCGACGTGGCTGATACGGCTCCTGAACTTCCCACTGTCCCAACGCTGCCCCGTGAGGATTGAGTAGAGTCATCTACTGGCGCTTCATCGAGCTTTACGTCCCCGCGCAGAATTTCGGGGGCCCTCCACCCTGCAGTCCCTGCAGCCATAGCACCATATGCGGTTGGCAAGAAACTGGTTTGGTCCACTTCAAGGCGTTTACACAACCCGAAGTCCGAAATAAGCATCCGGTGCCCTGCCATTGTCCCAGCTCCCTTTTTAGCCGATGATATTAGTATGTTTTGTGGTTTTATATCACGATGGATAATTTTGAGGGCATGCAAGTGCCGTAAACCTGACGCAATCTGCGCAAGGGCGCGTTTTGGTTCGAATGCAGCGGCTAGCTCGCGATGCTGATCGGGATGCTCAACCACATCTGCAAGCGAAGCCGGACAAAGCTCAAGGGCTATGTAGAGGAAGTTTCCATGTGCTTCTTGATAGTAGTAGCGGATAACATTCGGGTGGTCGTCAGATTCTTGCAAAATCATCACCTCACGAGATGCTAAGGTAACAAAATCTTGAAGCAGCCTTTTGACAGCAACAGCCCGACCTTGTAAGGATCCACGGAAAACGACGGTTCCGTGTGAGCCATAACCTACAAGAAAAAAACTCAACACAGAGCTTCAAAAGATGAACTTAAGAGAAGTGCTCACCCAGGATTTCGTCTGATACATCAAGTTGCGGGAGAGGATTAGGTGAGGAAGTAGTATTCGAGGAAACGTTAGTGCTAAGCTTAGGTGATGCGGGCATTACTTGAATAGCTTCATTCTTCTCTATTTCTTTGCCCTCCCCCTTTAAGCCAACAACAAGCTCTTCACCATTTAGTGAGACCCCAACGGCATTTACTGCTGCTGACGCCCCCTTATTTTTCTTACCACGCTTCCGCCTTCGCACCGGCTTCTTTCTGCCAGGTAGGGCGGGAGTATCTTTCTCCCCTTCCCCTTCTCCACCGTCATCATCACGATCACTATCGTCGGCTCCTTCTTCATCTGCTGATATACCATCACGTTTTGTCACGATACCCGAATTTTGTACCTTCTTTACATCAAGCGACTCCTTTGTTTTACTTGGTGAAAGCAGTAGTTTTGTCTGTTCAGGTTCGACAAACACAAAGTCATCTAAAGAACTAGTTGGCAGTGTTGATTCTTTGTTGACAAGTAACTCTGTATTAGACTCGTGATTAACCTCTTGTCTCGGTAAATCAACCTTCTCCAATGACATCAGCATAGTGGATTCTACTGTAGAAGACTCAGAGTTTCCCTTCACCTCGCGACCTTGAATGCTGGACTTGTTTATTGTGTAAGAGTTTATTCCATCATTTTGTACCTGGGGTAAGTTGGATCTGGATTTCTTTCTCGCCAAATACCATAACCCCAACACGATGAGGACTAAGGACATTGCACCGCCCCCTACCGTTTGTCCAGATGGTCCATGTCCAGCTAGTTGTTCGACAAGGGCTGGATTCGTCCTATGACTGTAATTTCCTTCCCCAGGAACAGCCCCGGATGCGTACTGTAAGGCTTCAGATGTTTTTGTTTTTTCTTGTGCCTCGTTTTCAGTATCAGGATTTGACTCCTTATCAGGAAGCAGTCTGCTCAGTCTACTTTGACCAGATGCAACGACGGGGCGCTTTCCAACCAAACAACCAAGGTCCCACCGGCTTTCACTCATCCCTTTATTATCCCCCTAACGCCATTTGCGAAACCATTTTCACATCTAGCCCGAGCAGCGAGCAGTGCAGAAACTCCATCAATACTATCAGTTTCAAGGATATCTTCATAATCTACCATATCCGTATTGCCAACGTCCTCAGAGTTGGAAGGAACGTAACCTTCAATTGCAGGCACCTTTTTCTTCCCACTCCGTAATTGGAAGTTATAATTCAATCTTGAGAAAGTTGCCGCTAATGGAAAACGATCCGCACTTAAAGCGAAAAGAGCTTGAGTCTCCGGTACAAGACCTATATATGTTGCTGCCTCGCTTAGACTTGTGTCCAAATCTTGGCTAGAGCTAGAGCCAGACTTCCTTGTAGGGAAATTTGGTATTACATCATGTATCCGAGGTTGAGGTTGTAGAAGAGCAATAGGGTGTCGTCGGCTAGGCGATTGAAGGATATCGAATACCGTCACACTGTTAAGCGACAGAATAATTTATCAAAAGATAGTTTAAGTATAGTATTCTCTAAGCTGATAAAGAAAATAAGAAGTCTACTTACACTGTGCTGCCAAATCCATTCCCCATAGCGGTTGCGAACTTGATTGTGTTCGTTCTTCAGAGTTATTATCGTCCCAATCATTTGTCGGTATCGTAGTCTTAAATGCCATTACTTCCCCGTTAGACATTGGCTGGATATAGATATCATCTGGGGCACGCCTGTAGGTGGCCTGGATTGCATGATCTTGATTATTTGGGCCGTATGTAGAAAAGATGAGCGTTTGCACAGGAGGCCTTGGATCGAATGGACGACGAGGTCGAGTATGTATCGATACATGATAATCTACAGTGGAATAGTGGCAGTGCGGGTATGTCGTATGATTTTATCAGTATTCTGTGCCCCAATTATTCATTGCAAGCACATGGAAAACGCAGCATACCTGTTCTTCCAATCAGTATTTCAGTCGAAACAGGTTTCACTTTCGAAGATTCCTTTCCCTCCAGTTCGTCCAGAAAGTCAGTATCCACTCCACCCCTTTTGCCACTTTGTTCTGCGAATTCCATTTCTGCAAAGGGATCCCAGGGGCATTCTGAGTTCACTGTGCTTTTCACCCTCCCTGTTTCCAATTCTAATACCACCAAACTAGTTTCCTTCCGCCCCACAAACACTCGGTGTTCATCATCACCAGGAAGTGTAAATGGTGACATGTCCACTAATTGAGCCATTGTAAATGGTAAACGTTGCAATGGAGCGTCTGGTTCAGAAAGGACGAAAATGGCACCTGTCTGGGGTTCAATGATATATATTTCTTTTTGTTGATTTACACTGGAGTTTAAGCTGAAGTCGTCATCATCTGATGAGACTGGAGGAGTATGATGCTGGGTGCGAACAAGTGGGTCCAGAACTCCTGTTCCCGTTTGATTTGAGTTTTTGATCAGATCAACTGCTTCCGTAGAGCTTGCCATGGACCATATAACCTGGCCAGAAGTTCTGTTTAAGGCATGAAACTTGCCATCCACGGATGCCACCAAGCAGATGTCCAGCAATTCTAATTCGTCCTCAGGTCCCCCATGTAGTGCTTGTACAGGTGGTAGAAACTTGTAATGTCCATAATGATATCGACTTATTTCCTCTTCATCTTTATCGTCATCCACAGATTCTTGCACTTGCTGTCGCTGTCGAACGATATGCGCATGTTGGTGTTGATAGGGTAGATGTTGCTCCACGGCATCGAGAGAGCGTGCAAGCCTTCTAGAACTTCGATAGTACTCTTGTTCATAATTCGCACCAAAGTCCCCCTTGTTCGAGTTGGCATTTTCCGCGTCAACGATACATGTATACAAAGCCAACAGGACAAAAATTAGCGACAGTAACAGCGCCGAAAGCGCATTTGTTAATCCACCCAACCTCGGCCCTTCCTGCATTGTGTTCGCAGCTTTTTCAAGGGGTCTGAGACGTTATAGTAACGTATTCGAGAGGACAAAGGTCAGGAATTTTGATGAGTTACTGATGCTGCTGCTGCGGTGTCACAGTCATTGGCAATGGAATTCAAACTATTAACCCAGTTGTCACCCGCTTGAGTCAACAATTCACCCGCTTGTCTCCAATGAAGTGTATTATCTTCCCCTGGAAATAAGGATTGCTTGAGAGATTGAGCAGGAGAAAAGTATTAAAGTTCCGCAGTTGGGATGCAGATGGGCGTTGAGGATGAGAATATTGCTTCAGAGAATACCAAAGAACTCCTGATTCTGGTAACGTAAATTACCGATGGGAATCTATACTGAAGGGGTTTCACTCCAGGTTTAGTACATGGATTCACTTACTAGGATAGGGAATGCTGATCAAATCTAGCCCATCAACGGCAATGCATTGCACTACGTAAGTATTACTTAATGTGGCTCTAAATATCTAGTAAATTATATACCTATCAACTTAACGTATCCCTTAACTTTTCTGTTGAATCAATATACATCAACTAATACGAGTGCGGTAGTTATTTTGTAATATGGAAAACTACTAGCAATATAAACCTCTTTTCCTCTATTTCTTAGTTTTGTACTTAAATAATGTAAGAATCCTTAGAGTCCTACACATACTAGTTTTCACAATATTTTACTAATAGACATCGTATCCTTGATGGTACCTGCTTTGCTGGAACTGGCCTCTGCAGAGGTTTTATCCTGACGCTTTTTGTAGCTCTTAGCCACGTTTTTTGCGTTCCGTTTTCTCTCAGCCAATACGAGATCCCAAAGTTTATCTACGTCTGCGTTTGGTTCTTCCGACTTTTTAACCCACAACTTGTACTTTTGTTTCTCAGATCCATCTTTGAGTTTATCCACCTTTTTTTGACAGTCGTTTCGAAAGGCATCTATAGTCGGAGGTTTTCTCCATTTGGGGTCTCTCGTAGCTTTTGGTATGCCCGCACTTGTTTTATCGAGACCTTGGCCGCTCATTTTGATGCTCGTATAAAATATCAAGATTGTCTGTTCTCATCTATCCTTGATAAAGTCCGCCTTTTATCTTTATTAGAGGTGATAACAAACTAGATTGCTTTGCAATATTATCATTTTACGTCGTCACGCACCCTTGATTGTATTTTTTTTACGTTGCACAAACTATTACTTTATTTGGTCCAGGCTTTAGCCTACGTCATTTGGTACTTAACGGACAATCGGAGCTGGTTAACTACAAGTGGGTGGGTAACTTGTACTCCCGCCATGGGCTATAGCAGAGCTGATTTACCGTCCTGCACTTGCAGAAGCGAGATGCATCGAATCCGACAGCTTCGTACCCTCGAAGTAGGTCCCATGAGTGTACTTCTATCAACTTTCGTTGTTGGAAATAGTGACCGAGGCAACATATGGCATATGTACATGTACATCACTTCTGGGTGCATATATTATAATTATACATTATATATACTCAAGTCCTATGGCTTTTTTGTTTCTTGTTTTTTGCGGAATGGTCCCCCTTTTATCTCACAATTTGCTCAATAAGATCACTTTTGACGTAATTTTGAAAATTCAGATCACGTACGATTCCTCTGCGACATCGATGTGGGGCAGTCTATTGTTTTAAAGAGAAAACACTTAAACAGTCCTGACCTACTTACAAAAGTATCTATCTAATGACTAAACATGGTGCATGCCTGGAAACGGAAATTAAATGCCCTCCCCATACTGATTTTCACATTATCCTAGACATAGCCATATCCTTCTTGATCTTACTACTTTTGTCATCATCAGGTGCCGTAGTCGGTGCTCTCCTTGGTGGAGGTGCTCCCCTTGGTTCAGGTGTTATCCTCTGCGCAGATGCTGATGTCGATGCAGATGCTATCCTCGGTGGTGTACTCGGTGCCTTCCTTGGATCAGGTGTTATCCTTGATGCAGGTGCCATAATCTGTGTAGGTGCTATCCTCTGTGCAGGTGCTAATGTCGATGCAGATGCATATGCATATGCTGACGTCGGTGCATGTGCTAATGTCGGTACAGGTGCTGTCCCCGGTGTTATAGCCCTGTATGTACCCGATGATAGACTTTGGGCTAGTGCGGGGTCAACTTCGGCATAGTAGGCCTCCCTTTCCCTCCGAAGTCTTTCCCTCTCTGCGAAACCCGATGTATCGTTCACATCATTATTAGGTAGTATTCGAGCGAATTTCTTTCCGTCATTGATTACATCCGGTAGTGGTTGTGGGGCCTTGCTAGAACTGGCTTCTACGTCCTCGCGTGGTGCATTTTTTTGTTTTTGGTAATTCCTATTCTTCCGTTCTCTCTCACGCAATACGATTCCCCATACACCATCTAATGTTGCTTCTGGTTCTTTTGCCTTTCTAATCAACTTTTCATAGTATTGTATTTCAGATTTTTGACTCATTTTCGGAACTTTCTTTTCACAATCTCTTATAAAGTCTTCTAGAGTCGCGGGTTTCTTCCATATGGGCCCTCTACTACCTTTACCACCTTTACCGCTCATGTTGATGCCAGTATAGAAGTTTTCTGATTAATTGTACTCATTCTTCCTGAATTATGTCCGCTTTTATACTTTTTAGGGGCCAATATGAACTAGAGTGCTTTGCAATATTTTATTACTTCATGTATAATACTTCACTCACCCTAGATTGTTTTTTATGTTGCACAGATAGTCTATAGATACAATATTATTATATGCATATATTTGCGGTTTAGACTATAGTCTTTACCATTTTTCAGGTAGCAAATAATCGGAGCTTGTTGCAAACGAATTAAACTGAAAGGGACTCAGTGACAGTACGAGATTGATGATGAGAGTATCCCATGATCGACCTCCGATTAGTCATCTCTTCTGAATCTAACCGCTTGGCATGGTTTTCGGGGTTTACACTGGGCCGTTGTACTAGATTACTAAGGCGCAGTTCCACTACGCGGAACTTAACAAATACACACACACACACTCTCTCTCGGGTTTACACGTTTGTAAATTTGTATTATTCTAATGCAATATCGTTGAGAAATCAAGTTTAAAGGCATGCAAAATACAAAACAATGGGAACGCATTGCAAGGTGCACTCTCGTAACCTCCGCTCCTCACCTCAGATCTACTTCAACGATACGACATTATTCGAGAGCTAGGGCTAATGCCGTAGTGAACATCGTTGAAGTCGGACCACGAGATGGATTACAGAACGAAAAGGATGTGGTCTCACCATGGGTCAAAGCAGAGCTGATCAACCGTCTTGCATATGCAGGGATGAATACCATAGAAGCTGGCAGCTTCGTTTCCCCAAAATGGGTCCCGCAAGTATGTTTCCGATGGCTCTCGTGTTATCATATTCTAGCATGTAACTTTAGCCTTGCGTGACTACTATTCTGACGATTATAAGATGGCAGGTACGCGTGAAGTCTTGGAAATGATGACCAAGGTCCCAGGAGTGCACTATCCTGTGCTTGTACCGAACTTGCGTGGTCTCGAAGACCTACTCGCGTTCGTTAACCGCCCTTCAAGTAGAAAAGAAACTGATGAAATAGCTATTTTTGCTGCTGCGACGGATGCATTCTCCAAAGCGAACACAAACTGCACGATTGCTGAATCATTGAAGAGGCTGGCTGACGTCTCTGTGCGTGCTCGCGAAGCAGGGCTTCGAGTACGAGGATACGTGAGTGTGGTAATCACATGTCCGTATACTGGACGCGTTGATTATAAGTCTGTTCGGAACGTTACACAAGCTCTCTTCGATATGGGCTGCTATGAAGTCAGTCTGGGAGATACCACGGGGACTGGCTCACCAGGGACGATTCTGGACATGTTAAACGTTGTCATTGGATCGGATCACTCGATACCGGTGGAGCGTTTAGCGGTAATGCATATTTTATAGTCTCACCATCCTGAAGCTGATGCTTAATTCTTCTTTTTATCATCAATTAGGGCCACGTACGTATTCTGTTTTTACTATGTCTAACACTCGCCTCTTAAGTTATCTATCCAACCTTGAAGTTTCATGATACTTTTGGTACTGCAGTAGCAAACATATTTGCTGCACTCGAGACTGGGATACGTACCTTTGACTCATCCATAGGAGGGCTTGGTGGGTGTCCCTATTCTCCCGGGGCTACGGGAAACGTGGCAACGGAAGACGTAGTTCATGCTCTACTTGACTCCGGATATGCTATCGCCGGTAACTCATCGTCATCACAACAGGGAGGAAGTTCACCCGATCTTGAAGCTCTAGTTGATATTGGTGATTGGATATCTAAAAAACTCGGACGAGAGAACGTAAGTCGTGCTGGACGAGCACTTCTAGCTTCAAGGAAAAGGAAGGAGAAAAGCATGAATAGCTCGTCTTAAGTCACGGTTGAGTAATATGAACTAATAATATCAAGGAATTGGAGTCATTTGTATATATAGGTTATTTAGTAAGTACATGTACATTATGATCAGAAATTTTGGTATGCATTGATTCTTGTCAGTAAAAGTGTGAACTGACATAAATACACCAACAATTCAAATCCATACTAATGATACTTGATACTAAGCAGGAATGTAAAGGGTATAATCCTTGGCAATTTAAGTCTGTATATCTGCCAACAGTTCAGTATCTCATTGTCAGGGAAGAAAAACAAAGTAAGTAACACGCTTTGAGCGCAAGTTTATCTGAAACGTCCAGCACGTTTAATAAGCCTAAGCCTAACTATGATATGAATACTAGCTATTATGGCTTCTTGAGTTACACTGTCCGTCTGGAAAAAACAGTATTCACGTTTCTTTCTAATCTTCTGATATTCATGTAACATCGGTTAACTTGTCTAAAACAGTCTCAAGTTCTCTATAGAACATCCTGCACTATATCCAACCTCAATTATGGGTTGGGCTCTTCTCCATACCTTGCTTAACGAGTTACTGGAGTTTCGTCTCTTGAATAGGGCAATCACTGACGCCATCGTCGGACGAACCTGACTCACATACAGAATCTTTAATGCAAAGGAAGATACAGCTGGAATTGTGGCATACTTAGAACTTGGGGTCTCTTCGTTATTACTATTTTCGGAGTTCACAATACATACCCTTTATCCATGTCCCCCCCCCTCCCTTGTTTGCAGGTGCTCAATCAATTACGAATGCCTCCGTGTTGCGTCTTTCAAGCCACCGACAAAGGGACCTATACAAAAACGGTGTAAATTCAAAATCGTGCCAAGATAACTTTGTTTTGCTTTCAAAGAGGAAGCAAATTTTTAATTACGCAAAAACCTAGCCTAATACTATGTCGTTTGTACATTTATCCTATCATATTACAACTTTGCATGGTCTCCGAGAGGGGGGAAGAGGGGAAGAGTACAGAAAGAGATGTGCATATACTTCTGTAGATAGCTGAGCTAAGTAATACGGTAGACCACTGAGATCCATTGCTACAAGCTCTATAAACTCGAAAAGTTAAGCTTACTCTAGACCATACATACTATTAGGGACAAACATTCGACATTCATACATGTGTGTTCTATCAGAGGCAGTCTATGAAACTCGATGGGAAGGGATAATACTCATGAGATCCCAACCACGTATATTGTTACATTTTTATGGCATACTCGTCTCTTACTTCTCTTTTCTGAGATAACAAACCTGAGAGTAGCTTATTTCTCGTTGTTCGAAGTCGGCTAAGAGAGTTATTTCTCCCACCCAGTGACACTAAAAACAACATGACGGTAGATGAAATTGCAGTTGTATCTCCCCATATGATATTGACGGTCTCTTTGATATGAGATATGATGAGAGACTGTGTGAAGTGTCATGGATCAAAATCAATTATGAGGGTTGATATGATAACATTTTGTTCCGGCAGGGCTCTTATTGGCTCTAGATGTGAATCTCATAACTTGCGCGAGACGAACTATCGTTAATATCTCCACTTTTGTATCATCAAGTAATAAAACACCCAAGCCACCGGATAGATGGATGGACCAAACATATTTGTTTATCTATATTATATAAGCTCGCCTTAGACTTTGTATGAAAGGTATTCGACTAGAGCGAGAGGTATATAACGGTCTATATGTGATAGATACAATCAGAAGCTACGGTCCCCGGGAGCTAGAATATGCACATCTCACGGGCTTATAAGTCTTATAATACCCATTAGCCTATAATTCCAATGGGAAATATCTGATTATAATAAATTCACAACTCATGTGAAGTAACAATGCGGATATATCATACAATTCTGCAAGTCACAAGCACGAGTCCATGTCTATTTCAGTAATTATGTAACTAGTATCATACCAGCCAGCTACTAAGAATCCTCTCACACAGTCCCCATCTAATTTATTCGTCTGTAAAGTGCTAACGCCGCAAACTTCTGTGACGAAAAGACGGACGCTTTTGGATAACTGATATCGAAATAGATAGATGTGAACGACTATACTTGTACATATGAGTGTAATAGTAAAGTAAGGTTTTCTATTTTTCTGTAAGAAGCACTAAGCGTTCGTCCGTTTCAATAAGGTTCAAATTGTCCCTTCTTTCCTTCCACAAGACTACTCCGAGGTAAAAGCCTCCGTTTTTTGATAGATATGATAGTGAGTGATTGTGTACGTATACATAATGGAACAACAACAATGAGGTTATGGGGCATATGAGCCTAGGGTTTGATTTTAGCACCCTCGAGAACGTAGTAGACGCCTTGGAAGAAAGATCCTCCCATGGGTATGTAATAGAAAGTATAAAAGCAAGGAGAATCCGAAAGATAAGGTGAGGGAGTAGGTAAGATGGAGGTTAGTAGTAAAGTGCCGATTATCCATTTTCATCCACTCCAATTTTGCAAACAAATTCATAGTTTTGGTTCCATCTTGTTGATAAATGCGGATGCAATAAGTCTCCCATTTGACTTATGCAAAATCTAAAAAGTCATTATGATCGATTATATCAAAGCCACCATGATTAGGGCTTGATTAGCTTAGACACAGAAGTCATTGATCCAAAACGAACCTCGCATCGTGCAGTCATTGCCCGTCCGAGGACGAGCGATGTGCTGACAAAGGTGATAACAGATCCTCTAAAAGATAGTAAGGGAGTATTTCAAAAAAGGGTCAGTAAGCAAGATCCTATTTACTGATTGCTGAATCCAATTAAATAAGATCTCAAGTACCCGATGGTGGCATCCATCTAATGGCTAAGTGGCTAAATCGAAAAATAAGGGTGCGAAAAACGAGTGAAAGAAAAGTCTATTTTAACTCTAAGTCCACAAATCATGGATTCCCCAATCAATCAAAGAGAAAGAGTAGATGAAAGAAGAGTATATTGGAGAAAGTAAATCAAGATAAATCATTCGACTCACATGGGAGCTGGAGCATGAAATAGGATATTCAAAGCCTGAGTAACGCCGACACCGGAGTCTGGGCGTGCTCGCAAAAGGCCGAGAGCAACAAGCGAGACACTCCCGAGGTTGTCGACAAAGTACGCGATGCACCCACCATGAAGCATCCCGTTCCCATTCACCATAGCTAATAATCGTTATCACCACATTATTATTAATTTTTCATTGTTTTCATTTTCGTTTTATGTTAAATATTCGTTTTCGCCCCCGACCAGAACGGAAGTCCATCCAAGCACAGGCAGGTTGGATAAAAAAAGAAAATTGAATGGTACTTTCAGTCAATTTGATTTTTTCCTCTTTATAATAAAAAGAGGAAGCTTGAAAAAGAAAATCCACTAAACTTTTATCAACGACGATTTCAGCCTCGAACCGCACCGACTGAGCTTCACGTTTTCCAGGTAAGCCACCAACAGAACTGGAACTAGCAGGTCCGATAGCAGCTTGAGGATGAGGAGGTACCGACCACCCTGGCCCTTGGACATCCATTCTAACGAACCGAACTTGTCTCCCTGCCGCATATCCGAACGCTTTATCGGAATACGTCCCATCAGCCTCACACAACCCATCAACACCGTACGAAGCGTATGTATTCATACATAACTGCTTAACCTCCAACGGCACATTCCCCTCAATCCTATCCGCCTGATGATATACAAGCGTCCGTGAGGCTGCAGGGAGATTGCGCGGCTCTACCCATGCCCCTCTTTTCCTTTGCTGCTGCTGGTTTATTTCAGCGCTTATTCGTTGTGAATGAGACTCCACACCCGGCTTTTTGCCGCTGCTACTGCTACTATCACTCATGCTGCTTTCTTGCTCGTCACTGCTACTTTCAATGCTGCTATCGAAGGAGGAAATAGCTGAGGTGGAGGAAATGGAGGTAGAGGAGGAGGAGCCGAGAGCGAGCCTCTGCAAACGTGTAGCTATCTTTTCGGAATCCATCCCTATAATCACCCCTCTCTCTGTTTTGTTCTTCGTTTACTACTTACCCTTTTCGAGAAAGGAAATTGTGTGAAATGAAGATGAAGCCAGGTGGCCGCCAGTGAAGAGCAAGGGATAAACAGGAAATGAAAGGAGAAATGGAAGTGAGGATCCGAATGGACAAGAACAGGATAGGATAAGGACAGCCTAAGCTTTAAGGGATTCAGTATAAAGCACTCTTACCCGTCAGTCAGGGATCCTAGAAATAACCTTACTTCTCTGACCAGGACCCAAAGAAAGCTAGCTCGGCCCCTGCCACATGTTTCTTTGAAAAAAATCCGGAAAGAGATAAAATAAACCCAGAAGTAAGGGCATTAAATTTAATTTCCCTGGCGAAACTCCTACCCCTCTCTACTTCTTTTCTTCTATATCAAGAGATAGGATCCAATTGATTTGAAAATAAACAAACTTCTAAGCTTATTCGTGTTTCCTTGAGAATTCCAAGCTTTTGATGTCCGTCCACCCACCCCCTCCCCCTCCATTACTTCTTCGGGGTTACATACTACTTCTCAGGCTTTCGGGATATCAGACGAACCTACATTTTGGGTCTAATTGATAGGGGGGGGGGAATTCTTAGATTTCAGTTTCTCATTTTATTAGTTATAACTTTCTTATAAATCCCTCTATTTGATCATCCGGTTTTACACATGTGAGAAGAGAGGGAATAAATAGGGGAATGAAATGTGTAGGGGGCCGAAGGCAGAGAAGTCCAGTTTTTCGTTATGCATCATCATCCATCATATGCACATCACTTCCGGGTACGGACAACGGCGGATCCAATTAATTGGCTATTAATATTTTTATACGGGAGCCAGACGGTGTTCTTCGCTATCCTTTAGGAAATATAAAAAAGTTGATAAACGGAAATGAGAGGAAGGGGGAGAGCTCTTCAGAAGCCAACTCCAAATTCAATCCAATCAACCGTCAATCGACCCTCCATTCTCTTTCTCTCTACGACTCCTCCTCTCCCCTGGAATCCTATTAAATTGTCCAACTTCACACGGCGAAGGACAAAAATACTGTGACTTGGAACTATACTAACCACTAACGAAATCGATAACCAAGTCTGATGGAACACGCAACTTATCTTGTACGACATGATGATGATGCGCGGGATGTTAAGCGTCGGTGACCGAGGAGATACAAAAATACAGATCCGGATTGTAGATTACAGTTACACAAAGGGAAACTTAAGTCGGTGGAGACCAGGGTCATGAGGACCCTGAAAATACTGATAGATGCCTGGTGCTCATCCGGACACCAAAGGCCGAAATTTTGCCTAGCCTGGTCCAAATCGCGTGGCATCCGGACATATGGCCAAAAATTTGGCCTAGGCCTGGTCCCTCATCCGGACATCTTGGAGCCAGGACTGGTAATAGCTTTGTAATACTAAAAAATTGCTATATATAGTATGTTTATATCGTCTTTAAAGATTATATTACATAATAAGCTTACTTAATTTAGTACGTAATCTACGTCCGTGACGTCTGTGACAGTTACGTAGCTTTGTGACAGATCTGTAACCTTTTTGTGACAAAAACGTGACTTTTCGTGATGAAATGTGTGATTTTTCTGTCACATGTACCTGTCACGCTTAGACCCTGGTCAGGTCCGGACACCTTGGCTCCAAAGTCCGGACATATTAGGCCAATTTTGGACTTTTTTGACCAGGCATCTATCAGTATTTTCAGGGTCCTGGTCATGTTATAGGACGGGAGTTTATCATAATTAATATCATATGATATCATCACTATCGAAAGAAGATACTAATTGCATGCGATTACAAACGTATATACCAAATAAAAATAGAGAGAGAGAAGAACTTGGGGGAGGGAAAAGGATTATCACTACTCTTATATATGAAAAGGAAGAAAGGAAGGAGATACAAGAACTTGAAGAAAGGGAGCGCTTAACACAGATATCACCCAGCCATACCTTGACGAAAGTTCACCACCGGATTTAAGAGACACACAGACACAACTCTCAACCACGATCATACATCATACAACACAAAAACCCCAAATTATCCAAGGAAGACCCGCCGTTAAGCCTAAACATGAAAGACACATCATCTCCCAACCCTTCGACCTTCTTCGTACCTGCCCAGTTATGTAGTTCTAAGTCCTAACGCTTCTCCTTCCACACACTAGAACCCTTTCATTTCCCAAACCTTTAACCAACTTTAACCGATATTCTCATACATACAGCCCTGATTTTTTTTAAAACAGGCTTCACGAGATACCCTATACGTCTAACAGTGATCACTTACATACAATTTTATATACGTGCTACAGAGAAGCCGACTCTTCCTTAGGAGATTTTTGTCGCTACCCTTTGGAATGAATTGAGGTCCTCTTCCTCACCCCTGAAAGCCTAGACCTCCTAGACCTTGGACCTAGAAAACCTAAGAAGGTAGAAAGAAAGAAGAAAAAGATTTCTTGATTCAGTTCTAGCTCATTTCTCTCTCTCTCTCTCTCTCTCTCTCTCTCTCTCTTTTTTTTTTTTTTTTTCTTTTTCCTTTCTTTTTTTTTCTTTCACTCCTCTCACTTTTTTTATCTTATCTACGCGCAACTGAAAACCTCTCTCCGAGTCTATATCTTTCTATTATATTTTATATAATACCTTTAGAACCACGAGGTCTAATGTTAGAATAGATCACATTTTTTCTACTTCAGGAGATGGATAAAACAGAACGAGACAAACGGAACGAAGTAGTCACCCAAACAAATCATCTATCTGCCTATTTATCCAGGCCTCAATCAATCAAGCCAGTAATCCTTCATCCCTCTTTCACTCTTTCTATTTAGAGTCGGAAAGGAAAGAATGAAAGAATACAAAACTAATGATCTTTTGCCGAAAAAGGAGGGAAACGTAACTATTACATATCTCGTTCCGATATACAAGCCCATATATATTACGCAAAGTCCTGTTTAGAAAGAGAAGGCTGAACCAAGAAAAAAGACGGGATGCATAAGAGTGAAAGAAAGGAACAAATTTTGATTATAGATACATGTAAAACGGGTACGAGATAGAAAAGGGAAAATATTTGGAAGAGAAGGGGGAGGAAGGGTATCGAATTATAGATAAGTTGTGGCCCATAAATAAAAGAACCTAGAAAGTAGTATTTATAAATTAACAAAGGTAGAGCTAAAGGTCATACGGTTTATGGGGCAGAAAAGAGAGGGGAAAGGAGGATAGTGTTTATGGGAGGTAGGGGAGGGACGATATCATAATCAATCATCATAATTAAATATGAGTGAGGCATTGATCAAACTGCGCTGAATGAAACACAATGGTGTGATGAGAAAAATTAAGGCGGAGGAGGTGAAAAAGTGACTACCATCTAAGTAAACGACACATAACATGAAAAAGAAAGAACGGTGTAAAGCACCGTCTCAACATATGCGGGGATTAAGGGAAAAGCGATGTATCAAGTCCCTCTCCAAAGTCTAGTATGATCACCTTTTGATCATGTGAAGTGCTATAAGATATTAATCAAAATCAGTTAAGAGTATTATAACCGACTTTAGAGATAACAAGACTCACCTAACAATTCTCCTTACATCAAACTTCACATCGAAAATATGACTATCATGGAACTCAAACTCCCTCACCAGCTTACCAGCCGTCGGGTCCTTAAGATCCCAAACTTTGACTGTTTTGTCGTAGCTCCCAGTCACAAGCCGGCCGGTCCCAGCATCATAAGCCATAGCACGCACAAGATGCTTGTGTCCAGAGAGGGTAGTTAGACATGCACCCGTTGCTGCGTGCCATACCTTAATCTTACAATCATTGGAACCAGAGATAATAAGATCACCCTAGAAAGAAGAGTAGATTTTTTAGCGTTAGCGTAGGCTAGCATTTAAAATCTGTTTCTGAAAAGGTCAATTCACCTTGAACTCAATGCATGCCAATCCACGGTCATGACCCTCAAACGTGCGCAGATGCATACCCGTCTCAATGTCCCAGAGCATCAAGTTCCCATCCCCGCTCGCACTGACAACCTTGCCATTTTGCATGCCAACGGCATTAACAGGTCCTTCATGTCCTGAGAATGTTTGAGCCAACTTCAGGGTTTTTCGGTCCCAAACTCGGATTAAGCTATCCTTGGAACTATCGTTCAAAAAATAAGTACAGTTCCATTTCATTCGCTTAAACAGATAGTTAATGAAAGCGAAGTTAAAAAATACACTTACCAACTGACGATCCATTGTTTGTCGATTCTTAGGTCCAGAACACCACCTGTGTGCCCTCTTAACACGCGCCTTACAAGCTCTGGGCCTCCCATAATTTGGCTGTCTTCACTGTAATACTTCGCTCTACGCCAAAGTGGCTTCAAATCCCAGACTAGAACCGAGAAGTCACTGCTTCCAGAAACCATGAAGCCTCCATCATCGTCATCACCCTCGGCACCCTCTTTCCCAGATTCATTCCCGTAGGATCCTGAGTCCGCTCTGGCCATCGCAACTTTATCAAACTTAAGGCAAAGAACACTTCCCGCATGTGCACGAAGTGTTGCCCTGAGTTTGCCAGTTTGGATATCCCATACCTTGATCGTGCGGTCGCGTGAACCAGTGATTAATCGGCGAGAATCAAATTCAAGACAGTAGACGCTATCCGCGTGCCCTTCTATGCACGTCGTGCGTGGTTCATAAGATGTAGAATTTGCATTTCCACTATACCACCGCCGGTCTAATTCAGCGCGAGTCTTGAAAAGCCGCATCCAGTCTAAAGAAAGCGGTGCCAGCCGTGGGACACGGGTCTGTGTCGGAGCCACTACAGTATTGACGGTACTAGAATTCGGTGGACTTCCCACCCGAGGCGGTATAGTTCCGAATTGGGACCAATGATAGTCCATAGTCTCTCTTGTCAAAGTACTTGAGATCGACAACATCCGTCTTCTCTTGGTTTCGTCCCCATCCTCCTTGAAGTCTGTCTCAGCTTCGGATTGAATTCGTGCTTTACGTTCATTGATTTTCCATCCGCGTGTCTCTACCATCTGGTAAAACAAAGAACGCCACACTAAGGGATCCGATGCCAAAGCACGCCATCGTCGAGAAACACGCATGCATGCTACTACACTAGGAAGATCGAGAGAGCTGATAATGGAAAGAGCTATTTCATACGGGAGGTTGCCGATTATGTCTGTAGCCACGCGTGAGAATATATTATCCATCTCGTTAGAAGATAATAGAAGTAAATCATATTTAATTTCACATACCAACAGAGGCGACCTGTCTATGGGGAATAAAGCAGGCCTCGTCAACAAAAACGAGTTCTTCTCCATCGAGTGGCACATCAAGGGAGTCATCATCATAACCATGGTGGGCATTCATACCGGAGTTCTGGGGCTTAGGACGTGTGCGTCGCGCAGGAGACGAGAGAGCTCCCCAGATCTTGCCAAGTGCGGCCTTACTTAGCTTTGGGGAACGACGCATTGAACCGCCCATACCAGGAAGGCCGATTCCGCTCATACTAGGCACAGTGCTAGAAGGTCCGAGGTTGCCACCCTTTGCAGGCGATATGAATAATGTGCAATTAGGGGTTCCTTCTGGACCCGAGGTTGGCGAAGTGAAAATATCATACATCGTAGGATACCTCGGAATCGGATTCTGGAAACTAGAATCGGGCTCAAAGGGAGGGACAACGTGAACGAAACTCATGGGTGACGGTGGAGGTGGCATCGAGATAACTGAAAAATCATCACCTACAGTGGGTGCTAACGAAATAGGTGATGTAGGACGGGTAACAGTCTCAGTGTCAGCTACTTCCGCGAATGTGCCATCGACCATAACGATATTACCACGAGTTCGGTTTCTTTCGAATATACTTTTCGCTGACTCACGAGTACCACTAGTACTTGCGCAGCGGGGGCTAGAGCCGCTAAGGACGGCGCCTAATAGCTTGGTGATACGAGGGGAACGGGGCGTTGGCATCGCAATGCTAGTAGAGTTGCCCATGCCGGGTGACAAACCCGAAGTTGGACTTTGGGAATGAGACCGGATCTGTTGTGGCTTAAGGGTTTGTTCTTTCTGTCTACCAAGGCTTCTGTATCGAGTATTATGTACATGATCGTTGTTACTTCCGATTGCACCTAGGAAATTATCGGCGCGTAATGGGGTGCTGTCAGAGTTAGGACCTGCGGTAGGAGCAGCAGTGGTTCTTTGTCTCTTAGCACGAGGGGGTGTGAAGGGAAATCCATCACCCGCAGAGTTGCTCGGAGAAGGCTCGGAAGCAGTTCCCAAAGGACGAGAATAGCCATAGGATGAACCATAGTTTGAATCAGACAACCACGGTATTGGAGGAAGCCTAGGACGTGGTGTTGGACTCATCGTGGCAAAATAGTCCATTTCCGTATGACGACCTGCATAGCGTCCAATGGTCTGAGTTCTAGCTGCATGAGCAGGTGGGGCTGATGATATCGAAGAAGCCGAAGATAGAGTGGTCGTAGTCAAAGTGGAAGTACTGGAGGTGAGGGTGGATCGAGAAGTGGATGTTACATCTGAAGATGAGCCTGCAATCGGTCGTGTATCAGGAGTGAGTGGTTCCTGTGCAGTGTATGGGTTGTACACGACGATGTCGACGTCGTTCATGGATGTCGAGTAAGGAATGAGGGATAACGTCAAAGGGCGAATGAAGATGTGGAAAGGGTCGTCAGTCGGAGTAGAACTAGTTCAGAACGGATCAGGTGATTTAAATACAATTTTTAACACAAGAACATTCCACGGTTGATCAGATCTCTAATCCATACTCCAATTTGTGGTTTTATTACAAATGTTAACAACTATTTTGTAGTTCTACTACAAATGTTTACTGCCTTTTTGTAGTTAAATTATAGTTGTTAACAACCATTTTGTAGTGTTATTACAATAGTTTACAACCAATTTGTTACTTTATCACAATAGTCTTAGTCTTAGTATACAAGGCTATACTCACGCGCGGCCACTTGTCAAAACACGACGACAATGTCCAGCGCCGACGACCCTCGCGACCCCAGCCTCGAGGTGCGCTTCAGCCTACCTCCAACATGGCAGACCAATGGCTCCGGTCAGTATCTCATCAAACTTTCTTCTGTTTTCAAACACACGGTATTCACCTTCACCTTCATGTACAAACCCTCCACATACACACATCATCACTTATAATCAAATCCACGCCTCTCCAGATGGCTTCTCTGCCGTGAGCATGCTCATCGCCGGTGCAGTAATGGTAACCAGAAATAGGTCAGCTTACTCTTCTCGATACTCCTGGTCTTTATTTACTGGAAGGAGTAATTGCAAAGCTGACGTTTTTTGTAAATGTAACATTGTATTATTTTCATCTACAGGTTCCTCGCTTGGCCAGCTCTCCTTTTGGGGATCAGTGCCTTCTTCAACCAACATCCTCTACGTACCAAGGATGTCGGTCCATCATGGCAAAGCCTCATGTATGTCTTGCCTCTCCCTTTCTTCCTTGCTTTGACCTTTAGACACTGAACACGAATATTGATAATATCATATGATGTCGTCATCAATTATACTGCTATCAAATATAGCTCCGGCTTGTCAGCGCTTGTCATCTCCTACCTACCCATGGTCCTCATTGCAAGAGGTCCTGCTCAAGTTCCTATCACGATGACTCCCTGAAACTTCCTGATATCTCTCTTCCTTTTCACCGTCTCTGACTATGTTGCGTTGTTTACTGTACCCGTTCTAGTCACCTTTTGGATATATCAGGATCAGGATCAGCAATGTGGACATCCAATTCATCTATTCTATCCTGTTATATGTTGCCTCTGAGGGCATGCATGTGGAATATGTATGTATACATGTATCACTCTTACTGCATGTAACCGTGTACCCCTCTTGTGAAGAGATTGTGTCAGAAAAGAGCGAAAAAACGTTTCACTGGCTGTTCCCGAAGCTCTCCCTCTCATAATAAGAGACAAAACTAGGTATCTTCCATAAAGCAATCAGCACGACTGCAAAGCGTGTTTCTCATTCATCTCATTCATACATCTACCCCATCTGGCCATCTAACCATACATCAACCTAACCATCTACTTATCTTACGCTGTTCCTCGGCTTTGTATCCACTAGCCTGTGTACAAGTCGGTTTCCTGTGTTCCCGATGCTAATGCCAGTATGCAAAAGGAATCATGTTTAAAATCACGACAGAACCATACAAAATCATACGAGGCCATATTATGTGATGATGAAACGAGTACAATTCGTACGCCCCACGTTAGCTACTAATAATTCTCAGCTTAAGCACTCCTAGTCCACCCCCTTTGAAATCGTGCTCCAAGCATGGAGTGGAGAATAGAAGAAGAAGTCATCCTTGGTTTATGCCGTGTGTAGTACTGAAAATGCAACCGTTTATCCCACAAAACAAAGGCAACAGATCTTTTGGATCCTCCCCCCTATCATCCCTCATCCTTCCGAGTATACATATATGTATATCAGCGCCGCAAAACACGTCATTCCCTCAAAGTAACCTTAACGTTTTCTGGTACTTCCGTTAATAGTTTTGTCAAAATTAAAGCATCCGTTCTCTTTCCTTAAACTCTAAAAAGTATGAGTCTAAACCCCGGATTCTCACGTCCTCACAACAAGCTCGGGCCAATAAAGTTCCATGTAAATACTCCGGTCTTCCAGTATCAACGACAATGACGACAACAAGGGATTCGATTAAAAGTCCTACATCTAGAAGTATACAGTAAAAACAAACAATAGATTCCATCCAATGAATTATTATAAAAGTTACAAACAATTTCGGTTTTGACAGTAAAAAAATGTATAAGCAGATGAACTTCCGCCTGTCTGCGCCCCTCAGTCCTCAGTTTCCCTAGATTGCTATCAGATCGTTACAAATGCTCTGCCTTTATATCTACTGTTCCTTATCCTTCAAGCATCCAAAACAACAAACTGTTGTCATAAGCTATAGTAAATCATAGCTTTGCCCGTAACTTGCCTTCCGAGGCAAGTCGATTTCCTTTACCTTTATCACCGAATGTGTCTTTTAAGAAAGTATGTACCTCAAAAGCTAATCATAATAACGAACAGAATAAAAATTAACATTGCTGCTTACATATCAAACTGAGACAGAGGGAAGGGAAATATGCTTACCCAGCTCACGAGGTGCTTCCTGAACGATCTATTTTAGAACAAACACAAAAAACCCGATCACTTAGTATAACTGCATGGCCATTTAGTGAAAGATGGGAAGGGGTGCTCACCAAATGGGCTGATCCCTTAATCACCTTATTCGATGAATTAGTAGGTCTACGCCATACGACTTCTCTAACCGCTTCTTCATCTCCAGCTCTGAAGGATAAACAAGATTATTTTCGTTGTATGAGTACATGGTCTTGGTGAAGATAATAACTTATAAAAACTAAAAATACCCACAAAGGGTTTCCAACACCCGCCATGACCCAATGTAATCGTACACGTGGGTCAAGCTCAGCTAGTTGGACGTACACCTCTCTTGAGACGATTCCAGAACGACCATCTGCGAACACTATAGCTTCCTGATAAAAAAGATAAAAGGGAGTATTAGTCTATGTATTACATCACTCTCACTTTAGTGAAAGAGAAGGGGAAAAAATAGATTTTAGTAGTCAGGGAAAACAATGTACGCTTACTTGTATTCCAGGCATCTTAAGTTCCACACCCTTCCCATCGGCGGAGGATATCATCCCATACCGCACATAAAGCTCTAATACCTCAGGGTCCCATCTGCCGAAAAACGCCTTCGAATTGCGAAGTGATGCTAACGCTTCTTCTCTTAACATACAAAAAACAGGACGAATCCAGAAAGGGTCGACAAGAAAAAATAAAAGAAGAAAAGAAGTCAGCTCAGTGATATCCAAATTCGGATTCTAGACAAAGCAGCTAGTAAGAAGAGGAAAGAAATTTTACCTGTCTTTCCATTGCGATTTTCTCCCGAGAGCACCTACGACGTAGTCTAATATGGCTTTTACACGATCCGTCCGAGGTGGTATGATCACAGGATCCACCGGCACTAACGAATGAAAGAGTGCGGGATAATTAAGAGCCGCTAAAACGCTAATATACTTCACTTCAGTCCAAGAGAGAAAGATAGATTAAGAGAAAAGCGTACGCTGTACATCCACCAAACGAGTGTCCTACAGATACGATTGTCCGTTCATCTCCAAACCCATATTTCATGCGAGTATCCGCTTCTCTTTGAGGTATTTGCGATAGATGTATCGGCAGGGTATCCGGGTTAGGTGACGTTTGAGAAGGAAGATACCGTGTAAGGAAGTTGATAATGTCACGAGCATTGTCGACCCAGTCATCTGTTAGATTCGAGATTCCGTTTCATAGCGTAGATAAAAGATGTTGGGGATTGGGTATATGGAATAAGAAATTTGGTGTCATGTTATTGATGATTTTGTTTGATGCGGTCAGCAAGTTCCATTTTGAGTTGGATGGTGTATCGTGATCAAACCCCAGTCAAAAAAAGTAAGAACCGGTAATTTGTATCCCGGGGCCCGGAGGGATGATATTATGATACACAGTAACCGCGAAGGTAGATCCAACACATGAAAAGATAGAATAGTTAATGGGTGATTGATGTTAGTTGACATGTATGGAGATGAAATAGAATCTGAGAACGACATACAGACAAGTCCGAGATTATCTGCGTTTACAATTGCTGAATCTCCATGTTGAACAGCTTCAAGAGACCAAGCCTCAGATACGTAGTATTCTTCTGATGCTGCGGAAGTGAGATATCGGAGGAAAGGTTCCCAAGTCTTTGGTCGGCAGAAAGTAGTTTCATCTGAGTGAGCATCGATAGTGGCACATTTGAGAGAATAAAGTACCTCTTTATGTAGCCCATTCGCATGTGTCAGTAAGAGTGTCAATGGTTTTGCCTTCTTATTAGGAGGAGGACCAGTCCGGTAGTACCTATTCACGCAGTTCCACAGAAGCCGTTCATCTTCATACCTCCTGGAAGTCGCAGTCGCACTTGCTTTCTTTTCTGAGTCCTCTTCACTCTGAGTACCAGCACCAGCTAGACCCATACCCAAATAATGCCTTCCTTCAGTATCGATACCATTCCCATCACTGACTCGTACCCGCGTCTCAATCACCTCCTTCGTCAGTTCCACCACAGCTTTCTTTCTCTCAGCTTTATCCTTCAGGGTCAAGTATGAAGACGATGATTCCGGTAAGGGTACATATGGAAGCGTGCGCGGATAAGCCGCGGGGATCAGATGCGTGCTCAACGCAAATCCTGGTAAATCCAGCAACGGCTTTGCATTGCTAGTACTAGAACTGGTAGCCGCCCCTTGTACCCGTTGAGCCGATTCTTTTGGGAGACTTGGTAATGGGTTAGGAAATTTTGATTGAGGGGGGTTGAGAAGGGGGAGGAGCCGACGAATTTGGTTAGGTGGCGGCGGCGGCGGTGGGGAGGTGTAGAATGCTAGAGGCGGAGGTTGTATATAGGTTGACGCTGACGTTGACGTTGAGAGTGTCATTTTTAGAAGCTGTTGACCTTTGATGTGGTTTTCCTTTCGTGGGGGTGTCCTGATGATCGAAGCAATAGCAACAACCTTTCTGGCCATGAAACGCATGGGATGATTCAGTTTTATATACATGCGAGTGAGCTTTGTGAGCTGTTCCAGGTAGACGCTTCTCCCCTGATTGTCCCTTCAGAGACACCATCTTATCTCATACTATCAAAAATAATTTTAATGTCTTTTTAAAGTTAGTCAGATCTTTGCTAGTCTTATCGTTTACATCTCTCTCTTTTGGTGCATATACGTACTCAACGCTGAACCATCATTCTCTTCCTCAAAAAACATCAGAATCATGGATTTTTTTACCCTTATAGTCACTGCAGGTTACCACCAGCAACGCAATTTCTCACCTTAATGTATGATATCAAACGAAATTATGATGAAAAGCAACTTCTCTCAATAACCAAGTATATTCATGCGCTTTTATATGATGCTGCATCTCTGACTCATAAGGTTCACTCCTTACTGAATATAGTAACTAACCCGAGATTAGAAGAACGGAGGAAGAGTTCTTTTCGTTATCATCATCTTTTTCCACGCAGTTGGTAGTTTTGTTGAGCCAAGGTAATCTGAGTTGATGTTCTCGAAGGCCGGACCTGTAAGCAAGGGATGAACTCTTCATCCAGTACTTTTCTTTTCTCATTTGTTGGCTTGAGAGGAAACATCGATTAGTCTGATATAATTCCTGGAATTTGGAGAAAGCATGTATGTTTAGTTGTATAGACCACGCCGAGTGAGCTCATATTGCAACATACTTTTTTATCTATTTTCAAGCACTCAAAGCCTTTCAGATCTAGAGATCTTGAATACTTGTACCTAATTATGAATTAAGGCCCTACTACAACTACTCGTGCTTGGAGGACCAAGTACTAAATCAAGCTTATGTTCCAATAATGGTATGGTATAATTAATGCGTATTATACCACCTTTCTGGGAAAACCGGAGTAATCTCCACTTCTGCTAGAAAGACTGTAAAGAATACTGCAAGGGAAGGAACTAACGGGCTGATGTAAAGACTATGACTTATGGCGATGCAGGGGTGGCAAACTAAGATCCTAGTTGAATTTTGTACATTTTATTTACATTCAAAGAAAGAGAAAAAAACAACTAAATAATTAGTAGCTTGAAATCTTTATTCGCTTAACGAATCACAATCAGTACACCCCTCATCGTACATCGTAAGAAATACAAGGAAAATTCTATAGAGCGTCAAGAAGTTTATAGTGATTAATATATTAAATATGTAGTACTAAATTAAGCAATGCCGGCGGAGGACATCCCGCTTAGCAGCTCCGAACAAGTAGGGTTAATCGCTCGGTCAGGGCGAATCTCCTGGCCAATCAGGGCCCAAAATGACCAAGCCACAAAGCTAAAGACACGAAGGCACCCGAGACTAGCAGAGAATGTGCTTGCTCGCTTTTGTTATTAGATAATGGTCACAGGATATATCCTCAGAATTACACATGATGGCATAGTAAAGCTAGAGATGAAGTGGGTCTAAGTTCTCGGAGAGGGAAAAGAGAGTTTCAGCGTTGTATAATTTTCAAGATAATCTCGTTTGCACAAATGGTGACCAAATATGGTAAGGAAAAATGAACTCTGATTGTCTTGTGGTTTCGGAAGCTGTGTCTTGAAGTTACAAAAGCAAACAAAGACAACATGGTAAATACATGATCAAAGTCAAAATGAGATGATGTAGCTAGTAACAGGGCAAAAGGAAGCGTTGTAGGTTAATTGTACACGATTGCGATGAGAATGACAAGTACTCGTGATTGCATTGGGACGGTTAGAATTAAATACTAAACATAAGGCATAAAGCATGAGAGGGAGAAAGAAGATGAATGGAAGGAGAAATGATGCCAACTCGAATGTCTCGGGAGAAAAAACATCTCAATTACGGACTATAAGGAGGAGAGCAAACTAAAGTAAGCCAATTCTCGTTTTGTATTCCTAAGAATGATGTTAGAAAATTTGAATATTCCATTCGAGTTCTATGGACCAAAAGTAATTTAAACTCACCAGCATAGACTTTTCACTAGCCTTGCTCATAATTTCGAATCTCCCATTTTCGTAAACTCTCAGACTAAAGATTGGGACTAAACCTTCATCGAATAAATCAAAAACCAAATGTCTTTTGGGTGCTAAAACTTCTTCACTGAAAGTATCATGATGAATTGGAGGAAACCGCCAAATTAGTACCTTCGTAATTATTTGAAAAACGAGAGAAGTAAAATAAGAACAAGGACATATTATATACTTACGTCAAAGATATCGAAACCACATTTCTCTTAAACACTTCCTTGATCCCTGGACTTTCAAGTGATTTACAAATTCTTGCAACGACGCACCGGGAATTTGCAATATCTGAGAAGTGGTTTGACTGATCGAGCGTATCGTTGAGGTAAGATTCTATTGAGTAATTGCCTGGCTGAATTGCCTTGTTTGAGATTATAAGACCCGGCATGTGTATGTAAGACGAGAACAAAAGTAGCTTTTGACGGGGAGGAATGGAAGTAGAAGAAGACTAATAAAAAGAATACGGGGGTGGGTTATATACGTATTGGTGGCGTTGCAGAGAGTTGTTGTGAAACTCCGACTTAACACAGCTTAGCCATTGTCTCGACTCACTATTGAAGTGAAAAAATGCTTGCATAAGGCGGCTTGGTCTGAAACAATTCTTCTCGTAAACAGGATACAACATCGGAACTACGAAAAAGTCCCATTGTGAGTCAGTTTATCCCGCTATTGACGTCGATTATAGAAGAATTACGATTTAAGCAGGCTTTCATTTAGTCTAAAATAAATTTCAATAATTAGCAGATCTATAATGCTACACGATTATAGATAGATGATAGTTACGTAATACATGTCTTATAACATCTGTAGTAGTATTTGCTTATTAGCAAAGTATATAACAATACATCAGCGTAGAGGAGAATCGTAGCTCACAATATATATGTGTGTAGAGGAATATGATTCATGGAGACGAAGAAGATAAACTCAACCACTACGAATCAGGAAGCCACCGAAAGAAAAACGGACAGATCACACTGATACTGGTGAATTGAAACTTTACTTGTTAGGAAGAACGGACAAAGCCGAAGGTACTGGAGTGAGAGACGGACGGCAAGATATAATCACGCTAGACACAGTGCAGATGAGGTTTAGATCGAGGTCCCGGACGGCAAAGACATCAATGAATAACCTCCGAACTTGTTACGCGACACAAAGAGAGAGAAAGGATTACCTCTAACTGAGTATAGAATTAGCTCCCCGAAGCCTTTGGAAGCACAGAATGTACCCGATAGGACATATGGAGAACGTACAACAGGTAATCTCTCAAATGAGGAGTATCAAACTTTGTTCAAGAACAAGTATAGACTGCCACCAGTTCAAAATAGTTGGCACACCGGAGTTTTCCACAATAACCGTGAAGGGGCCCAAAGAGTTAATTGATAGAAGAACATTTCATTGACAAACTAAAAGTAGACGATACTATAGAGAAAGGAACATAAAGGCACGATACTGTTCGAGCAGCGGCTAACATTGCGGCGGTGGAGTTCGCAATTATTACTCATCCTGAGAAAGATCAAGAAATCTTGCACGCCCATGATGGTAATTATCAATGTAAAGACCGACATTACGAGTCCGGGATATGCTACAGGCCGAAGACAGTCTAAAGACGGGGACATTATTACGGTGATTAAGAGACGAGACGATAATATGATGAGCTGGAATGCTACGAAAAAGCGTTGAGTACGATGATGAATAGATGCTCAAGCGAGTTGAAAACATCGAGGGTGAGCTATCGATGCTATCGACAAGGGCAAGCAGTTGGGAAAATGCCATGACGACTACGAACCCAAGGAGTCCGCGAGTTCGTTAGAAAATAGAAAAATATCGATCACATGTGCCTGACAGTGCCCAGGTTTAATCACTTGCCTCGATGCAGTTTGCTTTTTATACGATGCCGCTCCCTTCAGATGTTCTCTAAAAGATTCGGTTGATTATTCCGGACGAGAGCTAATAATAACATTGAGATATTTTTTTTCTTATTTTTCAGTGCTCTCTGTGTGTTTGTGTTTATACCTGTAATATAAACAAGGGGTAAACCAAGGGTCATCGCGCACGTTGGATTTTTGCCTATCTCTATTACTGCTGATACCTGTATCATACCATATGACTAGCCACCCACATGTATTCCGAGGGTATATATATAAACATACTATGCGCAAACATATCCTTCAGCATCCCCTTTGACAATCGTCCTCGACTTTGTCGATAGAGATGGTTGTCGGTCGCATCGCGCTCACCGTTCTTGGGCTCCTTTCCATCGTCAGCGCATGTGGAGATGATCATACACATTCCCATGCTCGCCGCTCTTCCTCTTCTTTAAAATCTATCAGGCCTCCGACTCGTCCGCTTCAATGGGGCTCGCTCAATATCATACACACCACTGATACTCATGGATGGCTTCTCGGACACCAACACGAGTCATCTCCGGAACCCAACTACTCTGGAGACCATGGCATGTTCTATTCGTTTGTTACCCACATGAAACGTATAGCCAAAGAAAAGGATGTTGACCTCTTGCTTATCGACTCGGGGGACATCCATGATGGAACTGGTATCTCAGATGGTTACCCGGAAGGTGGGACAGACGCAAAAGATGCCAACGAGTTCATCAAAAAACTTCCCTACGACGTACTTGCAATCGGCAACCATGAATTGTATGTTTACAACAACACTCTCGATATGTACAACAATTTCGGTCCCCATTGGAATGGGCGTTATCTCTCCTCCAATGCTAATATCACCGTCCCCGATCCATCAGACGCATCAAAGAATACGAGCGTTCCGGTCGGAAACCGGTACACCAAATTCACTACTGAAAAGGGTGTGCGTATCACCGCATTTGGTATCCTCTTCGACTTCACGGGGAACGATGATGGAACTACGGTTCAAAAAGTGGAGGATATGGTTCTTGAGCCGTGGTTCTTGGAGGCAATCTCCGAGGAACCCGATGTCTTCCTTCTGGCCGGGCACATGCCTGTGAGTGGAGACGCTGACAGTTGGGATGTTGTGCATGCAAAAATTCGGGAAGTTCATGGAGATAGCGTCCCAATACTTATTTTAGGTGGTCATGCGCATGTACGAGATTGTGTACAACTCGATGGAAGAAGTATGAGTTTGGCAAGTGGGAGGTATATGGAAACTGTTGGTAAGTGGTTTATCTATCCTTTTCTCCCAACACGTCCTTCTTTTACTAAAGATCTCCTTGTACCTTTCAGGGTGGATGTCTGTGGATATTCCTGAGAACTCTGCGGGATCAACTCAAAACTTGACCTTCTCGCGTCGGTACTTGGACCCGAACCGGCTTACATATGAGTTCCATACTGGCTTACACGGACACGCCTTCGATACTCAGGAAGGTGCCGTAATTAAGTCTGGTTTGGAAGGTATCTGGGATAGGTTCAACTTGAGCTTCACCTTTGGAACTGCTCCAAATGATTTCACTCTAACCCGGTAAGTGTTCTCTTCCTTTACTATCTTTCAAACCTAAATCAAATTTTACTTATCTTATCTTATCGTATCACAATGTTTGACAGAGCTGAATACCAATCAAACGGTTCGCTTCCGACATTATTCATTTCGGACGCAGTACCCACGGCTCTTACAGAGAATAACACTCGCTCTTCTCTTCAACCTCTCCAATACTATCTGGTTAACTCAGGAAGCCTGAGGTTTGATCTTTACGAGGGAACGTTCGATCGTAACGACCAAATTTCGAGCAGTCCGTTCGCAGATGCATTCTTGTATGTAGAAGCAAGACAGGAGTGGGCAGAGTCCGTAGTAACCTTCTTGAATAATGATGGAGAAAGTGATAAACGTAGGGTAAGACGGAGTGAGAGAGCCGAAAGGAGGAGACGGGAGAGAATCGCGAGGGGTGAAGTTGAGGATGTGTATCGGGAGTGGTTGGCTGATATGGCTACGAATGCGCTTATAAGAAGGGAAGGAGAAGTGGAAAGAAGAGATGATGACTTAACGCTGGGTTACGTTACCCAGGATGTAAGTGACCCTTTCACCTCAGTTGCGAACTTTATGTCTAATTGGTCTCACATTATAAATAGAGTTGTCCAGGTGTTGGAGATGACACGGCTCACACCGCACTTCCATACTTCACTATACCAGACTACGTGGCTTCTGCTCTTCCTTCATCCATCAATGCGAGTGTCACCAGTGACTCCTGGGTGGACTTCATCTTCGTAGACTTTATTGAAGACGACGTGATTGAGTTGCTCAATGAACTACAGGGTGAAATCGTCTACTCGAGTAGTAAGACGATCGATGAAAGTAAAGTTATGAATGACGAAACTTTGAGTACTAGCTCTAGTGATGAGGTAGGAGGTGTAGGTACATATGGTGATTACTTGGCAACGGAGGTTTTGGGTGTTTATGCTCAGGTTGCTTGGAATTGAAAATAATTGCTTTGAAATGTTTTCTTGATGCATATAGCTAAAGACTTTATCTATACGAAGTCTTGTTTGTCACAAGACTGGCATCATATGGTCTTCGTGATGAGTTTTATTTAGCTTTGATCACTAATCTGACACTATTATTAGTATCTAAATGTTACACGTTTTACTCAATACTTGACTCTCCCCGTTAATGAATTGCCATGCGAGATTTATTTGCAACGCAATCCCATCTTTATTCTGCAATTTTTGCAAAGTGAGTGAGTGTGATAAAGAGCTATTCTACCTGTATGGACGGATCTTCGAGGCAGTCCTGATAAGTCGTTCTCAAGTTTGAAAAAATCCCCATGAACAAACTTGAAGCTTTTGCAATCACTATGATATGACAATACTCGACCGTATCCACATACTGTCACTGAGTTCTACTGTTGAACAAGACAAGCTATACTGACTCCCGTCTGTTCTTGACATACTTGAAACGTAATTGGGTCCACCTTTGACTGATTGCTGATTACTACTGGTACTTTCTAAGAGCATTATTTAACTCTCAAGCTGGGTTGAGGTTCTAACATCACAATGAAATCAACTCACTTGTAATGAATAGTAAGCACAAATTGCCTTTTCCTTCGGTTTGCTTGCCGGGAAGAGTAGAGAATATCACTAACTACAAAAATGTTCTTATTATTGATACAAATGAGATCAAAATCCGTATAGGGGTGACTGAGTGAAGAGTAGTGAATGATAAACTATATCTCATAAAATGACGGAGGGGTAATTGAAAAAAACACTAATGTTTTCATGTTTGACGCAAGAAATAATCAGGTGTTCCGAGTGTGAAGTCTGACCACATTTGATATATGGGTATAATGAGTAAGAAAGGCTAATCGTTCATTTAGATAGATGGAAATCAAACGAATAATGAAATAGGAGTACAGATTAGATAAGTGGAAAGAAGAAATAGGGTAAAGAAAGAATCTACATCCGATGTGTATCTTAAATATATTGTGGTAAAGGTGAAAGCAGAACGACAACAACGGTATATGGAAGTAAAGCAGAGACTCGATATATGAAGAGATAATACCGATACCAATATATATATTAGTAAAGAATGACAACATATGAATGAAAGATTGGCGACGGAACCAAAGTGCATAAAATGTGAAAGTTGGGTACTGGTGTTGTGTGCATCAAAACGATCCACTAGCCATGGTCATGGGTGTGAATTAAGCTATCAAAGAAAGGGAAACATTTCTTCGGCGAAATCGATAATGCTAGTCCTGCTTCACGACAGACAAATCTTCAGATTGGTTATTGCTAGCTGGCAACTCGTCCAACTTCTTGTCCACAGCAGTCTCTTCCTTGGGGGTGGCACTATCGGCAGTGACATCCTCTTTAGAGGCTGCTAAAGTGTCCTCATTAGATGGTAGAGGCTCTTCTGGGGGCTGGGTAGTAGTGGCTGTCTCAGGGTCTATGTTCTGTGAAGCGGGCATCTCTTCAGTGGACTTTTCGACACCACCCCGGGAGCTAGATGCTTTCGACTCGCTGGGTGGTGCTGTGTCATCTAACTCGTCTATTGCTTTAGGCTCAGACAGAGTTTCCGAGGCAGACGTCGGCGGCTCATCCTTTTTATTTTCTGCATCTCTGGGGGTAGACTCTTGCACTCTGTTTTCTTCCTTGTCCTCGATGTCAACTTCTTTAACACCTTTTCTAACTTCCCGAACGTCTGGAGTCTCCTTAACCTGACACTCCGCAGACTCGGTGATAGGAGAGCTTCCACGATGAGACGAAGAGGAGGCAGATACGCTCTCCCCCTCTGCGTCGACGTCTCCTTCTGCTTCCGCTTCCTCGGCAATAGGTTCACCATGAGGCCGTACTCGTTTAGAGAGACTGCCTGCAGGAGTATCGTCATCATCACTCATACGACGCTTACGTCCGATTTGTACAGTGTTTGTAGTAGCTATATCAAGATATGAATAAGAAACACTAACAAGATAGATCTAGTAGGTGATTTAAGAGTGATCTACTAACCATCATCGTTCCACGTACGATCAAGACGACCTGTGAAAGAACCAGATATACGTCTAAGAAGCTTGAACATATCGTATGATAATCAGGGATCTGATAAGGGTTCTCAAAAGGCCAGGCAGCAACTTTTAACGTAAAAATAATAAAACCGGCAATTGATTGACGGGAGACTTGCGTGATGTGGTGGGTTCTGCCTGCAAAAAAGCGCGTCCTTCAATGCATGGCATACCACGCGCGTCACATCAAGAAGTCACGCACTTTCTTCTTCTGGAAGTAGCTCGGATATACCTTTCCGAGATTTAACTTTTTCATTCCGTTAATTTAGTTCCATCATGCCAGAAATCGAGACTGGAGCTCAGATTTTCGATATCAATTTTCACCCAACTGAATCTCTTGTTTTTCTTGGACTTTTGACAGGAACTATCAAAGCTTTCAGTTATGATGAACAAGGTCAATCTCAGGAAAAATTCACACTACGACCATCGAAGCGATCTTGCAGAGGTTTAGTCTCAAGTGAAGATGGGTCCAAATTATACGCTGTTGGAAAAGGGAAAGCTATGTAGTAAGTATAATAGATATCTCTAGCTCTCATACTCTCTCATAGTGGTATCAAGCGCAATAGATACTGCCTCCGGAAAAGTAACGGATACTCGACTTAGCATACATCAGTGAGCGTTGGCTATAAATGTCTCTCTCATATGCGTTACGACTCTTATAGTCTGTAAAAGAGCCCCAATAAATAGGATAACTAGACTGCTACCCAATATGCTATGTACTGGTGATGATGATGGGGTGATCAAGGTATAGAGAGTCGGTCCTTGGAGGCTATTCCGTGCATCGACTAATTGTCGATCCGCATGCAGTTGTGGGATACGAGAAACCCTGAGGAGATCAGGGCTTACACCCACCATTTTGATTTTATATCAGACTTCATGTGGAATGAAGGGAGAAGACAACTGGTAGCAACAAGGTATGATATTGCGAGCTTAAGGTGGCCAAATCATTAAAATAGAATAATGACTAGTGGTGATGGAACGCTGTCTGTTATTGACGTACGTTCTTCAAAAGCGAAGCCAATTGCACAGTCTGAAGACCAAGAAGATGAACTCCTGTCGATTGTTCCTATACGAGGTGGAGAAAAAACAGTTGTCGGAACGCAGCAAGGCATTCTCTCTGTATTCAACCGGTCAAGTGGCTGGGGAGATTGTGTTGATCGGATACCCGGGTAAACTGACCTTTTCATCCTGTTGCTCTGAATATGATTTAATGATCTACAACCCGAACAGCCACCCTCATTCAATCGATGCGTTATGCACACTACCGTCGTCATATAGTTCGTCTAGTTCCACAATACTAACTGGGTCGTCAGATGGACTACTACGAGCCGTTCAAGTTTTTCCTACTAAGCTTCTTGGCGTTGTTGTTGATCATGGGTCGTTTCCAATCGAAAGAATTGCTATTGATCGTGGAGGCGAGGGCCACTGGGTAGGAAGTGTAGGCCATGACGAAATGCTGAGAATAACAGATTTGCGAGGGGTGTTTGAAGATGAGGGGCAAGAAGAGGGGAAGATCAAGAGGAGGGGAAGATGATGAAGAAAACGAAAAAGCATCTGACGCCGGTGACTCTGGCGACCAAGCAGACAATCTGGAGGGATTACTAGAAGATAATGATGATCGATCGGACGAAACCTCTTCCTCTGAAGAAGTTCATGAGAAGAAGAGGCGTAGAAAGCAGAAAGAAGCCGACCCTTTGGGTGTAGATAAGAAGAAGAAAAGGAAAGCTCGAAATGACGAAATACAAGCAGATCCATCTTTTTTCGCAGATTTATGATGAGCTTTATTTATACTTCCATATTTCGGTATATTTTCCATGCCACTTGTTTTCTGAAGAAAACTTAAATTATGCTGTCTCACCACAACCTTGAAATGTATTCATCTTTGCATGTATCTAATAGTATCACAAGAATATGGTTTCCGTTTATAGCCGTGAGAACAATAACACATCAGTAATTTGATTGTGTCACGGCCGTGGGTCTGTAACGCGACGCGCGATTCTACCGCGTTTACATGTCTCTAACGACAACCACAAGCATGTCCGACGCTGAGCGTACACCTGCTCCGCGTCGTTCTGGACGCGAGAAAAAGCGTGCACAAAAATTTACACTCTGTAACTTTTCTACTTATGATAATTTTGCCGCTTTACTAAAACTGGTAATGTAGCAACGCCTTCGAAAAGAAAGCGCATGGATGAACTTGACGATGAGGCAGACGTTAGTGATCATGGCGCATATGACAATGACGATGGAGATGATTTAGAAGATGATTATATTGCACCCCGTAAGTCCAGGGGAGTGGAAGAGGAAGGGGGAGAGGGAGAGGGAAAGCAACTGGCTCTCCCGTGCCCAAGAGACCACGCGCTGCTAGGACGAACGAAGCTGGTAAGACCCCAGCGCGCCGAGGAAGGAAGTCTACTACCAAAACCTCCGTAACTCAAGCCTCGTCCTCGGAAGCAAAAATCTCGGATGACAACGCACTGTTTAGTATGAGCTTTTCTAGTGCTATATTCTTGCAGATTATTGACACACTTTATTCCAGATGCAATAATGAATCCTGTAGCAGCACTACAATCTACAGTGGAAGACTACCTTGAGTCATATCAACAAGCTCAAGAACTGGCGCTAGCTGATATCATCAATTGTATTCTTCGCTCTTGTGGATCTAACGACTCCGTCGACGCAGATAGGGTTGTTGATTACGATGGTATTGTTGATGCATTAGATGATTTTACGGAGGTCTTAAAGGAGGTATGTAGCTCCTTATTGTAATTTTGACTACACGCTTATCGCTATAGTAGAATGAAGCCCCAACATACCCCTCACTTCAAAGCATCCAATGTTCAAGAAGTTTCGGAAGTCTCTATCTGAATTTTTAACTCGCCTTGTTCAAGCTTCTGCAGAGCTCAAAGTCCTTTATACAACAGACTTGTTAATGACTATTCAGGCGTGGGTTGTTGCAATGTCATCTTCTCAACTTCGTAGTTTTCGGCATACAGCTACAGTCATTGCTCTTGAGATTGAGACAGCACTATGTGAAGTTGCCGCTGCTGTCGAAAAGGAGGCGGAACTTGTTACCCGCCAACGTGATGCTGAACGCAAACGTACCGGTAAATCAAGGGGTGCAGTCAGTGATAGAGAAAAGGAGCTAAATACCAAGTTCTTGGAAGTAAAGGAACGCCGCTCAAAACTCGCAGAGTTCTTAAAAGAGTTTTTTGATGGGGTATTTATTCATCGGTACCGAGACCTCGACCCCAATATCCGTGCAGAATGTGTGCATTCAATGGGCAACTGGTTGAAAAAATTCCCTGCTCACTTCTTAGATGGTCAATATCTTCGATATATCGGTTGGGTCTTATCAGATGCAAATACTCATGTACGCCTGGAAGCAGTAAAAACCCTTATCCCACTTTACGCAAAAGAGGACTTCATTATCTCTCTAACTTCTTTCACTGATCGCTTCAAACCACGACTCGTAGAGATGGCAACAGGAGATACTGAAGTAGCTGTCCGAGTTGCTGCCGTTCAAGTACTCAGTGCGATTGATGCACATGGTTTGTTGGAGGAGGAGCAGCGTTCAGAATTGTGTCTACTCGTTTTTGACACTGACGCAAAAGTCCGACGTGCTGTTAGCAGTTTCGTGCATGGCGTATTGGAGGACGAAACAGAACACCGATTAGTTGGGAAACGTCAACCTATTGAAAGTGAGAGGAAGCGTGCAAATTTGAAAGCATTGGCAAAACTACTTGTTAAGTGGACTCGGGCCTTGGATAGTGTGAATTCTGTCAACGATAACGCAGTCGATGGCGAGTCAAGTTCCCAGGGTGATATGGCAAATGGCAGTCAAAGTATGCATTCTATGAGTGTAAACCTTATGATTCAACAGAAGGGGAGAATAACTCTTGCTGTTGAGTCTCTGTGGGGCGAAGTACCCTCAATCAGTGACTGGGAATCAATGCTTGAGCTATTGCTTTTAGATCACTCTGCGGGTGTAGATGTATCCCAAGGAACATCAGTAGCAAGGCGAAAAAAAACAAAGAAGATTGCGGACGACCTTATGGTAGACGAAGCATGGCGTCTTGAAGAACCAGAAGAAGCTATTTTATTGGAGGTCCTTGTAGCTTCATTAAGGAGAGCAAAATCGGAAGCTATTGCTCTCAAGAAGGTGAGCTTTGAACAATAATGGGTTATCTATTGGTTATGTCTGATTGCAATGGAAATCAGGGCGAAGACGACAGTGCTTCGTCTGAAATTACTAGAGAGTTAATTAAGAGTCTTCCGGGTTTGATTACGAAACATCAGACAGATGAGAACCGTATATCCAACGTCCTTCTTATACCCGAAATCATGGATGTTGATTTGTATCTGGAAATGCGCATGATCAATGTATGTGTGCCTCGTTGTTCTTGGAAATATCAAACCACTCATCTAACTCATTGATTTAGGCTTATGAAAGTCTTTGGGATGATATTACGAAGCAGTTCCTCACACATTCCTCTGCTGGAGTCTTGACAAACGCAATTACAGCGATGCGGCATTTCATGAACGCTACAAGCTTAGCAAATACTAATAGCTCCAAAATACAGGAACTAGAAGACGAATTAGCTTCATCACTACGGGATGCCGTTGGTGGACGTGATGAGTTGGAGGTTGCCACTTTCACTGATGACGAAGCACTCACTCTTGGCGCAATTTGTGCGCGATTATGTGCCCTCGCAGGTATCAGAGATCTTACAGCATGGATGGAAGAGGATGAAGGAGGTAAACAGAGCTCTGCTTGGGATATAGTCTGCGCTCTTGCCGAGCGAGGCCGCTTAGGGTACAAAGAGGAGGAATTGGTGCGTCTAGAGATCCTCCTGGAATATCCTGTTCTCTTTGTTTAATCATATCATGCAGATGGTTGACCGGGCCTTACAACTGTTAACGCTCCACATTATTTGGAAGGCAAGGCAATTCATGCGTAATGTAGGAACGCCAGCCAGTGAGAAAACTCAAGAAATGCTCCGTGAACAACGTGATACGTTACTTGAGAAACTTGTGGAATATGCCATCGGCGATAGATCTAATACCTTACTTAGCATAAAGCGTTCGGTAATGTTTTTTCTCATATATGCTCTCACAGTGACTAATACTCTATTGTATAGGCCTTTCAGAACCTAATTACTCTCTATATACTTTTTGCAGCAGGTACTAATGAAGAAATTAACTCCTCGTCGGACGATGATGTTCCTCCGTCTTCTCCACTGGCTCCTTTAGCACTATCTATGGATGATGAGACGCAATTCCGGTGTGCTGGGTTCATTCAAGCCGAAATTGAACGATATGCGGAAGAGCTTGAAGGGGAGCGACCAAAAAGACCACAAGAGCCGACTGATAATGATAATGATTCTGGGAGTGATACTGCAGGGGAGGCCCCACTGGATAAAGAGAATAAGAGCAGAAAAAGCAAGACAAAAGGGAAGGCAACAGACGCTGATGCCAGAGTTTCGAGTGATAGTATGTTCCAAGATATCCTGCAGTTTTACCTCGCCTAATTCAGTAATTTCCAGTTATCCGAGATAAATCTCATCTCGAAAGAGAATACATATTCACCTCAACAATAGCTACATACTTGCGAGCTCTCAGGGCAGCTGTCATACATGCTCAGCATGGTGTAGTACTTTTGGCACACTATGGACGTCTTGGGGACGCGTTTGATTTGTCAACTAAGTTAATGGTTGAGATCCTCAGGGAGGAGGGGATGGGTAAGGGAAATGGCAGGCTTGTTGCTGATGTAATTATCAAAGCCCTGAGAGAGGTACTACTTTCTTATATCTTAACTTATAACGTTGCACTAATTTTATCCTAGTCTTTTACATTGTACCTAGATCGCATCGTTGAAACAGCAGAGCATACATTCGCATTAGCTAAAGCTCTTTCTATGTGTCTTATCATCAGAGGTGCACAACTAGCTGTGCTACGAAAACTGCCTAGTGAACATGTTGTTACTATACAAACAACCCTTATGTCGTGGGCTCTCAAGAGATATTGCGTATATGACAGCATGAAAAACAAGCGAGGTCGCCAAGCAAGCCTCCTCTTCTTTAAGGCTCTTCAACACCTGTTAGTCGGTATAGAGCCGGGGGATGCTCTGAAAATGTGAGATTTCTCCTTCACGTGTATGTTTTCTCTGATAAACATTCTGACGAGACCTTACTTGATAGAAAAGCACACCTTGAACAGGACATTTCTATGCTCAAGATCGAAATTCCCGTTTCTTCCAAGATATGGGATGCATACCGCTCTTATGAAAAGCGTCTTACAAATGCAACGACTAAAACCCATAAGGAACGATCGGGAAAGGGGAGAAGTGCAAACGTAAAAAGTGCGGAATTAGTGACAGAGGACGAGACTGATGAAGATCAAGTTGAGGATATGGTTTTAGATGTGGATTTGGGCTATGCCAATACAGCGGAGAATGGGTTAGAGCACTCCAAACGGGAAAGGAAAATTTCTGCCAAGTCCCGATACCGACCTACCTCGCAAATACAAGATCGGAATGAGCTATCAGAAAATGGGGTTGCCGGCCATACAGACGGCGAAAATGATACTCACTCTGAACTAACACAACTTACGGATAATGAACTTGCTGATTCACCAATTATCGACAAGGAACCTTCTGCGAACGGAGCGAGCTTGTCCCCGTCACTATCTCCGGTTCCATCGCATGGAGCAATCCAATCTACCCCGAAATCCAGTACTAGGATGAAGAAGAGAGGTCGTGAGAGTGAAATTGAGACACTTGATGAAGAAGAGACAATGACAGAACCGGGGGTAGACAGCTCCCCACAAGCAAATGAAATTATTATCAGACGAAAGCGTGTACGACATTGATACCTGCCGTCCCCCTATTTTATTCAATGATTTAGGAACATCCTTATTAGTTTTCAATTCAACCACTTAGTTTTACTTTATGAGCATATATCTGCTTTCAATATTCTTTATTTTTAGTAGTATCTTTCGGTCGCCTATGTTTTGATCCTCATATCTTTTTTATCTTTTTTGTAGCATCATCCAGTCTGTCTGTCTGTTATTTCCATCATCAGAGTCGTTACTGTACTGAATGTATCTCATGCTCTTAAATTTCCTTCCATACATGAGTAATTTACATCTTTATGGATAGCAACTCTCTCATTAACATATTTTCCATACTACCAACTACTAAGTTTCGTGGTTCAGGATCATCACACCGCAGTTACGGACTGCTTATGGAAAGATAGAGGGTCCAATTTGTTTTGACTGAAGCCGCAGGGATGACGTGCGTCCGGCATTCTGTACTTTTGTCCTTATTTGGACAACATGTGGCTTCATACACAACCCGACCCGGACAATTGTATGTTACTTCTTGTATTATTACTAAAAATTATGATATGCATCGCGTCCAATTTACTGCAACCCTATGTTATACTGCGCCGCAGAGATCGCAGTGTTGTAGTGTGGATGTGACTATTTTGGCAAGGTCGAAGAAGAATGACAAGTCAGCTATATATATAGGTAGAGGGCTCTTTCATTTTGAGTTATAGAAACAACTGAGCTTCTAGTTAATTATCGACATGGTTGACAAATCCCCTCTTGTATTCGGTGTGCTTCTTGCAGACGCAGGAGTTCAACTTCTTGACTTTGCTGCGTTGGATATCATCGCAATTTTTGGAATCGAATATCTAAAACATGTGCCCGTTCCCGACGCTCTGAAGGTCCTTGGACGTCATATCGAGTTTCGCTATATCGTAGATAAGATCAAAGTGGAAGACGCGCCTACTCACATAGAACTAACTGGAGGGGCCAAAATTGCTGTAACCGTAAGTATAAATGACTATTAGGATAATAATCACACAAGCTACTATATCCGCTGAATTGCATTTCATCTAGGACACTCTTGACACCGTTGGCAAACTAGACTACTTGATCATTCCTGGACCCCCACCTTCCTACGTTCCATCCACAGAAACGATTACATTTATACAGAAACAAGCCACGTCTACTCGTGCCGTTCTCACAGTTTGCACAGGCATCATACCGCTTCTTTATACAGGGCTTCTCTCGGGAAAACGTGTAACGGGTCCGCTTAGGATGATCCCGCTTCTCGAGAAGCAAGCACCAGACGCAGAGTGGACTATAAAGCGCTGGGTGACCGACGATTCCGGAAAACTCTGGACTAGTGGTAGTGTTAGCAATGGCTTAGACATGATGGCTGCTTTTGTGAAGACGCTGGTACCACCTGAATTGGCCAACTTCATGCTAGCAATCGCTGACGTGGGGGATAGAGGACAGGATATATCTGAGTCTGTGATCGCTGCTAGGTCTAAGTCTTAGATCCTTTCCTTGATAATATCAGATAAAGGATTTTGAATGTAATTTGAGTATTAACATTTTGTCTACCCTGATCCACAAGGATACAATCATGTGCATCTGCGGAGAAACCTGGAGAAATTTGAAATACAAGCATATATCCAATACATCACTGTGCTACATACTCATCCCAAGAAATTTTTTTCAAAGTTTCAGGCTAGTAAGTAACCCAATGGAGGGCTTACAGAGAATCAGATCATTTGAATAGTTGACTCTCTCTAAAAAGAGTAAAATATGCATGAGATTTTTATGAGATTCGGACGTAGTGGGTAATCGGGCTCACGAGAATACCCAAAGATTCTGAGGGTTCATGAAAGTATCTTTCGTATAAGGAAACGAAGCTTGGGTGGCTCCGAGATATATTCTTGGGAAGAATTAGCAAGTTTATATATTGTCGAAAGTAGAGTTATACATGTACCTATCGGTATATTCTCATCAAAGAAGCTCCAAGCTGGAAGTAATGCAGTTTTAGCACACATATATACATTGATATCCATGTTTCTCACCTGTTCTCCAGTTATGTCTTGTAGTAGCCAAGTCAGATCAATTTCATGAGGAGTTAATATCAGTCTCTTACCGGAAGTCGCCATCTACTAAACTGATGTCATATAAAGTCAGCAAGTTCGTAGGTATTATAATCTCATTAGACTCACAGATCCGGAGGTGCTAATGGGTCCTAGAAGAATTATGAGACTGACAGTAGTCTAAGACTTCGAGATTGCGACATACATCTTTCAGACCTGCTGATTTGATTTCCGTATCGATGTCTGTCCACTCCAGGACCTGGTTGCCAGCCATGCCTATCGGTAGCTTAGGGTTAAGTTAATCTTTTAGTGATACTAAAATCCATCCTTGCCTTTAAATTCAATGTTTTGCTTTGGATTTCCACCAAAAATTGCGATAGTCGTATTATGTCTCTCATTCATGAGAGTACTAAACATCGCACAAGTCGAGGCACAATTTGCATTGCTAACAATTGCTACGTTGCTAGATCAGTGGCAGTTACAGCTCTCAACACTTTGATTGATTAAGTTATTATGCTGTGACACACCTAAGTGGAATAAGTGGAGTCTCTGGGACTGGTACATCAAATGGGGTACATATGTCCTGTTTGATATCGTCGTCAAAGGTCATTTACATGAATTGATGGTATAGAATATGTAATACGCACATGGAAGCGCTGAGAAGTAGGGTCGTCTATTCCATTGATCTCGAACGGCACTGATGGATCATTGTAATCAAAGTCTTCAGGGAACTCGGTATCATTTGAAAATGCCCCTATTATGTTGTCAGGTAAGCAATAGTCTCAATGAAGCTATACACGTACCATTAACTGGGGAGTAGAATAGCTCAGTTAAACCTAAGCTGATGACATTCTTTACTATTTTTTGTGCGAGAGTGTTAGCTCGGTTAGTTGACTGGAAACCTCTGCCAGCACATTATTAGCGTCATCAAGGCCCTTGAATATTGAATATGGAATTAAACGCACGGGTAGCCTATTTGTGCGCCAGCCAAGAATTGATGGAGGAACTGCCCAAGGCACACAAAACCACCTATTGAGCAAGTTTTATTATAGTATCAAGGAAAATACCATCTTAAGGACTACGAGAATTATTTACCTCCGTTATTCGTTAAGTCAATGATCAAGTTTGAAACGTTGGCGGCTAAGAACGCATCAAATGCGTTGACAGTATCTGTCTGAAATTGTACAAAGTCCCCTTCAAAGGAGCCAACGAACATCTAAAGAGAAGGGTAAAGGTCCCCCGTAAGATTATAACCTTGTCTATACGCACGACTCATTTACTTACCACACCGGTTTTATTTCCAGGAAGAATATAAGACTTGATAACACCCGCGGAAGGATCAACTTGTGGAAGCGTGGGTTGGAATTCTTGAGGAAGACCAACACCCTTAGTTGGCGAAGCATCCCTGATTACAGCCTTCGCAAGGAGACGCCCATTACTTCTAGCATCACTTAACAAGCCTCCACTCCTGATATCCACACCATTTGTGTCTGCATTCGCAGCACAATTGTTTTCCCAGCTAGTATTAAAGGGAGATATAGATAAGTTCCCGGGATTACTCAGAAAATCAATTTATCATACAAAGTAGTTTGGTCCGTGAACGGCGTGCCAACGAAGTCCGCAAGGTAGGGAACTTCAACTGTCTCCGGTTCCGTTCCATTTACAGTTATTAAACTGAATTTGAGACTGGTAAGTACTGGCATGGCAGGTCCACCCAGATCACCAAATCTTTGAGAGAAGTCTGTGCCTGAAATACGATAACTACTGACCACACTGTTAACGCGAACATTGTGATCTATATAGTTTCCAGACTGTGTTCTTGCGATCAAATCGAGGTAGTCAAAAGGGTCCGAGTCAGCTATAGAGAGAACTTTTGCGCCAGCAAGTCGTTGCCAGTTGAAGCCAAGTCGGTCGAAGAAGTCGGTGAAGTCAGGACCGAATAAACTTATAAGTTCGACTGAGTCAGGGATAATGAATACATTCTGTTCCCCGTTTTCTTCGAGAATTACCACTGGTGCGGGTAGAAGGTTCTGATACGTGGTATAACAGGTTGGGAACCATCCTAGCGAGCATTTTTAAAATCAATGTGGCAATTGAACTTGCATTCATCTTCGAGTACTAACTGGTATGTCCATCATTAAGTTGAGTAGTAAAATCATAAACGTCTTTATTGAAATCAAAATCCGTCTTGAATATTTGCCGTACAGTATCTAGTTAGTTCGCACGAGGAAGATTAAGCAGCTATACTTACCGCATATTCTGTAGAATTTATCCTTGCTATTGTTCTCGGATATTTACAGTTGACTCTTGAAATGGGGGTGGAGAGTTTAGATAGAAATCCTCAAAAGTATAGAAGTCAAATACACGAGAGATAACTGTCAAAACATTCTGCCGCAGTGTCTCATTGAAAGGGAAAGACTTAAGCAAGCTAGAGCATCTTCTGGGGCCGCAAAGGTTTTCCCTGCGACCTTCAGACAAGGATCATAGTGGACGGGGCGGCGTTAACTGATGTCAACAAAGCCAACGCCAAGACAGGATGCTCGCAGAGAGGCAGTTCATACTTGCTATGCCTGCAGCACAATATGTAGATGTAAACGAACTTTTACTCTTATACTAGCTCGATTCCTAGACGTCTGTGCCTGATGCAAATGAGAGATGGATGCATATGATGCACTTAGGCTTCTCAGGGCTGCATCGGACATAGATAGATAGTTCGCGTTGCAAGTGGCTAAAGATAGATTGTAGTAGAGAACGATACAAAGGCAAGAAGCAATGGCATCATTCGCAATGAGAGTTTTTCTCGTGAGTCCACACGGTTCTTGAGATTTACGGTCTTCTTTGCATTCAGTTGTTACGTCGTCGGGAAGATTTCCGTGTAGATGATAAGACAATAAGTCCCCTTTTAATCATGATACCTCATGATGTCTCCCTAAAAATAACAGTGAGAAACACAGATATGAAATTCTTAATATTGATATTTTGATTGACATTTGACTCAAAACAAGGTTTTGATGTTGGCTTCGCAAAGTACTTCATATGGTAGATATTTGTACTCCGAGATCGACGTGCAAACGCGTTCAATCACGTATTACTTAATCCAGTTTACAAGCGACTTTTGTATTGAACAGTAATCAAGTTCACGTCTCTAACCTCAATATTAGACATATAATGAAGAGATCTGGGGCAAAAATAATTATCAAGCCGCGCAGAGTACAACAACCAGAGCCCGCTTCGGATCCTGAGCCTGAGCCTTCAGAGCCGACGACAGAACAGGAAGTTGAAGCGAATGAGGACAATGAACAACTTGAAGACGCGCCTCCAGACTCAGATGCTCAAGATGGGTCAGTTAAAGACGCGGAAGAAAACAACTCTGGTATAGAATCGGGTGAAGCTGATAGTGTTGTAATGACGCGTGGACGTGGTAGGCCCCGTGGACGGCCTCGTGGTAGCGGGACTGGAAGGCCTCGCGGGCGTCCAAGAGGTAGTGGTCGCGGGAGAGGGAGACCTAAAACTACGGGTCGCAGTACTCTTACTCTCAGACTTCCGAGGCGTGGATCTGCGAGTGATGGAGATGATGGTGCAGACGGAGAAGAAAGTCGTGCAACACCTGCAGATGACGGTGAAACTATTCCAACAGGAAAGGTTGTTCAAATTGGGGGGAAATCATATACAATCGAAGGTGATGCGTATGTAACTGAAGATAATCCAAAAGGTGATACAAAGATAGACGCGAACGGAGTGCTTCTTGGTGGTAAGCTATACTTGACTCTACTATTGACCTTATGACGTTTAATCTTGGTTTTCTTTCTAGGCCGTCAATTCAAGGCACAGACTTTCATATTGCCTGACAGACACCCGGAAAGACGATACATGCTAGCTATTGATGCTGCAAGGACATCCGGTTTCCGTGATTCATTGTATTATTTCCGTCGAAATCCTCTTGCTCTGAAACTCATTGCATCTCAACCCGAGAAGGACTTTCTCATCGAGATCGGAAAACTGGGTGGTCATCTACGCACTAGAAGTGTAACTCTTGTGACAGCACGAAGCGCTTTCAAACTACATGGAGCAAAGATGCTAATAGGTACGGTTTCCTTCAATCACATATCAATTCTTACTCATTTAATTTTCAGATGGTAGAATTGGTATCGACGATTACCTTGAGGAGAAGGCAATTGCGGAAGCTGCAGAAAAGGGACTTAAGGCAGGAGATCCCGCTTCAGAACTTATTGAACAAGCTCAAGCAGCAACTGCAGAAGCTTCTGCAGCTGCACTAGCCAAAAGTGGAGGTGGTAAAGGTGAACGCTCGGGTCTAGGAATCTATCGTACCGGTGGTCCCACTACTGTGTTTGGTGGTTCAGGTCTTGGACCCTATAGTGATGGACCTCTTCATGTTGCAAAAAAAGCAATGCTTACCCGCGAAGGAGTTTCCGAGGAAAATTGGATGTTCGTCATGGCTCAGCGTACTCGTGAGACTAATACAGAATGGACTCGAGGACGTGCAGAAGCCATTCGAGGTATAATAGCTGATACAAACTATGGGGATACGGATGGTAAGGGCGAAGGAGATGATGCAACAATGACTCGAAATAAGCGTTCGAGGAGGAACAATATCAGTACGAGTTATGGTGTATACGAGCCCCATACAACGATTATACACTGTAATTACTTATTCAATAAGTATCTCATTATAGAAACTGATAATATATCAAATATAGATGAACGCACCACCCAACCTACGCGTGCTCGTTGGGAAGTTGTGCCAGATCCTGATGGTAAGCGGCGTGTCCTTGGTGGTACAAAGGCGGGCAACGGCGCATGGGGTCTAGCCTGGGTCGATACTATTATGGAACTTCCCGATAAGAAAACTGAGGACGAGCAAGAACGGAGCCGATGGAACTTGCTTCAATCTGTTTCTGGACAAAGTTAGGTCCTATGATGTCTCTTAAACTCTCATATTCTAAGTTATTCCTTTGTGTTCTATCTTTCACTATACATCACGAGTAAACTGTACCACTACGAGTATTATGATGGTATCTGTATGTTAATGGTCAATTGCTTTTTGTAGACTTAATTTCTTGATCTTAATCCATATTTGGTGCAATGCTTAGACTGACATACGACGGAATTGTGACATGTAGTAAGAATTCTCACTATCACTAATAATCTGATTTTCGTAGTTCTTTCATATTTTTACATCAACAATTTGTAACAAAACAAGGATACAGTTACTTTGGCAAAGCGTGCTCATGACGTTGTTAATAAGTAAAAAATGACTGATGTAAAAAATTTGTGGTGATGGTAGGTAGACGAAATAAGTGCATATACAAAAGCCACTGAGCGTTGATTTCAGAATGATGATACGACACAATAACACGATCGAGTGTCAGAGACGTAAGCCAAGATATTTGGCTACGAAACATCGTGTAGTGCAGCGAACGACTGCAGCGAACAATGGTGTATGCACAAAAGGATGGACGTTTACTCTGTTGTAATAGTAGTTAAAACGATGTTATGTTGCGTTTCGATAACAAGTTGAGTAGATAGAACTGATACGCACTGGAACGCTTCCTCATCATCCTCCTCTTCCTTCTCAGCCTCCTAGAACGCTTCTTTTTCCATTTGTCTCTCATCCTAATAGCGTGTTACATGTTAGGAAGCAGTATCCTTGTTAAACAAGGTATGGGAAATCGATACTTACTTGGATCGTTAAGAGAGTAATATGAACGATGCTCACAATATGCTGTAGGAGGTTACCTACTAATAGGACAGGCATGATGTGCTATACAGCCCTTGACCAAACGGGACAAGTCACGTCACAATTACTAAGCTCTCACGAAGATGCGAATGCGTTATGACGTAAGTAAGCGCCGATCCGATCGTGACGCTTACTAATTTAATAAAGGAGTAACTGGATTTCTGAACTTCCTGCGCCGATGCGCCATGTCAAAATCTAGGTCGGCGCGCGTCCCTTCCGAACTACATAGCGAGCTGACTGAGTATGCTTCGTTAATACGTGCTTTGCGAGCCAATCATACGTCTGATTTATCTGCACACTTGGCGAATCTATCGCGGAGCAATAGTCAGTTAAGTGACGGCCTCAGTGATGAGGTATATGACAGTCATGAGAATAATGATTTCGACGGAGACTCGGGTTCAGAACAAGGCAGCTCAGAAGGAAAGGCAAGGGAAAACTGCTGTGCTGAGTAAGAGAAGCAGCAATCGGCAAGCTCGATTTACAAAACGCTCTCGTGAGTGGGATGGATGGACACGCTGGCCTCTCCTACCCGGCGATGTGAATCGTCCAGAATGGAATCTAAGAGATGAAATTACTTATACGATCATGCAGACCCAACGTAGGGAATGTCTATCAGAGAGTCGGCGTTCTACATCAGAGAATTCGAATTCGAGTGAAATTGATAGCTCCCGTATTAGCAGTCCTGACTCTGATAGTAGAAAACAGGAAGGAGGTGACGATGTGACTACCTACCACTTGTCATCGCCTCCCTCAGACCCGTCCAACTCGGAGGCCAACTCTTTTCATGATGTATTATCTGATGAATATGAAAGTCTATCTAGTATCAGTGACCCAGAACTAGGAGATAACACTCATAGTAAAGCTCTAACAAACTATACAATCCATCAGCTGAAAATCCTATTCTCTTCTTGTGCTGCATTCCTCCCCAGCGAGTATACTAAGAAGAAACCACATTCTTGGCTGTCCGTACTTCAGGTCGCGAAGACAATTGACTTTATCCCCCTGAAGTTTTGGAACGTGTCGAAAAGAGGCTTTCAACTCTATACGGAAATGACGTTATACGCGAATCAAGTGAACAGGGAGAGGATGGCAACGAAAATGAATTAACGGCTAAAGATCTTCAAGGAAAGAAGTCTTCAGCTTCTTTATCCGACAACGAGACGCCACCGTTGCTGACACCGGATATCCAAAATCCTGGTCAATCAAGCACACAAGGTATGAAATTACTTTTCTCCTGCATATCCTTCCATTAGATATCTCATCTGAATATAGAAGATATACAAAGGCAGATAGTGGAGGATATCGATACTACAAGTAATCTAAACACCGTTAAACCACGGACTGGGCGGGCTGGGAGGAAGAAAAAGCAGCGTGATCCAGAAATTGCTATAAATGAGCGGGTTAAGCTAATCTCCGAATGGGACCCTTTTGTTAAAAAAGTTATTGACACCTACAATTTCAATGAGACACTCACGAGAAGGATGCAACCTACTGTATCGAGCGACGAGATTGGTTCTCTGAAGATTCCAGAGCGGTTGACACCTGCTATGCGATCCCTTGTGAAAGTCGTGACTGGGACTCCACGCTTGTACAAGAGTTCTTCTATACCTCTGTCACGCAGTCAGTCTAGGCGAGACACTCTCGTTGCGGAATGTGTTAGGGATGGAAACTGGGATATTCTTGGGTATCCTCATGTGTATGTTGCACATATACCAAGAAAACGGAGATCAAGGAAGCTAGCTGCAACCAATGATGAAGTGGCTGACAAGGAATATCTCCAAGACCCTGAAACGAAGGGGAAAAGAAAGAGAGGGACAACTCCTGAGGGCTCGTATGTCGTTTCAGCCTCCGAATGGACTTCTGATGAACATTGGGAATCTTAATTTCGGTCGACCTCTTACTACACTCCAACAGTAGACTTTCAATATGCGGTTATATTAGCATCTTTTAATAGTCCTAGAAGTTACTTAGAAGACTCAGAGGTATACTGCAATCTTCACATTAAGAAACTGGTCATCTATGGGAACGAGATCATAGCAACTTCGGAACAAAGGGAGGATGCTCGGTTTCACCGGTCTCATGATCAACTAAGTACGAAAAAATTCCAGGACTCCGGTAGCTCAGGACCTAGGCCATGCTGCAAACACGAGGATGAATCTTATCGTATGAAGCGGGATAAATTATCCGGAGGAGCAATACTGCGTTACACGTGTCTCGGTCTTTTACGAAATTCTCATTTTATTTTAATATCCCTCGTAGACTAAGATTAACTGGACTACAAGTAATGGATGTGAATTTTTACGTGTGTTCTTTCTTAAACAAAAGTTCTCCAGACTAATAACTTGAATTAGTTGGAAAGGTGGAAAATCGGGTGTTACTCGGTACAATTACACAAGAGAACTAAACTAGAACGGTACTAGACTTACATGACGTCTGCAGCTACAAATAATACAACAACAAAACTACTTTTACAAAAAATACAATCGAGCGTGTTACTCGAGTTACATACTTACATACGGTATAGTGTTCGAAGCTTTTGTCCTTAGAGAAAAGGAAAGTCATAGCTTGCAGGTTGGCTGTGCCATCTTGTTGACGAATGCAGAAGCGATAAGTCTACCAGTGGATTTTTCAATGATCTGAATTGATGGTATACTAATCAGTAATTTGGGTGGATGAGTTGAGTGCATTACACACCTCACACTTGGCCGACATAGATCGGCTGCCAAATGCCAGTGATGAGCTCATGATCTCTAGGGTTGATCCTCTGTGGCATGGGCGCTGGTTAGTTTGATAGACAAATTGGAACATAAGAGATAAAGTTTATGATGAAGGCGTACAGGGTAGCTGGAGCGTGGTAGAGCACGTTTAATGATTGTGTTACACCAACACCATTCGTCTTATGAACGAGTCCGAGAATAGCCAGTGGAAGACTTGCACATCTGATACAATACATTCATCAAAATTGGTAAATACAAAATTATTAATAAGCACACTAGTGTTAATAAATGACTGATTTCTTACAGATCAATAATATATGCAACACATCCTCCGTGCAAGATGTTGAAACCATTGAGCATATCTGGCAGTAAGACGATGAGCTTTTTTCGTCGGTGATCCCGGCCGGTGATTAATAGAGCGTCCATGTCATTAGAACATACCTTCGTTTACAACGACTTCAGATATTGCCTTTGCTGTTAGTACGTCCATCCTTTTGTTTTCATTCTGGGGTTCATAGTTCTCCAGGTCCAGGCTTCTGACGTTAATAGCTCGACCTGCTGCACTCGCGAATCCCTTTTCCCCGACTCCATAGACTGCGAGTGCATTAAGGACAGTTTCCTTGACAGCTAAGGGGGCTCTACCAGCAACATCTCTTGCTAAGGGCCTGGAGAAATGCAGCTCTGTTGGATCTGTACTACTTTTACGATTACTTTGTCTAGAGAGCTTCCTATGAATGTGGGGGATAGTCGCGGACTTCTGGTCAGTGCTTCTTGCACTTGCTTTGGGAGATTCGGAACTCGTTGGTACTCCGAAGCTCATTGTGCGCTCCTACCAACTGTCTTGCTCAGAGTTGTGAGATAGAGTTGTGAGATACGTACTGAGGTAAGAAGTGAAACAAGAGTGTATGGATGAGAAATCTGTTTATCTTAAGTTTAAGAAGTCTCCTCAATATAGCACAGCAACTGTTTCCGAAGCATGTGTCCCCGTATTTTTGATCATGCTAAGATAAATACTAGGTCATAGCTCCCTGAATACCATTCCGGCATCGGTGCTGGTGGATACTCGCTCCGTAAAATGAGTGAGAAAGTCCACCAAGTTTGTACGTAAATCCTCTGGGAGAGAAGAACCTTAAGTGTTACTAGGGAAAACTCATATTGCTCTTTGATGGTTTTCTATTACAAAATTGGAGAAATAATCACAGACCTATCACCCTCGGGACCTGATCTGGGCAAGCTTATCTCCGAGCCTGATGGCTGCAGGAAACACGTTGTTATAAACAGGAACAAACTTGTGTTTATCGATGCCGCTGCGTGACGATGGGTTACAGCAAAATAAGATTCGCAAACTTATGACATAATATACCAGTCTCAAGCGAATTGATGACTCAAGAAGGTATAATAATTAGATTTGAACATCGATACCTTTTAGCAAGCGCTGAGTGGGAAAATTGAAATTCCGTCAGTGTTCCTTGAAATTTTTGGACGTAGGAGTAATCTATCTGGTCCGCGGGGTTACATGTATCATTCAATATGCCAATATAAAAAAGGTTGTAAGGGTTGTATTAACTAACTATATGTGTATAGAATAACCCAGAGGATTCGCAAGTACGCAAACGTGAAGAAATCCGACGAGAAAGAAGCATCTAAAAAGTTTTCTTTTCTTTTCTTACCTTTTGTGTGCACTTCTAACTGACGTAACTAGTGAATGGTATCAAGTGATCTGTCTAGTAAATGGATTCCTTCTCTGACATATAGCTTGTGATTACAGTAGTTGAAAATAACGCCAGAACTCAGGATAAAGAGATATTACAGAACGGAGTTATATATTGTTATCCACTTGATAGTCTTTCAGGCGATGCTAGTCTTGACAAAAACGTAGCACTCACCCGATAAACATATATATATGTGTGTGTGTATGCAAGGACTTTTGCGATCATTTCTACCTGATTTATGCCTATTAGATCTGGTGTTTCAAAACTACACCTGTCGTTTATTTTTAACTATACTTATCCGCTATATATCTCAACTTCAAAACACTCCCCGATCTCGTAGGAAAGATTGGTATGATACTCTATTCGCCCCACCTACCTACATATTTCCGGGAGTTTACGGAGCACTTAAGTCGAAATCGACATTTAATCTTGGTATTACTATTCTTGGACCTATTTGTGGATTTAAATGATAATTTAGTATGATAATATCGCCATTTTATGCGCATTAATTTATTCAACACAATAGTTAGGATGTAAAGTAACAGTGTCTCCAAATGCTTTGTAAAATCATCATAAGATAAAGGACAAATGCTCATGTATCCCGACGAGAATGCTGTGAGAAACCATATGGCATCACAGATACTACTTTGACTTGAAGTGCGCTCACTAGGGACAGGAGATACCTATAAAACATACAACCATCAACGTGATCCGGGGTTTATCAGTCTCGTGTTTTTGAATAGTACGATTCAATATGAGGATGAGCCCTAAACGCTGAAACACGATACCTTAACGATACAACTGAGAGAGACCATTAATGCACTTTCCACTCCATTGACCACATGTATCTATTCAATTCAATTTAATAGATAGAGCAACTTATCTTGTACACAAAGGGAGTCACAAGGGTCAGTCAAGAGACAGGACCAGATGGACGAGTATATCCTCCTTGCTATCATATCTACATGATCTCATATTATTACCAGGAAACTCGGTGGCGAACTTCTAGTCTTACATGCTAAAGGCACTCACTGAGATCTATAAGTTGTCGTTAATACTTCCACTGAGATTACTACACAATAGCAGTGTAAGAATATAAACGATATCTTCAGAAGCAATAAGGTGACAATCCTATGAGGATAACACCTTCTACTACTAGTAGTAAGAGCCTAAAGCTTGTCGAGATCATACATATGATATTACGTGATATAAAATCATAAATATGTATAAACAAGGAAATCAAGTATATAAATGGTATGTTTGATTGCCTGAGTATCACATGTATCCAGATCAGACATCTATGAATCATAAAGCCCTTTTCCATGCTAGAGTATATAAAGGCTAGCAACCATCTTAGATGCTTCGTTTGCTATCATATTTTATAGCCCTCCTACATACAGATATGCTACCGTGCACCATAGATTCAGTCTTTGTCTCACAACGACTGTGACGCCCTGCGACTGAGATGTATGTATGGGGTTCGAATTTTCCACACAAGGAACGTGCATGCTTCCACGACCGCATCTGCATATGGCTTCGTTCGTTGGCCTGATAGGACCATATGGGTTACATCCACACAGGAGTCTCTCTTCGAGATATTTTCAGATGGATTGATGTAGAAAATGTGCTTCTACGGGTTATTTTTGTCATCTATGTATATATACCACATGCATGCCCTGATATTGAGAGCTTTCGTCCCAACGAAACATCTATACTTACATCTCGTATCCTTGGTTTACTTACGCTAGGCTGTCATGAAAAAGCTCTTTGAGACTTGCTTTAGTTTATGTTTGGGAGCAGCTTTGCCTCTCCGTGCACTTGCTTGGGGCGCTCTTGGCCATGAGACTGTTGGTTTTATTGCTATGAACGTCGGTCTTCCTTACGCCGTTTTTTCACCGAAATTAATAATAACAATGGTTTAAAATCTCAAGTTCCTCTCTCCTGGTGCTCTCCAATTTGTCCAAGATACCATCGATGATTCATTTGATAACTCACTTGGACCTGCCGGACCTGTAAGCCTATAAAATATATTCCTTGGAGATAGATTGATATGTAACATCGCCGCAGTGGGCCGACACTGTTAGGTCTGAAACGGCTTTCAAGTTTACCGCTCCCTTTCACTTTCTTGATGCTGAAGGTACATTATATTCTATGATTATAAGCTATGCTGAGTAGAATCACTTTTTTAACCAGATGACCCCCTCGGTGGGTCTTGCTCTGTCGACGAAGATCGCGACTGTGGAAGTACTGGGTGCATATGTATGCATATTGCAGTGCTTTTCATATTTGTAATTTTATGGATATGATATAATGTAGTAACGGCTATCGCAAATTATACTCAGAGAGTCGCCTCAACTTCACTTTCGTTCACCCAAAGACAGCAGGCACTCATGTTTATCGATCATTTTCTGGGAGATATTGGACAGCCGTTGCACGTTGAAGCCTTTGAAGTTGGTGGAAATGATATTGATGCTATTTGTGGAGGAAAGAAAACGAACTTGCACGCCGTAAGAAATTTCGTATAATATATCCATGAAGATTTCGTTACTAGAACTTATTATCTACACTCTTTCTTGCAAGGCATGGGACACGGGAATGCTGGAAACGAATCTAGACGCACAATTCGGAGGTTCAGTAACAAAATGGGCGGATGCTCTCACGACTTCAATCAAGGTCAATTCTATCTCACTCGAACTGTCAATGTAGATAGTTAATCATGCATCACAGTCTGGAGCATTTGAATCACAAGCTGCTTCTTGGATCTCTTGTTCTTCTACAACGGAAGTATCAAAGCTACGTCGTTCCGATGGACATCAGCTTCGTGATGAGATATTGGCTCTCATAGGACGTGACACCGAAGGATCAGAAGGTCGTGTAAAGGCACGAGTATTTGGAATGAGCCAGAGCTTGCATGTCCCCTTTTGTGGGCCCGCGAAACTAATGCTTTTGATTGTGTATGCCTTTCTCGTGGCTCATATATTAACCGAAAATATGTATCCTTCTTTCGCTAATTGATCTTTTCCAGACTGCGGTTTTCGACTTCAGCACGGGAGAAGATTTGTGCACTGGAACCTATTTTAACAACGCTATTCCTATCGTATGACTTTTTCTTTTACCTTCCCGCTGAGACTAACTCGCATGTTATAGATTGAAGAACAGATTGCCAAGCAGGGCTTTCGACTCGCCGCTTGGCTAAATGTTATTTTTGATGGAGAGACGAATTTGCCATAAAATTATTATGTTAATCTTTATGATTATAGCTTTCAATATGTATGACATTCTTGAAAATCAGTTGCAATATTAACAGAAAAGTGATCATTATTCACTCCATCGTCAATGGTTAGGCGGTACTCTTTACAGATTATGGGAATCAGCACAGCATATAGTATGTTGAGTTTTATGTAATAACTGTGACGTCATTTGCACAGTAGGCCTTTCCCGCGCTTTACGCAGTAGCGCCACCGTCGTGTATACGGGAAGGATGACGGCATAAACCGCCTCTGGTCCCTATATAAGCATAAATCGAACGCTATGTTGTCTCCACTAAGTAACAAAGCTACATTCATCTACCTGCTTCGGGGTACTCGCTTGTGTTATTAACCCCAATGCTCACACCAAACCTATCATACCCAACCAAAGCTCACCGTAAGGGTGACGACAAACAAACTTATGAACTAGAAGGGGTGGTAGAGACACAACCCTCGGCGGCAGCGGCTATGACGACCGACAAGAGTTCCACTTCAGGAAGCGAGCAGCCAGCAATGCGTTTGAGGGGTGGCTGCATCCCATGTCCAGTGAGCTACACACTATTCACTCCCCCCTTGAGATTATATACTCATAACACATAGAATGGAGGGTGCTGTTATATAATACCTATTCCATGTTGCTTCTAATCTTCACATTGTTTTTGCATGATGGAGAATTGACGTTGCTGTAGGAATAATGGACTTTATCTATTTTACTCTTCATTTAATTGTACTAGTATATGGATTAATTTGATATCTAAGGGTAATCTGACAAAGAGATATGATATCGGCAAATTTCAATTTCCAGAATCACTATTAAACATGTCATTTTTCAGGGCTTACTTCCTCGCAAATCTATACACTATTGAGATATTTAGCGTAATATTAAAGATATCTTGAGAAAATTGTCCATATTTTCGTGTCAGATGACTATACACGCTCAAGAGCGTTGGGACTGAAGATTAACCTGAGCCAAAAATTCGCTCGGATAATGTAATTAAACACGTTTCGCGATCACGTGGTGTTGAGGAGTGTTGGTTCGTTTTCGGTCTCTTCGCTTGGGAGTTCGTCGACCAGCATCTTCCGGCAACGCTCAAATTCTTGTAACACCTTCAGCGACGCGCACACACTTGTGCTCAACGTTTTTGACTGATATTCGGCTTATCTTGGTTTACTAATTTCTCAATACTCATGTTCATATATCTATGTCTATAAGTACTGACTCTGACCGGAGCGACCATGAGCCTTCGACGCTCACTGGCCTGCGCTCCCCCTTATACGGAACAGCAACATTTACAACATTATCTCCTGCTACGTCTTCAGTAGCACTCTCCCCTTCTATAGGCTCATCTACAAGGTTATCTGTTCCTTCTCGTTCGGGTGAGTTGATTCTCAATTCCGCCGCATAACACTGCTCATCACCATCATTTGTTTTAGCAACACCAAGCAGTTCTGCTGACAACTCTTATACGCGGCGCTCCGCAGTATCATCTAATGCGTCGTCTTATGATACCAGGTCATATAGTGATAATACTAGAACATATAGTGACTCTCGGTCTGAATCTTATGAGTCCTATGTAGATGAGAATGATAACTCTATTGACGAAACTGCTGAAGTTGAAGAAGTTCTCAGTCGATCTGAGGACGATACTTATCAAAGTATCTCTCTGGTCTCTCGCTCAGAAAGGGATAGTGATGCGGTTTCCTCAAGTTATTCTGCTTCGGGTTATTCGTCGGCTGTCAGTGGGGCTTCAGGTACTAACACAAATGCATCCTCTGACTCTCGAAGCTATGTGTCTGCATCGTCAAACTCTAATGGAGAGCCTCTTAATTTCGACCGAGAGAGGCGTGCTCTGAGCAGCTTATCAGAGCGTACTGACCTACATTCACCGTCTCTTATATCAGGGACTACTAGTACAGGTCTTTTTCAGAATATTTTCTCATCTACTTTTGCTTCCGCCAGACCCACGTCGATATTTTCTGCTCGCACATTCTACACAAACGGATCTGCAACCTCGGGAGGCACCTTGTCCCCCCACCAAGTATACCATCGCTTCACTCTCAATCTCTTGTAAGGCCTGCTACACCGGAGAGATACTTCAAACCAGCGCCTCCAACGGGAGACGCGTCGGAAATCTTGTGGCGAGTTTTGAATCCGATACATCAATAACTAGACCCGGCTCAGCACCGCTCGGCGCCCGATCCCCAAGCCCTTATGGCAGCTCATCTCGTTCAACTTCTCCAGTGAAGTATTCTCATTCCCGTTCTGGGAGTTCTTCAGTAACTGGAAGTGGATCTAGTTTGAATGGATATGGACATACACAGTCTCAGTCCGTGTCGTCTTATCTATCTCCCTCAACTGTGACGGCGTCATCCATATCGCGTTCGACGCTTAGTATTAGTAATAGTAACAGTAACAGTAATTCTGGTTCGAATACCATAACTGCGGGTTCTGGAACTTCTTCTGAGACCGAGAGACCACGATCACCTTTGACTTCTGTACGAAATATAGTCACAGCATGGAAGGATCGCTCACCTGAGCGTTTGAGTGCTCGTACAGCCGGTTCTTCTTATGTCTCGTCGGCTTCTTCAGCTTCCTCTCGCTCTAGTGCTTTACAGTCTCAGACACAATTTTCTCAGAGTAGTGCTGCGAGCGGTCCTAGTCTCACTAGTACAAGTGCGAGTTCTGTTGGTTTTGGACTGGGATTTGGCTTTGGTGATAACTTCTTGAGTGTTCGACGAAGAACAACAGCCTCAAACGTTTCTCGTGATACTGGATCTGAGTCTAATGTTTCCCAGGATGATTCCAGATCGGCAACAGAGTCCAACACCTATACTAACGCAGATACGAACACTCATAGTTTAGGGCGCTCTGACAGTCTTAAGAGTACAAGTACCGGGACTGGTGGGTCTTCGGTATTCGATCTTTCTGAATTAGATAGCTTCATCAGAGGAGGCCAAGAGGTATGTTCTAGATATAAATAGCTCATGTTTTACTAGGTAGTAACATGTGTGTTCTGTAGCCCCTTCGCATTGGTCAACTCTGGTATCTCAATGTACATGCTCCACCCCCTTTCCGATGGCAACGCTGCCAAGCTGTCTTGTATCCTAGTACATTATTGCTTTCATGGATCGCCCCTAGTGGTGGCCGCGGAGTAGTGACTCTAGATCTTATACACTGTACTGAAGTTCGCAGTGTTCCAAGTCCTTCTCAACCTAGTGCACGTGATGATATTGGTAGCATTGCTGCAAGGCTACAGATGGGTGATAGCTCATTAATTAATGGATACGATCTCGTTGAGATGTTGTGCCCATTCCAACTTCTATACACAGACGGGGTTGAACGTCTTGGCGCGGAAAGTGCAAGAGAACGAGTTCGTTGGGTCAGCGCTATATGGTATGAGATCTAAGATGATGAACGAGACTTATATATGTAATTAACTATTTTTTCATTCTCTATAGGGAGGCACTTGATCGCTCTGCTGGACCTCCAGATCGGTCGATGACTAGATCTCCTACTGCGTCTGTTCGTACAGCACGTTCTTCGCGTTCTGCTACAAGCAGTGTTGTTAGCACAAATTCCGGTTCTTCCTCCACGAATTATCTTCCTCCTTCGGATTTCGAATCGACGGCACTTACTCGTACCTCTCGCTCTTCATTGTCTCGCAATTCCTTGTCAGGTGCATCCTCTTATGGCTCATATTCGCAGACTCGTTCGGCAGACGATAGTGTCGTCTCGAGTCGCACTGATAATACGGGTCCTGGAATTATCAGTTTAATTGGTGGATTGCTCCATCCATACAGCATGGGAGCAGCTCCGAGTAGGAGCTCAAGCCTACGGAGAACCAGCTCCTTGGCAGATCTTGATCAAGAATTTGCTAGCGCTCTTAGTGCGAGTGGGATTACCTTTGATTCCCGTACTCGTACAGGAACAGATTCTGGAATCTCGTCTTCGGTAGCATCTTCTCGCTGGACTCGAACCCGGGCTCCAAGTGAAACAGGAGCTTCTTCAGTAGGTCCATCTGAGTCCGCAAGCAATCCTCGTCGTATCCGTGCATCTACGTTTTATGACACGAGAGCAAGAGAAGTTACAAGCGAGTCAGCTACAGAGGTGGTCCCTTCTACTCTTTCACTTCGTGGGCCTGGTAGTGCGTCTCTTCTTGGGGACTCTCACTCTGGTCCGACGACGACAGAAGAACGTGAAGTACCTTCACAAACGACGAATACCGGGCTTTCAAGACAGAGTGCTGTGCGTCGACGTACACCCCGGGCTGCTCGCTCATACTCAGAAAGTGCAAGTGGTCGAAGCTCCGACGATATCGATTATACTCAAACTACGGAGACACCAACTTTTGATCAGAGTCAAACTAGTAGTGGTCAGCTTAGTAGCTTGCAACAGAGCTATACTACGACGAGTTATGATATCTCGGATTATTACTACGAACGATCATACACGTCTAGCCACACTCCAACAGTATCGGAGGAATCTACAATTCAAGCAAGACAGCAACGGCCAAAGGCTGTAACTACCCCAAGGAAACCTGTTACTACTCCGAAGAAAGTTAAGAGTGTATCGGAGGCTGATGATGTGTTCCTAACACCCATCGCGTCGCGACCGGCTACGACATATCATTCGATTCAGGAACACCAACACCGTCAAGCACAAGTTTGCCGTCTACTGAATATAATACTGCATATGGAATGAGCAAGGCTTCAACAGAGTACCAGACGGCGATACTGTGCAAGTCAGAAAAGGCCAGTTCGGTTTACACGACTTGCGATCTGTGCCCTTCCACACCTCCTGTATCGGTCACTGAATTCTATACAGCGGAATGTAGATGTAAACCTAAGGAACCGAGTGTCAGGAGTGTATCGAGCTTATCCAGGCCAGCTAGCTTATACGAGCCTTCGACCGTTCAGACAGTTCCAACTGTAAAAGAAGTAGAAACTCCTCTGCCGGGGTCTGTGACAGAAGAATCGTTATTGAAGTCCGTAGTTGAAGAAGAAAAGCGGTCCACTCTGGAGCCCTCAACTCCATCTTCAGTGTCATCTGTCCCAGAGTCGCCAACGATTATGAAGAACGTTACCCCAACGCCCTCGTCTCTTACTAAGTCTTCAAGGATCACCCCCGAGCCAAAAACGCCAACAAGGACTTCCTCTCAACTAACAACACCTAGCTCGCCTTCGTATATTGAAACTTATAAGACTGAGTCCTCTATAACTCCGAAATCGAAGACACGTTATGTTCCTTCACAGACTAGTGTTAAGTCATCTGAGCCTAGTCTGTCTGACTACGAGAGCTCTGTGTTCCTTCCATCTCCATCAGTACATTCAATACCAATCCAGGATCCTGTGGATGTAAGCTTTGAGACGTCTTTCCTCAGACCTGTGAGCGACCTGTATGAAAGCGTAGCTCCGAGTCCTTTCATGCCAAAAGGAATTGTGGGATTAACAGAAGTTCCTCATCCCCCTAGTCCAGCTATAAGAAAGGTCATGAGCGCGTATAGTTCGACTGAAACTCCCATCAGTACGAGCCTTGGTACTACAACTAGTCTCTCGAGTAGCACAATAACCACACCTAGCTCCGAACGAACTGGTACGGAAACAATAACTCGATCGTATGTATCCCCTGAGCCAGCGACCCCAAGCGTAGTATCCAGTCCGTCAAGTGTAGCTATCTCAAGCTCTGTCGTAAGTAGCTTGACGAAGAGTAGTGCATTAAGAGCGCCGAGTGTTCCCGAAGTTCGCACTGTTACAGCAAGTATTAGTGCCATGACTCCTAGTAGTGGGGCCCGCTCTCTTAGAGCGCCTACTGCTTCTGAGGCCCACTCTACTACAGCAAGTATTAGTGCCATCACTCCCAGTAGCGGGGTCCGTACCTTGAGAGCGCCGACTGCTTCTGAGGCCCGCTCTGCTACAGCCAGCATTGGTGCGCTAACACCTAGCACTGCCATACGTTCTTTGAGAGCGCCGACTGTCTCCGAAGCTCGTTCTGCTACGGCTAGTATTGGATCAATTACACCTAGTGGTGTATCACGATCGTTAAGGGCACCAACTGTCTCTGAGGCCCGTTCTGCCACAATCAGTGTAGGGGAACTGACTCCTAGTAGCTCAATACATTCATTATCTGAAGACGATGTAATGGAACGTGGCACGGCATCGCCCAGCAGTCTTACTGAGAGTAGTGTGTTACCAGAGTACGACGGGAGGAGCATGCTAAGTGTCCCATACACGGCTGTCAGTAGCTTGACTGCAAGTAGTCCATTTGGTGATGATATTACCTTAGCTTTGGGCTCTGCTGTCACTGTGTCCCGGACACCATCAAGTATAAGTGATGTATCAACAACGTCTTACAGTAGCTCGCTCTTTGCACCAACCGTACTGGAAGAAGAAGAACCTGAGGAACAAATATCCTCTCCTGCAACTATGCCAACCCTATTATCCTCTAGATCGGCTACCCCTAGACCGGTATGTTTGTAATTAATTAACAATATTACTGTTACAATCTAATAAAATTCTTTATAGATGACTCCCGCTAGTATCCCATTGCCTTCTACACCAAGTTTAGGTTCGACTACACCGACTCCAAGTAGTGAAAGTTTGGATACTCCCCGTACGGAGACTCAGTCTCTTCATACAGAGACATCAGTAGTTTCATCGAGCATCCTTGAGGCGCCTCGAGAGGAAATTCTCACTCATGATGTAAATAGATTACTAAGGTATCTCCACGACCTGGATCAGATTCGAGGTGATGAAGGTAAAGATATGAAGGATCATCTTCAACGTATTGAGGATGAGCTCCGTGACCTTTCCGAATATCTGAGGCAACCAAAGTCTCCTAAAATACAGGTGATATATCCCCAACCCCAAGTCCTACCTCAGCCTCAGCCTCAACCTCAGTACATTCCACAATATCAACCTCAACCAGTCTCTGTTGGTGTTGGAAGGACTCCAAGGAGAACTCCTGTAGATTATAGAAACGTACCGCCGGCTCCTGTAACTGATGCAGGTTCTGTGACACCTAGAACTGCAGCCCAAGCAACGGCATCAACACCAAGACCAACGGTTGCAGAAGAGCCGAGGGCGATATCTGGGTCTTCATCTTCACCTCTTCCTGTTCCAGAGCCCCATCCACGAGAAGAGCAAAGTTCAGTAACACCGTCTATCCGCTCGGTAACTCCTCCACCACCACCACAACCTGTAGTTTTCTCTCCTACCCCATCCATATCTAGCATCACAGATGGAGAGATGTCGTACTTGTCCTCTCATCATTCTGATGATCTCGGTAGCTTGGTATCCTTGGAGCACTATCCTGCCGTTCCATTGAGTCCACCCGGTTCTCCTAACTCTCCGTCGGACTCAGGGTCGGGTTGGTCCGTTTCTTCATCCGAGGCACCTTGGCCTCCATCTTCAATGACACCAAGTTCAGTCCCAAGGAGCTCAACGGCTAGTGGAGTATCTATACCCCCTTCTGTGTCATCATCTGTCCCTGCTTCTATTCCAAAGTCGCTGCCAGAATCGGAGTACTTAGGAGCGGATCTCACTCCCGAATCACCATTGCCTTTACCAACACCTACAGTGCGGGCTGCTGGTTCTCCTCTCCCATCCTTAGTCTCTGCAGAGTCGCCTATACCGCCAGTGTCTCTGACACCCTCTATAGAAGCTGTAGCTACTCCTCTACCGGCTTCACCGATGCCTCATGCTCCGTTCACTACTTCATCTCCCTTACCTTCTTCAACACCTCGTGAGATGATTTTCGCCTCGGATTCATCTCCTCCGTCTTCTCCGCCTTCATCGTCGGACCCGTCTTCTTCTACCCCATCTTATCCGTCAACAGCAACTCCCTCTATCCCATCGTCCTCTACTCCCTCTATTATACAAAGGCCTCCTTCAGTATATGTACGACAGCCTGCATCTCCAGTCTTATCCATGTCCGAAGTGGAATCTATACATGAAGTACCGATTGCTGTTTATCCAGATCTCGCCATTGTTTCTGCTGAAACAACACCGATGTCAGAAGCTTCCCCACTACCTATTCCACCTGGAATGCTGGATGAGCCCACTCCGGAACAGCCTGTTGTAGAACCACCTTCTATAGAGTCGACTCCTCGAGAACAGTTTGCTCGGGAACAGCTTCCAGAATCTATATCTCCCTTGACGGAGGGCTCGCCCTGCCGATGCCAACCCCAGAGATGATTTCTATGCCAGAACCCACGATTCCAATGACGATGCCCGAACCAGAGCCTGCCCCACCGCGAGGAGAGTCAGAATTATCATTTATCTCACCACCGTCTCCTCCGTCAGTATTGTTGCAACCGCCAGCCATCTGAAGATAGTCGCTCTCGAGTAGTTGAAGGTTTAAGAGATCTTCTTGAAGACCTGCGTGGTCAAACTCAAGCTCTGTGGGATGGTCAGCTGTCTACGAATCGTATGCTTGATGATTTAATTGCAAGAAGACCTCCTAGTGTTCATCCACCAGTACAGCCTCCAGATGAGGATTTGGGTAATCGGTTGAGGAATATTGAGGGGTTGTTGAACAATATTCTACGCGATCTAACAAGGGGAGGAATGCCTCCATCTGACGATGAGCCCTCTGAAATCAGCTCTGATACCTCGTCTGCTTAAGAAGGTACATAGATCGTTTACGAGATCGTAGACAAGAGCCGCTGCATATGCCAACTCCTGTTCGTGCTCCTCCACCTAATCTAGAATCTGAATGGATGGATATCTGGGGAGAACCGATACCTAGCCAAGTGGCAGATCATGCTATTCAGGGACCACCCCCATTGGAACCACTATATAGACGGACAACTCAGCCAAGAGCTGATAGCGTAAGTCTCCCTCCGTCACTTCCCAGTCCGACGATTAGAACGCGCTCGGCTCCACTTGATGAGAGCGTTCCGGTTATGATATACCCATTGGGCCGCACGATGTGCGCAGGAGACCATATATTTGGCCTAGAGTGATCAGACAGCCAAGAGGCCTCAATCTATCTATGAAGCAGGTTCGATTTATGATCCAGCTGCCGAAGTATGGAGGCCTGAAGTCAGACGAGACGATATACCTAGACCACCGCCTCAGGCAGGAACAGACACTGGCCCCGATGATTTTCTCAGAGAAGTGCGTCGAAGACGACAAGGTGCATTCCCTGGGACAGATGGTTTCATTGATGCTACTCGTCCACATGACACAGTGAGCTGACAACTTTCTTTATTAAGTATTAAGTATCAAAAGCCAAAAAAACTAAATATTTGGGTTAGGATCAGATCACATTTGAACATGTACCTTCACCGACACAGGTCCCACCCAGAACCCATTCTGCTCCACCCTCTGAGCATATAACGGATTCTTGGTATAGGGGACGGCCACCGATCCATCCTGGTCGAGTTGTGAGTTCTTAATCGCCATGTACTCGCAATCTCACTTACTGAATGATTTATCCATCTAGTATGGTGACCAACCTCATGAGCATGATCAAACCGTTCCAACACCTGCTACGCCTCTCCCGCGACCTTCGAGAGAAGAAGCCACCCCTGTTCCTCCTCTTGCTCCAGGACCCATGCCAGGACCCATGCCAGTACGTAATAAGATCCTTCCTATCTGTCTCTATCTTAACGAGTTCTCTAGGCTCCTATGGGCGTTCCACTGGGATTTCCTGCTGGCATTCCGACAGGTGTTGCCGCTCCTCCATTCAACGAAATGTTGGATTTACTTCGTGTATGTAAGGTTGTTTAAAAGTGCTTCTGAGTAGCTAACATCTTGCCTTAGCAAAATCGTCTGGCACAGACGGCTTCCATAGACCAACAGCGAGAGATTATGCGCTACATGAGGGGTTTAAATAGCTGGCTCGAACGTGACGTTCGGGATAGACAAGACGAGATGAGAGGTATTGGTGCTAGAGTAGATGCACTAAGACAAGAACTAGGTCGCCTTGGGATGCATCCTGGAGGTAAACGTTTTTACTGTTTTATTATCTACTTGTTCTGACTAGGGTGCTCTCCCCTATCTTAGTTGTTCCGATGCCAACGACGATGCCGGCACAACCACAGCAGCCTGGACCCTCAGGTGAGTACTTTTTACCGACATGAACGAATCACTGTATTAAGATGTATCTCAGGTCAAACTTTCATCGTTCCACCACTTCCAATACCAGGTGGGATGCAACCAGGAGTGATGCCTGGCGGTGTCATTCCATCAATGTCTATGCCCCAACCAGGATGCCCTTCACTCCCCCAATGGCTGTACCTGGGACTGGTGGTCCGGTTATACCACCTCTTGATCAGGGCGTTTTCGTACCCACTCGTCCCACAACAGTGCAGCCACCAGTAATACCAGGCCTCCTCGACCTGTTACTCAACTCGGAACAGGGTATGGAGTGCCTTCAGCCTACGGCCTCCCACCATCGTCTGAACCATTTATTCCACCGAGACCTCCCTATATGTCATCTCAGGAATCAACACCGTGTTGGTACCTCCTCCTGGGACTCAACATCCACCACACATGATTCAAGTCTTGCCGCCTCAAGCGGAGCATCAAGTGGAAATAAGTGAGAGCAGTAGTTCGAGAAGTTCCACCCCAAGTTCGAGACGACCCACCCCTGGCCCACAGCATATTAGTATAAATGTACCTTCTCAAGCTCCTCCAGTTCCAATACAGCCTTCTATTCCTCCACAAGTGATTCCGCAGGTAGAGCGACTACCTTCTGGTCCAGCTCACCCCGCATTATCACACTACGGATCACCCCAACAAGCACCACAAGTGCCGTGATCATTCAACCCCCACCACCTGTGTCTCAACCCCCTCTTATTGTTCACTCAGATCGCCCACCGGAGGAGCCGTACCGGGACGAGAGATCCCGTTCGAGGTCTCCCTATAGGCACCGCTCAAGATCTCCTTATAGATCACGGTCAAGATCACCCTATAGATCACCTTCTGTAACCCGTATCATTGTCCAGCCTGCAAGACAAAGGAGGGATAGCTCACCAAGACGCACTAGGGATAGTCAATATAGTAACGATTCAGACCTTCCTCACAGTCGTATGCCTCATCGGCGTTCCACGCGTTCGGAAAGAGAACCTCGCTCTCCTCGACGCAGGCATCGACATTCGCTCGAGAGTAGCCCTAGCGATGAACGGGACGGTGGTAGGAGGCATTCCAGAAGCCCACCACATGTTATAATTCAACCACAACCTGAGATACTTCACCCAGTGCCACCACCTCCGATGACGGTGCTACAACCCCCATTAGGGTCTCAACCTCCACCCGTAATGTACGGTCCTCCACAACCTCAACAACCCACTACAATTGTGATGCAGCCTGGGCTAGGTCAAGATCAAGATCAAGATCGAGCTCGAGGTCAAGTTCCAGATCAAGAGATCCGCATATTATCGTCCAACCTCATCCACCTACTATGCAGCCTCAGATTCCATTTGACCAAAGACCGCATACACCTCAGACCCACGTTATCGTGACTTCGCCGCCACCTTCACAACCTCCAGTCATAGTTCCACCCCCCACTACCCATGATGGAAGACGTTATTCTCCTTCTCCACCACCACCCACACAATATATACCATCCCATATTCCATCCACTATGCCACCTCAGACTCCAATTATCTTGGCCCAACAGCACCAACTAGGTATACTTTCATTAACAGTGTTATTTTACGATCTTTTATTGACTATCAATTGATTATTAGCTATGCCGATCGACCACATACTCCTCGGCGTTCAAGCAGAAGTCCTGGTCGAGGTCGAAGCCGAGACCGGACCCCATCTAGTTATGGAGATCGCGCGAGACGAAGGAGTCCTTCGGACAGAGGCAGACGCCATCCTAGTAGTCCCCGCAGAGAAACACATGACTCACGTTCTCCCGAACGTCGTAAGCATACACATAGAAGCCCAGAAAGGTCTCGTTCTGGAGAGAGGCCTCGTCGTCCCTCTAGTACTTATGGTGATCCCACAGACAGACCTCGTTCACCTCGTCGCCTCTCCAGAACTCATGGTGCTCCTACAGAAGGACCCAGTAGGTCTAGAGGCCGTCGAAGTCCTTCTCCTTACTCTCGGGTTTCTCGCTCGCCGAGCCCACGAGGGCGCTCAGGGCGTAGGCCGGATTACGATGAAGGTTATCGAAGGGGCTTAGAGGATGCTGCTAGGCGTTACGGATATCCTTCCTCACATATAGCTCGATCACCGCCCCGTGTCCTTTCTCCCCGTCCAGTGACAGCTATTGAGTTGGAGCGCACTCCTGCTACTGTTGTGCACACACTACCAGCACCTGGTATCCCCTCTCACCCCGAAGTTGCTCCAAGCGTTATTCGTGTACCTAGTAGAGCACAACCTGAAGTTTCGGTACCACCGACAACTTATGTACCGGCACCTAGTCATGTTTACTCGGAAGCTGGTAGAGCTAGTCCCGGATCACCAACAAGAGTGGTGGTTACTACTACTCCTGCTAGGCCGGAGTCGGTTTCCACTATTGTTATCCGACAGCCTCCTCCCCATGATCAGGAAGATGTGCAAGAACCTCAGACGGTCACGCATGTCATACATAGTCCAGTCATCACTCATCGTCCCCCACCCGTTTCTGGACCTCCTCCTATTCACCCCCAGAAACTTTCCATGAAATATCTCGACCCCCGACCATTGTTCCATCTCTCGCTGGGCGGACGCAACAATACCCATCATCAGAATCATCCTTTATGGAAGAGGAATATCATGGACCTGCCTCTGAGCACCCAGGAGTCCCTGCTTCACATATTCCACTTCCCACTCGTCCACCTCCCCTTGAAGAGCAAATACGACATTCAGGAGTACCGGAGTCGGTTCCGTTGATACCTATCTATGAACCTGTCCCCGAAGTTGTGAGAACAGATCAGCCACTTGCTGGCCCACCCCCCTCACATGTACCAACAGTAGCTTATCCACCTGCTCACCCTGTGCGTGTGTACGAACCACGAACTCCATCTGGGCCAGGTGATTTGGATTATATGGAAGACCTTGATGCTCGAAGACAGAGACTTGAAGAGCAGGAACGTCATCTAGAGGAAGTTCAACAAGCCGCCCTTGATGCGGAGGATCGACGCGAACAAGAATACCGTGAGCGAGAAGAGGAGAGGCAAAGAATATTCTTAGAAAATGAAGAGCGGCGTAAGCGTGAGATCGCGGAATTACGGGATGAATTAGAACGGTATAAAAGTGGGGTTCACCACGTGCCAACTGCACCAAGTGCTGTTCCTCCTATTGAGACTATTGAGTCTGAGGCAAGGCCAGAAACAATACCTGCAGTATCATTCATCGAGCATGATGAATCACCAGAACCAAGTGAACCATCGATTGTGGATTCAATGAGACCTGTTCCCCCTCCATCACAACCAGCTGTTGCAACGGAATTGCCTCAACTACAGGAAATACTTGACATGCTTCGTGCGCAGCAGGCCGATGCAGCTGCAGCGAAGGAAGCTGAAAGTCAGCGCTTTGAGGAATTCAAATTCGAAATACAGGAGGCACGTGCAGATGCTAAAGAAGAATGCGAAGAAAGGATTCGTTTTCTTGAGGAAGAGCTTGCCCGTGTTCGTGAAGAGCTTGAAAATGAGCGTGGACAACGTAGAGCAGAAGAATTAGAGCGAATTGAGCGCGAACATATGGAAGCTATGGAACGTGACGAGGCAACGCGGGCTCAGCTTGGTGATATTACTAATCTTCTTCATTCACAACAAGATCAGCTTGAGCAAAAGAGAGCGATCATGGAGGATCGATGGGCAGAAAAGGATAACAGAAGGGCAGAAAAACAGAACCGTTCCGATGAAATATATAATATGTTAGCTAGAGTCCTCCAAGAAAGGGAGCAAGACAGAATAGAGAGGGAAAATGAGAAAGCTGAAGCGCTTCTCGTCCAAGTAAGAATTCCCAGATACTTCTATGGAACTCTGCTAACATCTGCTGTAGGTATTGAAGATGTCCTTGAGGCGTTACATAGGCAAAATAGTCAACAGATCCAATTGATCAATGATCTGACTGAAGCATGGAGACAAGATAGCTCTCGTCAGCACCAAGACACTCTAGACGCTGTCAGGGCTACTGCTCAAGAGATGGTTCCATATAACCTCACTGGTTATCTTGATGAGTTCAGTAAGGCTCTCGCTGGTGAAATCCGTACTTTACTTGGTGAAGTTGGTCGATTACACGAGCAAAAGAGGACTATTCAATTGTGGGTTCACATGTATAATCCGCCTTTTGACATTATCTAACGCATAACAATAGTGAAATCAGCACCCTCTTGCATATGCACAGTCAATATGGACCTGGAGGACAATTTGAGCCTGACTGGTAGGCTTGATAATAATCTGTTCCTTTTGCTCAATAAACTAATACACACCAAATAGGCACCCACCTTCGATGGGTCCTCTTGCAGGTCCACCGCCAGGTGACCCTGGAATTCCCCCTCCTGGACCTCCACCTCCTGGGCCTGATGAGCCTCCTCCACCAGCTAAGCCTGCTTGGCGTACCGTCCAGCAACAACGCACCACAAGGAGGAAGCGTACTGCGAAACAAGAACCACCTCCACAAGCTACAAGCCTGGCGCCTCCCGAGCCTGTTCATCCAAGCTGGGCAACGTGGCAACGTAAGTGAACTCTAAAGCTTACTATTTTTCATTCGATACTAAGTTACGCCTTATCTTATCAGCAAACCCGGCATTTGCCCCCACACCTCCTCCTGGTCCAAGTCCACTGGTTGTTCCACCTTCCGGCCCAGCTGGGTTGTTTGGACCCCGCTCCCCACGTGGAACTATGTATGCTGGCTGAACGAGTATCTCATACAGTCTGGCGTGATTTCTGGTGTCTTACTATCCAACATACAATTTAGTCTGAAAATGAAAGGTCCCTTGTATTTTTTATGATTTCATCCGCTTTCCCTTATTTTGGTACACCTTGTAGAACTCCTATTTGTTTTTTATTCCTTCTTTATCATCTGACCCATATTAGTTCCTCTCTTGTATAATTTGTGGAATCTTTTCTAGATAGACTTCTTGCGTTCCGTTATATCTTGATATGCACTCCTTTATCTAATCTGTTATGAATCTATGCTTTATGTCTCTGTATCTGTCACGAATATAGTTTCTTTTATCCAGCTTTTTTTGTTGATTGATTAGTAGGACATCGCATATGCGAACTTACAACTGGGCACATATCGACTGTTAAGAAGTTGCTTTTATGGTAAGTCTATCTAGAATCTAGTACTTCAATTAATGTGCATTCAAGTTAATAATATTAAAGCTATTACTTATTTTGGAAGGAGTCATCACGACTACTTTAACGTATTTTTGTCAAACTTTAACTCCGGAGCAAACTGTCATACGCAATACTATCAGCCAAGGTACAAAAGGAAGACATAAGTACTGACGATGGTAAATGAGCAAAGAGACCCGTTTCTGAAAAGCACTGATTATGAACGATACTACGAATCAATCGAGTCATCCGAGGCAGGGGCAAGTGGCCGATAGGAATACATATACCCTCCTCAGTCCAGAGACTACAGCAGGCTGGACAAAAGATAGATTTATAGAAGCTTTCCAGGAACGAATTGATGGTTCTGATGATTCTCATAAAAGAAAATTCGAGTCGTGGAAAAAAAAGGCATCAGAACCAAACATGACAGCTGCAGATATTAGAGAATTAATTAGGGTTGACCATGACAGACGAACAGATAATAAAAATAATTCCAGAAGACGACTAAGGGAGTTAAGAAGAAATGGCGAAACATCAACAAGAGCCGCGACTCTACCAGATTATCCACCGACATTCGCCGAAACTGAAACTGGTACAGAGAGAAGTACATCAGAGACAATGCCACCAAGGAAAAGACTAGCAAGCACAACGAGCACGAGCTCCACTAAGACTAGAGAAGCTCCAGTAACACACAAAAAGCATACACCGAGCAAGCCTGTTGCTAGTGTTAGAGGGACATCATCATCTCTGGGATCATCTAAATTAAAATCGAAATCCGAATCTGTATCAGTGACAACGCCACCAAGAAAAAGGTAGCAAGCGCAGTGGACACGAGCTCCACTACGTATAAAAATGCTTCAGTACCACAAAAAAATCAGACATTGAACACGCCTGTTGGTGTTAGAGGGATAGCACCAAACCAAAGACCGTCAAACCCAGTAAGCATGAGAAATATGAGTTCCTCAACAGCTAGACAACCTGAAGCAGCCCCAGTAAATGCAAGAGGGGGGAAGGCTCTAGACATAGGAACAATTATGACGAAAGAACTAAGAAAGAGCTTGGACGAGTGAGCACTACGCCTGTAGACACTAATTTACCTCCTCACTGGGAAGGTATACGTCAAGATAGTGACTTATACGGACTTGCAGGTTCACCCGATGATGAATTATCGAGGCTACTCGCCAACCAACTACTGAGACAGGAGTGACGGACTAGAGCTATCCTTATATATTCAAGTGCGCATTTAAAGTAGCATTTTCTGACGTTTCTATCCAATAGATCAGAAAGGGCGAAAGATACGCCTTATCTGATATGTATGGTTCACTGTTATGTGTGTACATACAATTACATCTTTTACTTATTTTAAACATGACACAACCCCGTGCATTTTGGCGATAAAAATTGGGAAGTCCTGCGAATGACTCCTGATGATAGAAGGCTTAAGATCATAATCCAAAAATTCAGTTCTTTATACTCCATTTGAGAGGCCTAATGACGGACAGTTAGAAATTTATTGCCTATATGAAGGAAGATAAATGCACTATACCAGGGATTACAGTTTCCATATAACTGATAACTAGATAATCATTAGATAGACAGGTTGCTTCTGCTCTTCGTCGCCCGTATCCACGTATTCATGACTCGCGTTTATAATTCAAACTCAAAAGCATATAATTATCCGGGATTGAAAATACAAATTAAAGGCAACAAAGCAACAACAAAATATCAGTTGTGTCCAAAGAGAGGAAAGAAACTCGAGATGTATGAGACATCGTGGGACATATTCCCGTAATTCAAGTAATTTATGAAGAACTTTTGGCTGCTGACATCTGTTCTGAGGCGAGGGCTGATTTGCTACTACACCAATGTTGAAGCTATCCTGAGGCTTCCTAGAGATAGAGAATTATGCTCAAGAGTTATGTGATAACTGACGTATAGTACATACCCCTCTTCACTAGCTTCGGCCTTCCGTAATTCTACTTCTCGTTTTTCCTTGCGTTCACGTTCCTTTCGTTCTGCTTTCTCAAAGCTGTCCTCTCCTGTGTCTTCAAAACAGGAGCCGCAGCAGCCACGGGGCCGCCACAGGGTGCTGAGAAACGGGATCCTGAACCATAGGCCTCTAAAGAACAAAAACGTCCAGAGAGTAGTAAGTATTTAATTAGTACAGTCGTTCGACTATAGTATAGTCTTGTGGGCAACGCAATATTCAATGCCTAAAGTTTGCTGTGATAGTGAACAAATTGTATATGCAAACTTACTCTGATCACAGAACGACCCGAATATAGAGTAACAGCAGACACCTAAACGTTAGTTTTGACATGAATTGAGTAGCGTCAGTCAAGCGTATATTCACAAGTGGCATTAATATAATTTATTATGATACCAGTAGTCCCACACAGTCCAGGTGGTAGATAATATTAAGTCAATCTAAGTTCAACTACAGAAAGACTACATGGAACTTACAACAAATTCCACAAATGCCTGCATCGGCTGCAAGTACGTCGTTACTCATGACGGCGTACAATTATTATCACTTTGCTTGATGTGTTCACAGGTCTGTCGATGACTCTGAGGATGAGGGGGTCAACTTGTCTTTAGTTTGTGTGGAGTTTAAGTAAAACATGCTGATAGTTAAAGCGCGTAAAGTATTGGTGCCACTATGCATAGCCTCACCGACGCGATCGTCTAACCGACCCCAACTCCGATCGTCTTCCACAACGGATGCCTTTCACATGGTAGATAACACAAGATGGAACATGCACTTTGAGAGTAGTATTGCAGAGATTATACCTCCGAGTCAAGCAAAATAGTCACAGAATCAACAGTTTGAACACCAAGGCTGGATCTAGAAACTGTGTAATAACAAACCCTGGATTTTTTCGCCCCTTTTTCACGGTGCGAAGAGATTTCTCTTAGTCTCATATGGAGAAATACTAACAGAAGCTTTCCTCAATTTGAGTTTAGTGTATATTTTCTCTCAAAGTAGTCTCGAACTAGCTAATAATGTCAGAAGCTCAAGAGTTCTACAATGAATTTCAATCCTTCCGCTCAGGTCTGTGAATATCATGCTGCATGATGCGAACGATAGCTATAAACATTAGTACTAGAGCTCATTAACCGATTGGATGCAGAGTCCAATCCGTCGACTACATTTCTGAACCAAGCTGCCCGAGATCTTCAGTTGGAGAGGAAAAAACTCAACGATGCCACGATGATGGGTGCTCTGCCTGCGTATGATCGTCGCTCTTATGAATCTGTGAGATCGTTCCACATCCACAAGTCTTGAATACTGGACTCTTCTTGACGTTATATTTATATGATTATATAAAATAGCAACTCCAAGCTCTTGAAAGTCGTCTTAAAACTCTTCAAATTCAGGCATCATCATCTAAAGGCAGATTTTCATTCAAAAAACGAGAGCAGTCTACAACGACGGTAGCTTCGTCTTCTGGACAGTCAACGAATGGGTCGCCTACTATTCCTACCACCTCTTCCCAGAATCTGGAGATTGAAGATAGTGGAACTTCTTTAAGCACACTATCCTCTTCTTACCCATCATCTACATCACCTTCCGACATATTCTTTGGACCAGCGACATCAACGTTGTTGACTAACTCTACATCTTCTGTTGACATCCCTGACGGGAGATCACTGACTATATCTTCTCTATCTCGTTGCATTGTTGACCTACGTCCAAAGCCAAATAAGTCGTCGCTTGATGTTATCAGAGCTGTTCACATCAAAAGTGCAAAGGATACCTTGATCATTCTTGGGGATGTTCGTGGGAGTGTACTCGTCCATGACCTAATCAATTGCACTGTCGTTGTTGCCTGTCATCAGGTCAGTGTTAGCTATATACTGTCGGTATCCTTGGGTAACAGTCTATACACTTCATCCTTTCGTTCTAGTTACGTATCCATACATCTCGTGACACTTACTTTTTTGTTCATGTTACATCCAATGCCGTGATTGAAGATTGTAATGGACTTAGTTTCGGTGCTTACCCTTACTGTCCTCCATTATTAGATCTACCTCAGGAAGTCCGTGCTCAGGTGATAATCTCAGTTCTAATAAACCTGACAAACTATGGCTCTCTAACCCCTATCTTCTGTCAACCAGAAAAGTATGCATCACGCAGTACAGGACTTCTCTCATCTCAAAAGCACGCCCTCCCCCATTGGTCAAGCCTACCTGACTCGACCTCCGATTCGGAGCCTGATAAGTGGGCGGTTCTTTTAGCAGACTTGGAAGTCCTACGCGCCAATCAAGAGATTAAGACTGAAAGTTCTATAAAGGAGCAACTTGATGCGTTGTTATCGATCGTATTACCATATAACAATAGTCTAAAAGCATAGGTGCCCTAGTGAATGGTATGGTATGTATCTGAACTAACATACCGATTTATCTGATATCATTATCAGGGTTTTATGATGATCTTTTTTCCTTCATGTGCCGACAGATATCCGATGTACATACCATACTCTATATATTAAACGATACTAGAAAAGGGGACCAGGTCTCATTTTTGTTCATGTGGTCACTATGAACACATACAAGCGACTACGGCACAAGTGCCAGAGCATATAAGAAGCAAAACATCACCGACTATACCGCACGAGTGTTTGTCCTAACACAAAATGATGAATTCAGTATCGTAGATTGCCGGACAAATGTATGTGTGTGCGAACTTACCGTCGTTCTTTTGCTAGTACCCTTGTCATTTCCCTCTTCATCCAGTACGTCTATTCTCATGGACCAGTTGTACGTGTCTTCTTGGAAATAGGGACCCCGACCAGTATATCCGAAATCGTAATCGTGACGTGATTGCTTATCTGTATGGCCACCATTCCGTGAATTGTATTCATGAAGTATATGTGGATCAGTGATATATGTAGCACTTAGAGTATCTTGTGTTTTGTTCCGCACACGTTGGTACCCACCATACGCAGTAGGTGGGAATGAGGGTGACTGAGCATGAGGAAAGGAATAACAATAGGGATCTGATACTCCTGGGCTGTATCTTGGCTTTGGCTTGTTTCTATCTCTTGTTTTTGACTCATAGAGATAAGGACTAGACTTCTGGCCTTTGTAATTGTCAGGATAATCAGGAGATTCCCTAGTTTTGTAGATCTGGATTCGTGTACTTTCCCTTGAGATATCATTGATCATCTCCGAGGAGCCAGCTGAAGCTACACAGCTGGCTTCTTTAGTATATAAACGGGATGCTGAAGGAGTGTATGTCCTTGACTTTGAGTGGTTCATCGCGAGCCGTGCTTGTGGTTTGACAAGGGAACTCTTTAGTCTTGATATATTTGATTGAAAGAAAGTCTAATTGAAAGTTAGATCAAATTTTTCTTGTAGGGACTTTAGACCAGCTAAAGGATACGAGCGTGTACGACTGTGTTAGTTGCTTAACGAATGTAACAATTGAAATGAGTTGAGGTGGTGGTTTGAAATATTAGGAAGCCACATGTGACCGTGGTCTCACTACTGCACTGTGACAGTGACACGGCCCATAATCGTCACTTTGTTCAGCTCAAGGTGTCTTACACTGAACTGTTGGTATTAAGAATTGTTTAGTTTTATTATTACTTCCTACTTGGCCAAATGTATAGTATACGCAGTGCTGCTAAAAAAAGTATATGTACTATACTGTAGTGATATAACTTTGCCACACTTTCGAATAGTGCATAGATCATTGCGTTCTATTTTTATCTATGTAGAGCCATGTTCTTCGTAATGGCAGGTACCACACAGAGACTAATCTTGTATCTCAGTCAGCGATCATGCCGTACTTCCCGGAAAGTGCTAATATAGGTCTCTACTAGCCTGTAAAAAAAGAAGTAGATATCAACTGGCCATGTGAACGAGAAAAGTAATAATATGATATGGGTAACGATCCCTAGAAAATTCTTCTCAACTAAGTTTTTGAAAACCACAAAAAAGATAGTATATCTCTCACAAATCGCTGGTTACACATTCTTCGAAGCATTTAGTATGAGTACCGGTCTAGTAAAAGATAAAAATAAAATATGAAACATTATAGTATGTTCAAATTCCTTGTCTCAGTGTTTTGATATGTTTCTCCTGTTGACGCAAAAAATGTAAAAATATACAAGTCCGAGGTAGTAAGGTGAGAGGCGCACATAACGAACCCTATGTCAATAACCATATTATCATTAATGGGTCATGACATGCGATCTGCTTGTCAATAGATATCAGTTACTAACACATAGTATCGATTCTAGTTAGTCATGTAACTGAATTCGAGTTTAATAGCTCATTTACAAAATTAGAAATAGAATACAAAAGATTACTCATCACTAATTCAAATTCTTATAAATACAATTTGTATTTTTATTTTGCCCAATATGATGATTGCTTCTTGTTCAGCCAAAACCCTTGACCTAAAGAAATTTGAAAATATCTAACAATAAGGTTCTCGCTTATAAAGGAGGCTACGAATGTAGTTTTTTTAAAAATGAAACATTTTATATAACATGATAGGAGCCAAGATCATAAGCGGCTGAAATGAATTCAAACAACAAGGAAGCTTATGCCTAATCTTGTTTGGGTCTAGATTACTCGGCAACGAAGAATATAACTTCTTATATAGCTACAAAAGGATTTTTATATAACCTGGAGACGGTCGATACAATGTAATACAGTACAATAGGATGCGATACGTTACAATAGTAACAAGAGCTCTTATTCAAAAGTGACTCAACAATTCTTAAACCACTTCCTCTTCTCCCCCCCCCCCCCCCCATCCCTTTATGCAAATGAATAACAAAATAAAGTAAGGCGTTTAAAAACGGTAGCGATTTCTCGGCGCTTCTTCACAGCTATCGCTAGAATTAACCCTAGTCCCCAATAAAGAACATTACTGTCTACTCCGCCCATTCTTCTTTAGTTTCTTCGGCACACTAATGAGTCTATCTATACGTACATATAGTAGTACGTATGCTACTCCCATCACAGCATTCCGAGCTTTACGAGAAAGTGTCTTACCCATTCGTTGGTTGGAAAGCTGTTTGGTATCTGATAGCTATAAAAAATTCCCTTGTCTTGAGGCCCGCACCGTAGTCCAGACACAGCCATCAAAATCAAACCCAGCTATTGCGCCGCCTTTTTCGAGTGTTCTTTTAAGTTTCTGAATAACGGTAGAAGAAGCTAATCATTCCAAAGCCGGTGAAAAGGATGCCATAGCCATAGCGTCCAGAGCAACGAAAAAAAGTGATGAATATTGATGTTGCCTAGAAGTAAGCCACCCGGCCTCTATTAAAAGAGGATTAGTTCAATTAATTCACAGCCATGCAATCATACGACTCTTGTATGCAAAGATATAGTTCACAGTGACCTATGCGACGAAGAGGGGGCGGTTGATCTCCCTAGACGCCTGGGAGATAATCAACGGGCGCGAATATCTATTAATCAGACATAACCTTAAAAAGGAGAGTAGAAAGATGACTCACTGTCTCGGAGTAACGGAAGTAATTTTCCAATACTCATTTTGTAGATCTACATTGAGGTTGCACATGATGGACTGAGTGCCTTTCAAGACGGGTCAACGAAAGGTACATAATTGAGCCACGATGACTCGCGCAGGAGAGGAATACGTGGCTTTCACTTGGATCCGAAAGCTATGTCTTTGTCTATCAACCATTCTTGCATCCCGGATTAGAAATGAAACCTTAAGAGAACAGCATGCTTCAAGACGTGTCACTATTGGTCGTGACTATAGCCTAGGGGAGAAAGTTAGGAACAAAATAAAGTTACAAGAGAAAAATTTCAAGACTTTCATTAGCCCATCTCCAACTAGTATAATCTTAAAGGCGTCTATGAAACCTGACCTGTGCAAAATAATACACTTTTTACACCGAATTGTTATTAACTCAATTGATGCCACGGAGCCACTTGACTCCAGAGAGAACTGGTGGTTAGTACATGTATATTCTCGAATCTTCTCCTAATCTATATGTGGAAATGCCAGCCCCAAATAAGTACCAACGGTGTGCTTGGCTTGTACTGCGGAGTATGACTTGAATGTGAGCAAAGACATGGGCCAATCGGCGGCACATCTTTACTCCACAATAAGCAAATTCATGGTGGCTCATGCTTTGGACCCACATATTCACGGTCCCTGGAACGTGGACGCTTGATTAAGTATTGATTTCAATGATTGGCAACACCGTTCGGGAAAAACACATGCGCGAGTCTCCCGAGCAGCACAGGCAGTGCTAGTAGGTGCTCTTGACCGACGACAGCCATGAGCTATTGCACTCCCCTCTCTCTACCATAGCCTACACCGACGTCGGCTTGTCATATTAACTTACACTCGAGATTGCTCACCAACGCTGTGCAACACTTTTAAATTTCTTTTGCTTTGGCTCTGAAGTTTGGCATGGAGTCATCCTCCGAGTCTCATGCTTAACGCATTTGGAGTCAGAAAACTTAAGGATAACACATGGAGCTCTGGAGACTATGAGACCCGCCCTGTAATCTCACAAAGAGTATTTCTCAGCGTGCCGCATGTTACGCGTCCTCTGAGAGTCGTCCACGACTGTTACGACTTCATCTGGGGTCCGTTTTTGATGTGTCCCTAAGCTTTGAGAGCTTACTAAGCCACTCTCGGCATCTTACGGGGTCCGACACCGAGCACTGCATTAAAGGCTCCGATATCCGGAAGCACAGCGCGATTATGACGTAAACATAGGTCGAATTTACTTTCCGAATTTGTCCTCGGCACTGACTCACAGCCCAACTGAACAAGATACCATAAGAAGATCTGAGCTACAAGAATCATACATATATAAACGGCCACTCTTGATCTTCGTCACCTCTACCACACATTTCTCTAAACCACACATCTCTCTAAACCACACATTTCTCTACTTCTCCTTGGATCAGTATGCAAGCTGCTAGCGCACCTTCAAATAACTCGGATTCGCCGCCTTCTCAACGTCACAGTGATGCTTTGCGTCTTTCTTCCCAACTCTTTACTGGACCACGGCGGAGTTATACCTATGACGAGGTTGTAGGAATCGTGAATGCTACCGCTGTGCATGTTGCCAAACACTGTCGGGAGTTCAAGGAGCCGGTAAATCTCGATCCACAGCGCATAATGCAACCCAGAGTGCACTTGTATGAATCCTATTATCCAATGCATGCGATGATAGCCACCTTCGAAATCCCTGGTATCCAACAATATGAAGTTACACTAAGAATGAATGCAGACTCCCATTTGATCCTTAAAGGCGAGCGAAAGCCACCCACCCTCGATCACTATCGAATGAATTTAGAGGATCTCCGGGAGAAAATACTTGATGCTGAAAGGAGGGATAATGGGGAAGAAAGTTCCAGAATCCAAGTCGAAGTTGGAGATGATTGGAGTTGGAGAGCGGAACCCGAAGAACAAGCACAGGTGAATGGACGAGTTGTCTACAACGAGATGAAGTTTGGATATTTCCAGCGAGTGATAAAAGTCCCTGCGAATACACGCCGAGACGCTATCAAAGCTCATATGGATGATGGAATCCTTACTGTCTGTTGGCCTCTACCTCCTCTAACCGATTCTGCCTCAAACGGACAGCCCGTATCTGACAAACAAGAGGAAGTTGACGGGGATGCGGTAATGTCTAAAGCGAGTCATACCGGCGTAGCAGGTCTAGCTCAAGTGAAGAGAGTGCGTTGTTCCGAAGTGCCTAAGGAAGTGGTTCTTTGCTTTCCTTATGGACATGCATCTCATTTCCGATTTAACTACATGACTTTTCACTTTATTTTTCCGGTGCGTTCCGTCCCGGTTACTCTATCTCTACATCTCTTCATACCTGTTTCTTGTCTACTCTACCGCACATATATATCCATCTGATATATTCGTTATTCATTTCTCTCTCACCTTTCATCGCCGTTTCACTTCGGAAGCTGACGTGATTGCATTCGTATAGAACCCCCAACTTATCTCAACATCATTATTACCCATATACTCATCCGGATCGAACGTGCTATGACGTGTTCGAATCAATAAATAGTGCACTGTTACTGCAATCGACGAGAGTTCTAATATGAATCTCGGGGATTCTTGCAATAATCGTTCACATCTTCGTGGCGCTTACGGGCGTATTTAACCTATTTTCCTGATATGTCAAGCATTCCTGAATTTCCACACGATCTTCCGATGATGACTTTTCCAGAAACCCATACATGTATCTCTCTTATCCTAGGATCACACTATATTCTCAAGTTTTTGTGCAGTTGTACGTTGTAACTCATTTTTTCTTGCTGAGCAGTTTCATGTTCTATCACGCCTTCACTCATCTCAAACCCTTTGCAATTGTACTTTGACTTCAAATGACTCGATATATATGGTCTCACACGCCTTTTGAATGTTTCAGTCTTCTATATCTTAACAGAGACTATGTACAACTTATAGTTTACTTTTCCTTCTGACCCTATCATGCAATTATAGACAATATGACCACTCCGTTTTTTTATATCCTTGTTTGACGCCATCTTGGGTTACTAGTTGTCGTTTCTGGGTCCAGGTTGATATTTCATTTCGTAATATATTAATTACTATCAATATTTGTATAGAAACCCCATCCAGATCCACAGATATGTTCCTTATAGTTTATTCGAGTAATATAAGAATCACTGAAGCTTCTTTCACATATTCATAATAGACGCTTGTACGCTTTTAATGTGCTCTAGGGTATTAATAGTGAGTGAATGCACGCGCCATCAGAGAACACGTTTGCACACGTTTATTAAGTATTACGATGTTCAAGGTATACAAACAAAGAACATAAATTAAGAAGTATACATGTATATCCGTTTGATGAGTACACATATTTTTATACATAATGAACACCTTATATTAACGAGAGATCTTAATATAGACAACAAAAAGCTAACGGTGCGTTTTAATCTAGATATTTATTCAAATCACGATAACGGATTGGGAGTTAACATAATAGATATAAACAGCTCTACCACGTTTTCTAAGCACGCCTATAAAGCACGACTCAGTGGATCATTTGATATTAGGGTTCTGAACAACATGAAAGTGACTCAGATTTTCTATCTAAGATGATTTATGAAATGAAAAGTAAACGGCTGTATTCTGGGTTTAGGGCATGTGATTGCGGGTCAATTATTTCAAAATCAAATTTGCCAATGGGGTTTCTTAAGGGAAACTGAGTTGTGCGGGGTATAGGATTGGAAGAAACGGGAGAGGTGAAAGAGGGGGAGGAAAGAAGACACACACAAGGAAAGTTAGGCTGATAGATAGGAGGTCCGTAAACTAGGATAGGTGCCTTTTGGTAAGTTCTGGTTTAGTCAGCCTTGGGGGCTGTAAGGATGTGAAGATGGAAACTTTGAAGTGAGGTCTTAACCTATTGATATCTAACAATCTACCACAATGCACATTGAAATCACCATAGTGACTCAGTGAGGAGGTTGTTAGGCGGCCTGAGATGTACAGAGTCAGCCTGAGAGTCTATGACAGAAGTCAAAAGATTAATGACGAGGATGTGGCATCACTAGCTTCTCCCCTCTCTCCTCACGACCATATTTACCGAAGATAACACAGGATCCTACTAGTAATAGTATAGTACTCGTAGCCACTTGTATGATGGTGCCCTAAATTCGCTTCCTGATGCCGTTAGAGTGATCTTGTGGTTGAAGAAGTGGTGAAGAAGCGCTTCGAACCTTCTTTGCATCATCTATGAAGTGGGATGTATACAGTTTCTTCGGAATTATGTTAGCATGGAAGGGAAGGGAGGCTATTCTCCCTTCCAAACTATTTTCAGAAAGCGCCTTTTTTTTTAGGCGTGTATCAGTAATGGAAGAATCATTGGTCTTGTTCGGTCTCAAATAGGTTGAGATTCTCCCCCCCACTGCAACTGAGTGGTATTTGATGTAGTAACAGTAGAAGATAACTCGTTTTTTTCTTGCCCCATTCTCTCGCACAGCATAACATGCTTCCAAGTTCCGGTTCGTATACGCATTTCTTTATAGATAATTTGAAAAAGAATAAGGGGAACGGTGATATGCATACAGGAACTTTCTTTAAGGAGGTTCCTGAATTCATTAGCCTGAAATATGTAGTACTACAGATTAAGATTATGCTCACCCTGTTACAGTCGGATCTGTAGCATTGAGCATCGAGTTTCGATACAGCCTCTGATAACAGCACTAATATGATCAAATAATTCTCCAGTAGCAAGTATCTAGCTTGATGGGGTTGGACGTATCGGTTCATGCTTCTTCTCAATTGGTAGCAGTGACAGTAACTAGTTTGGTCCTACGATCCGAACAGTAAGTGCAACAGAAGAGAAGTTTTTTATTATTGTGGAACGTGAAACCCTACGTTAACTAATCGAGTGTCACATGTCATATGAAGGGGGCTTATTATCGACAAAGACTCGCTACTTTGGGTTGGACTTTTTTCAAAATCTAGTTGAAAATCGAGGTTAACGTATGCGAGCTGAGATAAGCGCTTGGTATTGTTCCCACATCGCCACAGTTAGGTGACTCAGACCTTTTCGGAACCGTTACCACATTTGTAACAAAAGAGAAACCGGCTGAAACTGACTGCGTATTGCATCAAGTCTCAGCTTACTACAAGACCTAAGTTCATCAGTTCATCGCATCTATGACGCCATGTTGTCCCTGGAGAGAATAGAATATTCTCATAGGTTCAAACACAGAGGAAAATCAGGTAAGCGATATTGTTTGTGTTGTATAGAAGTATTCATCTCAATCGGTAGTTAATCTGGATACTATCCTACATCAGAATAAGATAAGGATGCGCGCTTATCAGTGTACTGGTGATGTACTTGAATATGATACACCGAATTATGGGTCTGATATTTCTGCATCCGTTGTTATACCTTTTTCATACTGTAATGCAATTCCAGAGACAAGCGCAACATGTATGGAAACGACTCATGGGAAACGATCAGATGGAGATACTGCAGTGTGTATTGTAGTGGCGGTTACTGCTGCACATATGAGTCGGAGCTTAAGCTTCAGTAGGGTTTCGACCACCTTCAGCATATATTCTTGACAATACTTATTCTGAGTCTCTGCTCTCCCCCCTCTCCAAAATTTGCTATATAAGCATATAGACAAGGAGCTTCAAGGTTATTTATGAGTGATTGTATACAAGATCGTTTCTTTGTCAGAAGGATGTTTTTATCATAGTCCATACAGAGGTTTTGTCTCTGTTCCGTTCAAACTACGATCAAGCTCCGACTTAATCAAAGAAGGGAAAAATACGGTTAGTATAGCTTTGAAACCATCAATCAAGTATCATGGCATTCATGAGGCACCGTACTCTGAGTTAATGATCTATTACCAAATGGTCTTTGCTCTAGTGTTGAAATGGTTATATCCAGTGATATACTTACTACTTGCAAAGGCGTAGAAGTCCTAGTGTTAGTTGTATAAAACTCTGTCGAAACAAATGATAGCTATGATGTATCACGGCATTCAGACGCTTGGACCTAGCTTCTCTGACTTGATATGACTCATGAACCGTGTAACTCTGACTACCCTATAAGCCTCAGAGTAGTAAGAATCACATTATTCCTGGATTTCCGTAGTAAGACATAAATATCTGATACTGATTTTTAAGAAGATCAACACTAGTATATAGCTCTGATATTTAATACCGCAAGTAAATAATATCATAACCTGTGAGAGCCCTACTGTTAGCAATGCCGAGCAATAAGAATTTGGGGCACTGAATACACCAAATTAATGGTTTAGCTTCTTATTTGTCAATGTTTGCTTAGAACCATAACACTCTTATAGTTTAACATGTATATATAGCATGCGCCCTCCTACTGTGCGACGATAGAGATAAAGATATGCGTTGATCAAATAATCAATAGATACACAACGCTGACTATTGATTGGTTAAGGGGATGATGATACGTAGAACAGAAAGGGGTTCTTCCGAGCCTTGAGCAGGATGGACAGCATTATGAACAAATTTCAAAGAAATTTATTTTCACCTTTCAGCAGCTTACTGACATTACATGTGTAGCCAAAAATTTCATATGATGCACATGCACATGAACAGGAGTACGTAAAACACCGGTTGATTTTTTTGAAGAAAGACAAGACTGTTCCGATAATGGAGATTTGGTCTCTTTCCCCATTGCTATGATGAAGTACCGACCGAGCCAGTTCTAAACCATCGCCATTTTGTTAAGTAAGAGAGACTAGCTGTTAAAAACTTACTGAAACTCATTGTCTAGTGGATCAAGTGAATTTTTATTGGCTCATGGGACTCAAGAGCCTATTAGAGGATCGTCTTTCATCTAATCATCTGATCGTGACACAACTATTTATAGTTATACAAAGTTAAGCCAATGAAGACTTACCTCTGAGAAATTTTATATTAAGTAAAAAGCAGTATTAGCGGATCTTAAAGGTATCTTCTATAGACCGAAGAAATATAACGTATCGTCTTTGCCCTCAAATCATGTCCATAGAGGTACAGTTATATAAGTAGAAATACGGTCCGATACCAGGAACAATTAAAAGTACTGACATTGACCCTTAAAAGATTTTGAACTGCTCGACACTTTGTCTTGAAGACGGACGTAACAGCAGAGCATTACTTATCGGGATAGTTGTTTAGTACATTCCTTGATATGACTCAGAAGAATCAAAACATGTGGGTAGGCTTAGGCGTCTAAAGAGAAAGGCTCAGCGATCGTGCCTTGAATGTTTTCACTCCGGTTTTGTAACTGGGAGCAGCTTCAATGGATATAGTAGTATAGTTATACCGGAAATAGTTTTAATGCTTGTTTCTGATGCGATGAGCTTGTAGATAACGTAAATCTGTCGGCTGTACTCAACCAGGACTGCCATAAATGACAACGATGAGTTTTACTTTAGTTCATATTGATGTCCGATTACAGAAAAAGTAAGGAAAGGATAAATTAAACTCGGGTTGCTGTACATGCACCCGTTGCCATAATTTGGAGTACAGAAATAAGGATAACTGTATCAAAGTGAGCCTTGATGAAATCATTCAGTGAATAACAATGCATTGTAAATTAGGTAGCATACCATAGTAAACATCAATAAACATGTACTCAAATGAGAGCACAGCAGTCACAGTATCTAAGATGCTTGTAGTAGTTCGTTCATTACGAATGGGTCTGTAACGTTCTAGCATTGACTGCAACAAAATGATAGGCAATTATCACAACGACTGCGCAAAGTCCAAGGCTATTCGCGAGGTTGTATAGTGTTTCGTGAGTGATCATCTGTGGAATAAGATGGATAATACTGTGAGTACACCTCTATAATGCGTATCTGTTTCTTGTGAATACCTTGTGTATGCCTAGTTACTCTTCGTAGCAAATACTTTGTTAATTTCTCTTGAAACTGAATTCCGTTGTGTACGATTTGACGTGTTCGTGTTGTATTACGTAAAACAGACTACACGTGACCAATACTCTCCGCTTCGCCCCGAAGACCGCCAAATCAAACTTGCGCTATTTCGTGACACTCCAAAGGTTTTCATTCATTCATACTTCCTGTTTTTCTCTGCTTTAGACCTGTTAAAGTTAGAACAAGATGCGCTCAACTGCTGTGAGAATGAGTGAAATGCCAGGTGGTGCGTTGTCAACTCTTCTCAACTATTCATGAATATGTTCTAACTGCCTTGTAGGCAAAGCCTATGTAAGTTCTAATTTTCAGTTGTGCAATAGATTTGAGCGTTGGAATTATCCTATGTGGACTGAGCTGTTTTTACAATGCCTCACTACGCCGAAATATGACCCATAAAAGCTAATTTGAGTTGGAGATTTACAACCTCTGTTCAAAGTGTTGGCGAAAGTGTTTCTGGAAATGAACACATCTGACTTTTTTTCAACCGGTTCCTAACTTTGTTTTTTTACCCCTAGATGGGATGGTGGGGTGACTTAGGCTCCCAAAGCAGAAGGGTATAATCACTTATTGTGAGTTATTATTAAATTAACGTGTGTTTCCGTTCCGTGATAACACTATCCGCAAAACCTTCTCAGCGCAATCTCCTTTCCGTCAATCTGCTATGCGAGGTGCCTTCCACGGATACATCTTTGGCGGCTTTTCTCGTATTGCTGGCCACCTCCCTTACGTCGCAGTTCCCTTTGGGCTTGGTGCGTAGACTGCCTCACTTCCCCTTACCCCTTTCATGTATAACTGATATCCACTCATTTATATTCAGGATATGCTATCTACGCATATGCTAAGCGCGTAGACGCATGGCAGAGCTCAAAGGCTGGTCACCTTGCTGCATTGCAAGCTGGGGGTGAACACCACTAGATTACCCTTTCCTTTGCGCCCTTGCATCATATCTAATAGGGTAGTAATAACTCAAGAAAGCTCAGCTTCTCCTGTCCCACGACGATTCCCAATAGACACCAGCTGCAAATAGACTAGTATACTCTTCTAAGGCTTAATAGAAGAGCTACATAAGGGCTCACTGGGAATTTATTAAAAGATCACGAAGTTGTGGAAGAGTAAGGAAGGAAAGACTGCTCCCGGATTAGAGTGAGCGAATAAGTGCTGCTAAACATCATGACGGTTCCGAATAGATGCACTCTATACTTCTATGCCTCAGAATAATTCATACGGATGTTCAGTTAGCCATAAGTAATTCTGCTTCCGAGTTTTTGTCTACAAGACACAGCCTCCTACTTTCCGCCTTCCTCCGCCTTCCTTCTACTTACACTGTTATTAAAAAAGGGTGATAATCTTCGGGGTCTCATGTCTCTAGGTCCATGTGCTTAAACGAAGATTCTTATTGATATGAGATTCAATATTAATAGCTTTCGCTACAACAAGCCAAGAATTGAGCATCGCCTCGGCTCTGCACCTAGCATCAATTATACCTACATCTTAATATAAGTCTCTAACTACTTTGATACCAAAACTTACAGGTAACAGTAGTACATCGATTACAACTCTTCTAACATCCATGTAGTGATAAAGAATATCAAACCCCTTCATTCTCGCTTACAGTGCCCAAGAAGACCAGGTAGGAATCCAGGTCTCAAGTACTACAGTTTTCATCTTACTCGTGCAAGTGATGAGTAATCCCATTGCATTAGTCAAGCTACTATACCAAGACGTAGCCATCTCTCTTATAATATGCTTCAGGTACACTAAATCCTATATTCAAAATTTTTTCTCATTCTAATATGTCAAGAGTAGAAGACATATTCTCTTAGTCTCCTTCCCTCCATTTCGAACTCTGAACATATAATAATAGATTTCCAGAAAATGTCCAATTAGAGATCTTTCAACCCTTGTAACTGACTTTAGTGACCACCCCTGGATTTGAAACTTAAAAATCAATATAGAGACAAACGTGATATATCTGGTAATTTCCTAGTGGGTTATTATTAATATGTATACTTACGTTAACATTTTCTTGTCAGCCCATTAAAGGTTAAAAGGTTCGATGTCGGACAAAGTGCTGATAACTCGGACTTGTAAAATTTTGAAATCGAATTTGAATTGTGTTATATGTGATTGATGTTGCATGGACTTTGTGGAGCCGCTTCCTAAAAGTTCCTATCACCTTATATATACCTAAGATGTCCTCTCAAAGTGTAGAAATGAATAAATGTTGTAATAATTAGATTGTAAAGCTGTACTGAAACACGGGTCGTACCGTGCTACTACTTTGAGATCATCAACTTTGGGAAGATTCAAAAAAAAGCCAGTGTCAACACTAGTGTTATTTATAAAAACCGTTTCTTTGCCCACAGTTTTCTGCATTCCGGTGCTTTGTCATATGAACAATAGTTTGATATGTATGTGAGAAAAGGCTGCTGAAACTGAAAGGTCCTTATCAATTCAGTTAATCTCATGATTCTGGTACGAATACAAAGTCACTGCCCAAAGCGAGCAGGAAACTAAATGTTGTATTTGTTAGGATTGACTGCACGAGCCTCACTTTTATCACTGGCTGCACAACGACCCCAAAGGCCTATTATCTAGAGCACACAGTCCAACTCAGTGGGTGCATGATTAATATACTTACTTAATCACCTAATCACCTTACCAAACTCACAACTATACCGAATTCAGTCTCTGCTTCAACTGTCACACACCCTCTCAATTGCCCACACGCACTCAGAGGAACAAAGGTTGAATATGCGCATAACCATGTAAATACGATATTATAACTCAAATAAACAGAGACACACAAATAGAGGAAACAGAATCAGACTTAAGAATCAGACATAAAATGGGCGTGAGGAGGAACGAAGAAGGGAAAGAAGGATCAAAAAATCATCGAAACAATAGAAGGGGGAAATTGTGAAAGGAGGATTGGATGACGCACTTATTAGATGATAGAAAAAACAAAGAGGGTGAGAAGATGAAGGAAGTCGTTTCGCGGAATTTATTAGATAAGACGAGAGGAAAGGAGTATTTTTTCTTTCGTATTGACAACAAAGAGGGAAAACAACTTGGGACCGTTCCAAATTGGGCTCACAAGCAGGAAAAAGGTCGCTTAAGCTGGAACTCGAAAAGAGGAGAAGCTTTCATGAGAAAAAAATAGATGTTTGATATTATCCACAACATACGGGACAGCAGCAATCAAGCACTAAGCATATATGGAAAGAGAGAAAAGAACAAAGAAAGAGACAACTAGTGAATAGGGTTGTGGGACGCAGTTGAATAGTACGAAGTGGGGTACCTATAGTAATATGTCGAACAGACAATAATAGACACACGAAGAGAAATAGAAAAAAAACGAGTACGGAGGGAAACACATGGAAAATTGTTATAGTTTAAACGGGAAGCAATATAAGGAGAAAAGAGCCACATTTTTGATAGAAGTATATAAAGAGGACTAAGTGAAGGAAAGGACAAAAATGATGATGATGATTACACAAACTCGCCAAACACAAAAAAGGTGGGGGAGGCGGGTCAAAATGATTTTGGGAATACTTTATCATGCTAATAAACGATGGATTTGATGATTTGTTTCAATCATTTCCAGAAGTCCAAGTCGGGGAACGAAAAGAAGAAATAGTGAGAGAAACGAAGGCACGTGTTGATACCAAGAAGAGAGGAAATTCTAGTCGGCTAACTTGCTTAGAGGACAAAGCCAAATAAGTGGGGGAAGTGAAGATGTATGATGGAGTTAGGCGAGAGAAGTTATGCATGTATGGATTATAAGTTGTGGAAATTAGAAAGTAAAGGACATCCCGACGCAAGAACCAAAAAAAGAAAGAAATTTTTCAATTCCTTACGACGTTGACGGTGTCGATGCGTTGCCCACAGGAGTAGCAACACTACCATTATTCACACGTGCCTGGACCTTCGCCCGATGCTGTCTATTCTTCAGATGCACCTCAAAGTTACTAAGCGTTTCACCAGGTCCGAGAGTGTATAACTGTCACGAAAAAGAAGCAAATGTTAACTTTACAATTTTCTTCATGGTTTCAAGAGCAATGAACTCACCTTTCCAGGACAGTCAAGACACTTGATACGCCACTCAGGAGGGTTTCCATTAGGTTGCTTTCGAAGTGTGATATCAAATCGATCATCAGGAGACTTAGCCTGCATCTCCGCAATAGCATCTTCCATCCATTTGGGTCTCTGTAAATCAAACAAGCAAAACACAGAAAGAAAACAATATAAAAGATCAATACGCATTCACAGAAAAAGAAAGGGAAGAAACTGGGGAAAGGTATCGATCTATGTTTCGTAACTTACCTGGACGAGAGGTAAAGAAGGTGCTTGAGAAGGAGTCGACTCCTGTTCCGTAACAGGGGTAGTAGAATGCTCAGAAGCAAGAGGCACAGCAGAAACAGGTGGAGGATTGGTGTCTCGGGCTGAGCAGGTAAGTCTTCTGTAGTCTTCAAGGGAGTAACAGCAGCAGAACCTGGTTTACTACCACTTCCATTTGCAAACAACCCTTGTGCCAACGGCTGATCTGACGCACTCGAACTCACACTAGAAGCAGGAGACAAAGGTCGGTCAAGTAACCCAAGTGCATCATGGTCCGGAGCAAGTGAAGCACGCCCCCTCCCCCGCTGCCACCCTTCTTTGGAGATCTCCCGTTTTCTCCCCATGACTCGATTTTCGTTATCGTCGGTGAAGAAGGGTCATCGGTCATAGACGCCGGTGTCTCCGCTTGGTCTTGACTCTGACTCTGTTGTATCGAAAGAGCACGTAGTGCAGCCGCGCCACCTTTCTTCTTTCCACTCGCCTTTGCACGTTCCACTTCCATTCTCAGATTAAGATGGTACTCGGCATCAGAGTGGTACTCAACAGGACGTGGGCGCCGATGACGATGCCAGAATTTACCTGAAAGAAACCAACCCAGATCAATTATTCGCTCCAAAAAGACAGATATCGAAGGAACTTCAAAGGATTAAAGGAGCGAAAGATGAAAAGATGAAACATACCACAAGCACCACATTGAGACTTGTCTCCCAAAGGTCCCTTCCTCCTTCCAATAGCAATACTATCCGGACAACCACAGTTCGAACAATGCCAGACACCATCAATCATATTCGGTCGTTGTCCATCGGCATATTCACGCTCCTTAGCCTCCCTCTCGAGTTCTCTCTGGCGACGCGCAGTCAGAACCTTCGGTGTACGAGGATCGGGAGGTAACACAGCTACCGTAGCCGCAGGAAGAGGTTGATCACCTTCTATGGGCGGCTCAAACGTTGTTGTATCAACAGCAGTCGACGGAATAGCACTCGTCGAATTTCCACGTTTGCCCAGAAGTGTCGATGGATATGAAGGAGCTTTGAACGAACCGCGCGGTTTGGGTAGTTTGGATTGTGGGATAACGGGCGCAACGGGTGCAGCTGAGATCGTAGGTATAACTGCAGTCCCATTCTCCGACGCGACCATGTTGGCGATAGTAACGGACGCAGCAGCAGCGGCAGCACGACGTGAAGTAGGTGCAGAAGCAGCTGCAACCAAAGCGAGAGTAGAAGGATCAATCTCTGGAAACCCAATAGCAGGCGTTCGTTGAGTCTTGAGAGGCTCCCTATCAGGTAGTGCGATCCCCCTTCTTCCACGAGTGTTCCGTTTCCTTCTTCTATTCGCCTCCTTTTCACGTTCCTTATCAAGTCTCTCAAGTTCATTGTCACTGAGATAATTGATAACGGGCTGATACGTCGGTGTCTGGTCGACAGGACGCGCAGCAATAGAGACAGTTGGGAGGAAGGACATGCGTAGATCATCATCCTGAATAGCTGATCCATCTGACGGGTGACCAACCAAAAACAATGACTTCTGGTATATAGCCACTTGTTCACGGATAGCATGGGCAATGGCAGTCCTTTATACATTGTTAATAAACAGATAAAAGCGTATTATATGTAACTATAGCTTTACTCACTTGAACTCTCCTGCGAGACCGAGATCACTACTGTAAATCTCAGCAAACTGCTCAGGGGTGGGATCCACGTTCTCAATATCCCATTCAAACTGATCGTCTAGTTTCACCTCCCCTACAGTGATATCAAGCTAAAAAAAAGCCACAAAAAGCTGATGAGTTTTCCACCCTTGAGTAAGAACTACTGAAAATAAAACAATTACCTTCACAAGTATACGCATCTCTTCAAGCAACTTATCTTCGTCAATCTCCAACATCTCAACATCAACCGAAGAATCCTCGTCCACCTCCTTTTTCAAATTCTCGATCTTAGGTACAATAGCTCCCTTTTTCCTCTTCTTTGATTTTAACCTAGGATCCTTGTCCTCTTCCCGTTTCAACAATTTCCTAGTCCTCACATACCCAGAGTTATTTCTCAACCGCTTCTTCCATCCATTCCACCATTCCACATCCTGATCACCCAAGATTCCTCTTACAGGTGGAGCTTCTCCAACATCCAAAACAGGACTCGACGCCTCACTGCTCACATCCGCTAAAGTAGCCGTATGCGCACGATAATCACTCAACTGTTCCTGAATCGATTTCGTAATCGTAGAATGAAGACTCGGGGAAAGCCCATAATCATCAATGATAGACTGTGCGAACGCTTCTGGTGTCACGATAGGATCTACAGCCAAGAAAATGAAAGACAAAAAGGTAAATCACATTTATATTAGCAAACTTTACCAAAACAAGTAGAGAGATAGTAAGTGAAAGGAGAGGAAGCTTCTTACCATTGATATTCCATACGAATGTGTCCCGGTATTTTTGATGTTCAACATCAAACTCTAATCGGATAGGAACAAGCTGTTCTCCGCGGATAGCATCAGCAATTTTCAACCTCCCAGGAATTTTCAACCCTTCTCTCTTTCTATTTCGTTTCCTCCCAGAATCCCGGGATGATGGTACATGAGGATACTGAAGATCAAACTTCTCCTTCGGTTTACTATTATTCTGATCACGTTCCCACCACCTCGGGCGTGTTCCGCCAGGTCCCAACCTCAGCTCTGCCTGAGATCGAGTCAGCATTGCCCTAAACCGCTTTTCATACTCCTTGTCCTTTTCCATCCATCCCTTGATATCCTCAATTTCAGCCTTAGTTAGCTCAGGAATCTTTTCTCGGGATTCGGCGAGTGGAACTACAGATACGCGCGTCACGCTTGGATTGAGTTGAACCTGAGCAGGGAGAGGAGGTAGTCCAGCAGCATTGATTGCATTCAAACTAGCTTGTTGTGTAGTCGCAGAACTAGCGGGTGCAGATCCTCCATTGATAGCAGGGGTACTAGCAGTACCATTAACAGACTGAGTAGTGGACACTCCGGCTGAAGAAGGGGCTACACCTGGTGTTGTAGATGCTGTCCCTGCAGTAGAAGTCCCAGGGCGGACGGGAGTAGTGGGTAACTGGGATCCACCCATTGCACCTCCAGGCATACCACTCATCCCCATCATTCCCATTCCAGCAGACCCAGGAGGGACAGAGCCTCTACCCGCCGAAGACACGCTAGTAGGCGGACGCGTGGGTGTGCCTTGCATGTGAGCTTGTGGAGGAACGACGGCACCAGCGGCGTTCGGAGTAACTCCAGAGGTGACTGATTCATTCCGACATTCATATTATTCATCCCTATATTTGCATGAGCTCCGATAGCACTCGGATCCATCGTCGTTGTCCCGAAGGTCCCATAGAACTCATTGATCCCATAGAGCCAACTGAACCAACCGATCCAGCAGAAGGTGTCGGTACTTGAGGTCCATTAGGCAAACCCTGTTGCTGTAACCGTGCAGCCTGGCTTGTTGGTAAGCATTCATTGTGATCGCTTTTCGCTGTTGCATCGCCTGCATGTGATGCATCTGCTGTAACTGACTCATCCAAGACCACCCATACCCATATTACCCATTCCACTCATCCCTCCCATAGCTCCCATGGACGCCATATTGTTCATACCATTCATGTCCCCATAGCACCTATGTTAGCCATATCCATATTCATCCCCATACCTCCCATCGTACTGAGATTATTCATGCCAGCCATATTCATCATTCCTCCAACAGATGCATCATCACCACCACTCACATTCCCCATCCCGGCCATCCCACTCATGCCGTCACTAACACTCGGCGTGCGAGCCATCCCCGCAGGCTGAGGTGTCGGCGAATCATGAGATCCTTGCCCACCACCAAGCCCCGAAGCACCCATATTCAGGTTAGCTTGGGCAGGGGAATGTGGTGCATTTGGCGTATGTGGCGTATGAGGTGTTGTAGGTGGATGTGGCGCTTGATTTTGCATCGAAGATTGCGGAGTAGCCATTCCCTGAGGACCAAGCGAACCTTGCCGGGCATGGGTTGGAGGCGGCATCATACCTCCCATTCCACTCATAGTATTAATTCCAGGCATCCCAGGCATTCCGACCATACCACTCATTCCTGGCATGCCATTCATAGGTCGTCCATTCATCCCTCCTATAGCATTCATCCCATTCATACCAGCAACACCATTCATCGAACCCCCACTCGAGCGCATAGTGCCTGGACTACCTCCACCGTGATTAGATCCCGCAGTCTGAGGTCTTGATGGGGGTCTAGACATTTCCGTTGATGTTGTTGTCCTTGGCTCTGACTGAGAGTATGATTCTGGTCAATTTGACCTTGACCTTGACCTGATTCATATTTGGCATTGAAACCGAGCCTACCATCCCTTGACTAGATCCAGGACGAGGTCCGCCTAGTTGTGGTGTTCGAGGAGTGTGTGGAGGGTCTCCGCTTGCACCAGCGGATGGTGGTGCCGGATGTCCAGATGCAGTCCCAGGCCTCGATATACTACGTCCCACCATTTGTTGTTGTCCACTAGCAGTAGGTGGGCGGGCAATACCCATACCCATATTATGATGTTGATGTTGAGGAAGATGTGATCCAGAAGGCTGAGATGAGCTAGACATAGCTGTATTCGGACGAGGTGGAGGCGCCATGTGTTGTTGAGTTTGAGATCGCATTGCTGACATACCAGCGTTTGCGGCGGCAGCGTTGGCATTCGGGAAATTTGGATATGGATTACCAGAAACAGATAAACCGGTATTCGTAGCGACTGCAGGTGCGCCTTGTGGTGTCTGCGGCTGTTGTTGCTGGTGCTGATGCTGATGCTGGTGCTGGTGCTGTTGTTGTTGCTGCTGCTGTGCAAGGAACTGCTGCATAGTTTGTTGGGACATTCCTATGATGATACGGGTCAAAAACACCATAACAAAAACAACATAAGGCCAATAAGTTCAAGAGACACTCACCTCCCATCATACCCATATTCAAACCCATTCCACTCATATTGTTCATACCTTGCATCCCACCCATTCCGTTCATACCAGCCATGTTGCCCATACCCATACCCCCCATACCCATATTCATGCCGTTCATCCCAAAGATGCTTGTCTCTGTGACATGAGCTTTTGCATCTCAGGAGTGATACCACTACCTTGACCAGACGAGGACGACTGCATCATCGCGGGGCTCATCATTCCATTCCCACCACCTGCGGCGTTCATACCAGCCATTCCAGGATTTATCCGGCACCTGATCCAAGCATCGACGGATTAATTCCCATTCCTCCTCCACCTACAGCCGCAGGAGCACCATCAGAGCCTCCACTACCTCCTCCCGCCTTGAAATTGACCATATCCATATTCGACATGTTGCCCATATTAGGCATATTACTCATGCCACTCATCGAGCGACTAGGCATGCCCATCGCGTTCATTCCTCCTCCGCCATTCCACCTCCCATATTCATACCACCCATCCCACTCATTCCAGAGATATTCGACATTCCGCCCATCCCAGACATCATATTCTGGCGAGCGGCCATGGCAGCATTCATACCCATGTTCGACATGCCTTGCATTCCCATACCTCCCATGCCTCCCATACTATTCATACCCATACCGTTCATACCACCCATGGTAGACATATTACCCATTGATCCCATAGCTCCTTGAGCTCCCTGTCCTTGTCCTTGAAGCATAGCGGGATTAACCATGCTCGTCGCTGACCCAGGCACAGACTGCTGCTGATTTTGATTTATGAGAGAGTGTTGTGGGTACGAATATGTACTATTCATAGTGCTACCGCATCGACCAAAATAAGCTGTCTGCAGTGTCCCAAGTCCGAAGGTTTTAGGCTTCTCGTTTGATAATCGGTGTTTTGATTGTGACTAGTCCGATTCAAAGATGCAGTCGTAAGTATAAGTATTACGCCCAGAAGAACGCGAAAAAGATATGAGATTGTGAATAGAAAATAATTGACGGAAGGAGATAACAAAACACCAATAAAGATGTAAAAGAACCCAGACTGAATGATTTTGTTCTTCAGAAAACGCGTAAATGAATATATTTGAACACCAAAAAAGATGCGAGCTGTGTGTGTAAGTGTAATGTGGACTGTGTGACAACAGGTAGCGCGTTTTTGTCTTGTTTTGTCTTGTTGGGAAGGGGCGAGAGAAGGGGAAGTAAGTGTTGTAAGTCCAGTTGTGTGAGACGTGTGACGACCCCCACCGTGGGAGACGCGGGGAGAGATGGTTGTTGTTGACACAGCACAACCAGTATGTGACAAAGGAAATGGACTTTTTAAAATAATAATATGAACAATACTCACGAAGTAACAACCAACAACTCAACAAAAACGGTGTAAATCAAGAGAGAAGATTTGTTACAATCACGGAAAGCTTAAGCCTCTTTTTTTCGAAAAAAAGGGCAAATACCAAATCCAACTTAATAGATCGGGTGAGCGTAATAAGGGTTTGATGTTTATGATATTCGGAAAGGGTGTAGATAACTCAGAGAAATGAGTGAGAAGTGGGCCCCTTTCCTCTTGTGTGTCTGTGTATGGTTATGTGTGTCTGTGCGTGTTTGTCGTGTATATCGGGCTGATTTCGTTTTTTCCTTTTGATTGCGGCGTGTCCGCGCGTTTCTCTCCTTTTTTCTTTCTTAGCCTGCTAATAAAAAGGAGAACGTTTCCCCCCCTGCCAATCAGCACCCTTATTCTCCTTTTACCCCCTGTCTCTGGCAACAGAAGGAGAAGAAATGATTGCAACTTGCTTACGTACCAACGAAAAACCGAAAGTTCTTAGGCTCGTTTCGTCCCTCCTGTCACCAGACGATGCTCTCTTCTCTTTCTTGTCGAAAACCGTCAAGACAAGAAGGTTAGAAAGAAGTAAAAGGATGGGGTTCTCGTCTTCGTTTTGCAGAGCCGTTCCCCTCCAAGTTGCTATGTCAGAGGACTAATGATGATGATTAAGAAGACGAAGAACGGTGTTTCTGACAAAAAGTCTGATGGTTGGGCTCATCCCCGTTCCTCTCAAGAAAGGGAGGGGAATGGGTTCGTAGCGTCGCTCACTAACCAGGTTAGTTCGTTACCTAACAGTCACATCAAACAATGTTAAAGGTAACGTGTCACTATGATCACCAATTTCTTAAACAGGTACTATTTCACCCAACTAGGAAGCTCTAACTTCTATTGGGGTGAAAAGGAGAGGGAGGGGAAGGGAGATATTTCCTTCTCAAAATAATCAAACAACAATGGGAGAGGAGGGGCGCGCGGGGCGGGAAGCTAGGGTTACACTCTTGTCGGGAGGGGCGGGAGAAACGGAACCGGGGAACCGGTGCCGATGTATCGACACATTTTTGTTGAGACCTTTTTTTTTGCAGCCTTTTAACATATGCACATACAGATCAGAGAGACCTAGGGGTGGAGGGAAGACGAAAAAGAAAATCCAAAAGAGTGTCAGGTCAGATGTGGATACACATGTAATCGTCTATCTCAGATCCCTCCCCCTCCTCCCCTCATCCCTTTCGGATTTAATCTTTCTTTCTTACCCATCTTTTTCTTACGATCTATTGATTCCTCGGTTGGAATAAATGTTGTTTCCAACGTATTTCTGGAGGTTCCCACCTATGCTCTTTCTCTAGATTCACACGATACCGAAACCATCATTTCACACAATGAGAATCGTGAACCTATTCTAAAACCATAATTTACATCACCCCCTCTCCCCATGTGTTTCGAAACCGCTTACCTATTTCCCGTGTTTCAAACTGATTGTTTCAGTTAGTGAGCTCAGAAAGGGCTAATAGTGTGTGTGGTCCCTTGTACTCCTGATGAACTGAGCTATATGATGAACCGAAAATCAACTTTGCTGAATTCGTAAAGTGTTATCTCAAAATAATATCCCCTTCGTATCTACGAAAAATCAAAAGGAGGGGAAGTTATTATTTCTTAAGCATGTAATAAAAATCTCCCTCTCCCTAAGAAGTCAATCATTATCATATCTAAAAACACATTCTCAAGTCAAAACTTCTAAATCTTGATGTACATGTACGTCAAAAACTAGTACCTAGCTAATACTTCTATTTCCCCTAAAAATTTGATTTTGTGGCCGTGGCGTTGTCCCATAATTCGATGGATTGAAAGAAGAAGGCTCCTTTTGTAACGACGGTTATTCCCGAGGCCAAGATGAACTTCGAAACTCCTGAAGTTTTATACTTCAAAGAACAAAGTTTGACGGATACATGTATACTTGGATGGAATCCAATATTAATATAGATAGAAGCTCCGCGATTACAGTAGAACATATTATATTATCACAAATTTATAAAACTATATATCTCCCTTTTTTTATTTGATTACTATAGCACTCCGATATACAAAAAGATTGTGTGCCCCTGACGGTAAAGAACAAGCAAACAGACATATAATCATATAATCCACACATATGTACCAGTAAAGAAGAAGGAAGAGGACCACAGATGAGCTACGACCAAAGATCAAAGAAAAAGGGAGGAGAGGAAAACAAGAAATAGTGGTATACGCAAAAAAAACATTACTAGGAAGGTCAGGGGTTCGTCATCTGTTAATATTATTGCATAATCCATACCGAGTCTAAGAAAAAGAAGGGACCACTATTAAAATGTAAGAAAAAGGAGGCATAACATAGCATACGAACAGTAAAAAGGTATTAGAGAGGAAACGAGAAGGAACGATGTACCCTTGTTTAGTAGATATCATCGTCGTCAATATCAACATTACCACCATCGTCGCTATGATCTGACCACCTAGCACCTTCATCTGTCATATAGTTCGCACTATGTGCATTACTAAATGAAGTATTATGAGTACCGTCGTCCGAGTCATCGATATCACTATAGTCTCTAAAGAACAGATATGCTCGTCTACGAAGGTCTTCATCATGGTCCGAACTAGAGGAAAGTATAGAGTTAATCATAAGGTTAGACAACCATTCAGAGAAATAGACTCAACCCATTTATCACCGGAGAGGAATGTTCATAATCTTCCTCGTCATCGTCATCAGATAGACTACCTCCTCGAGTAAACAATGAACGGATGGCTCTACGACGCTCGGCTAGCCTAAAAAGTCTATGATCCACGAAAGAAAAAAAGAAACCATACACAAGCATAAGAAATATAGTGGTAGAAGATATTTCATAGGAGAAATTCTCTACTTACTGCTCTTCAGCTTCTTCTTCTTCGTCATCCGACAAAACGACGCGAGTTCTTCCACGACTTGGTCGACTCAAAGTTCTTTTTATCCAAGTATAAGGGCAGGAGAGATGAAATAACAACAAAAAAGAGCGAGTTATAAACAGGTAATCAATATAAAAGAGTTTTAAGTTTTTACCGATCGAATTCACTTACTCTTCTTCACCATCACCCGATTCAGCGGATTCGATAATAGCATGAGAACGAGCTGCCCGTCTACCAACAGCCCCCCTTCTCCTGATATCCTGTGAAGATGACATTGCCTCATCGTCCGAGCTCCCAAGCGTAATCGGTGGTGGATCCATGTCCACTCCCGGAGAGTTTCGTTCCGATCCAGCAACAGCAACAGCGCTAGACCTCGCATTTGAAAGCCTCCTCTCAGAATTCCCAGGCCGTACAGCACGCGGAGAAGAGTCAAAAAGCCTGGCTACTCTACTTCTCCCTTCGTATTCCGGATCCTGGTCAGAATCGTTATCCTGGTTATGAAGTGAGTTTGCTTCAGCCGCGGAATGATATTCTACCCCATTCTCGTCGTCATCGTCGTCGATGAAACTACTCTCATAGCCATCCTCGTCCCCTGTACGTATATTAAGACCCATGCGACGTTCAAACCAACTGGTTGCGGAAAAAGGGAAATGAGTAGGTAGTATACGTTCTTGAAACGAGTGATCTGCAAGGATATAATCTTGAGCATCCATCCAAGCTATTTCCGCGCGTTCCTCGATGTCACTGTTAAGGCTATCATCGTCGCTGTCATTATGATGTCCGGGAAACACCCTTCCACAGCTTGTGCATTGTCCATTCCAGACCTCGTTGAAGCAGGATGTACAACGATACACTTGATCTTCTTCGTCAAAAAATCCTCTCTCTTCATTTAGGAAAGCCGTTTCAAGACTATTTGGAACCGGAAGTATCCTTGCCTGAGCATCGTCCCTAGAGAATACACCTTTCCAAGCTTCTGCACCTGCTGGTTCCTGTGCAGAATCCTCTTCCCTCGTTTCTAGTGTAGGGAACACTTGAGTTGCAATATTTGATTTACTTGCAATCAGATGAGAAACAATGTCCTTTATACCCCAGGCTTCAATGGGCGCCTCCCTGATATCAGCTCTACAATGGGGACAGTTTTTTTTCTTCATGATTAACAAAGGCGCGCCACGGGCGAGTAGTTGAGGCTCATCAGGGTCAAAGTTCGCTATCAGTTCCGGAGGCGGAGGCTGAGGTATGTGCTGTGGAACAGCTCTAAACCAAGAAAGTAGGCTAGAATAGTAAGTAAGGGGTGTGAGCCACATGTTCGATGAGATATAAGAAGAAGAGATACGGACCAGCTATAGCAAGCTGTATGACCACATGGCGCCAAAGTATACGGTCTATACATGGGCTCTAGGCATATTTGACAAGTTAACGAGGGTGCAAGTTGCTCCATAAATAATTTGTGTGCGCTAAGAGCCTGGATTATCGGGTGATCTTCTTCAGTAATCCGTGAAAGAAATTTTTGTACATGAGGTGAGACTCACGGTTTCTTGATTCTGCACTTGCTCCCTTAAAGAAGTCAGTTCTTTCTCCTTCTCTTCATCAAGAGTTTCTTCCGGGATAACCTCCTTCTCCTTCCCCTGATGATATTCAGAAGTATTATATGAGTATGGATGCGATATCAGTGAGACAGTGGTAATCACCTTTGGAGAACTGTTTCCGGTAGAATTACTATTACTTTTGATGATCGAAGTATTCAAATTTCTAGTGATAGCTTTAGTGACCGATATCTTCTTCTTTCTCCTCTTTCGTCTATGCACCTCTACTGAGACTGATCGTGTTCTCATTGCCGTATTTCCAGCTTCAGAAGTAAAGTTGTCCTTTGGGTTCGCCGTTATTGTTACTAGTGTTTCAGATTCAGAAAGCGACGCTGATGCTGGACGTTTATGTATCGATTTTAACCTTTCCTGTGCAGACTCTATAGATACAGATGAACCTGAGGCGTGAACTGGTAAATTAGCCATTAAAGCTGAAGAGATTAAGCCGTGTCGAGATCAAAGTAGTATTAGCAACAACTAACAATATTAAATTGAACTGCACGCGTCTAGAAACCCGTCACGTTGTGACAGTCAAGTACTAAATTTAGAAACCGCTAGCTAGTACTCTTCTGACTATCGATTGATAGCGAAATCATGCACCATCACTATTCTAAAATAATAATCGTGCACATGAGATCATGCACCATGGGTATATAAGATTTTTGTGTTACAAAAATATAAGATATGTTATTTTGTATCCGGGATTTTTTTTTAGTTTTGCATATGCTTAGCCAAAGATGCAACAAATGCACAACGCTCCGCATCTTTCCCCTCATCCTCCACAAACATCCCACTTATTGTCGTCGAGTTATCTGGATCCTGTTGTAAGACAATTCTTTGCTTATTCGAGAACTCCGGCCATTCGGGGGATCGCGCAAGCCGATAAGTATTCGGATTCTTATCTCGGACGAACGAAAGCCAATAAGCAATCAATTCCTCAGAGAACGCAGTCTCGACTTCATTTAAACCTGTGAATACGGTACTTCCGTTTGTTCTTTAGATCGTACAATTAGTGACCTTATGTTCTCCTATGAATAAAAGATACATACCCCGTATTTGTACCCAAGAACATCATCCAGTTTTCGGCAGCATGTTCAGTGATCCCTGGTTCGCCTTGAGTGGGATTAGGTTGGTTGTAGCGATAAGTCCACGCCTTAGTGTATTCCACACCTGCTCCACCCACAACCTCTCGCTTGTGTAAAAGTTAAGCGATGTTATGTTTTATTATTGATACGGATAATCTTACTCCGCAACGTAGCATGGGGTCCCCGGTGGCGGTCCTTACCCATTCGTCTTCACTAGAGAACTGGGATCGATCATATACCCGATTAAAGGCTTCAATCTCCTCCTCTGTCAGTAAAGGATAAGACTCTTGCAAGAAGAGGGTTATATTATCGGTTGATGTAATAGACTCATTGCTCGTAGAACTGTAAATACGGGCAAGCCACCAGATCAGAGAAAAAGTACAAAGAACATCAGATATATGCATACCCAGCAATCAGAGGGACGCGAGCAAAATTACCCAGACCAAATGCGGGGGTAGGCGTATCGGTTATAATAGAACCATCCACAACGGGGCGCCATTTGATGTAAAGAGAACCAGTACTATAAATAAGAAAAAGCATCAGGAATAGTACTGGTTAATAGTCTATCTAGTTGTAACTTGTCTCGACGTACAAGTTTGCACCAGCATCCTGTGCCCGAGCAAGGGCACTCACGGATGCACCCCTAAGGCAACTTACTGTCTCTTGCAGAGAACCCAAACTACCGCATCCAGCTTGTTCTGCATAGAATTCGAAGAGTGGCTAGATAAGATTGATAAGCCCATAAGAATCAGAGGATGATAACACGTGGATTTGAAATTCACCTTCTGCTGTTCGGGTTTCGGAATTGCTTCTCTGTCTGTACTCTGAGCTATCGCACCAGAGAATAAACCATCGTCCCCAGATGCAACCAAATGAAGTTCCACGCTCCCACCTCCTGCGCTCTCACCATTGATGGTCACCTGTTCAGGATCACCCCCAAACGCGGCAATATTGTCATGTACCCACTGCAACGCAAGTTGTTGGTCTCTAAACCCTGCGTTCAGATCTGCCATTGACGAAGAAACAAAATCAGGGTGTGCTAAGAAACCAAAAGAATCAAGCCGGTAGTAGACAGAAACGACCACGACATTTGGTGATTGATTGATCCAGTGATCGAAAGGCCAGTTACGAGGGTTACCATAAACATAGCCTTGAACATGTTTTATGAATATATTATGAGTACAATGTTCAGGGGATAGTTTATATAGGGCTGACCTCCACCATGGATATAAAATAGAACAGGGACTAAAATATGCAATGGACCATAAGAAATAGAGTCATTATACTGCCAACACCACCTACGTTTGCTTCTAGACGTCGCATTTACCGGCGTATAGATGTTAACCTTCAGACAGTCTTCACTGCCTGCCCCTCCAGCATCACCTTCTCCAATACTACCTTGTATACAGAAATCTGGATACTGGGTAGCATCAACAATACTGTCCCCATCGTTTTCTCTAATTTTATCTGTGTCAAGAGCAACAGGGGCCCTAAAACGCAAGTCCCCGACAGGAGGCTCTGCGTATGGTACACCAAGGAAGGCAACACTATAAGGAGCGGTGAAGTTACCCTTGTACTTTGCGTATCCCGTGTCTACAACATATGATTCTTCAGCGCTCTGGGCAATCGCTGCCAGACTCAGGCTACAGACAAAGCCAAGAAGTAGGTGACGAAGTGTAGAGATGACCATGTTCACACTAGTTCAGATCCCTCACCGGCAGTAGCTAGCTTATATCTTATTTCTCCAACAACATTCTCAGAAACATACATCATCATACCGGTCAGATGTGATCCGCATAGTATCATGAGGCTTGCGGGGTAGATGAGGGATGTAAGAGTTTATGCGTTTTGAACCCGAGAGTGGCAGCCGGACATTAGCAGGCGCGGCCACGTTCACCCGTCCACCAATCCAAAGCTCTGATCACTGCCGCCGAAGTTCTGAAATAAGTTTCTCCCGTTCATCATGTGGTCACAAAAAAGAGTTAAGAGAATCATTGTATATTTCTAAGAATGTTTGTAGAGTATATGTATTATAATCTGCTATATGTGTCGAAATTAAGTATCTCATAGGAAGCTTGAAGCATGAGGTTCATACCTAAGTTACGAATCAGCTGGTCCTCCCTGACCTTATTAATTCATCCAATTTTTTAAGACCCATAGACTAGAGTTTTCGTTTCCATTGAAGAGATATTTCTATGACCTCTTTTCTTCCAAAAGAGATGCCTTTATTTTCTCCAAGAGAGACTCAGTTAGTTGGCATACACCATCAGAAGTAACAAGTCGGTAGCTCGGCATAGGCTCATACGTTTCCGGAATTATCTGCCCTTCCTCGACACGAACTGAAGCAAGAATGTCATCTGCATCAGGAATACGTCCAAGAGGCGGAGGATTTCTCTGGTCTAGAATGCAAATATGGTGAGTAAGTAGTTCTTTTCATATCTGTTGACAAAGAATATGACTTACCAAAAACATGCATCCATCCGCTCTGCGTTTGAACGGCATGATTAACCCATATTTCATCTTCAATGAGTCCTTCTTTCACCGTTTTATGAAGTAATTTTACGAAGGCATCTAGATAATACATGTCAGATATTCATTCAATATACGAATACCAAGAAATTCCCAGAATATCAGACACATGATATGGGGTACTTTAATCTAAAGCGAGAACTCACCATTTGGTATGAAAGTATCTAGACCCGAATTTTCATTCGCAGGAAGTAAACCAAGCACAGCAGGACTCCGTATACTTGAAGGTCGAGATTCCAAGAAGCTCAAAGCAAAAACCGGCATGTGACCAAAGTTCTGGTCATCTTCAAATATATGATAAAAAAGTGATGGATGTGATTCATCTTTTTCTGCTGTATACACATTTGCATTCGAGCGAACTTCAGTAGATCCTATGACGAATAGACCTGAGAAATCGATTTTTTTAGGAAATGATATAAAACCCACTCAAACTTCTTAGTCCCAGCGCGAAACTTTGAGGACGAAAATATCTTGGTAAACCTTGTGTTCTGAAGAATTGCGTGGAACGAGCTAAAGTTGTATTTCGGCTCGAAGGAGTGCAACCGTGAAACGTTCTCCCTATTGACAAAATTTCACCTCTAGATCTTAAGGAAACCAAGGATTGATATCTCCCATTTCGTAGGGAGTTTTTTGGGACGATGGACCGTGCTTGGTAGTTTTTGAATAAAGACAAAGCAAACATGGAGGCCGGGTTGGCTGCCTAGTCGAATTGTGACGTACACGTACCTGAAATCAATTCAGTCTAACTACTAGTAATTAGTATTACCAATTTGAATCTGTTCACATACCTACACATGATTTAAATCATGAAGATAGTAGTACAACCCGCACACTTTTAATCTCAATTTACATGTAAAAATCATTCTTATAATAATATAAAGAACATGTATTTTATCCATCCTATCCGGCTATTACAATACAGTAATGACAGAGTAAACGATATGAGATTCAAGCGTAGTTGATCGTACACTTTTTCCCCAACAAAAATAACAGTTGACAATAAGAGTTCCTTGTACACTTAGTAGGCATACATTGAGTGGTTTTGATACATCTAATTCTGATCCTCGACGAGGTTCATTGAAGCCTGGAGATCAGCCTCGACCATCTCCCTGACTAGCGAATCGAAATCGACGACACGCTTCCAACCGAGTTTCTGCTCAGCTTTTGTTGGGTTACCAAGTAAGAGACTTGATAGTAAGAGGAGGCAAAGTCAGATTCCACGGCTTCAAGGGAAGTACATTTCATGGTTTTGTGAAAGAAGGACTTACTCGACTTCTGCAGGTCTGAAGTAACGAGAGTCGACCTTCACAATGACCTTTCCAGTCTTAACATCAATGCCTTCCTCTTGCTCACCAGCACCTCTCCACCTTTTCACAATACAAATAAGTAATATGCGTTTATACTTATATTTAGAAATTCTTACTGGATATCAATGTCGAGTACCTTGAACGCCTTCTCTACGAACTCGCGGACTGGGTGTGTTTCACCCGTAGCTAGGACAAAGTCCTCTGGCTCTTCCTGCTGCAGGATGCGCCACATACCCTCAACGTAGTCCTTTGCTACAAATTGAGATTATTCCCTCTACCTCCAAGATACACAAAGTATTGTAAGGGACATACCATGTCCCCAATCACGACGAGCATCAATGTTTCCGAGGTACAAGCACTGCTGTTTGCCGAGCTTAATATCTGCAGCCGCACGGGATATCTTTCTTGTAACAAAAGTCCGGCCTCTCCTGGGACTTTCATGGTTGAATAAGATTCCATTACATGCAAACATCCCATATGCTTCTCGATAGTTTACAGTAATCCAGTATGAATAGAGTTTGGCACATCCATATGGACTACGAGGGTAGAAAGGAGTCTTCTCGCTCTGCGGTGTCTCGACTACTTTCCCGTACAATTCTGAGGTTGACGCTTGATAGAATCGTACATGTTTCTGAAGTCCACATGTACGGATTGCATCAAGCAAACGAAGTGTGCCGAGCCCATCAACATCACCCGTGTACTCGGCCATCTCGAAGGAGACTTTGACATGCGATTGAGCACCAAGATTGTATACTTCGGTCGGTTGCACATTCGCAATGATGTAAACGAGGTTCGTGCTATCCCCCAGGTCACCATAGTGCAACTTGAACTTATTCGGACCTGAACAAAGAAGACGTAGTTATTATCGGACCAATAGCACGCGAAAGTGTATACCCACGCTCGTGTTGATCTTCGTAGAGATGGTGGAGACGACCTGTGTTAAAGCTTGACGACCGACGGATGATACCGTGCACTTCATAGCCCTTTTCAAGAAGAAGTTCGGTCCTGTTGTTTTCCGAGTATAAACCGCTTTAAGCTTCTTTTCTTTATACAAAAGTCATGCCATTAGTATGTACGTACAAGTATGAACCATCCTGGCCGGTAATTCCTGCGATGACATTTTAAGATTAGATGTGAGACGACAAGTGAATAAATGCACATGCCTGAAATAAGTGCGACTTTGCGTTTTCTATATTCTTCCACTGAAGGAACACGAATTCCAAAAGGAGGGTTGATAGTGTCAGCCATTATCAGATGGTGGTGGAGTTTTATTTTACAGCTGTCACTTGCTGTGGATGGCAAAGGGGAAAGACGAGAAGAAGGTGTAAAACATGCGTGTGCTGCTAATTGTATAGTTAGGGCGCCCCTTCCTAATTAAGCTAGCCGAGATTAGAGTTTGATACTTGATAAGTCTCTTTGTAGGCGCTTTTTTCAACGAAATCTGCCTCGAAGTTGATATTTTGAAACTAGAATCAATCATTTTCTCAGTCTATCTTGCTTGTCGATGCTTCTATCATTCAAAAAAGACAACTGTGTCGCACTTTGACATCGAAACAGCATGCGCTTGACCGACGGTTACTACTAACAGTGCCTCCCCGACAGTCTTCCATACCATTCAATCCCCAGAGGGACTGTACCCGTAACATGCAATAGAGCATCGCCAGCTCAAAATTCTCATTAACTTCTGAAAACCTTCAAGGGTCTTGTAAACATGGCGCTCGTAACTGGCTAAGACTGTCTATAAAAGAGGTAGATAGATTGTCCCCGTACTCCATCCCAATCCTTTCCAACTTCTCTCTCTTTACCTTGGGCCTGGTGCTCCGTATCACTCTCTAATAATCTCTCTAACACTTCTCTGTTGATAATCTTTTCGATAACTAGAACCTAACTCCGATCTGATTCATAATCAGTAATCTTCACCCCATCAAAGAGTAACTTTCAACAATGTTCTTCAAAGTGCAATTAGCTTCTCTTGCTGCTCTTGCTATTTCAGTTGTTCAAGTTCAGGCTCATGGAACTATTACCGCTATCAAAGGAGCCAATGGTATAAATGGCCAAGGGTACGTTAATTGTATAAAGCGAGTATTCTAAGTACTGTGGCTAACATCCCTTTGAACTATAAGTTTTGGTATCATAGCATCAACTCCCCGTAATGGCGCACTTCCAGTGCCATTTGAGGTCTGACATCTGCTCTCTATGGAATTGAGAGTCAATTCTCATGCTTTATTAAATTTTGCAGCAAGACACAAGTATTATCCGAGATCTTGAAATCAATACTGGAAAAACAGGTGTTTGTGGCCGAACAAAGGCAGGCGGAAACAATGATGTTGCAGAGCAACTATCTGGTAAATAAATATATGTTATCTCATAACAGGATTAAATAACGAACTGATTCTTCCTGTCTTTTGCAGCCGCTTCTCAAGGCGGACTTCCTTCCGCTTCAGCTGATGGACTCGTTACCATGACTCTGCATCAAGTTAACCAAGATGGAGCTGGGTATGTTATTGAAGATACTGAAAGGCTTCAACATGATATTAATACAATGATTACAGACCATACACTTGTGATGTCTCAGGAGATGGAGGAGCAACTTTCAACAACGCTGACGTTGTACAAAACGTCCCTGGATTCGCTAGTCTCAGTCCTGCAACAGCAACAGACTTTACTCTTGTAGCTAAGATGCCTACGTATGTTTCTCTAATACATCTCTCACCTCCTAAGAACGAGATGTCTTATTCTCCTTTATGGAAATTTTCTCCTAAATTCTATCACACAGGGGTATGGCCTGCACAGCTGGACCGAATGGCGATGGTTGTATAATGCGATGCCGCAACTCCGCCATTGCTGGTCCCTTTGGATCCTGCGTAGCCGTTACTAATGGCCAGTCCACCTCGAACACAACTGCGGTTACTGACGAAGCTGCTGAATCGTAAGTACTAGTACTATATAGCACATGTGCATAGTTCATCTAGAATTTAAACTCAAATTATATTTCTTTTAGAACAAATACTGCTTCTAGTTCCCTTGCTACAGGTACTGCAACAGGTTCAGGCACTGATTCGCCGGCCGCTGCAGCAGGGGATGATGACGCTACCGATGAAGGAACGGGTATTGGTGCCGGAATTCAAAAAGCTGCAAGCGGATTTCTTGGCAAACTAGGAGGATTAGGAAAAGGATTAGGAGGCCAGAAGAAACGCTATCTCTCTTCTCGAATCATCGGTAAGCGGGATGAGAAATGGTTGGCTGCATGAGAGTAAAGAGCTTCATTAAGCATACAGTTCCTTGCTATGTTATGTCTAGTTGCTAGTGCTTGTTCTCTTCTTGTAGTTCTATCGATCTATTTTTGTACCATTACTCAACTAAAAGCTTAGAGATGAAGATGAGACATAAACAAGAACATTTGTGATCTAAGACCGGCAAGTGGGTGGCTAAAACAAAAATTAATGGGCCGAGCTGGGGATCGAACCCAGGGTCACCTGCAAGTTTAACACCCAAAGCAGGTATCTTACCACTAGACCACACGGCCGCTTGAGACTTGGACTTTACGGCCAGATTCGACTAGAAAAACAACATCATCAACATTATCATCAGAACAAACAACTGAAACCACATGACTACGTAGTTCCTCTTCTCTTATAAACGAGCTTACATACATTGAAAGCAAGAATACAAACATAAAACTCGTTGCATCATGATTATACGGAACAATTGGGTACAGGAGTTAGCAAGCACAAGTACGTAGGAATAAGGTGGTATATAACATAACCCAAGGAATCAACCTTCGGTAGGGAGAGTAATACGTCTAAGTATAAAGATTGGAAAAGGAGGATGAAGAACCTGAGGAATAAAGTAAAGTATTCAAAAAATGCATATAAGAAATTTAAGGGAAAAAGTATTCAATGGTCTTGAAGATAGCCCAAATAATACCACCGGAGATTATCGGAAGTGTAAGGTTATCGTCTAGTGTTCCAATGTCTGAATTTTGAAACAAGATCAGTCAAGAATTGATACGTAAAAATGACACCATCTACCTATTGCTTCTGCTACGCCAGCCAGCACACCAACAACACCTGCCACGAGCGCCAATTTTCCTTGATTCAATGCACCAGTTGTCTTATTAAGAACAACACTAGGGAGAGAAGGCGGAATAGCACCTAACGGGGCAACATAGGTCCAGAAAGCAAACACAATTAAGGCACCCGTGGTAGCACCAGCGATGAACCCGGCCACAGACTTCCGACGAGCGAAGGGTAGAGATACACGTACACAAGTTGGTGGAGTTGAGGAAGACAGGAATGAGCTGAACGGGATGGGCATCGATTGGGGGAGAGGAGGCGTATAGGCACCATATAAACGACCAAAGAAGGATGCTGTCGTATCACACCAGGAGAGGCTATGTGAAGGCGCTCAATTTGGAGCTATAGGAGAGGACAATTAGACGGAACTCACATCAAAATTGAAGCTACTGCAATATCCTGTGGGTAAAATGACAAAACAAATATACACCCTAAAAGATACCAGATAACTCCGTTTGTTTTATGCTAAAGTCTCGTGAATTAACAACATGTTAACTATTTAATTTTACGCTACATACCTTCTCAGACTCGCGCATAAGGAAGCCAAAAAACTTCTCATAGATATGAGCGAACTGCTTATTCCTCAAGCGAATGATATCCACAGAAGTGACAAATGCGCAAAAACCAGATAGACCTATGGCGATATTCGAAGGTGATGCATGATAGATGAATAGCGGAACAGTGAAGAAACCTAATTCAGTAGATGTCAGCACATGTAGACGTATTATATATATTATATGTGTGAGGGATGTACAAAGCATACGAAGATAAAAATTTATCGAGTGAGATAACATACCAATAGACGAATGAAGAATTTTACGGGGGATTTCCCAATCTATTTTCTTAACTTCCTTCACTTTCTCTTTGATAGAGTGGCCATTAGCAACTATTTCGCCGTTCCCATTCTGTTGGTCTGTTAGTTCTTTATCAGTATCGGTGTTCGCCTTGCTGATGCTCGATCTTCGTTGTCGTATGGTTGAATTCATGCTATTCGTGTTTGTATTCTTTTTCTCCCCGAAGTCAAATATATGGCTAATTTTAGGAGGAGGAGAACGTGAATTGTAATGTGTTGTTTGTGAGTTGTACGAGGTTTGTGAAGACTGGGAAGAGGAGCGGTGTCGATGAGTACGCGAGTTAAGAGTGAAGGCGTCGTTTGCAGGTAAATCGTTCATGGCAAGGGTCGTTGTAGATAAGACTTTTGCTTTTTGACAGGGGTTTTGTCTAGGATTAGATATCTCTCAGTTGGATAGCATGCCGTTCGGAAAAGGGTTATCCAGGTCGAGTGAGATGTGGAGTTTAGCAGAGTACAAGATGCCGTCAAAAACGGCATGAATGGAGCTCCAAACAAAGGCAAACAGTTCAATCGAATCGCGTGGGTTATTATGTTTAATAGCATTCTTCCAAGCTAGATATTTTCCACATAAATCAACAAATACAGTTTTGAGAATACGTATATGTACTAGATCCACTACCATAGTATCATCTATAAACAACGTCCAGTGTCAGCTAGTTAAACTCAGAGCCCCAGCTCATCCATTCTATCGCCACCCATAATTCGCTCTGTTAGTGCTTCACAAGACACTAAAGTTCTAACACGTTCCAGGTTTTTCATATACGCATGAGAAAAATCATTGAGGCGAGCTTCCCGGTTCTCAACGATAAATTCACTTTCCCGCTCTCTATCCATGTGTGATCCTTGTTGGGAATGGTGTAAAGTTATAACGGCTATTTCGACATCTGACTTACGTACTCGAGGTCCCCATATGCTACCTCTATATGCGTCGACGATACGGATTGAATTAAGGGAGGGTAGCTCGGATTCTGCACAAGCAATCCGGGCGATCTCTAGTGGATCAAGGAAGGTCACTTGTCCAAGATAAATAGAAGAAAGATTTGTTAAGTATGACAGTGCTCTAGCTGTACCCCAGCTAGAATGACGTTTGGCTAGCGCTCCCATTTCTTCAGAAGAAGCCACTGATTCTAATCGCTCCTTAATATGGGTAGATCGTAGTAATGTATCAGCGATAAGGTGTGTACCTCTCATAGACTGTGTGTCTTCTGAATCGGAGTCCAGCACAAAATCCGCATCATCCTCGGTAGAAAGCGAGATGTTTGTTAATTTTAAGTGTCTAAGATTTGACCAAGTGTATATGGCCAATGTCAAGTAATTAGCTGCACGGGGAACGATCTTTACCAGTAAACGTCAGTTTATGTACAAGTAAGTAAAACGTGTATATAGTTGGAGACTTACTGCTGTGGAAAAGTGATGCGCAGGATCAGGACCTCTCCATGTAAATACTTCTGGACTTTTCAAATGAATCTACCATCAGCTTCCTTAACGGATCCTGATTCATAAATTGAACATACTTGACTAGCGATAAGCCTTTAAACAGATAGATGCTATTATGGTCGAAGGTGTGTGAGTTCATACAAAGATTAATGTCCGTAAGGTAGTCCAAATCTGTTTCTGTTATTCGAGAAAGCAGTTGATGCATGACTTTGAATAATCGATATTGTGGGTCAACAGCCCCACCAGCCAGTAAGATGTCAAGGGTTCTCGGTCTATAAGTAACTCTAGTATAGTGATCGTTGAATTTGTTCATCTGCTCCAATGACTTAAACCGCAGATTTGTGTGCAGAATAGATTGACAAAGATCTTTGATTGAAGAGTTGACAAGAAGTAGAGAAATGACACTACGACTCGTTTCATTGATCAGAAAGCCGAAAATTTGGAGAAGAACCTCTGTCGGAAGTTCGCTGAGCATGTTAACGGGCAGGAAGTCCCTTTCGGTTCAAGTGCATAAACATGTATGTGCGTAAATTATGATAGTATGATCATGGTGAGAACCTATGTACAAGCCATTCGTAAATATCATATGAAACAACGGCTTAATTTGGGTCTACTAATAAAGCCTATATTAACACTACTCGGCTTTATCCGGTTATGTTATTTAATATTATCATTATGAAGTATCCAAATGTAATGTTACAATAATAACGGGTTGTATATAAACTTCGGATCAGCCATTCCCATGATGTCAACAGTCCATGTAATGCCTTCTTGTCATCTCTGAGGCTTCACTTGACCCATCAACTCTAGGTCTATCCTTTCAATGGATGTGAAAGAACAGTTTGCCACGTACCCTTTTGATACAGATGAGGCGTTTCAAGTAAGCCAAAATTTATGTTCATAAAGCATCTACAAGCGTGATCTAATCCAAGGATGCGTACACTCAAAGGACGGGCTCTTGAGCATACTGAACTCTTCAGAAGATTCGGTGGACCGCGATGAACTCATTCTGAAGGCGAAAGTCTATTATTTTTCTACGTAAGTCTAATCCTCCATAAGACTAACTTGGTTCGCCTGTTGTGTGCATTTTGTTCGTCGTGTTAATTGTCTTACATCACAGTATCACGGGCCAGAACCTCTCGTGGGAAGAAGTTAAGCCCACAGGCGCCGGTGAACAGTACAAAAGAGGCTTTGAGAGCCATGAAAGTCAACATCCCGTTGAAGATACGGTCAAACAAGAGGCACCACCAAATAGCGATTTACAAAGCATGAACGCCACAACCGATGATGCCGAACCGAAAGTACTTTCGTTCGCTGAGATTACTGCGTTGATTGAGTCCAATCAAACGCATTTAATCCCAAACAACGATATCATTCCTGGTGGTATAAACGTAAGTGATCTTGCATATTCTGAGCTGTCGCAGACGAAGGCTGACTGAATTATCTTCAATAGGAACAAAAACCGAGTCAGTCAAGAGAAAAGCCGCGAAAAAAGCCATGGGAAAAGGATTTAACGAATATCAACTCGACAGGACCAGCATGAATGAATTTACGCACTGGAACATTATGCGAGTGTCCCTGTTTTGTGGTCGCGGCAGCCGCGTGGTGCTCACCCTGTAATCTTGAACAGACTGGGAACATAGACATGATACGTAATTGTTTGAGATGAGTAACGTCTATATATGCATGTTGCCCACTCAATGTAGGTTCATATTTTCAAAAACAATGTACATAATAATATGTAAATTGTTATCAGTTGCTATGCCTCTCGAATTAGATGTTCAGTTATACCACAACATAATGCAAGTTTATTTAATAATTACAACACACATAGTCCTCATGTACGGAGCGTGATGTGACAGGACGTGAAGCCATGCGCGATTGTTGAACTCTTTCGATCGCCGGAGAGTCTATTTGCTTCTTGTTTTTCTCTTTCTTCATATTGAGATCAGAAAATCATGGAAGACATGTATGTTGCACGCTAGTGTATGTACTCAATCTGTATTCTGATCAAGTATCTATCTTGTAGACGCAAGAAACTGACTGAAGGCTCAGTCTTATATGCTGTCAAAGGCGGCCAAGCTCGGCGCATTTCTAAGAATCCTCCTATCTCTATTGGTGATTCATCCGTTATCGTATGTATATCTTTGATGATAGAAGTGCGTACATGCTCATCACTGTACCATGAAAGACAATTTCTTCAACGGAATCCAGTCCAGTTTCTGAGAGACAGAGGCCAGCATCATCAAGTTCAAGTAAAACCACACCTGTCCTTGAAATAGACGACATCAGCTCGGAGGAATCTGATAGCGTAGTTGTGGCTCGACCAAAACCCAAGTCCAAACGACTTGTTTGGTCGGATGATGAGTCTGAATCTGAAGTAGCCAATAGACCTATTGCTTCGTAAGTATATGCCTTTAACCCGTTCCTTACTCAGACGAACTGAGGGTTTACAAGTCCACCACGGGTCGCGCCATCAAAGAGTGAGCCGGTTCCTCTAAGCAAGCCACCGACATTCAAGAAACCAGCCACGCCCATAAGGCCACCTACGAGCTTTCCTAAAGAACGCGTCCAAGTGCCTCCAATCGGTGGACCATTGTGGGAAACTTTTGATAACCCAGATGTTGATAGATTGTATGACCCCGTCAAATCCGCCGCAGAAGCCGAGCGTGACCTTCAGGAACTCTTGGCCGGCAGTATAAATGAGAATAACTCAGAAATTGACATGCAACTTGCTACAGTGAGAGGTTTTCAGGAAAATATAAAACTTCTCCCTCATCAAGTTTTGGGACGCATTTGGATGGCTGAAAGAGAAACTGGTAAAAAGGCTGGAGGTATTCTCGCTGATGATATGGGGTGAGTGGAAGAAATCAATACATTATCCTGCGAAATCTCAAATTTTTGGGAAGACTTGGAAAGACAATACAAACTCTTACTCGTATTGTCGACGGACGTCCACACAAGTCAGATAAGAACTCAGGCTTCTCTGCATCAACATTGTGAGTCTGAATAAATTAAACTTAGCGCATTTTTAACCTTGTCTCAGGGTTGTATGCCCTGTATCGTTAGTTTCCCAATGGGCTAGTGAGATCATGAAGATGGCTGTTGGTCTTAAAGTTATCGAGCATCATGGACCATCTCGTACGACTGGTGAGCTACGTGTCTCTTGTGGTTAAGACGTTAATAATGTGATATGATATTACAGACCCTGGGGTGCTGATGCGAGCTCATGTTGTGGTATGCTGCAAATTATGGTCCCTTGACTTTTTCTGATGTTTTGGTAACTAGATTACATCATACAGTGTACTTGCATCAGAACACGGAGCATATGAACAAGGTATTGCGGACAGAGCTAAGTCGAAGTTAAAGTCAAAAGGCGATGATTCTTTTGAGGATAGTGATAGTAGTGATGAAGAACCACCTTTCGGGAGAACAGCGCGGCAAAGAAAGCTGCCAAGAAGCAGAAAAAAACTATGGATGCCTTGTATCACATCAAATGGTGGAGAATAGTCCTAGGTTTGTTTTCCCACCTGCCTAAGTTCAGTTGTTTGTTTCCTGAAACATCTTGATAAGATGAAGCCCATAACATTAAGAATAGGAAAACCAAATCTGCATTGGCCTGCTGTGCTCTGGAAGGGAAGTACCGATGGGCTTTGACTGGTACACCAATGTCAGTAGTTGTTGTTTTCTATATTGAATATCGCTTATTCTGGGAAAATAGGCAAAACAACGTCGAGGAACTATACTCTCTGCTTAAATTCCTTCGCATCCGTCCACTCAATGATTGGGAAACGTTCAATAATCAGATCAACAAACCAGTCAAGTCAGGAAAGTCAGTTCGGGCTATGAAACGGCTTCAGGTCAGTTATGCGATTTATATACACTACTCGAATATAAAATGTTATGTAGGTGGTACTTCAAGCCATCATGTTGCGCCGCAAGAAAGATGCTATTCTCAATGGGAAACCTTTGATCGAGCTCCCAGATAGGATTGTTGATATTGTTCCATGTGAATTTACGCATGACGAGCGTGAATTTTATGAGTCTATCCAGAGCAAGGTCGAGCTTACCCTGAACAAGTTTCGTCAGATGGGTGATGTCGCAAAGAATTATACATCAGTTTTAGTTCTTTTGCTTCGTCTACGTCAAGGTAAGTAGTAACAATTGGGCCAGAGCTTGACCCTGATCACTATGTACTACAGCTTGCAATCATCCGTCTTTATTATCTAAGGATTTTGCGGTTGATAAAGAAGCAATTGACCCTAAGGCAGCAAAGGAGGGGAAAGATATCGATGACGCTGATGACCTTGTGGATCTTTTCGGTCAAATGGGAGTTTCATCGGGGAGAAAATGTCAAATGTGTCAATTAAGGTACGATCACTTATCTCGTTAACGTGGCTTAGCTATAGAAATTAAAACGGATCATACAGTCTTACATCAAGCAATTCTCAAGATCCCTCAGCTTCACATTTCTGTGATGGTTGTGAAACCATTGCTAATAAGTCTAAGAGTAAAGGATCTGCTATGGACTCAGGCCTTCCTCCTGAATCTGCAAAAGTTCGCATGATCTTGAAAATCTTGCGAGAGATTCAAGAGCGTCCGGATGGCGAAAAAACTATCATATTTTCTCAGTTCACGTCAATGCTTGATATTATTCAGCCATTCCTCACGAATGAAGGGGTTAAATATGTTAGATGTAAGACTTCTTGCTGTACAAGGATATCTCAATCAGTGTACTAATTTATTTTGGTTCCCAGATGACGGTTCCATGCGTAAGGATCAGCGAGAGGAAAGCCTGAATAAGATCAGGGAGAATCCATCCATCAAGGTTATTCTCATCTCTTTCAAGGCTGGTAGTACGGGTAAGGAACATATATCTGTTCTCATATAATTCATCCACTGATCTCCACGTAAAGGTCTGAACCTTACTGCCTGTAACAATGTTATATTGGTTGATATGTGGTGGAACCCGGCTCTCGAGGTTGGACTATTTTATATCCATATATATCTATGCCGTGTAAACTGACAATATTCATAGGATCAAGCCTTTGATCGTGCCCATCGTTTTGGACAGACACGAAAGGTCAATATTTACAAACTAACGGTCGAGAGAACAGTAGAGGAACGCATTCTTGAACTTCAGGAAAAGAAACGAGAACTTGCTGCTGCCGCTCTTAGTGGAGACAAGTTGAAGAATGCTAGACTTGGGCTTGATGACTTGATGTCACTTTTCAAGCATGGAAATTATGATGACGACGAGGATGATGATTAGTAGAAATGGGGTCTATAGATGGCCTCAAGATCTGTGGTTGATTTCTATTGAGTTTGTATGTTTGTTTGTTTCTAATTTTTGTATGTTTGTCTCTTGCTTTGAATCACATCTCGCTCCTTGTAGAATTAGTAGTAACCAGCTTACATATGGTATAGCTCAGTTTTGTCAACAACAATATTACAAGAATATACTGTCACACTTACACACACGTTGGAATAAGTCCCTCTATGATCTCGGACTTTGTATTATGACTTATAATTTAGGTAAACTCAATTTTTTCCCTTGAAGGTAGTACTACGAAGAAGATCAATGTAGTATTCTCCATAGTCTCTGGCTCTTAGTGTTTTAAAGCGTCTGTACTCTCGTGTATACGTATCCGCAACAAAATCTTTCATAAGGATTAAAATCCTTTATGCAGAAACTCTTGCTGGTGTAAAAACTTCAGGAGAGCATAGAAAATAAGCGTACGTACTTATAGTAATAGTCAACCCCTACTTGGGTAAAACGTAGTTCAGATTCGTAAGTATCATTGCTATTAAAAATTAAACTTGCAAGAAGATCGATACACACGCACGTCAGAAGGATCGAGACAGCATTCCCGCTCTGGTCGTATCTGTCTCAATCATCTTCATGAATAGTACGATCAATGCGGATATAAGAAAGGGAATTCTTTTCTAGGTCATACTCTTTCTTAACATGAACTCTTACGTAGGGTACTTTCCAACTGGTCGTTTTTATTGTGGCTGAGGGAGCCCATTCATGATTTCTCAGTATTGTCAACGTCTTGAGCAACTCCAAAGTAGCCCCATTTAGATACTAAATCTCGTGTGTGCGACTGGCGTGACTCAGACGAGACATGTCTATGTTATAACAATATCTAATTTATGAAATTAATATAATCTGAAAAAATATCTATAATATGTACCAAGATGCTGAAATCAGACAGATGACATACTTATGCTGTTTATTCCAGACTAAACGCATTTAGCAGATCACTTATAGCAGCTCATAAAGCTGTATTTAACTGCGATGTGATAAGATAGATTGTTCACTATGACCTGCTATCGTGATCCCTCTGTCATATTCTATAGATTTTAGTGATTAACCTAGGTCTATATAATCAAAACATCGTGTCCGTTAACAAAGAAAAGATATATTCTAAATTTTTGTCTTGTTTATTGCTACTACACAAGACGAATGCTTCTAATATCGTGCAATTATAAACTCAGCTTTTTGTGTCGGAGTGCAATCTTCTCAGCAAAGTAGATGTTGGAACTACAATATGCCGCCAAGCCATGCGTTGTTTGTCACAAAGTTGCAATATCATATGAATATGTTATTCCGATGCAATGGAAACCAAACTTTGCATACCAGCTTGAATGTAATTATCTTGGCATAAAATATGCATTGTACTCTGGTGGAGAGTATCATCCGTAAGAGGGACAAATATTAATTACAACTTCGTCTGGATTTTGATAATGTTTTACTAGGCGCAAGAGAAATTGTACCCAGCAACTGATATTATTATATAGTGCAGACATGTTGCAGTGAAACACGCCACTATTATCAATGTATGTTTATAATTACACTGACGGTACCGAATTTCGTTGATTATTGATATGAGAACAAGTGCTACTGTATCATGAACAACTAGTTATTACGTAAATAAGGTTTTTAGGTGCTGCGTAAAAGCATGGACTACCTTATTTGGTATGGGTCTATTTTTTTTTCTCCTCCACAATTACGTGATAGAGCAATTTACTAACGCGTGTTTTGTACATGTATCTTACTACTTATCTTCATTAATCTATAGCAACGCCCCCTCGCGCTTAGTTCCACATCATCACCACAACTCACAATGTCAAAAGTTATCCTTGTCACTGGTGGAAATGGCCTTGTTGGAAAAGCTATTCAGGAAATAGCTTTCGACCCAAAGACTGAGCCTGCTTTTCGGGCAGCTGACGATGAGAAATGGATTTTTGTAAGCTCTAAGGATGCCGACCTGAGGTACATTCCTGTACTTTTTTATACTTAGTAAAGCTTTTTATTAATGAAAATATCTCTATCTTGCGTGTCGTTTAAAGGAACCCAGAGCAGACGGACAAGTTATTTGCGAAATATAAACCGACGCATGTTATCCATTTAGCTGCTATAGGCAAGTATATGCTATCTGGCAACCGCTCGAATACTAATAGCTTCTCCTATACTCCTTTTAACATACAGTTGGAGGTTTGTTCAAAAACATGGCACATAATGTGAGCTGCAACTCATCATATCACATTCATTTTTAGATAATTTAACTGATTGATTGCTAGTTGACATTCCTTCGCGAGAACGTGCTTATTAACGACAATGTATTGTTCTCTGCACACAAGTACAAAGTCTCTAAAGTTATATCTTGTCTATCTACCTGTGTTTTCCCGGACGAAAAAGAGGTGAAGAACATATACCCACTTACTGAGAAGAAGATACACCTTGGCCCCCCTCATCCGAGTAACTTTGGATACTCACACGCTAAGAGGCTTATCGACATTCAAAATCGGTAAGTTTGGGGTTCTATATATCTTCTGTTACGTGACATAATAATAATGTCTATAGAGCATACAAGCAAGAATTTGGCTGTAATTTCACGTCTGCAATTCCCACCAACGTCTTCGGGAAGTTCGACAACTTGTGAGTTCTCTTGCTCCTTCCTCACTTCGATTCGCTCATTAACATCCTATGGTAGTGACTTAGAGGACTCACATGTTATTCCAGGGCTGATACACAAATGTTACCTCGCAGATAGTGGGTAGTGAATTTATCTATTTTTGATTAGTTTACCCATCTCGTTTCCGCAGGAGACGGGCTTACTTTCCGTCCTATGGGTAGTGGAACACCTCTTAGGCAATTCATATATTCTAAAGATCTTGCCAAGCTTTTCGTATGGATGCTGAGAAATTATGACGATGTTGAACCCCTTATCCTCTCCGGTACGTAAAACCAATTCAATACCATATATAACACTTTTCTCATATAAACGTTTTCTAGTCCCTGAAGAGCAGGAGGTCAGTATCAGATCTGTGGTTGAAGGCGTTGTTAAGGCATTAGAGCGCAACCGCGAAGCTAAGCGAGCCAATGATCCTTCGATCCCTCCGTTTAATTTCAAAACAGAGGTAAATCAACATTCACTTTCTTTTAATGAAGTATTCTAAGGTCTCTCCAACTTTATTTTGATATTTCAAGTGGAACACTTCTGCCGCCGACGGTCAATTCCGTAAACCCGCATCGAACGCAAAATTGGCTAGTCTTCTTGAAAAATCTGGTGTTGACTTCACTTTCACCAAATTCGAGGATGGTATGCAGTCCGATCATTCTTACTCTGTAGACATGAGGTTTTCTCACATCTCATCTTAAATAATTCTAGCTTTGCAAGAAACTGTTGATTGGTTCATTGAGAGTTACGACAAGGGTGCTAGAATAGGAGGGGGGCATGCTTCAAATGTTTAATCACGTATAAAAGTACATATATTATATGCCTTATGGAATTCGACTGGACATCCTATTTTTTTAATCTGTACATCGTGAGTACCTCGTTAATATCATGAACTGATGCTATGGTGAATAAGGGAAAGAAAAGTGGAGGGGAAAGGAATAAAGATAATGCAATTGTTATTGAAAAATGAGGGGACCAAGAAACAAAAAGAGGTTTGCACAAAAGTTTGGTCTGAGTAATCCCGCAGAATCCGATTAATCAAGAAGTATGAGCATTGGAAGGAGGGTGGAGGAGACGAATTGTTAAAATGCAGATACAGTAAGGGTATCTTTATATTAGTCAGCTATAGAAAAAAATATGCTATCGCGGCAAAGCGACATCCTGAGAGTGTGAATTCAAAGTCCGTGATTCTTCCGACGCCACCAAAAGTTGTGGCTCTATAATTGTATTTTCCTTGTTATCGCTGGGAACAGGTATTGAAAGCGACAGTAACGCAGGATCAATATTCTGTTCAAAGGTATTCTGTTGTTCGGCCCTTTGTTTATCTCCTAAATCTAGGAGATCCATATATCGGTTGTTCTCATGAGATGCGTCGGCATACTCACCTGGTATTATGATATCAGGTTGTTGCATCAAGCCATTAGGAGGATTGGAAAGATGAAGATCATTCAGTAATGATAGGCCATTATCTATTTGTCCTACACTTGTCACGGAATGTTCAGGCAGATTCTCAGAGTGATCAACAGCAGAATTATGGTTTGTTGTCTCCGTGACAGACTTTCTTAGTTGACGGTTGTGAATATGTTTGGATTTCTTCTTCTTGTTTGGATAATACAGTCCATTATCATCGTAAGAAGAACGTCCATGTCTACTTGAAGGGAACTCTCTCCTTGCACGACCCTCCCCAAGATTCAATTGATAGGGAGATCCTCTTCCTGGATGCCAGAATGCTCTGTGCTTCTGAAGTACGTCGTTTACCATACGCTATGAACATATCTTAAAAGCCGCTTTACTTGATATAGTTTCCAAAGTACACACCTTTACTCCCTCAAAGTCTGCATATTGTCCTGAATACATATCACTGACCCTCTTCGCAATCTCTGGAACAGTCCTACTCTCTGGGTCTTCTATTGAAAGAAACGCCTTAACTACCTTTGCAAATCTACTATTGTCATGTTCAAGCTCCTCCACGGTCAGTGGCTTGCTATTTCTCTTGTCCACACGAGGCTTTTTCATGGACATATGCATTGACTGGTGATCATCTGGCGGAGGTGTCTGGCATTCCGGCGTGTATTCTTGTTGAGGTTGACTTGGAGGATACGGCAACATAGGCATCTGCATGTCGGAAGGATGCGGATGATTACTAGGACCTGGGAGGTATGGATCGAACATCATATTTGGAAACCTATCCATAGAGTGATCATAGGAAAACGGTGAAGAAGGTGCAAAAGAATGTAAGGGTGGCAATGAGTCCGGCGCGTGTAAGGGGGGATGTTGATCCATCAGGTCACCAGCTCGAGGAAATGGAGGGGGGAAGTTGAATGGAGGTGGAATAGTTGGTGGGCCATAATCTACGGAATCCGTGAATATAGGGAAGGAAACATATTGATGAGGTTTTACTCACCATCATGCCTTCCAGGAAAGTGAACCCATTCGTCGAAGGGAGCTAAGGGAGGTAATCCAACCGGTGGAGGTAGCGCATTTGATCCATAATCCGCCTCCCACATGAATGGACCTGGTACGTTATGCATTCCAAAATCTGGATTATTCACTCTTGTTGGAGAGCCGTAGGTTTGATGCTCCATACCAGGTCCTTCTTGTGGCGGTCGAGAGTAAGGTGACCGAGTATGTTGCTCTCTTAGATCTCTGGGATCTGAACAGTCCAGCGTCAGCTTTCGAGGCTCTATGAATTCGGAGTAGCTTTCGTATGGGCGGTCTTCAGGCTTTTTCACAAAACAACAGGATTAGTTTCAATCAAAGATAGTAGAAAACAAACAAACAAATATTGTTGCTCACCATAACAAACGTCGGCAAAGGGAAGAGGAACGGAATGTAGGGTGTGCAATGATAGGGTCTCCCTTCGGCTCCCTCCTTCTACAAGGTACTCCGAGAATTAAGTACGGCTCCAACGGGGGAGTCAAGTTTGCATCTCTTGGTCGTATTTATGAAGGCAAAGTAACTAACTAAAGTAAGGGCGAAGTGAGACCCAATCGGAGCGAGGCCACTTCTGTCCTCGGAACGCCTCTAGAAAGCCTACGATCGCCACACCGAACTGAGCAGCAGGTTGCCACGGGGAGAGGAACGGTCCTACTTCGGTCGCCACTTCATCTGAGACTCATACGTTTGAGTAGTTCTGTTCCTAGTTAGATGTCGGTTTCTGATAGTGAAGATGTTGCTAGTCTTTCTATGAGAGAGGTCATATGGATATATAAAAACCAAAAGTCCGAGGTTCGTCTACCAAGTAGTATATTTTAAATAATATAAAATGATGAATCAAAGAGTCAAGCCCTTGATTTTGGATAGTAAGGCCGTTCCATTTTTGGCATCCGTGACAGTGACAACGGGACAACAGTTTTCACGTGCGCCACTAATATGTAATCTCACCAGTAATTGATACGATAATTGTGACTTAGTACATTTATTTCCTTGCCTCTCATGTCGTCTGTCAACGAATTTACGGGTAAAAAGAATAACCTTGAAGACTTCTTCAATCGCCATCTGTATCTCCTGAAAGAGGAAAGAGATGCTGAAATTGAGCAGAATTCATTACTATTGTCCAATTGTAGCCGAAAGCTGCTTGAACAACGCGGTCTTGCTGTACTCTATCTCTCGGCGATAAACACAACCGTAGGGATAGGCGGGAGGACGTGAGTTTGAAGCATGATGAGGGTTGATACAATGGCTCATACGAGCAGACTCATAGAGCTGGAACGATCTCCTGCTTATACCACTGATCCACTATTACCGCCCCATTCACTCCGGTCCGTGCTCCGGATGCTCATATTTTCTTGTACCCTCCTCACATTTTACATCAAGTCCTGGTGATCTAGCGAGGGTATATAAACCTACTTCCTCAAAAACTGCAGCATCAAAGAAGGCAGCAAAAGTCACTACGACCTCTCCTAGAGAAGGCCTTGTTGAGGGTGTTGTTTACAAAGTCCGAGAATTCAGTCCATGACAGCATCCAGAATTAACACGCAAATGACAGGTAACAGATACGAGAATTGTCCTCGCAATAGATTCTAAAAGAGAAGAAATAACTGAGGATGTAGATCTACCGGATACCTGTGATCTGTAAGGCTGCTTCATCTGAAAATGGTTGTTTTCTCTAATTATCCAATAGTGTGAAGCTAGCTAATAGTGTAACGCATGACCGGTATGTTTAAATCTCTATGTATACTTCATTGGACTTATAGGTACCATAGTATGGAGAAAGTGATGAACTCTTTAAAACAGACAATATTGCCAGATCAGGAGAATAATGACAAAGGGGTAATCATAACTCTCGAAAGTTTGAGTACTTTTACTCAATCAGTACGTTCAGAAAAAGCTTAGTCTAAGCTCGGAAGCATCATCTCTTGCGAATATCCTACTTGGTATTCAGCCATTAGAGACACCAGACGACGTTTCTGGACTGGTCTTTTATGATAAGTCTCTAAATGAAAGTCAGAAAATAGCTGTAAAATTTGCTTTGGGTGCTAAGAATCTCGCTTGCATTCATGGACCGCCAGGTACGGCAGGCAAACCATCCATGAATATTAGCATTAATTATCTGTATCAGGGACCGGTAAAACTCATACTTTGCTAGAAATCATAAGACAGTCTTTGTTCCCGAGCTTTAATGGTAAAGATCATCAGTCTTTGAAACCTATGAAAAAGATACTGGTATGCGGGGCATCAAACCTTTCAGTGGACAATATTCTCGAAAGACTATTACGACCGCCACCAGAGGGGATGTCTCAAATCAAATGTACCAGAGTTGGGCATCCTGCTAGGATTAAAGGCGGCGGAGATTCACAGGATGCAACATTGGATGCACAATCTAATCACAGTGAACAGGCATGCACACAAATCTGATAATGAACCTAATTCCAACCAAACCTTTTTAGGCTGAACTTGTCAAGGATGTGAAAAATGAACTCTCTGAGTCTTTATTACTAGTGGCAGGAAGGGCAAAAGGTCAAAAGGGAAAGAGACCTAGGGGAGATGAAAGGAAGAAGCTCTGGAATGATATCAAAGAGCTCCGTAGAGAGTAAGATCACTTTTACTGCTTCTCTCCGTGTTTTACTTCAATAATTTATATTGTAAACTAAGATATCGGAGACGTGAAAGGGGTGTAGTTAGCGGTATACTATCCGAGGCACAGGTACACTTATTGGGATGTAGTATGCGATTTTTATCTTGATATTGCTGAGTAGGTAGTTCTCGCAACTTGTCATTCTTCTGGAGGTCGAGTTCTTGAAAACACGAATTTTGATCTGGTCGTCATTGATGAAGCCACACAAGCCTTAGGTAATCACAAACTCTGATTCCACTAATGTGTCTCGGCACTCATATTTTCTTTAGAAGCAGTACGTTTCCTCGATATCAGATAGTCGAGCTACCATGATTTAAGTTCCTCTTTAGGCTTGCTGGATCCCGATTATAAAGGGTAAGAAGCTTATTTTAGCTGGAGATCCACTCCAGCTTCCTCCAACAGTTATTGGGAAAGACAAGCTGAAGGAAATGAAACAAACTAACGGGAAGAAGTCAGCGGTTAAGAAACCATCCGCAAAGAATAAAGCACCAAAGTCGACCCCTGATTCTACTACCAACACGTCTGATACGTCTGATACAAAGATAATGGCAATAGAGAATGCTACTGATTTAGAAAGTGAAACCTCTCAGCACGAAGATAAAACGCTAGTTACTGAACCTTCGGATCGAAGAAATCCGACTCTTTACCCTCCTAAAGATCTATCAGTCACTATGTTTGAACGCGTAGAGAAGATGTACGGGCCATCTATTAAAAGAATGTTAGAAGTGCAGTATCGGTAAACGTCTTGACTAGTAATATACCACGATTTCATAAACTTATCCCAAATTATTATGGATAGGATGCATGAAAAAATATGCGAATTTCCGTCAAAGATGCTTTACCAAAATCGTCTGAAATCAGATCCATCCGTCGCCACACATCTACTTTCCGATCTCAAAAATGTACAAGCTAGGAATGACTCGGAGGATAACCCCGCGTCTTCTCCGGAAATTTTGGAGACCCCGATTGTCTTTATAGATACAGCAGGCTGTGAATATTTTGAAAGGAATGTCGAGGGGAATGACGAAGGGAGTAAACTCAACGAAAACGAGGCTATGCTTGTCAAGGCATGGGTCGAGAAGCTGGTACGTTTAAGCCGTGATGCGTGTTAATACAGATTTCAATACATGCAACTCTGAATACATAGGTTAAGGCCGGGGTACTTCCATCTCAGATCGCTGTAATAACTCCGTAAGTAAATACAGATTATAATTATTATCTCAGCTAATCTATTTTCTGTTAATACCGTTCCCCTGCTAGCTACCAAGCTCAGGTGTCCCATATTTCAAATATGCTGTCCATCATATATAACGGAGAATTGGAGATTGGGACTGTCGACGGGATGCAAGGGCGGGAAAAGAGGCAATCATCATAAGTCTTGTGAGATCCAACGACAAGGTCAGTTCTATCTATTTTTCTCCTTCTCCTTTTCTTGGACTGAACAGAATCATCTACTCTCTGCAATAATATACTCTAGCATGAAGTTGGATTTTTGAAAGACAAACGGCGACTGAATGGTGAGTATATATAACATACGCCTTAATTGTTACCTGTCCTGCTAAAAATACTTAATGATAAAAATAACAGTGGCTATGACACGGGCGAAACGGCATCTGGTGTGTAATTCACTCGATTATTATTTCATATAAGCGTTAGCTCAACTGAGTTCAGTGTGTTATCGGTGATTCATCCACCGTCCAACATGGAAGTAAATTTCTAAAGGAGTGGATGACTTGGCTTGAAGAGAAATCCGATGTATACTACGGAGGTCTTGAGGATCTGCCATAGTAACTAGTGATAGAACGTAAATCATAGTTTCCCTGAATGATTACAAAGGCATTGATACGATCTTGATTGGAGACAGAATCACAATACTCGCTTGAATGATGTACTTTAGATAGCAATACATATATGTATACAGTTTTTTCCTTCAGGGCGTTATGTATCCAAGCTTCTTTTCATTTTTTTAGCTCAGAGAAGTTGGACGAAATGCATGAAACAGAGTACATGCTTTTACACTAAAAACACATAGGACGAAACAATGACAACGCATATAGCTGTATCTAGTATACATATCCCAAAAGCTTGCCACCAACATTCTTCCTGCGAGCCTCCTCGTGGTCAAGGATACCAGAGGAAGTGGTCTAGTATCCACATGAGAAACGCGTACATACAGTATTATTACTTAGAAGCTTACCAAGATGATGTGACCAAATCCACGAGCAGGGAGGAGCAAGTTGACCCAGGGCTCAATCTGGCTCACTTGTACGTTGTACCTTGGAGAGATAACACCGGTCTTGTTAAGACGCCCGTTGAGCTGAACAACGATCTTTCCAGAACGGTGGTCATCGATAAGTTCGAACTCTCCGATGTAGCCTGTAGAAAAAGATCAGGATTTTATTCGGAATTCTTTAGAATTGAACATCAAGTGAAAAACATATATGAAGGAATTGAAGACATGTAGTCCATATAATCAGCCCAAAGACTACTGATAGGACGCCAGTGTGCTAACATATAGGACTGAAAGATCGACTCTTTCGTTTGGATCGATATTTCGGAACGTTAAAACGAAAGGAAAGTAGAGGCATATCCCGCCATTCGTAGTTATCATCCCGAAGCCCCAGTATCCGGTTGATAAATCAAAACTGCCCGAAGGAAACTTGAACTTACCATGGCGCTGCATGACACTCAAGAACTTAACAATGACCTTGGACGAAGGGCGGACTAGAACCTGTCGTTTTCCACGGCTCTCGGCGTTGACGATGTTGTTGAGACAGTCGTTAAGGACGGAAACGCGAACCATGATTAGATGATTTGTGTCTTTTTAGTGTGTTTTGAACTAGAAAAAAAGTCAAAAGAAGGCTCGGCTATGAGTGTCGTACTACGAAAAGCACGAGTCAAAGCGGAGCAGACCTGAGGATAGCGTCAGACGACGGCGAATGTTAAACGAGCGTAGAGCTTGAGGGACGTCGGTTATGAACGACTGCTTTGATTTGTGTATGTAGATTCAAGGAAAATATGTATCACGTGATGCGATACATGCTGCTGTATAGTTTTGTCATCATGTTTCTGTAGCACACTTGGTGTACTATCAGCACCAACGACGCCGTAGACAACGCCGAAGTCGCAAACAAAATCAAAAAATGGGTCGCGTAAGAACAAAGACTACCAAGAGGGCTTCTCGTGTCCTCATCGAGAAATAGTGAGAACTTCTGAAATGTTACTGGGGTTCGTCTTGCTAAATGCTAATTGTCAAATTATGAATATATAGCTACCCTCGACTCACTCTCGACTTCCACACCAACAAGCGTATCATTGATGAAGTCGTGCGTTTCTTTTCATAAATTAATGGAGATGATATAGTAGACCTTATGATTTTGATCCTGAATAATTCAAGGCTGTTGTCCCTTCTAAGCGTCTCCGTAACAAGATATCTGGATTCACTACCCACTTGATGAAGCGTATCCAGAAGGGTCCTGTTCGTGGTATTTCGTTCAAGCTCCAGGAGGAAGAGCGTGAAAGAAAGGACAACTATGTTCCGGAAACATCTGCTCTTGACACCTCCATTGAGGTTGACCCTGACACCAAGGTGCGTTCATCAGAAAGTATAACACTGAAGAAATCATGAAATAACACTCGACATTTCTTTGTTCTACAGGACCTCCTGTCCGCTCTCAACTTCGACACGTCCAAAGTCACCGTTACAAACCCTCTCTCAAGCATCCAAGAGCGTCCAGCTCGTCGGGAGAGAAGGAACGTTCCTGGTGCAGCTCGCTAATCGATTCTCTTACACTAAGGATCGATTTCCAGATCAACTGTACATTTCATTCCTTCATCTTACTTTCCAACCGCTCGGTCTTATGTTGCATGTTTTTACATATGTTATTATGCTCCTTCTTTCCCCCAAAAGAGACATGCATTGTACTATCTGTTTGCCAAGCCAAGTGATGTTTCATTTTCTGTGAGCTAACTCAACTTTCGGACGGTTATACATGCATACACTTTCAATATGTATACTGCATGATCTATTATGAACTCTTAAATTGGGCGGTAAACCACTTTGAGGCATGGCATGAAATTGCTCATCAGTGAGGATATTCGCCACTTGCAGTGCCACCTTACCTCGTATCCAAGTAACCCACTCAAATCTTACCATACGCATAACCAATCACCGATAAATGCCAGGATCTGACTAGTCGAACCTCGATCTGAGTTTTTCTGCCTATGTTGAATAACCGATTCACAAATGTAACGGAAATTAGACCATATTCAGCTGTAAATATCTATCGGTCTAGCTGGACTATCTCTGGATTTATATCTAGAGTTATCGTTTTCAGAGCGATAAATCCATCTGAGTATCCCGAGCTGACAGGCAGCCGGGTTTTAGTCTTGCTAATTAATTTGGAAAGGAGGATTCAATGAATCCTTGGTTTAAAAAAAATACTAACTAAGCACATGTGACTAGGGTATAAATATCTAAAAGGTAATTATAAAAGAAGAGTATATAGCTCCCGTACTTCCAAGATGTATAGATTAAGTGTAAAGGTGAGCCCTCATCTTTAATCATACAAAGTAAGGTGTTGTCGCTCCTACATGTCAAACTAAAATGAAAATCAAGGCACCGACAACCTACTTCATTACAAGAAAATCGTCATGTGTAACATAAAAATATCCTTTTTCTCTAGTAATTTATCTTCGTCTTTTGTAGTCCCAATCGTCGAATCTGCATGATGAGGGGACGGGAATGTGTACAAAAAAAGCTGGATGCCTATATGTATAGTTTATTCGGGTTTCTCTCGACCCTCCCTCTCGGCGTTTCCGGCTTCAAGCTCGTCTAGTGGCACACGCTCGTAGTCAGATTTCTCCGAAGTTGGTCTTTGAGACTCAACATGTTTGATCCAAGTGTAGTAGATAGAGCCACCAAGAATAATTCCGATCGACATTGCTCGGCCACTGTTGAGACCAATGTTAGTGTGTAATATACAGAGATACAGTAGTTTGGTAGCATGACTTACAATGTGATAACATCTTTGAAGATCCAGACCCCAAGGAACGAAGCAGCGACACCCCTAACGGCAGAGGAGACCATGTGTGTGATTGGTGAAGTCACCTTGATAGAGAGCAGGCTCGCAATACCCATGAGAAATCCAAAGGAACCCTAGGTTTATTAGCATTGTTAGTAAAGTAGAAAAGTGATATTTCTGAGGATACACACAGTGATGATAGACCCCCATACAAACGTAGTCAAGGTTTCAGAGCTACCAGAAAGAAGTTCGAGAACATTGGGAACTTCTCCGGCAAAAACAACAACGAAAGACAATATGACCGACGACAAAAGGTTAGTATACCAGCATAGATCAAGAGCAGAGTCTCCCAAAAGTTTTATTGCCTTCTTAATGACGACGGCATGTAAGGCTGTAGTTGCACTGCTTACTACACCAAAGATTACACCCTTCATAGAGACATTAACACCATCCAGGAAGACACCGACGAAGAAACCAAGAGTGACAATAGCACATGCAAAGAAAATCGAGACAGAAGGGCGAGCTGAAAGGAATATATAAGAAGTAAGAACTGTGAATGGCAATACCATGCCACGCGCAACTTGGTAGAAGGATGCATCAACGTATTTGAGAGTGAAGTTGCTAAAGCTATAGATTCAAGTAAAGATATACATGTATATAGGTTTGAGCTGCTTTCCCCACCGACGGGTGTGATATTAAGTCTTACCTGAGGCCGATAACGTTAAGAATGACTGTTGGAGCGAGACCCTTGCATAGAGCCCAGTCCAGGTGGAACGGAACTCTCAAGAGACCAAGTAAGTGGCAAAGAGTGAAGAGAATCACGGCGATCAGAAGCTGCGTCAACAAGAAGAAAAGTGGGGTTGTTGTAGTGTTCAAAACCCATTTATTGCTAAACACCATAGACCTTAGAACTAAAACTCTTTCAAAATCTTAGATTAAATATATTTACGCCATAACCATCTAGAAAGGCGGATGTAGAATTAGACTTCTATCTCCGAGTACCAGCAGAGAAACGCTTACCGCTAAAGCGGCAACCATGTAAAACGAGACTGTCCCGAACTGCAGAAAAAACAGTTAAAGCTGATGTCTGTAATTATGGATAAAACTGAATAAATACGAACAACGAGCATTTTGTTTGGAGCCTGGTGGCCATTTTGTTGCGTCATGATGTTGGATACAGTGAAGACGATGAAAAGTAAAGAAAAAATAAAGGAGAGGTAACTAGATGAAGCCCGTCGGTTGTTAGAGAGGCCGTGCGTGCAGCATCAAAACTATCGACTGCGCTCTCGGTGCCCAGGTCACTCAATATCACGTGCACCGCGATCGCGTCGCGACACGCCAATTGTGAATTCTTCGAAGTTTCAAATAACGAAAAGCATGTCCCGCGATACTGAGCCTCCTTCAACGGCCGATGACCAAAGTAAGCCCTAAATACTCTCTATGAGCTCTCTTCGGAATACATACGCTCATATGAGGACTATGCTGACATAATGTTCTCTAAAGATGAGGACACAATCAAAATCATGCTCGCAACAGACAATCATATTGGGTATATGGAAAGAGATCCGATCAGAGGAAGAGATTCAATAGACACGTTTGAAGAGATATTACAGCTCGCTGTTAAACATGATGTGAGTCCTGATCGTTACTTGAAGTCTAGTCGCTTTTAGTCATGCAATTAGAGAAGGTCGACTTCATTCTTCTGGCTGGGGACTTGTTTCACGAAAACAGACCTTCAAGAGAATGCATTTATCGAGTAATCGCGCTCCTGAGGCAATATACTATGGGAGACAAGCCCGTTCAAATTGAGCTACTAAGTAATCCTGATGAAGGCAAGGCAGCTGGGTTTTCGTAAATGTTTGAATTGTATAGTGACTATTATTAGAAACTGATAATGTTGTAAAGATTTCCAGCGGTAAACTATGAAGATCCTAATTTCAACGTTGGAATTCCTGTGTTCTCAATTCATGGAAACCATGACGATCCTCAGGGGGCAGGTCCCGTGCGTATAACTTCTAGCACTAGGCACTATTCGTTTGAGTTTCTTCTAATATATCCGGTTAGGAAGGTGCGCTGTGTGCCTTGGATCTCCTTTCCGTCTCAGGCCTATTGAATTATATGGGAAAAATCGACTTACCTGCGTCTGATACTGATGCACAAAGTACTGGTATCGCAGTAAAACCTGTATTACTCCGGAAAGGCTCCACTAGACTGGGTCTTTATGGGATTGGTAATGTCAAAGATGCTCGGATGCACTTTGAACTTAGGAGTAATCGAGTGAGGATGTATATGCCTCGAGACAAGGAAGATTGGTTTAATATCCTACTTTTACATCAAAATCGGTGTGTTAATGTCACCTTACTACTGCATCCAGTACATAAATTGAATCTCAGCGAATAATATATATCATGACCAGAGTGAAAAGAGGAGCACAAGAATCCGTTCCTGAAGGGATGTTTGATGATAGTATTAATCTCGTAGTCTGGGGACATGAACATGATTGCCGTATCGTACCCGAGCCAGTCGCAGGCAAAGACTATTATATCTCTCAGCCTGGCTCTTCTGTTGCTACCTCACTAGCTGATGGAGAAGCTTTAGAAAAGTAAGATTTAACTCTCAATCTCTTATTATTTATAAGCTAAATGTCTCTTACAAAGGCATGTTGCATTACTCGAGATACGGGGGAAAGAATTTCATATGCAACCTATTCCGTTACGCACAACACGTCCATTCGTAATAGACGAAGTCTTTCTCATCGAAGCAGCAGAGGAAGAAGGGTTTGATGTTAATGATCAGATCGAAGTGGGAAAATTCCTAAAAAGAAAGGTATATCTTCTCTCTACTTTATTATAGTCGAAAAACAATGGTAATATTATAAAATATTCTAGGTGAATGAGCTAATAGACAAGGCAAATGCGCAATGGGAAGAAAGGAATGCCCAGGCGACGGCTCGAGGTGAGGAGCCCATGCCACCAATGCTTCCCCTAGTTCGACTTAAAGTCGATACCAGCGAAGTCGCCGAGATGTCTAACCCCATTCGTTTCGGGCAAGAGTTTCAAGGCAGGATAGCAAATCCTCGAGATGTCCTATTATTCCACCGCACAAGGAAGTTTACTGCCCGAAAGGGAAAGAAAAGTGAAACGGAAATGGACCCGGTTGAACTGAGTGTAGGTGCTAGCGAGAAACTGGCAAAGGTGCGGGTGGGAGCACTTGTGAAAGAGTATTTAACAACTCAAGAAATGCAATTATTTGGAGAGTTGGGTATGGGAGATGCGATTCAGTTATTTGTTGAGAAAGATGATATTCACGCAATTTCGAAGTAAGCTAATTGCACTGCCATTCCAGAAGACCTGATTCAAATTAAATATTTCCAGTTATGTGGGGAAAAGTTTGAATACCCTTATAAAGAATGTGCACGTACATGCCGGAGAGCAGATCGATGAAGATGGTTTAGATGATGCAGTACGTTGCACTTCTACTTTTAATCGGGAAGTATATTAAATCCACAATTAATGATAAACATGAATCTTAGGTACAAAAAGCTCGGAAGCAGTATGAGGATGAATACGCTGAGCAACAACGAACAGGAGGCCTTCCTCAGTCAAAAGTACGTTATAACCCCCTCTTCGAGCCACTCAGAATACCAATGAAGGGCTTACAAACGCCTTTTAAATTAAATAAAAACTACATTTTCACATTTGATCACTTATAGGGAAGGAAGAACTATGCTGGGTCAGATGCCGAGTCTATCGACTCAATGATGCTAGACCCAGACCAAGACGACGACATGGACTTTGACGAACCCCCACTGCCCAAGAAAACCGGGAGAGCAACTACTGCTAAGGCTGCGTCAAGAGGAACAGGGAGTGGGAGCAGAGGAAAGGCTAGTACTCAAACAAAGAAAGCCCCAGCTAGGGGGAGGGGTGCCAAGAAGGTTGTTACGGTGAGTATGATAAGTTCAAACATACACTTTGAGTTTCCGATATTGAATATTACTTTCTCTTTCTCTATGAATTTGAACCTCTCATATTCTTGTAATCTAATCAACCTGACGACATGACCGACATAAAAAGCCTGACTCAGATGATGATGACGGCGATGAAAGTTACGAGACGAAAGACAATTTTATCGATGAAGAAGACGATGAGAGTGAGGAAGTACCAAAGCCACCACCCACTAAGAAAAAGACGAGTCGTGCAGCCGTACTCAGGTATCATTAATCCCATTATTTATCTCTCACTCTTGATTTACCTTTCTAACTCGCCCCTTTTGATACCTTCCTTAAACGCTCGATAACAAAACACTGCTTAAACCCACATCAGTCAATCATCAGCGAGCAAAGAGGAACCGGAGGTGGACTCGAGGAGCCCGAGGAAGAGGCGCTAGTAAACAAGCGCAATCAACACTCAACTTCGGTCCCTCGGGATCTGGGACTGGGAGAGGACGTGGTACGAGAACTGCTGCAACTAATGCTAGAGGGAAAATGCAGAAAGTGGTAAGCCCTTCCCATTTTCTTCTATTTCGCCCTTATCATTTGATTTTACTCGGTTGTTGTCTATTGAACGTGCGCGGATTATGGGAATTTGTTTTACTGATTCTTCTCTTCTATATTTTGCATGTTACGTACATTGCACATTGATTTTCATGTCTCGCATGAACGTGTGCACTGTTGTTACTTGGATCTGTTATGGGTATGGGTTGTGCGTGGCATTTTACATGTATGCAGGTCGAAATCGATAGTGACAGTGATGAGTAGATAGTTGACTATGTACATGTACGTATCCCCTTACCTACAAGTATATTAAGTGGTTATGTAATTTCTATAATCGATCCCGAAAGTAGTCATCATGATTCCTTTGAGTTCTTGATGAGTATTGATAAGTTGTGGATCAAATTTCTACTCAAATGCTATCGTGAAAGGTAAGCCAGCTCGTTACTTCTCCGACAGACACAAATTTACTAAGGCGTGGGCTTCGCTCCGTAAGCCCAACAAATACAAATCTCTCTATCTCTCCCCAACAGATACAAGATGAAAAAGACCTTTTTATAAGATAACTCTAATTGTACGTAAACCCAGGAATAGAGCGAGCGAGGAGAAGCAATTATGTATATAATCACAATTTGAAAATGTCCATGCGAATAGCATACGGTAATATATAGACTATGAGTACGTACACTTCATTCTACACCACCCCAAAAGTTTTACTCCTCTAATTGGAGATAGACAACACACCAAGAAAGTACTAAAAACGTAAAAAAGGAGATGTAGTTTCATAGTTTTGAGAACAGGTGAAAAAGTTCCAAAGAGAAAGAAAGGCGCGGAGAGCAGAGCGAGGAGAAAGAGAGAAAAAGTAAGAGAGGAATGCTAAAAAGATATTGAAAGTAGTTCATTCTAGTCCAGATACCCCGATGTCCCTTTCTTTGTTCTTAAACCAAAATCCATTAGGAGAAATGATAAATCCAAGAATCAGTGACGGGAATAAGGGGACCAAAAAGGATGTTAATAGTGTTTAGAAAGCATGAACGAAAGCTCTATAGACGTTCTCCGCGCCCAATGCAGACAACTTTAAACCCAATTTTCCTAAGCTTGTCCGCATCAAGCAAGAGTCTTCCGTCAAACACAAACGCAGGCTTCTTCATTCCAGAGTAAACAGATTCCCAGTCAATCTCCACAAATTCTTTCCATTCAGTCGCAATGACGATAGCTTCTGCATTCTTGCATGCATCCATAGCACTTGGGCATATGCTAACTTGTTTCTGAACTATATAGCATTAAACGATCATTGAGAAGAAATGAGAATCATCGATAGTAAGTCAGTAGTTGAAAGAGAAGACGTATCGGTGACATACTGTGTTCTAAAGGCGAAGCTGGTACAGCTTCTTGGAGGTCCAACCAAATCTGGCTCTCCTCAACTTTGGGATCATAGACATTTACAAGTGCTCTCTCTGAGAGGAAGTCACGAATAAGTGTGATTGCTGCAGATTCTCGGGTGTCACCAGTATCGGCCTTAAATGCAAAACCAAGAACAGCGATACGCTACATATACATAAACAAAGGAAACGTAAAAAATCTAATTCAGTACGTTTGAAATGAGTATTAGAGCTGGAGTAAAACATACCTTGCCTGTGATAGTATTGAAAAGCGTGTCTACAACCGTCTTTGAGAATCGACGCTTCTGGTACTCGTTCATGTCGACAACCTGTCTCCAGTAAGCTGCCACTTCTGGTAAATGCAGGCTCTCGGATAGATAAACAAGATTAAGTATATCCTTCTGGAAACATGATCCACCAAAACCAACAGACGCCTTGAGGAATTTAGGTCCGATACGCGAATCACGTCCTACTGCATAAGCTACTTCGTCAACATTAGCCCCAGTAGCTTCACAAATCGCCGAAAGCGCATTGATCGATGAAATACGCTGTGCCAAGAGAGCGTTCGCCGCGAGTTTAGATAGTTCGGATGACCAAAGCCCGACGTTCAAAATACGTTCCTTTCTGTGATTATCAATATCCAGAAATTTCATTTTTTTCGACATAGTTCATGTCAATTTGAAATTCCCCAAGAGAGGATCAGGATAAGTTACACTAAGAAGAAATAGTACTCACGGTACCCAATGTGCGTACACGTCCGAGAGAGACTCGCACGCAGCAATTCCTTCTTTGGTTTGAAGTGATCCAATAAGAACACGATCGGGAGCAAGTAAGTCAGTAATGGCAGTCCCTTCAGCAAGAAACTCGGGGTTTGAAAGGATATCAAATCGACAACCCGGCTTAGAGTTAGCTTCAAGGATCGTTCGCATAGATTCAGCTGTTCGGCACGGCACAGTTGATTTTTCAACAACAATCTTCGATGTCGTCGCAACTGCAGCAATGCGACGTGTAGCGAGTTCCACATAACTGCATGTTCAGCACACGAGGGAAGGAAACGAGTAAGCAAGAGAGTGTTAAATTGTGGGTTGGAATGCCGAGCAGGCGATCAAAACCAATTTATATGCGTGTATCGTGCGTCAAGTAAAACAGATGAAAAAAGTTAGTCTATGTGAGTTTTGGTTTGGGGCATGTGAGAAGGATAGTTCCACGTACTTTAAGTCCGCAGCAAAGCCAGCCCCAACACCAGATTTCTTGGTTGGGGTGTTGACAGATACGAAGATGAGGTCAGCCTCGTTGATACCCTTGTCTACGTCGGTTGAAAAAAAGAGATTGCGCCCCCTAGCTTGGCGGACAACATCTACGAGTCCGGCTCGTAGATAGGAAGGTTGAAGTTCTCGCTATTCCACGCGTCAATACGCGCTTGGTTGAGGTCGACAATGGTAACTTCGATGTCTGGCACTTGAGAGCAATGACTGCACAAGTAGGTCCACCTAGTCAATTATAATCAGATGATAGATACATAAGACAGCTTCTACAGAGGTATAGTCTTAGATTTCCTACTTACCGACATACCCAGCACCAACTGATGCCAGAAGTAAGCATAAACGTGTTGACAACATTGAGCTGATGAGCATATGCGAATCAGATGAACACACGTACTACAGCAGATTTTTTTGACTTTAATTGGATTTACAGCGATCTCTTGAGCTTTGTATCTCTGGGAAAGAGGCTCCATTGTAAAGAGATAGTGTATGTAGAGATGGTGAGGGTAGGAGGGAGAGTTCGGATCGGAAGGTCTTGGCTTTCGGGCAACACCTTGGGACGCGTCCCACATGTGCTTTAAGATTTCGCTTCCGCCAAACAGTTGTCGTAAATAACTTTTTATCGTGCAATAAAATCAACATTTTCATCAAATTTATTCTTTAATCGTACTAAATGAGACATGAAAGTCAATGCATCTGTTTCATACAATTGTATGGACAAGTTGTCTGCTTCAAGACCAGTTTAAAGGAACGCATAGATATAAAAGGAAACATAATAAGGAGTATGACGCTACTACTGCCACTGCGACCTAAAAGGATTAGAACCCCCTCCAGCTCCAGGAGTCATACCTTGAAAGAGTTGTTGCGCCTGTTGGATTTGTGTAGCATATGGTGAGGATGGGCTGACACCACTAGGCGGCTGATATATGCCTGCTCCCAGACTCGTGCCGAACGGAGCGGGTGCCTGCCGAAGCCTCCCGGGGTAAACGACTGAGATGTCGGTGCACTTGTACTTGATTGAAACGCAGGAATTGATGGCGATATAGAAGGTGCAAATGGAGATTGTTGCTGCTGCTGACCTAATAACACTGTTTGTTGCTGTTGCTGCAGTTGATTAAATGGATTGGGCGATCCGCTCATGTTTAGTGAAGCCGAGGGTGATATCGATGGCTGGAATGGAGATGTACTCATAGGATTCATGCTATTCATACCCATCCCTGACATTGAGTTGACCTGCGTGCCACTACTTGTCTCATTGTAACCTGGGACGGGTAAACTGACACTTCGAATATTTCCAAAACCGTTAGGAAATGATGAAGGCAAGGCGGGGGAGGTGGACATATTAGCGTAAGGATTTCCTGGATTAAGGTTTAGTGATGTAGGCTGAGGCTGGATAGGGAAGGGGTTTGTAGACGACATGACCGTTGGGGATGAAGTTTGGTATTGAAGTGGGAGAGACGAATTTAAGGCGGGTGTCTGTACTGAAATAAGATCATTAAATGTGCTGCTTGTAAGAGATGCAGCATGATTAGGAGGAGGGGCTACGCTGATAGACGCATTAGAGTTATGATTGCTGGAGGTTGGAAATGGGTTGAAACTTGAAGATCGAGGGGGTAAGGAACTGGCTACAGGATATTGTGAACTAAAAGAGCGAGTCTGCATTGCAGGAGCAGAATTTCCAGAAGGCGGAACTTGCTGTGTCTGGAATGGCAATGGAGGAGGAGCCTCCGAAGCTTTTGGTGCGGTTTGTAGAGTAGAAGGCTCTGAGCGGATTGGCGCAGTTTGAGAGCGCTTTGGGAGATTGGCAGTACGAGATGCTAAGGATTGAGAAGGACCAAGTTGCTCTGCAACTAACGAAGACTTGGATCGAAAACGTTTGAATTCGTATTTTGCTGGAATACATTCAATTAGCACAAAATAAACGAATAGATGATAACAAGGAGAACGGTGGTGATAATCTGAAGTACAATTTGACTCAATAATCAAAATGAACTTACAGCGAATGAATTTCTCAAGTTCGCTATCTCTTTCGGTCTCCTCCATATTTGTTGGTAGAGGGTTCTTTTTCTCATCGGGATTCCAATACGCGTTTGATTTGATATTTCCTATATTCTTCATAGTCTGACGGAGGGCGTTGAGAACACCAAAGATAGTGAAAAAGCAGAACACATACTTCGACCTGCTCCTTAGACCATTGATCCAGGGTTAGACTCTTTCTGTGCGACATGTTTATTAGATTAGTTATTGATTAAGCCTATGATAGTGATCACTTAAATAGGAGAACATACATACACTTTGGTTACATGTGTCCCAATTTTGCGATGTATACTTGCACATCGAACACTAATATGATATAGGTCAGTGAATAATACCCTACAATCTCTGAAGATTGGGTACCAGAGAAATATACCGAGATTGAATGAAGCCCATCTCGGAGCCTTGGCTTTGTTCGGCAGGCAGCAACGGTTTGGTCAATAAATATACCTCAAGCCAAATCAGTATGCAAGCGAGTACCTTTACAGTCTGCACAGACATCTATTGAGAACGAGAAATAGCGGATCAGTAAATATTATCACTTCCGTGCTTCAAGAAGGTAGTAGTAAATTGACGTACCATTTCCCGGCAACGTAACTAAATCCATCAATATACGATGGTTCTTGTCTGCCGTGAATTTATTTACAGTAGACATCTTCAACCAAAACCTAATTCCGGCGAGCTGCTATCCTCCTTATTTTTGAGTTTTTGAGATTAATTCTTATGAAATGTGTAGCTTGTATGGTAATTGTTGTCAAGAACAAAGTGCCAGCAAGGACGATGACGACGACGACCCTACCGGGACCTAAAGAAAGAGACGGCGACGGCAAGTGATGCTATCTACCCGAGATGTCAATTTGCTATAATTAAGTATTAGTCAAAGTAAAATAGAGCTCTCATTGCACGGCGAATCTAAATTTAAGAAGATCCCACTGGCGTGGAAGACGGCATTGTCATCATCGACAACAACGGAAAGATTACACCCATCGGCATCCGGGAGAACGGAGGCTTCCTCCCATTCAGTCCTCAGTCTCACTGATCACAGATTTTCACTTTTCTATCCTTTTCGATCATAACACTCTCACTCTTTTCTCTGACATCACTCTTCCCACAACTCTGTCCTGTCTTCATTCAGAGTTGATTGGCATTGTGGTTGTCGGCTGTTGCAATGTCAGAGCAGACTCAGACAAAGTCGTCTGGTCTGCAAATAGCTAATAAGACCAAATCAAGCGTTTTTAATCCTTCTCAGGTCGCGGCTGCTGTAGAAGCTCTAGCTAACGACGAGAATGAGCCTATTGCACCTCTAGTACGGGAGGCGTTGCAAGTCATCGACGAAGCTCTCGATACTCATGGGTACGCACTATCACCGTCGGCGTATTGAATATACATATTATATTGACGATATTATTAAGTCAGGAGCATGTATCCCTAAGCTTCAATGGGGAAAAGATTGTGCGTGTCCCTTGCAGGCTGATATTTATCACAGAAATGATGGCTTATATGCGCGCTCTCGTCTTTATAATTCATGGATCCGAAACTGTACATTCAATGGCATCTAGGCACTGTACTGTTACATCTTTACCTGGCCGCTCTAGGGAGGCGTAATCCTTCTCAAACCTCTATAAGCATCCCAACTCTCTATATCCCTCTACCATCACCATTCACGGACCTCGAGGACTTTATCAAAGATTCTGTGTCGGCCTATAATCTAGATCTATACCGTTGTGCACCTCCACATCATCATCATGAAAATGTACAACAACCTGAAAGTCAAAATAATGACGTATCTATAAACTCAAGTGCTTCCTCCTCTACTTCGGACCTACCGATTGAGAGCGTAACGCGGCCAACTTCTCCTTTACCTCCTTCTCAGCTCCAGTCACTCGATGGAAGGTCAAGGGTGCAGAAAACAAACAAATATCCGGTTGGGAAGGCTCGAGGCGGAGAAGGTATGAGACGTGCACTAGAAGCTTACAAGGTAGCGTTTCCACATATCGAAGCCATTCTCGTCGGAACAAGAAGAGACGATCCTCATGGTGGTAAGTCTATCTTTATTCTGCCCTATAAATCAATCAGTAACCCGCATTAATATCTTTTGCTGGATTCGTGACTGATTTGTCTGAATGTGTGCTAATTTACACTTTTATGATTTCGAAACTAATTATAGCCACTTTATCGTTCCGTAATATGACGGATCCGGACTGGCCTCGGTTTGAGCGTGTACATCCTATAATTAACTGGTCTTACAAAGATGTTTGGATTTTCTTGAGGAAACTTGGGGTGCCGTATTGTACGCTTTATGATCAAGGGTATGTTAATACTTGCCGTTGTCCGTCTTCCGGCTTCACTCGCTATTATTATCATCAGTTTATTATTAGTTGCATCTCATGCTCTTGCTTACATTGTCCTGTTTATGCTATTCGTATTCGCTTATATGATACAATAGGTACACATCTCTCGGCTCAACTTATAACACGCATCCAAACCCGGCTCTTTTAATAACACACAGCTGCGTATCTTCCACCTCCGATCTATCTGATACCACACAAGACCAAACACGGACACAAACACAAATTCCGGCACCAACACCGCACTCAGCATCTATCTCCCCCGTCTTCTCTATACCCCATCAGCAATTCATATCTGTACCCTTGTCTAATTCCTCCATCCTCTATTCAAATGAGAACGGGGAGTCAAATGGGAGTAGACCGATGGATTCTGAGAGGTCTACGCCGTTCCCTGATGTTGTTGGCGCCAGCGGTGAGGGATCCGGTGGAGGCGTTGAGTCCACGTCTGAGCCGAAGGATCGAAATATAGACCCGCTTATGAGCTGCTTGATGGGACGCTTGAGAGAGCTGGGAGGGGGTCTGGGTCGGCTCACGCGCCGAAAGGGTGAAGTGTTGCCAATGGTGTTGATGTTGTCTTGAGCACAGAGACAAAGGAAAATATGGAGAGAATAGATAGTTATTATGATAAAAGGGAGGCTGATTGATATAGATCGGATCGACAGATATGTATGTACGATTATACAATGTAAAAATACTTTGATGGATGAATTTAAGGGGGCTATGTGAATCATATTGTCATACAGCATAACTGGCTTCTGTAGGTAGAAGGGGCAGGTATAATCACGCATCAGTAATCCATGAATGTATGCGTATATACTGTACATTTCATTGGGTGATAATAAAGAGGTTTGAAAATAACAAAGAATTACAACAAAATAATCAAAGAGTACAGATCGAGTTGTGTGCATGCAAAATGCAAGTTTCCTACATGAAGAAACAGGCTGGCTAATCTAGACAATACATCGTCCCCGGGAGATGCTAAAGAGATGATTCATATCATGCAGTAGTGTATAATAAAGTAATAGATCCGACCCCTCACTCCTATAACTTAATGGCATCAGTCTGCAATAACAGTAGCACCCCCTGTTATAAGAGTATGGGTGTTGTCCGTGTCTGAGTCCGTGATCATATTTGAATATTTCTCAACCGTCAAATTGTCAAACCAGGTTTTGTGGCTTTTCCAGGACGAGCTATCCTGACGAAGGAGTTGTTCGAGGCGCGAACGGGAGAATGATAGCTCTGGATTTGCAATCAGAGCTTTAACAACATATGTTCTATATGAACAGAAATAATAGGTTCAATTTGGATCGATACCACCTAAAAAAAGAGGGGAAAGAACTACTGACATAACTGTTGCTTTTTTAAGTGGCACTTTATTGTTGGAACTCAGTTGGCTGCAAATTTCAGGTAAAGGAATTTTCTTGTCATGCCATCGTGTGTATGCTTGAAGATGCTGGGACTGCCGGTACACATTCGCTCGTTTGTCCACATTGATACTATTACCACTATCATTTAAATTAATATCGACAGCTTGTTTCTGAGACTTCGTCCTAGTCTCGCTCCTAGTCCTCATTCTCGTAAGAGGTCGAGCCGACGGAGGATTTAAAGCGTCAGTCGATATGGATTTCTTCCGCAAAGTGAAGTTAACAGACTTCTTAACCGGCTTGAGGGTATCTATATCACTAGCAGATTCTTCAGTTGTGCTTGTAAGATTAGCACAGTCGGAGTCGACATTGACTGACACAGTGCTCTTCTCCGCTGGACCTATCCGTTCAATCTTAGGTATCGAGCTGATCGAAGTTCGCTCAAGGTTTGATGAATCAGATAGTACTGCACTGGCACGGATGGAGTCAAAAGATCTGGATTTGGAAAGTGCCAAATCCGGGAGCACGAAAACGACAGATTTTTTAATGACGGGCTTGACGGGTTAACCTTCGTTTCGGTTTTTCCAGATTTGTTTTCTGTACCAGTAATTGGCTTTATCTCTTGGGTACCATTTGCAGAAGGGTTGTCGCCGAGGACGGGGTCAGCCTCGTATGTATACTTTGATGAGTCAAGCTCGACTCCCTCGGTTTTCGCAATCTCACATAGACGCTCGTATATTGATATACAAACATGAGCGTCATTTGCGGCATCTATTAAGGTTCAACAAGGATCCTCCATTAGACATTAGATATCACACAACCTCTTAGTAAAGGCAGCGTCAGCCATAATTATCAACTCACATTCAAGCTTTTGTTCAGGCAAAGGATCTATCTCCCAATTATTCATCCTGATATCTTTGTCATCTTTTTCCAAGTCATATCCTGTATACATTCTTGCCAAAGTTGCTAAGGCGATAACTTTAGACGGACGTTTGCTCGATACTTTTTGAAAGTTTTCAAGAAAAGTAAGATCTGCTTGTCGAGCGAGATCACTGAGCTCAACAAGACCCTTTGAACATATACCAAAGTCTTTTCTTAATTTTTTGGCATCCGCTGAGAGGTGGTAGTGATACAAAAATACTTTAAGTCAGCTGTGATCAAACTACTAGTAAAGAATATTGTTTGTACCTTTGATATTCACCCCAATCTTTAACTGGTTTGGGTCCTCAAGGAATTTCTGGGTGATTACTGTCAAAGGTACATTTAGGTACTGAAAGCCAATATAAAAACCTTTAACCCTGGTGGAAAACGACCTATATTATATTAGTCACTACTGTTTTAATCTCAAAAAGACACTATTCACCCTTCATTGAGCTAACCTGAATCACAAGAATTGTGTTTTTATCGCTCAACTGTATCGTAGCTGTAGGGTGTATTGGGACTCCAGACTTGCACTCCGCCCACCATTCCATATCGAATCCAACAGGTCTAGACATAGAGGTGAGCAATGATTGTAAAGCCGCATTCTCAAGTGCGGATCTAGATACCCTTTGAGATGTCCAACATGCTCGTCCGCCTTTTCTAAGAGCGTTATATAATATAGTGTTGGGATGGGGTTGAAGTTCTTGTACGAATATGGTGCGTCTTTGTAAGTTGCTAGCGTTGGGGCTATTCTTCGGCCTCTAACGGAGTTCAGAAGAGAAACAGATAGAGCCGGAGGAGCCATGCGACTGAGCAGTTTGAAGATCAAGATTGTCTGTAGACTGAAGTAAAGTGAACTAACTCACGATTTATGCATACTCATATCGACGAATTTAATAGCTTTGTTTGTGAAGGAGAGGTCCAGAAAAGGGTGTTCAGAAACTTTCTGTAAAATCCTATTTTTATAGCTTTCATTGTTGTGTTGAAACAAAGGCATAATGACGATATACATTTTGTTATGTCCAGCTGAGTTCTCAATGGACTTTGTTGGGTTTTCTTTATCTTCAAAATGCCATTCCGAGTCTAACCTCATATGGTCCTTGGCGCCAGCGTCACAAAGGATATTTGGAGCCTTTACTCCCCGTTTGCGATGGGCAGACGTTGTGAGTTTCGATGTAAGGACATGATAATAATAATACGATGTAACTATTTTCCGTGCTTGATGAGTCTGTAGGGTAGCAGGGAACATGAGGAACAGACAGGAGACGCGTGCAGTGATTTGAGCGAGACGCGTTGATTTGTACTCGGCTATCTTAATTATCCAATTTATTGAACGCGTATAGAACGAACATCATGTGATACGTGTTTTTTAAATACAAATTTTCAAAGAGAGAATACACGAACAGGAGCAACGTATTTGATATGTGAATTTGTCCAAATGGTGGCTCTAAATATATTGGTTCTGGTTAAATCCCTTTTAATTTCAGATCAATTTGATATTCGGGCTGAGTACAGGTTTTAGATCCTGGGATTGATGTCATCAATAATACCAGATGATTCCTTATGTTTAGAGGTTAGGTGCGTGAGTTCCAGATCATTCTTACAATTTCTATTATGTTCTTTGTATAGTGCTTATGCTGTGAATATTCGAGATGAATACAGACCAAAAGTGAGTATCGTTTCGGCTACATTACTCAGAAGAGGAATGTAGCCGTGGGAAAACCCCTGTAGTCTCGCGCTCACAGCTTAGTTCTTCAAACTTTAGGCAGTTGAGACACGACGACGATGATGCCCCCCTTTGTCGTTTCATAACACCTTAGTATACGACGATAACACCGTCGATAATCACAAATACAATGTCGGCTCAACAGTCTCCACCTGAAATCCTGAGGTGCGTTAATGCAAATGTTAAACAGACTGTGGCGTTTGGACTCACCCTTTCGTGTGGCCTTACTTGCTCTCGATCGTAGAGAAACTCGTTCAATCGCACAATGCTTGAAGGAAGACTTGAAGTGTAAAGAAGCTTTTGATAGGGAAGCAGAGTTTAAGCGCAAAAGGTATACATAATTGCCAACTCTGTCTTATCTTGCGGTATTGACATCTCTTGGACCACTTTATCTTACTCAGTCTTAGGAAGTTATACATAAAGCTTCTGCTACTATATCCCAATACTAAAGAAACTAAAGACTCTGAGACGCATCTATGGATGCAAACCTCATATCAGTTTATTTCTGTTTATAAGCAACGTATAGCTGTCTTGGACAATAAGCTGTTCCCATCAAATCCGCAAGCTGCAATTCAGAAGAACCATAAAGATTCTGGTGGTCGAGTTGAATACCGTAAACTTCTCTCGCGTTTTCGCCAGTTTCTCGCGGAGGAAGAAAAATTCTTTGTGCGACTTTTAATACGTTTCCGAACACAGTTCGGGTTGGATGAGGTGCACCCGGCGCTTGTGAAAGCAAATATACTCACTGATGATTCGGATGATGCTGCTCGGAACGACACAGGGAGGGATGGTTTTCCGGATGTTGGAGACGCCCCACTGCTCTCTAATGAGGAACGAGAAACGCAAATAGCAATATTCGCGAAGCTACTTGTATGCTTAGGTGATATAGCACGTTATCGTGAACAGTACAATGATGGTGGTGGAAGGCCTCGAGCGGGTCACGAAGAGGGTGCTCCTAAAAGATCCGGAAGAGGAGGCAAGAAGGGGAACAATCAGGAAACAAGAGCAAGGCCTCGAAATTACGGCCGGCATGGTCCATCTACGAGCAGGCCCGTCTACTGGTTCCGAATGATGGTAACGCCTTCCATCAACTCGCAATACTTTCTTCCTATCAGCGGGATAACTTTCAATCACTTTTTCATTACTACCGCGCTCTCTGTGTCAGGCAACCGTATGACACTGCATCTGACAATGTAATAACTGTCTTGAAAAAGGCAATGGAGCAGTACCGGAGGGAAAGAAGTAAGCCCGAAAATTCTTCCGATGAATCAAGTTCTGCACCATTATCACGGGTGAAACGTTTCAAGGACTGGGTTGTTATATTACACTGGTTTTGGTACTTAGGTGACGATGAGTGGGTTTATTTTTTTCCCTCAGAAGTTCCATATTTAGCCATACTGAAATAACCTACTTAGTTGCGTTACGAGAGCTTCTAAGCACTCAAACGCAATTATTTCTGAATTCAAAGCACTGATTTTAGATAGAATACTTCCAAATAATGTCATCATGGAAGCTTTCGTACTTTCTTTCAGTTCGTTATGGGTAGTTTGCATGATACGTGATATGCCAATTCGCTGTGATAGGAAGTCAGTTGAGCGTCGTGTTATAGTACATATCGTTGACATGATGCGTACTCTGGTCGAAGTTGGTAAATCACAACTATCAGAAAACATTCAAGAGGACATGGGTCGCGATCAAGGTAAAAATGGTGTAGGGCTCGCGCAGTTGATCACAGCCGCTTTCAGGCGGACGCTGCCTGCGATACGTGTTTGTTCAAAATGGCTTCGTTCTAATATCGATTATGTTGATAACACGAAATACTCTTCTGCTACGCCCTCTGATGGTCTTCCAGACGCCATTGACGATCTCTGGGGGACGTACTTCTCATTCATCTCGGCCCTTGGCTCAACCTTCCCCATTTCTGAGCTACCTGAGCTTACCGGACCTTTGGAAGAAGATGTAGAACTTTATGGTTTTGCATCAATTTCAACTTCAAAGAAGAATATGCTTATGAATCCTCACCGGACGGTAACGGGTCAAGCACTAGGCCAAGAAGCGGTTCACCCTAACGAAGAGTATCTAATGCGTATCGCGGATGTACTCAAAGATGCACAGCTGATAAATGAGTATAGGGTAAGAACCTCTTCTTGATACCCCATTACACGTGTTAAGTATATCGTGTAGAGTTTCCCGATCAAGCCCCCTAGGAGCGATTCTATCGCTAAAGAAGGTCATGCGGTACTCGGAGAGTCACTCACCGTTAACTCTAATGGAAAGGTAATACTCTCTGATCCGCCTATCCTATCTATTGCTGGAGATGAAGTCGACACTGAAACCGAAATCGATTTTGACAATGCGACGCAAACATCTCGAACAGAGGACGACGTCATACGAGATGCATTCAATGCCGCATTACGCGATGACCTCAGTGAAGAGGATGAGAAGATAGTTTGGCCAAAGTAAGCCGTATATCTGATTGTGGAACTATTTCTTGTGTTATATTCGACTTTAGAATGTATGATCTGACGATACCCTCTTTTGGTAGATTTCAACGTTCGCCTCTTCAGGTAACATCACCGCTTAAATCACCCACCATTATCTACGAATCCCCATCAGACCCCAATCAAGAGACACGGAAAGCAGTACAGCCCCCACAATCTATCCAGACAAAGGGCCAAACAGATTCTATACGACAGCCAAACATTCTTGAACCGTCAGGGGCTAGAGTTCTTGACGATCACCCGCCTGGGTGGCAAAAGGTAGATACTGAGACAGGGTATACAAGTTTTACTGTTGGGAATGGGAAGGGTCCAACTGGAATGGGAGTAGGTACTACTGCTCAAGATCTGCTCAATAATGTCCTCTCTCGTGGAAAACCCGATAATAAGAGCAAAAACCAACTCTTTGGACATCAAAATAGATCTCAGTCTATCAGCTATCCCAACCTCGGCCATCCACAGTCTGAATACACACATTCTAGTTTTGGTCCTACTATTCATAGTCAAGTTGAAATCGATACCATCGCAAGTTTGCATGAACAGCTGGACCAATCTGGATCAATTATCACGCGACATCATGGTGTCACCCCTACAACGCCTCAGAGTGCTTTATTATTTGGCTCAGTTGGATCCAAGTCTTTAATCAGTGATTCTCAACCCCATGTTCCATCAAAATCTATTTGGGGTAATTTGGAAGCCAGTGTCTCTGGTCACAATACCTATAATAGGACATCCATACATCCTACTGCACTTCCTCGTTTCTCTCTTGCACCTGGGCACGAGCGTGGTAGGTCTTTATCCATGTCTATATCAAATACGCAATCGTGGTCTCCTCTAGCAAATATTCGTCCGGAGCTCGCAGCTCAAGTCCCATCAACACGATTTATGTCTGGGCCAAGCCAAGATCCGATATACCAGACTCCGATGAATGAAAAGGTCGTTTCAACTGGTTATCAGGGCTTGAGTCCTGGATCTGGCTACTCCGGAAAGCCATCAGTTGATCATAGTATGAACCGTGGGAGAAATCAAGCCCAGTTACAACATCATCGATCCATGGGTAGCATGTCAGGATTTCCTAGTATCAGTGGACTATCAGCACTCCAGGGGACAGATCAGGTTGTATATGATTCGCATCTTTCGGGGAATATGGGGAATATGTCTCTAGATGGAGAACCTGTTGGGCAAGGCGCTGATCTCTACCCGCACTCACACTATGTTCCTCACCATCATGCACCTTTGCCTATTCATGCACCTTCTGTTCAGAGATCTATATGGAACACGTGACTTACCAGACATGGCAGGATAAAACTGAGACCTACCACTAATACAAGACTGCCTGTTTTACATTGACGAGGCACCCCATTTACCTATCATCTTTTGCCATGCTTATGGTATCGGAACAGTACAAACTCTCCTACGGGGGAGATGCCAATCACAACCATACTCCTTGCACGATAAGATACGATGTTCGATTCTGACTCTTTTTTTTTCGGGGTCAGGGCTTTCAGTGAATACTCGGAGAACACATCTGAGATATCGTCTGTAATCGTTGACAGGGAGAAGTGATCGAAATGATCTATTTTATGAAGTGTATTATGTATTTCTATCAGTGTGTATGTGTGTTGTCAGCCCTAGAACTATACTGTCTGGTCTGTTTGCTTCTTCTTATTCTTATTCTGTTCTGGGCGAATGAAGATGAATTTACCTACTCTCCGTGGGTATTGTACATGTACATCGAACTATAAATAGCTTGTTTGCGATACTTGTTGTAGCCTTTAACGAAGAACGAAAAATGTAATCGAATTATCGTCAGCGACATTATGAACGTGATTTACTATGTCATTAATGATTACCATTCTAGCTTACGTTAATCGAGTGAGCCTATGGCAGCCGGTTTTCTCCTCTGGGAAAGGTGCGAGTTTGTATGTTTTTGCGCTAGTCCAGAGTCCAGTTGCTCTCCATCCTTCCCAATCTTCCATAGGTTATAGCGTCCCTTCTTATCGTACCTCTCATCGTACCCTTTATCTACGACGAAGAGCAGTAGAGGCAGCCCTCGTTGAACGCGTCCCCGCACGAGTTTGGGGTGCACAACTCACTTCTCAGACATGCCTTCGCCTATGGCGTTGAATCCTGCTTCTCCCAACCCGTCCATATTCTCAGGTATAAGCAAGAAAAAGTCGAATATCTCTATCAAATCGGCCGCGTCTTATCTGTCTGCTGTATCTCAACGGGATGCAATGGCGAGAGCTGCTTCTTCTACCTACCCGCCTACTTCAACTCCCTCTCTCTCGCTGGCATCTACTCTTACCGATGAAACGGAGACACGGACGCCTGTTGACGACTTCATGGATCAGGATAATGCCAAGTATGATGGCTTGTCGTTGCCCTGTACTCCCCCGACTTCTGAACAGGTTTTTACGACACTGCATTCTGAGTTTGGACACTGTGCAAACGAAAAGTTCAGATACGACTCTACTGCTAGAGAAGGAGACTGTTATGACCCTGAAGAACCCGAGCCGCCGTATTTAATTTTATTGACGACGTATATCAGTTATATCTTCCTAATTTGCATTGGACACCTGCGTGATTTCTTTGGAAAGAAATGCCGCCCGGCAAATTACAAACATCTTAGAGAGAAAAACGTACGTTCGAATATACTCGTATTTACTATCTATCGTGTTTCTTACATGGCTTTTTGTCGTATAGGGATATGCACCACTCAATTCCGACTTTGACTCGTTCTATACGAGACGTCTGAAGAAGCGAATGGACGACTGTTTCTCTCGACCGACTACGGGTGTTCCGGGACGAACAATTATGATGTACGATCGGGTTTCTCACGACCAAAACACAACGTTCAAACTTACCGGCACACGTACTCGAGCACTGAACCTATCGTCTTATAACTACCTCGGATTTGCTCAAGCCCGCGGTGGTTGTGCCGATGCTGTTGAAGCAGGCATTAAACGTTACGGCATAGGTGCATGCGGCTCTCGCCTAGATGGTGGCTCACTTGACCTACACGTCCAGACTGAAGCTCTTGTTGCCAAATTTTTGGGTCAGGAGGATGCGCTCCTTAGTTCTATGGGTTTTGCTACCAATAGTACGATCATTCCTGCGCTTGTTGGGAAGGGTTGTTTGGTTATTTCAGATGAGCTGAACCATGCGAGTATTCGATATGGTGTGAGGTTGAGTGGGGCTAGTGTTAGGATGTTTAAGCATAATAACATGAAGTCACTCGAGTCACTTTTGAGGGAAGTGATTAGCCAGGGTCAACCAAGGACACATAGACCTTGGAAGAAAATACTCATTATTGTAGAAGGTCTATACAGTATGGAGGGACGCTTGTTAATCTACCGGCTATTATGGAACTCAAGAAACGCTACAAGGTAAATACTTTATCCTGCCTTTTAAATTAAAAGATAGGCTTTTTGATCAACTTATTTTGTTGTTACGCCCCCAAAAAACATACTAAATCTTAAATCTTAATTTCGAAAATAGTTTTACCTTTTCATCGACGAAGCCCATTCAATCGGTGCTCTTGGTTCACATGGCCGAGGTGTCGCGGATTACTTTGGCGTCAACCCAAGAGAGATCGACATTCTCATGGGCACGTTTACCAAGTCGTTCGGTGCCTCGGGAGGATACATCACTGGAAATAAGGATCTTATCCAGAGATTACGTGTTCGTGGTCACTCGGGACCTTATGCTGAAGCTATGGCACCTCCGGTTTTGGTACAGATTATCGCGAGTATGGCTAGTATTATGGGCGTTTCGCCTCCCTTGCCTGCCCTTACTGCTTCGGATGCATCCACCTCTTCATCGACTGTTAACAATACATCAATGATTGCTGCTGCAGATAAATATGTGTATCCTGGTCCTGCGCCTGCTTCTGCGTTACCATCATGGATGACCTTGCCCCAGCATCTACTTGATGGTTCAGAAGGTCGACAACGTCTACGCCGTTTAGCATTCACTTCCCGTTACCTCTCCCGCGGTCTCAATAAACTCGGGTTCATCACTTATGGACATGTAGATTCTCCTATTGTTCCGCTACTCCTCTTCAACCCAGGAAAGATGTGTGTCTTTAGTCGAATGATGCTGGAACGCAAGACTCCCATTGCAGTTGTTGTTGTCGCTTATCCAGCAACGCCTCTCGTTACTTCTCGAGTCCGGTTTTGTTTGAGCGCGGCGCATACCAAGGAGGATGTGGATATTGTATTAAGGGCCTGCGACGAGATTGGGGACATACTGGAGTTGAAGAATAGGGAAGGGGGAAAGAAGGATAGGTGGGATGTTGAAGAGGTTATTAACAGGGCTGTCGAGCTGGTTGAGATGCCTTGAGATATTAGTAACCCAATCCTCTCATGAAGCTTTGAATCCTAACACTTTTTGTCTTTCACGTCATGAAGTTTATAGCTGTGCTTGGATACTACTTTTTTAGACCCTTCCTTCCCTGTCTCTACCTCTCTACCTCTCTATCTCTCTCCCGTCTCCTTCGTGTTGTTGTTGTTCTTCTCCCCTTGTCTTCGTTTTTTATACCGTTTATATCCTCTTTTCAGTCCAAATTTCCCTGTTTGGAGCTGTATTAATGAATCAATAACTTTACCTTACCTAACCCACCAGCGATAACGTCTCTTGTCCGTTTACCTAGAACTGAAATTATAAACTTTTTACGAGAAATGAGAAATGAGGAATGGGAATATATGTTTACTTTATAAAAAATTTGGTTGTTATTTTTAAGTTATTTTTGGAGGGATAAGTATGTTGTGGAGAATGGGATGGAACGAGATTAATTGGGAGACAATATGTGGATTTTTTTTATGTCAGCTTAGTTCATTCGTTTCGTTCGACCGTTCGACTTTTGACTTGAAGAAGGACTGTACCGTGAAAGATATTTCCTTTTTAAAACTTTCACATACATGTAGTTATGCTAAAAGGCCTTTTGGAAGAGTGGAAAGCTGGGAGTTGAAAGTTATTAATTATAAAAGAGAAAGACAAAACGTGTACTATTTTGTTGGGAAGAGAAAACCGAGGTATCTCTTATCAATTGTTTATCAGCTCTAAGTATCCAGTATCTTCTATATAGTAATTAGTATTATCGCAAGTTTTATCCTCAAGTTAACCCGTGTCAGATCAAGTATCGGTATCAATATAGAGTTGTAGAGTTAGATGCTCCCTTTTATACTTCGTTTCTTATACCATTCTAAATTTCTAATGAAGCTCCAGTCTCTATCTCCCATCTTGGTCTACTTTCAGCTTCTTTCCAATCCTGGCAAACAAATCAACTAGCTCTCGCTCTCTGCTTGATTGATAGTTAACCCCTTGTCTTTTATGCTTCCATCTAGCGGGATACATGAATTCATCACTCTGGAACCCGAAAGCAGCATACCGCATCACTTTCATCAGCTCCTTCCCATCTCCATCTCCATTAGCCTTTCCTTCTGCACCACTACAGTAGAGAAGTGCACGACAGACAGTAATATATCTGTCCACCCGTAACAGGCGCCCGTTAATCTCGCTCTGCCTCCTATACTTTTCTTGATTTACCTTTCTCTGTTGAAGGACGTCACGTTCGCGGGATAAAGTTCCTCTCTCAATTTGTAGAAGCTCTTCTACGTATTCGAGTACGAATTTAGAGAGGGATGGGGGGATGGGGGTATAGGGCTTATACGGATTTATGGTCACTGTTGAGAAGAATGTGACGGCGGATCGGAAATCCTGGTTACGAAAAGCGGTGTTTGGTAGTTGTGCGTTGTTTGTGTAAACGGTATTGGCAGTACATATTTTAGTGGTAACAGTATCGGCCGTAGCACTAGAATGAGGAGAAGGCGATCTAGATGGGGAAGGAGCACTTGGTGGCTTGAAGCTAACTTTCTTCTTTGACTGAGATTTGTCATTTGTTCTCACATAAGTAGAACTTGCTGCTATGTGGTAGAAGCCACTGCGGCACCAATAATATTGTTGTTAGTAGTGTTCCCATTAATTGTCCGACTCTCGTCGTCTTTTCTTTCGGGTTGTTTCATTGGGGCATCCAATTTGCTTGTATCTGAGCGTCCAACTCAAGATACTAAGAGAAAAAGGGGATGGAGTCTCTTTATTTGAGGTATCATACGAAATCCGTGTTTTTTATCTCATAGACGAAGGATTTTCTGTGGTAGCAAAGACACTTAATTGAATTATTCTAGACCACGACTTGCATATTATGGGGAGGTTTCATCGATGAGGTATGTTTAAGGAAGAACTTTGTATTGCTTAAGGATTTCAATCAGTACCAAAGTAGGAAATCCCCAGCCGGAGTAGACCTGACAGTGATGCTTGGAGCATCAGGATGACGGATGAAGGTTTACAGAGATGACAATCTTATAGCAAACAAAACATATGATTCAAGAATAGTCGATGTATTCATTCTTGATATGTGATACACAACCACATATTTATATGTCACAAAATAGCAGTACTACGTCAATATCGAAAGAGTCGGAATTATGATAAAGCCATTGCTTAAAACATACATGCACATGTATATGTATATAGAGATAAGTCTGTGTCAGAGTTGAGATCGTGGATAGCTCTCTATGAAGAACCGTGACAGGGCGAGCTTTTCATGAGATTTGCTTCCACGTTCTGAGTAAGCCATGTTCTGAGTTAATTATATCCTGGAATAGCAGTACCTACGTTGCGTTCCTAAGACATCTCTGAAGTGGTGCCTCAGCAATGCTGTTCATAAACCATATGTATCAAGTGGAATTCCGATTGGAGCATTTCTATGCATGTCATATATTATCTAATGGATTAGTAAGCGCCTATGATCACAACGAGGCCAACTTTCCTTCTTAGGTTTTTAGTAACTTTCGACTTCATATGACATATCTCCTATAAGCTGGCAGGGTTTGAATGGAAGGAACTACATATAAACCTTCAGAAGCAATCTCACAACAACGACTCGAGCTTTCAAAAGCAATATCATCCCTTAGGCGTACACGACCTCGCGTTCCGTTTTGGTGTCTAGCGGCACATCGTATACCTACTTTATGGTTTTTGTATAGAGGACTCCAAAGGGAGGCACCTGGTGAAGAAGTTTGTCAAACCAAATTATTGCTCTATGTCACATCCTAAGAGGGCTTAGCATTCTATTTAAGATCAAATGGCGAATACGCAAGTTTTTCGAAACCCATAGAAGTATTACTAGTCCAACTCAATGTCGCAATAAACTACTAATCGCACACAAAGTGAGTAAAGTTTTTGGATCCACCGTTTGAGCTGAGAGCTTATGTAATAAATTACTTCATGTTTGGCTATTTATCCACTAGTTCCTGGATACTTTTCGTGCTGCAAGACTAGGCAATGAAAAGTCTCAGAAACTCTTATTGCGATACGATCGCATAATATACGCGAAAAGAAAGAAACATGAAATGGAAAGTAGAATTTTAAGGGAGCTAGTATGTAGCAACATTTTTCTCTCTCGCTCCACAAGTACCAACCCTCTCGATCAGAAATGGCAAGAACAACTCCGACATCGCCCTATCATCACAGGTTCATTCTTGCGGCCCTCTGTATACAATAAACCTTTACCACGCATGAAACCTCAACCAGTTCGTCTGTCAATGATGATTAGAAGACGACGTCTGGTGTTTGAGCGCATAACGGAGAATCTCCCGGTGCTACAAGAATTACTGAAAGACCTAGACGCTGAAAAGAAATTCGAAGGTTCTCTGCTACATAAATTATCAGATAATGAGGAGTTTGATCGGATTTATGAGTCAGATGATTGGAGTACGTCGTCCTCTGACGTTTTCTCTATTAACCTTTTAGCGCCAAAAGAATGGTATTAATTACGAAAAAAATTCTTTAGGGACTCTTCTTAAGGAAAAAATTAAAAACATCAAATCCACAATGATGGCTGGCTACGAACGTGCTGCTATGCCATATCCTAAAGACATGCTAGAGCTGATTCGGGAAGCTCGGCGAGAAAGAGTACGAAATAGAACTCGTGAACATGAACGGGACCGACGGGGCCTGTTATCAAAATCCGCTCTGAGAAAAGCTAATAAAGGCCCTCCAGCTCGTGTTTTGGTTAGAATGTCGGAGTGGGAGAAGAAGGCTGATAAAGTGTCCAGGGGGGTTAGCGAAGTGGGGTACATCGCTATGGTAAAGGCGCAGCTTGGAAAAAAATTAAAAGATCCAAACCATTGGAAAGAGCTAGAAGAGGGGAAAGCGGAAGATCGGGTGCGACTTGATGCACTATACAACCAAGTAATCAGAGAAAATGCTAAGAGAAATGACGGGGAACTAAACTCCAAAACCCCTCCTATGACTGACAATTAGATATCTTAAAATTACTGTGTTATTATTTATCATAATGTGGCTACTAATACCCAGAACTCAATAATATGTTGATGTATCAGGATGATCGTAACATCGTTAACGTGTGTTTAATCTAGTAAATGATCACGTGAGGATGAAGCCTTCCGCTTTAACTATCAAATTAGCCTCAACAATGAGATACATTGTAACATTCAACAAAGTCTTTCAAAATGCAAGACGATTACGCTGAAAAAATACAGCTACTTCAGGGCTTGATGGGTGACCTAGATGCTGAGACTGCCCGAGAAGTGCTTATGAAACATAATGGAGATATAGAAGCTGCTGCTACTGCCATGCTGGACACTAAAGAGAGAGCAGAGCCAAGGACGGCTTGGATAGAGACTTCCGGATTTGATGATGTCAATATGTCTAGTTCTAGTGCTACGACCACTCAAATACCTAGACGGACGAATACACCCCGATCTCCTGAACGTATATCACCTGCTGCGCCTGCTCAGGACAACCGGACAGTCGGACAACCCTCAGGCAATGGTGACATAATAGATCTAACGGGTGAATTCGATGATACTGAAAGTGACCTTGCACGGGCATTGGCGATGTCTTTCGAACAACCTCGGACGCTTCAATCAAGTAACATGGAACCAGACCCTAATTGGGCTATGGTGCCCTCGAATGTGTGTTAACTTTGCATTAGCATAAACCATTCCTGCGTTTTTTTATTACTTGTTCTTTTTCTGATGTTACTATGGACAAAAAAAACAGGTCGCTTCTAATAATTTACAGGAGCACGAGGACCAGTCACTGAATAGAGCGATTGAAGCAAGTTTAAGCACAAGTTACTTAGAAGACAAATATGAAGAACTTCCACTCGTAAAGCAAATTCGAACACCGGAGCAGTATGTAATTTTAAATCAATATTCTTGAATGTTTCACCCCTCTCATAGTGTCCGAAAAGACCTTATGTACTTCGGATTTCGAAGAATGAGGCGTACTTTGTGCCTCCAGTTTTTCAAGCCCTATTTTACGTCCCTCAAGTAAGTGAGAGCTTGTCCCGATGGAGTTCGAAGAATTACGAGAAGGCATCATATACAGAATCACCGGAAGGTTTGATGAAGCTCTCAACGTATAGCTTATCAATACACTGACGCTGATAATCCATAGAAGTAACCTTACAGTTACTTTGTAGTCTTTACTCTTATATGAGTATAAGTCTTAAAAACTATCTAACTATAGACAGTATATATCCACATCTTGATTGTGATAAAAAGTTTGGGCGCATCTCTAATTCAGTGGATAATATTGGTGAACTTTCAAATAGTTAGTCTATTCATTACTAAGAGACGGCTATCATAAAATTAACCTTTTAATTTGTCTTTTGAGCTTTGTACTCAACCCTTGCCCGAATTCTCGAAATTCGTCTTACTGAAAGTGATGACACACACTCCCAAGACAGAGAGCGGTGAGGATTGTAGCACATGAGAGTCTGTTTCCAATCTGAACTTCAATAGTCTTTTCCACCTTCGATATGGGCCCTTTGACTCGGCATCGGCTTTGTCTTCAGTTACTTCCTCTGATTCGGGAGTCACACAGAAATCCGTTTCCTCTCCGACAGGCCATTCAACGGCTTGTGTACGTGTTGAGGTGCCGGGAGCTACGGGTTCGAACGAACTTCTGACTTGCCTGTCAAATCAACTCGGGCTTGATAGACCTGCAGAAGGTAATTTATGGGCGACAAAGTGTTCTACCTTTGTTAATAGGTCTTTTGTCATTAGAAGCTAGTAATTCCCCAAAGGCACAAGTACTTGTCGCACCGTCGGAAGTCATCGCCTTTGAACTCGTTCGAAGCACACAATCTCAAGGCTCAATTCATCCGCAAACCAAAGCCCAGGCTAATGCAACCTATGTGCCTTTCAAATACCCTATGCGAGTTTATCTAGATCCATTCCTGAGCGAAAATATTGGGCTAGCTACCGTGAAGCGTGAAAAGAAAAGAGAACTCGAGAAGCAAATAAACGAAATGATCCAACGGCAAGAATCATTAACAGTGTTTGAGGTGAATAATATCTATTATCTACATCGCATGCCGGGTGCGATACCCGATCAAAATAATGTAATTGACCACCGAGAATTATATTGAAAGGGGAAAAACACTTTGAAGGCTCTTTCTTCTGCCTTGTATTATTACGAAAACATAGCGAAAAAAGACCATCCAGCTGATCGAGCAGAAGAGGTGAAATCTGCAGTGACAAGTTTACGGCAAATTGTAGCGAAGATCAACGGCGAAGTCAAGTGTATGATTTCTCAATATTTTCTCATGCTATTGAGTATTGAAACTAATAATAATTTTGTACTTTGTAGCGCTTGACACACAAATTTCTAAGTTGAGGCAGCAACTTGGTACGATATTTGATGACCCGGAGCTTCAAAAGCACCGTGTATGTTGTGATTTCTCTTACTGTAAAATGAATAAATCATTCAAATTCGACCTTTAGTACGATTTACGTGCAGTACTGGTCCACGATGGACTTTATGGCAGATCCCACATACACTCATTTGTTCAACACATGGGAAGATGGTGGAAGACTCAGGACACAAATATAACGGAGGTTTGTACCGTTCTATGTTGCCCTTCGAAGAATTATCCTGTAGCTTCTTTTCACAGGTAACTAAGGATGAGGTACTCAATGATACTACTGGGCTCCACCTTGGAGGAGGACCATACATGTTGATTTATAGTCGTGAGACAGAAGAAATTGATTTCCGGTCCTGGTGGCCAACATTCCTTAAGGTTTAAATTTAGTATTCGGCGATATCCGGAAATTATACTAATTAATGAATTTTTATTTCTCTTTTTCTTTTCTTTTAGAATAGCGTCCAGGGTGATAACAAAGCTTTTATCGACGACGATCTAGAGAAAAGTGATCCTGAAGCAGCTAGACTGTTGAGGGAGATATACGAGAAGACCTTGAAAGAAGTTGGGGGCCATACTCGAAAAGATATCCCAAGGAGGTCAGCGTCAGCGATGTCGGGTGTGGAGGAAGGTGACTTAGATGCGAGTAACTCATTGAACGAGATGGATGTACTGTGATGTTATTTTTTTTGTATAATCAAATGTACATGTACTAGATGCTCTATGGAATTCTTTGTATGTCCATGTATGTCCCTGTTGATTGACCAATCCTGTTATAGCTTCCTAATCAAGATTCATAGATCCCGCGTTTTTATATTCTTTCCTGAAATGTAAAGATGCTTGAAATGTATCTTGGCCTCCACAACACGGGGGGTTGAGACCAAAGTATTACGTTGTATAACATTTTACTGAGTGATCGGATATCAGGATAGTATTGACGACGATTGAATAGGTTTTCAACTTAGAAACTTGAAGCCTAATCAAAAAGGAGTGATTTAGAACAGGGATCAATGAGATTTGTGCGACACTCGGACTGCATGACGGGTGTGCGATAATACGGATAGCTTCTCTTAGCATTACAGGCGGAGTAGCCCGCGTCTTCCTAACACTCAAACAACGATAATGGATACGGCTTCTATCGCTACCCACCCGAACTGGGTCTTGAACAGGTTGCATGTAACCCTCGGCCAAAATAGACCGCGTTTAGCGTTCTGACAGGGCCTGTTCAGAGTACTATCTTTAGGAGTAGGTAAAAGTCTTCGAGAAGTAAGGCTATTTCTGAGATAGAGATAATAGAAGCTTCTTAATAACATGCTTTTTATGTCCTATTCTTAACCAAGTGTCCGGAAAACAGCTACACACAACTTATTTAGGACTTTTATACTCTGAAGAAGAGGAAAACGGCTTCCGAGATGCACCCATGTATTGAGTATTAATAACTACAGGAGAACATAAGGCACTCTAATTATAAATATAGAAGCCAAGTTGAATCACGCTCCATTCAGTACATAATGGTCTTATAGTCACAAGCTAAACAAGTGTTGGTTGAGTGATCCGTGATTAGAAGGTGAAAGGAAGAGAGTATCTTTGAGATTGGATCTTATAACTCTGAGCTAGGGTGAATTGGGTTAGAGAACCAAGAGAATGACTCCCACAAAAATCTTGGAAACCAAGTTCGAGATAACTACCATCTGATCAGAAAAGGCACAGCAAAAGCAAAATAAAACATGATATGGTTGTAAAGTTGTATTCAAAGCTTCAAATATTAAGAAAAATGGGTTATGGAGAATACTCTGATCGGATCGGAAAAGTTTCGGTCAAATGGGTTTCGCCAACTTTTCTGAGAAAGAAAAGACAGGTTTAAAAGAACATCGAAGGTTATCCACATGCTCAGGTTCCAAGCGAATCGAAATCCAAGATCAAGCATGATCCACATACGTACTTATTATGTAGGCTAGGACCCGGATAAGTGAGGTACTTAGGAGTCGAGATAGACAAGGTACTTACTTCCTAGATCAGCCTATCACTACCAATTTAGATCTTAAAAGCCATAATCATGTACTTATCCCGAAACTTTCGATTTTTTTTCAAGAGCATTCTTTAAGTTCTAATAAAAACAAGACTAAAACGTGAACATTCGGACCCGATATCTTCTGAGATTATAAACTGATGTTAAAAAAAAAACTTTTCTTATACATGCGCAGTAATAAAGACCATGTGGCGGGCTTTGTGAGTGTACAAGTGCTAGAAGGTTTGCCCGACTATTTACTTGGAGGACATACTCAGGACGCTATAGACGGCGACAGACATCATGTTTCAAATCCAGGAAGCATTTCAGCCGCGATAAGTTTCGCAGGATGTGGCTTCGTAGGATACAACTCAATGCTTCTTGTATAAACAAACCTTAGGTTGTCCTAAATCAGAAAGATGGCGTAGATCTCTTCCTGCCCTGCCCGGCGGGCAGTCGCCTAGGCTTCGGGAATAGGAGCATAGTTCCCGCAGCACATGTCTGTCCTGGATTGTATAGCATTCACTGTGAATTCGAGGGTAGCCCTTCATGAAGGGAACCAATTTTTTTTTTCTTTTCTGCTTTGGGGCGCCACCACGAAAGTTTTCAATAAATTTGTTGCTAATATACACGTATTAAATAATCAGATTAGTTTTATCGCCCAATGGGCATAACATAGCAAGTTTCGTCATAATTTTAATCATATTAGGGGTAAACGCACGAGGTACGATTTCATATTTCGTTTCTATGAATGTCTTAAACGAGCCGGCGGTAAGCCAATATGCGGGGGTTCGGAGTTGTTGATAAAAGGAACTTTGGGCCGATCTTTAATCTTGAGGGTTTGGTTTGTCGATCCTCGATCTCGGGCTGAAGCAGAGTTTTAGTTAACATTTGTGTCGTCAGTACATGAAGCGAGTGGCTTTTTCCAGATTGGCGAAGTAATGGATAAGCAAGCGATTGATACGGGTGGTAGTATTATGTATGTCGTAAACCCGAGGATAGTAGTCAATAAGAAGTAGAAGACAGCGGAACATGGAGGGTGGGGGGAGAGACCCATAGTCCATTTGAATCTTTGTCCTTTACTTTCTCAACTACATAGAGTAGCTTATTTGAAAACAAAGAAGAGAGGCACAATGAAAGAAGTATACATGTTTTGCCTTTCATCATGGAATTTCTTTTACTTCATCCGATTTTTGAGAATTCATGACAAAGAAGAAGGATTGAGTGAGAATAAATATGAACAAAGAACCAAATAATGCAGCGTACTAAAGCCGCCGGTCTGAGATAAAAAATATCAATGGACGACCTCAAAAGAAATCTCGAGGATTACTGGATTGCCAAAAGTGGAAGTGAAAATATTGCATATTCTTGTAGCCGTTACTGGCAACGAACTCATTTTTTGCGTGACTGCCATAGTTTCTTGAGACGTGTGTTTCAATATACAGTTTCAGGACTGAAAACGGGACGACACTATGCGAAACACTGACGGAGGCATTGTCCAGGTTATTCTTGATTGATTTGATTGATGCTCGTGTGGCATAGCAAAGAGAATTGATTAATATTAATATTATAATTATAATACATGGCTTGCTACAAATATATTCATAGAAATTTGATGCGGGTCACGTGTAGCTTCGATGCCTAAGAATGGAAGGTGATCTACGCATCATATGCAATTAGTAAACACAGTCCGTCATGGATCATTCCTCTAAACATCTTTCCTCTTACCGCTACTCACCTTTTAAATTCGCCTCAAGATTATCAAACTGGTTTGTTCTCGTATTTCTGGTATTTTGGCTGTTTTCTGAGCGTTTATAGTGTAAATTCAAGTCGGAAAACCGTTTCCGGGTAATTGTCGCTAACCGAATCCGGTAACAATCGTCCCGACTATCCGTGTATTCGGACACTGACCCCTCTGCATCCACTGTTCCTCAAAGCTTAGCAAAAGGGTCTACACTGCTACAAATTGTTAAAAAATTATCTTTGACCGCAAGATTTTAAGTTGCATACTTCAAAATAAAAAAATTAATCTGTATGTGCATCTCTCCTCCCTTTCTCCGTCATTCTTTCTTCCGTCCCTTCTTGCAATTCTCTTTATAACCCCCCTCCTCTCCCTACCCTGCCCGGGTACGTCGATCCGGCACTATGTGTCGTCTTCCGTTCAATGACGGACACACTGATGGCGAGTCTGCTAAGAGCATTCACAACGTTGGTCTGCTCGGCCGAAACGACCACCCCGAGGCAGGGCACATCAGCGCATCCACCTCAGCCCAGTCTGTAGATGGAACGTGTGACGCTCTGCCATCCAGTCTACAGTCTGCTGGCGTTGGAATGGGCGTAGATGGCAATTCCAGTTCTCATAACCAGTCTCACTTTGCCAGAGATCGTTTGGATTCGTATCCGTATGCTCATGCTCACTTTTCGCAGAACACTGAAACAGCGACTCCGCTTGGAAGAGATCATTCCCTGTCTATTCTTTAGGTAGCTCAGGAGTACAGCCGACTCGTCAAGGAGTCAAAGGAAGTTTTGTCTCTAGTGGCACAGAGTCCCACCGACACCATACAACTCCTGCATCAAATTTTACTGCCCTCTTCCCTGCTCCCTCATCCATCACCTCTATTACTAACTCCCGCCGTTCGTCTTACACTGGACATTCCAACCAGGGTCAAGACTATCAATCTTACAACCCGATCCAGGACTCGACGCGGGCGCGTTCTTCACACCCTAATAACCTCTATCATCCTTATTCTCGGCCCTCTACAGGCCTAGAAGGTACTTCTGGTGTCAGAACTCACTCTTCGGCATCAAGTTCTATTGGTTCCCCCGCTCCCTCTTTTTCATCAAAACCTCAATCCAACAACTCACAATCAAGAAGTCGTGCGGTCTCTGCATCTGATTTCTCCTCTTCTTCTCAGTCGCCTTTATATAATCTACCAAGCCTTTATTCTGGAAGCCCGGCTCCATCTAATTATCAAAGTGATTCCAACTCTAGTAATTTCGAATCCAGTTCAAACTTTTCACCGGCCCCCGGTCTAACTTCCGCTCTCCCATCACATACCTCATCTGCGTACTTACCTTGGTCCTCTGTGATTCAAGCAAGCTCCCTTACTAGTCAAGGACGACCGTACAGACCTGTATCTGTAGGATCGCTAGCTTCGACTTCCTATAACCAGCGGTCCCCTGTAGGATCATTAGGACCTCATTCACAAGTATCTTCACATCAAGATTCTTCCTATCCGTTCGCCTTTGCGCCTGAGCAAGCGGACGCTGAACAAGAACTAGTACTCTTCTCAGACATCGACAAAAGATCTCAAGAGTCTGTGCGAAACGGTGATCTGGCCTTACATACCACCGCAGCGGGATCGGGGTCGTCTTTCTCATCGTATTTTCAGTCTTCGGAATCTGCCGTAAGGACATCTTCTGGACTCAGTCCTGGGGCGAGCGTCGGCAAAGGTACCAGCACTGGTTCTGTCGGTCCCTATTATATTCGCGACTCTACTGGACGGGGCGTCACGGGAACGACAGGATCCTCTAGGTTACTAGCACCCTTCACTCAAGAAGAGCTACATCACTCAGCAATTGACCCTCAAAAAGCTGTAAACTCGAACAAAATGTATAGTTCAGGTATTGATATGGACCCGCGGAGTCTGGAGATGAAGACGATATGTTAGGAAATCTACCCCATGGCTCCGCAATTGATATGGGTTACGGTTCGATGGGTGGCATGAATGACAACAAAAAAGATGAGAAACAAGTACGCCGACGGAGCAGTAAAGGTACGGTAGAGTTGGTAGTAGTATTCATTACCGCTAACCTGGAATTACCATAATCGGCAGCATGCGATCAATGTCGCAAATCCAAGTGCAAATGTGAGCGTAGTGCAGACGGCGAGTCTTGCAAAAATTGTACCATGCTTGGAACGTGTGAGTTTCCTTTCCTTCCTTGTTCTTTATTACCTACATGCCCTTGTCATGTTGTAGTTCCATTCTTATCATGCGTTTATTTGTAATCTATGCCTTCTGAAGCGCTTTACAACTTCTTTTCTTCTGTTCCATAATTTTTAGAGTTCTAACCTTTATTTTTAATATAGTATGTACCTTTCTTGGTCCATCCCGTAAACGTGGACCACCAAAGGGTTATATCGATGCTATCGAATCTCGGCTACATCAAACTGAGGCCCTTGTTGGAATCATCTTGTCACTTGCAAACCCTGAACGTGGACTATTAGACGGTGAGATCTAATATCAGCAAGCTTTCTGCTGAGTAGTTCTCATATTTGTTATAGATGATCCGAAACCGGACGAAAGGGCTCGGTCACTTATTGAAGATCTTAAGAATAATGATCCACTGGCGCGCGAAATTGTGGAACGTGTAGACTGTGGGGGCTATGGAACGAAAGGACGTAGAGCTGGTATACCAGTCTCTGGAAACTCCAAAAATACTCGTGCAGGTTCTGCCGGAAGTGGTGATGAAGGGGCAGGAGACGCGACCTCAAAAGACAGTACTAAAAACTCATCTGGTTCTCAATCTCAGAACAGGCCCAGGAAAATGGGATCGGGACAAGAAAGCGACGCAGTTGTTCCTTCAACTACTCAGTACGCTGACCTTTTTCGATTATCCAATTATAATCTTAACCACCTAAATCTCATACCCACAGCCCATCAAATGAATGGCAAGATGCAGTAGTCGAACGAATGAAGGTAGCGGCTCGATCACGCAAATCTACAAGCACCGATTCTCCGATAAGTTATATCGGTCCTGGCCCTGCTTCTATGCAAAGCACCCACGAGACTGGATTAAATGATTTTAGGGATCGCCAGAGACGCCGAGTTGATGCACAGTCAACCAATGAACTTGATTCACAGTCCCCAGAACGTATTTCTTATCCTCAATCAGCGCATCGACAGAGTATTCATACTATAACAAACCCTCCAGATATTCTTGGCCCATTGACCGGAATAAGTGGGCCTCGTTATTCGCCAAACATGCCATCGTCTGTTCGTTCATCCGTAGATTTGACTCACAATATGGGATCGGTTTATGGGGACGCACAGTCTCAAGCGGAAAGTAGTATAATAGAAGATGAAGAACATGTTGAGGGTGAAGAAGGTATTACGGACGGTGTTGGACAACTTTCAATCAACGAAGAGGCACAAGTACGATTTCATGGGAAAGCAAGTGGATTACATATTTTAGGACAGAAAATTAGACCAGATGGAAGGAATAGAGGAGGAATTTGGTTAGTAGTTACGTTTTTAATTTACAAAATTAACTCAACTCACCTGTGCCGTGAAGGCGCTTCCCAAGGGCAAGAGTTTGGCCTCCTGTCGCTCCAAATTCAGCGTTGCATATTGCCCGAGCTCAGGCGATCGAAGCTTACGACTGTAAGGCTAGATCTCGTTTACCATCGCGAGAAATCCAAGAACATCTCTTGGATTTATACTTTTCTCACGTTCATCCATTCCTACCCATTTTACACAAGGAGACATTTTTAGCGGATTTCAAAAGAATGTATGTATGCTGTCAATTTTTTTTTTAGTTTTCACACTGATATGTTCTTAGGCACAACGAAAAGGGACCGGACATTGAAGCACATGAACGTCAGACTGCCGAAGATTCTGATTCTCAGGAAGGTAGAGTCGATGGTACCAAGACACCTGATGGTCGCAAAAGTACATCGTCACGTATCCCTACGCTTCTTCTATTTGCTATGTTCTCCATTGCAGCTCGTTATGCTACGATACCACATGGAACAACGGCATCGCCTTTACAGGCGCCTGGAGAGCATGTGGAGCATGCTCCTACTTCAAATATCCCCAGTAGTGAAGGCCAAAATGGATTACCATTCGATTTAAATGAAGAAACAGTTAAATCAGACGTTACTCTGCCGAATGAACTCGAAGCGGACTCGGAGCTTCCCCATCCGCAGTCTGGACTCATGTGGGCAGCCGGAGACGGTTACTTGATGCGTGCAAAGGAACTTCTTGATATGGTTTATTCCAGTTCGCGCCCTAGTACATGTCAGGCTTTACTATTGATGGGATACAGGGAGATAGGGATAGGTGCTATGGCTCAAAGCTGGTTATATGTTGGGATGGCTGTTCGAATGGTAAGTAACCAACTTATTTTTGGAATTGTTACTGATATATATATATATATATATATAGGCTCAAGACCTTGGGATGCATCGTTCGTCCGATAACTGGTCCTCAGGAGAAGGACCTATTTTCACTCCTATCGAGCAACAACTCCGTAAACGTATATGGTATGCTTGTGTCATCATGGATAAATATGTATCCACGTACATCGGGCGACCTCTTTCCATTTTCGAGAGTGATTATGATACGACATTACCTGGTTCTGATGAGGTAACATCTATTTTTATCAATACCATGCAAACTTCTCATCCAATGCTTAGCTCGAGGAAAATGAACTATGGCAACCACATAATTCATTGCCCAATACCGTCCTTAGTGATCCGGTGGAGGTTAGTAGCACACCCCTCCACCCATTCGTTCCAGTTCCTGGGAAAATAATCTCCTGTTTCAACGAATCGGCCCGACTTTGTTAGTAAACATCTTTTTCCTATCATTGATTATATACTCACTTCAATTCAGCATCTATTCTCGCGATGATTGTCTCGGCCATCTACACTGTTAGGAATGCACCGACTCGAACGTCAGATGCAAATCAGCTTGAACGCACCTTAGACAGATGGTATAACGACTTGCCTGACTATCTTCGCTACGACTCAAGTGTGAAGTCTTTGACTGCACCACCTCCGCATGTATTAACTTTGCATATGCAATACTGGTGTGCAGTGTTACTACTTCACCGACCCTTGTAAGTAGCCGAAACTTGAGCCTGATATTACTTCGATTCTGATATCAAATTTTAGTGTTCCTCACTACATAGCAATGCGTCGCAAGCGGTTAGTAACCTTAACATCCGCGAAATATGCTCTTACTAAGCAAATCCTAATATAGAAATAGTAGTCCAGACAGTCCTGTGGATCAAGACGTCTTCTCGGCTGCCCATAAGAATTTCAGTTTATGTGTATCGGCGGCTAACCACATTACCTCCATTGGTATGTTTCTATTTTTACTACCCTATCCCAATTTCAGAGAACTAAAAATTTGTTGATATAATAGTTTCAATATATCAGGAGCACTTTTGTCTGAAGCGTTGCCCTGTGTTTTTGAGTTATTACATATTCACCGCCGGAATCATGCACTTAACAACCTGTAAGTTAATTTTTCCTTAAAATGGTTACCCTAATATATTAACATCCTCTTGTAGTGGCGACAAACGCAAACGACCCTCAGTCCTCCCTAGGGTTGTCTAAATGTATGGATATCTTAAAGCGTATGGAGGTTGTGTGGCCCAGTGCGGGTCGGGCATGGGAGTTACTTAATGGTGCAAAGGATGATCTTCCGGACTTTGAGGTCCCAACGACTTCCTCAGACCGCTCAAGGAAACGATCAGCTGCCGAAGCACTAGATACAGTGACGTTGAATGATCCTGTCCAGAGAGAGTCACGTGTGGAGCAACCCCAATCTATAACAATGTATCCTCCGATCGCTAATGGTCAACGTTATCCTTCTGCATTGGATATTCCTCACACTGCTCACCCTTCACCTTCATTGTTCCAATATAATAATCGTTGGCCAATGGAAACTAGTCTTGGATATCCTACAGGTCTAACGACATCTGTTCTCCCTCAGCAATTTAGTCTTGGCTTCTCAGACGAACGCATTGCCGCTGGTATGCGACGTGCGTCTGGAGGTGTGCCGAATACTGATCGTTATCCCGAATATTGGGATTACTCTATGAGTCATCCAACATCAATGCTGGAATCCATGTATGATATAACGGCATTATCGGCATCAAACCAGAACAGTCAGCCTGCGTCTCAAGTCCCACACCACTCTCATTCCCATTCTCAAGCCTATACAGGTGCAAATCCGGTGTATATCAGCAATCAATACCCAGGTGTTTACAGTGAGTACAGTGTGCTTCAACAATGATGAGCGGCCTACTAACTACCATCCAATTTCATCTAGGTCATATCACTCCTCAATGATTCCTGAAAAAGAGCTTACATGCCGGTATCCCGCTTTTCCTTGTCCTCCGTACTGCTTTCCCGTTGCATCTGTTGTATCATTTAGTCAATCTTTATTTTTACTTTGGAGTTAGAACTCTGCTGTGCAATAATGTGTTTTGCTTTTGGATTCAAATCAATACCTTAGCTGGATAATATAATAATTCTCGTCTCTTCTATCTATCAACCAAATGTTCAAATCTAATTCAAAGAAATGTACAACCGAGATTAAGAATTGGAAAAAGTTAAGTTTTTTCTGTTCACTCGCGAAAATGCCGGCCCTGAACCAATGTTCCGGATTAGGGTAGGAATTCCCACTTTACATCTAACGCGTCTTCATTGATCGCGGCAAATTCTGTGCCTGCTCTCATTAGTGTCCATCATGTCTTCACCACCAATGGAATTTCCAAGCTCAGATATAGGCGATGTTGAGATGGAGAATGACTCTGCGAGCGACCCTCGACAAACTCCGAGAAGAGAGAATCCCCTCTTCCTAGACGCTCGTTCACCTTCTGCAACTCCTATGCATAATGTCGCGGCGCGACGCGCACTTGGGTTAAGTACACCTCAAAGAGCCCCTGGGAGCGGGATTGCTGCAACATCTTCTCCGATATTAGATTTTCCAAGCTCACCTTCCCCTGGAAAGACACGTCGCGAAGGGCGCATGCCTACCTCTTCGGCAGGGATCCGAGATTCAGATCCGTTACAATTTCCTTCGTAAGTCTCTTACTATTATACTTAAAATCAAAGCACCAATAAGCCACAGGAGCTCGGAACTTACTCCAAATGGCGAGAAATCGACTCCGAGGAACCGGAGGGGAGATATCCATAGTTCAGTTCGCATCACTCCCTCAACACCGGTTGGAAGACGAGTTGTACAACCGATAGATAGCTTAAACAGTGATGGAACTCATCTCTCTCTACCTCCTTCATCCACTGCAGGTCATGCATCTCAGCTACTGTCTGCTGCGGAGCCCTCCTCTGAACCAGATGAGATACGCGCAATTTGGGGAACAAATGTTAATCTTGCCCAAACTATGCGACTTTTCCGGGACTTCCTCCGTGGGTTCAAACCAAAGTATCGAGTTGCCTATGATCGCTCTCGAGGTATACCAACACGGCCTTTTACCTCTCCAGAGGAATCAGAATCTTTATTATATGAAACATATCTTCGTCGTATGCGACAGACTAGTCAAACGAATCTGAATGTTGATATGGTCAATGTTCTCTCGTATTCTACAAGCAAAAAACTATATAATCAATTAATAAAATATCCTCAAGAAGTTATTCCAGCTATGGATCAAGTGCTCAAAGACGTGATGATTGAGCTCGCTGATGAAGATGCCATGGCTGGTTTGGAAGGTATGCAAGGAACAGAAGGGGAAGAAGAAATGAGAGACATCATGAGCAAAGTATACAAGGTCAGACCGTTCGGGCTGGAACCTGGCAATATGAGAGAACTTAATCCATCAGGTATAATTTTATGTTATTACTATGCGCTGAAATATATAATTAACACGGCCTTATAGATACCGATAAACTAGTATGTATTAAAGGTCTAGTCATTCGTGCGACACCTATAATCCCAGATATGAAAGTCGCTTTCTTCCGTTGTTTGACCTGTTTGCACACGGTACAAGTCGAGATCGATAGAGGTAGAATAGATGAACCTAGTCGGTGCCCACGCGATGTTTGTGGATCTACCGGAACAATGTCGCTTGTTCACAACCGCTGTGAATTTGCAGATCGTCAGGTTCTTAGACTCCAGGAGACTCCTGATGCTGTTCCCGATGGTCAAACCCCACAGACAGTCTCATTATGCGTATATGATGAACTTGTAGATGTAACGAAGCCTGGTGATCGTCTCGTCGTTACTGGTATTTTCAGAAGTGTGCCAGTGCGAGTGAATCCAAGACAAAGAACGATTAAGAGCTTGTTCAAGACTTTCCTAGATGTGGTCCATATAAGACGAGGAGGTGGTGGACGTCTGGGCTATGATAAGTCAACACGTTCGGGAAGTGATCGACTTCCGGGGATAGGAGCAGCTGGGGTGGGCGGTGAAGATGAGGACGAGGAAGATGCCTCATACCAGCCTGGTAACAGGCAAAAAACGCGAAAAGAAGAAATGGAAGCAAAACTTATTGAGCTTAGTCAAAGGCCTGATATCTATGAGCTTCTCGCGCGCTCTCTGGCCCCTTCTATCTGGGAAATGGACGACGTGAAGAAAGGCATTTTGCTTCAGCTTTTCGGTGGCACTAATAAGAGTATCGCGCGAGGAGGTGGCGGCGGCGGACCACGATATCGAGGAGATATCAATGTCTTGCTTGTCGGTGATCCCGGTACTAGTAAATCGCAAATTCTTCAGGTTTGTCTTCCTTCATACAATCTTTCAGAAATCGCGTACTCATGTATATTGTTCAGTATGTACACAAAATCGCTCCTCGAGGTGTTTATACGTCCGGCAAAGGTTCCTCGGCTGTAGGTCTAACGGCGTATGTGACTCGAGACCCCGACACCAAACAATTAGTACTTGAGAGGTGAGCTAAAGCCAACTGTTGGTTATACTCTTATCGAATTATATTTTTTCTTCCAGTGGGGCGTTAGTACTTAGTGACGGAGGTGTCTGTTGTATTGACGAATTCGACAAAATGTCTGACGCAACACGAAGCGTACTGCATGAAGTTATGGTACATAGTTCAGTTTGTAATTATCTTCTGTTTACACTAAATATCTCCTTAGGAACAACAAACTGTTTCTATTGCAAAGGCTGGAATCATTACAACTCTGAACGCAAGGACATCTATTCTAGCAGCAGCGAACCCGGTTGGCTCAAAATATGTTCGTGAATGGCCAATCACCCGGAACATCGATCTCCCTCCTACCTTAATCTCACGTTTCGATCTTCTCTATCTTGTGCTGGACAATACAGACGAAGTCTCGGATAGAAGGCTAGCCCAACATTTAGTGGGGCTTTATCTCGAAGATGCCCCAGAAACGGGTGGGACGGACATCATGGTAAGCCTCTTCAAGTGCCTAATTGTCGGTGATCAAAATTCTAACTTGGAATCTAGCCACTCGAGCAACTTTCCGCCTATATCACATATGCAAGACAACATATCCATCCCGTCTTGACTGAGGAGGCATCAAAAGAGCTTGTACGTGCTTACGTCGAGCTGCGGAACATGGGGCACGACCCTCGGACAGCTGAGAGGCGTATCACGGCTACGACTCGTCAACTAGAGTCGATGATCCGGCTTTCCGAAGCCCATGCACGGTGTAGATTCTCCGGGTTTGTCGAACTGGCAGATGTGGAGGAGGCTTGCCGTCTGATGCGTGAAGCGATCAGGACGTCTGCTACCGATCCACGGACAGGGCAAATTGATATGGACCTGATCAATACTGGGACCAGTATGCAGCAGCGGAAGATGCGAGGGGACATGCGTCGTGAGGTGCTAAATCTTCTTGAGGGCTCTTCAGGTTTGAGGGGTGTGAGGTGGGTGGACCTCGTGAAGCAACTAGGGGCCCAGAGTAGCATTGCAATTGATACGGCGGAGTTTGCGGAAACCATCAAGGCCCTAGAGATGGAAGGAATTGTAAAAGTCATGGGAGAGAGGGAGAAGAGAACGATCAAGAAAGTTGAGGGTGCTGCGGCATAGAATGTTTGTCTGAATATGTAATCTGAACTAACAGTAGGAAGGAGAAGAAAGGTCTACTTTCTGTTTCTTGAAAGAAGTTGTGTACTGAGTACATGTGTAGATTCGTCTTTGTATTTTCTTTTTTGGGATGTTATTTCATGTTCTTTGAATCGATCCATGGCGTTAGGCAAAGTAAGTTGTTTACTACATTCAGGCATATTGTCTTCGGCCAATATGAGCACTCCTATCTTACATGAGAGTAGACCCTATCCACGCCTAGAATTCCAGAGCCATGGTTTTTCTAAGTGAAAAAGGTACGTATCGATATACATGTAGGCAAGCTTCCGTAACTCTTTGGATTTATTATTACACATCAAAAACGAGCCGGAGAGATAAGGTCACTACAAATTGGATTCAAGAGAACATATTAAACCATATTGTTTATAGCAAAGCTCCGTTCGCCATTTATTCTCTCGCAATTGTTGACTTCTTATTACCTATTCGTCAACTTCGTTAAAAGTGGGGAGAAAGAGACGGAAGTGGGCAAGGAGGACTAATGAGATGAGATGATGTGCCGGGTGAGGAACCGAAACGGGAAATAAAAGAAGCTTTAAGTTTATGATTTTTTATTGATTTGTATGATCCTATGGGATCAAATATGGTAATGATCAACAGTAACTATCCCGAAAAGGGAAGAGAGATCGATCTGACGGACCTCTAACGTTTATCGCGACCCTGATTCGGTGGCTCAACAATTTGCACAGCCACATGCTAGACTGTCTTTACCTCTCATCTCTTTTTCTTTCTCCTCTTTCGGACAAAAGCGTGTTCATTGGTATACTAGTAGATCATGAGTATCGATAATCGCCAGTGTCCAAAAAAATAGTTTACTCATATATGACTTTATTTCTACCTATCTTATATGTGATTTTTTTTCTCATTTTTTTCACATATGCATCCGTAGATCGGATACTTGATTGCTACTTCTTTTTTTGATGTTTATAATTTGTAATTATGTTTTCCTGATTTCTTCATTTTTTTTTCTTGTTTCGTTTCTCTGATTCGGGAGTCGGGGATGAACCACGAGTGACTCGGTTGAGTATGGGAGATGGGGGAGGGCGAGACATGGGGATTAGGTGATGAGAAGATGGGGAGAATTTTTGGTACTTTCAGCCTAAAGGAATGAATGCCTTGTGGGCAGATATGGTGGAGAGATATACCAGATGTTCGATGACTACTATGGCTCTAGTACTTCCTTCTTTGTTCTACATATTAATATCTTAATTGCTATAAACCATTTTTTACCCTCTTCATATTCATATTTCTATAAAAACCAATGATATTGCCGCGGTTTCGAAGTCTGATATTCACGGAACTTTGCAACCTATTTGGGCGCTCCGAAATATAGCAGATGACACTAGACTAGATGACTAGATGACTACCAACCAGATTCAAAATTAACTAATGAACTATGCACCTACAAGCTTCGGGAGCCTGAGGGGGAACAAGGTGGGTCTAGGTGTAGTAGAGCCCAGACTTGTAGTTTCCAAGCCCACTACTTCATACTCTTCTCCCTTAATCAGGTTCTCTCTTCCATCCAAGGTAACCACACTCTTCATTGCATTCTCAGCCTTTTGACTCCTTACGATACTACTAACAATGTCTAGTATCAATTCTATGCTCCTCTCTCCTCAATTCTCCCTTGCTCTCACCCTTAGTCTCTCTCCATCTCTTCGTTCCACATGAAAGCAATTTCCCTCTTTCTTCCGATTCAAGAAGCCCATCTCCCTACTGAGTATCCCAGATCTCACTTTAGTACTGTACCGATCCCAATGAAAAAAGCGATTACACCTCCATGTCGGGTCTGCTCTCATCCCTCTTGTTCCTTCTCCCTTTTCTTTCTTTTTGGGAATTCCTTCAGATGATACCTACTACGACCGCGACTTCTAGTTCCAGTTCAACTTTTACTATAACCCATTATCACCTACTAGTCACTACCCACAAACTTAATCACCTACCAATTGCTAGTCTACACGCCCCAAACTACTTACTGTCTTCCATCTTCCCAGCCTCCTACGTATCTTCTGCACCCCCTCTACACTCCCTTCCTCCCCCCAGTTGCACCAGCTCCTATCAGCGCCCCAAGTCCAGACCAAGATCGAAAAACCAGAGAAAAAAAAGGCGGAGATAGACGAGGAAGCGCAGGACGGGGGGTATGGGGAGGGGAGTGGGGAAGGGGCCCACGATAGACTCGGACACTTGGGCGCCAGATGATGGGTACCGGGCGATGAAGTGCGACAGGCGGACGTGGAGGGGGGATCTGGCCACTAAGGGTTCGATTCAGATGATGGGAGGGGTTGGATCAGGGAACGGCGCTCGGGTGGGGGAGGAGGTTGAGAACTGTGTTAATGATTCAGACTCAGACTCGGGATTTAAGATTTTGGAGCCCCCCAGCTCGGGGTATCCCAGTCTCACCAGCCCACTTTGTAGAAGAAAAAAAGTAAGGTGATGTTCAGATAGAACTGAATTATCGTCAAATACTAGTACTGATATCATTATTATTCATCCATTTCTTTTTATGAGGCATCAAAAGCTGGTAAAATCCAAGAAAGTGGAAACAAGGGACTTAGAAAAAGGCCTAGAAGCTCTATAGAAATCGGAACGTTTTTATACCGTGCTCCTTGTGGAATAGTATATTTTGTTTACCAGTGGCTTGGTGCTAGTCTTGAGGACTTACCACTCGTGTCAAAACTTTGGAACAAATACTGATTTCTTAGATGAGGGAAGGTACTTTGAGTCGAAGAGAGAGGTGAATATTCATCGTCCTGTCGTCTTGCTCCTAATCCTTGTTCCTCAGGTCATAATTGCATATACATGAACTTTCCCAGTAGTTTTATCCCATACCTTTTCTCCATACCTTCTGTCCTACTTGTATCAGCAACATCAGTGTATAACTAATACAAGTTACTAAAGTCAGACTCAAAAATCAAGTCAATCTCTATTTTCTCACGACCGCGAGATATACCAGTAAACAACAATGCCAATGCATTCAGTACGCTTGGTCGTTACTAGAGATATGCATCACATCTTCTTTGTTGTTTGACTGAAGTATCGTCTCCTACTACTACTAAGGATACAAAGGTGTATAAGGACGCGAAGCATAGACATTATTTTATAATATATCATAATCATAGTATACATGTTGAATGTAGTGAACTTGTTTTTTTTTAGTTTAGTTTATATCGTGTACAGAGAATTATAAGTTATCGTTGTGTATGGCACATAACACAGAGCCGGGATGATACAGAGTATAAGAGTAGATGATACTGGCCTACAAAGTCCATGATCTCAGTCTTTCATGCCACTTAAGAGAGTAAACGGGAGGGGGAGGGAGAAAATCCCAAAGGTTATCACAGGTAGCTATTGGCTATTGAAGATGAGAAATTCCCAAGAGGCTACCAGGAGTTACGCCTCGTGTATGGGGAGCGGGTCCAGACTCAGAGGGAGCCAATCTCACATCGTTATAAGTATTCCCAATTAAGGGTTTGTCTCCAGAAGAGTGTTTCCTCTTGGTCAGAGTGCTAGACGATGTTGTTGCAGATGTGATGATAGCAGTGGTAGATGAGGTAGCAGTGATAGATGTAGTGGGCACATAGCTCGAGTTGAACGAAGAAAGAGAGGCCAGTGATCCAGACCTAGTCCTCATCTGCAACAAGGCAAGCGACGCTTCGGTCGTCCCTTCATCATCATCAGATCTCCCTTCATTTCCTACGTCCTCGCCTTCATCATCTTCCTCATCTTCATAGTCCCTATCACTTTCAAGCTCGTCGTTCTCGTATCCTTCATTACCATGTTTACTAAGGTTCACCCCACTCACAGCTGTTCCTTCCTCCCTGATGGCACTAACAGCAGAACCCTTCCCGCCTCCTATCTCCCGTAACTCACTCTTTCGCTTCTTCCCTCTACTCCCTCTAACCCCTCCACTCCCTTCACTACTCATACTTCTGAGACTTCCCAACAAGCTTCCCAAATTTCCTCTAACCTTCATGTTAACATCTAAACATGCAGCCGGCAAACGGAGAGGAACAACGCCTCGAAGCTCGTTCTCACTTCCGCTTCCCCACATTCCTTCTCTACCCACATCGTCTCTTCTTTGACCATTAGTGCTTCCACTCCCCCTGTTTCCTCTAACACCGCTATAACTTGACGCACACGTGCGTCCAGATGGTGGTGGACTTGGTAGACCCGATGCGATTGGGCTTGGCCTATCATTATCAATGTCCCGAGCTTCAAGGAGTTCTCTGCCACTAGTACAGCCAATACAGAGGTCTCCAACACCGCCGTTGCAGCCGGTGCCGTTCGCATCACACTGGTCCCAATATTCCTTCTCTCCCGCATAAGCCTGAGATGCACGGTATCCATCCCACCTTCCTCGTAGGATCCCCCGATCCTCGCATGGGCTCAGTGGGAAATCCCGTCGTTCTCGTCTTAATAGTACTCTTTGTAATAGATCTTGTCCATGTTTACTCTGTGATGCTTCTTCTCGTTGTTCCGGTAGTACATGCCGCTGTTGCGCTCGCGGAGCGTAACCCCTCCCCTCTCTTCTAATCACGCTCGATTCCGCAGCCAGGTCCGTGGTTGTACAGTTGGCATTCGCGGCGCTTGTGGCAGAAATGTCTCTGCTAACGTCACCATCCCCCTTCTCTCCCATGAGGTGTTTTAGGGGTCGTTTGTTCCCTTTGTCCTTATGCGAACATGAAGTATCGCTATCAGCATCCTTAGTAGCACCAGAACAATCGATCGTCCGCCGTATGTCTATAATTTCATCCTTCTGCTGCTTCTGCTTCTTTTGCCTAATCTCATTGATGGAGCTATCCAGATCTCGCTTATAACAACGAGTCTCAGACGACTCAAACGAAGAGGAAGAGCGTATCTTCCCGAAATTAGAACCCAAATCAATACCAGATTTGGAACTACACCCAGAGCCAGAACCAGCCATAGCGGCACTATTATTAATAGTAGATGTGGGATTGTCAAAAATAGACACACGATCATTTACACTCCCAGCCCCAGCAACTCCAGTGGACAAAGAAGACGATGGGGAAGGATTACAAAAGTCAGAAATATCATGGTGCTGATGCATAGAGTAAGGGCACATGTCTTCTCCGAGACCTCCAGCCTTTGTTCCAGCCGCAGCAATAGCCGGGTGGAAGGTGCGGATTTCCGGACTCCATTTTGGTGAGAGGTATGGGAACGGAAACGGGCTCCTGTCTCCGGCGGTAGTCCTGGACCTTGTGTAGTTATTATATGCAGTGTGACTATTATTACATGTAGTAGAGTTAACACACGCAGTGGCATGATGATTTCGGTAGCTGCCTTGACTTCGTGCGCATTCCGGATGATGACAAGTACATCGAAGCCCTTCAAAAGCTTGGCCCTGTTTCTGGTGTTGGTGTTCATATTGACAATATTGATGAGCTTGTACCTGATCTTCAATCCTCGTATGATGTATAGAAGGATCAGTATGCGTGAAGTGTGCTACTGAGGGGGAGGTGCATAGTAGAGATGCAATCGAAGGAAGCCTTGGATGAAACTCGGAGGAGTTGTAACAGAAGCTATTGTTATCGTCATCCTCTTTCATAATCGGCCCTAAATCCTCAATTGTACGGTTGGCATGCAAAGCTACATTCTTATTCCTAAGATCCTTAAGCTGTGTCCTGTCCCTTGCTACAATATTCTCCCTTGCATGACTTGAGTTCGGTGTAGATAGATCAGAGAAGTCGGCACAAGGGGCTGACTTATTACGAATGGATGGGCTTCGAGCTTGCTGAATCCTATCTTCATCCTCGACAGTATTTTCAGAAAGAAGGGACAACGTAGTTTCTGAGTCTGTTCTTTGTCTCTTACGGGGCACAGCTTCGGAGCGTAACCCTTGAAATGACTCCGAATCAGTATTCTTCCTCTTGAGTTGAGTATCTTTGCTCTTATGCGCACTCCCGTTCGAGATAAGGGATTCTGAGGGTGTGTCGGAGGACATAGGGGTATCAATAGTACCAGAGACGTTTAAGGTTGTTAACTGAGTAGGTATCTGTTTCTCTGCCAACTCTTCTTCAAGCTGTTTGACTCTTTCCATTAAGTAGCGTACGAAAATGACGGTCCTCTCTAGGATGTCAAGCTTGAATTCTCTCTCCTTGTCCTCGCCCTTCTTCTTTTCCCCTTGGACTCCCTTCTGTGGTACGTCTTTCTTGTGAGGATTGTCTACAACGATAACTCGTAAGCCCCCAATCCACTACTTTTCGAATAACAACTACAAATAAGCATACAGTCATCATCGTCCTTATCATTCTCGTCATCCTCTTCGTCATCATTGTCCTCTCCGACAGACTCATTATCCGCAGGAGCCTTCGTCGACGTATCGCTCTCTACTTCTACTCCATACTTCCCATACGTTCCTTGCGCAGGGACCAATACGCGCAGCTCGTCAAGAGCTCCATTGATCTTCAACCTCCTGGCCTTTTCAATCCTCGAATGATTTGCCTTTCGTGCTGACTCACGTGCGGCACGTGTACTACTCCCCACCGCCTGAGGTTTACGTCCTCTCTTGCGGGGCTTCTGCGGCGAAGATGTCTGCTTTGCCATGCCTACACCTGTTTCGGGGCCTGTTGTCGTTGTGGCTGCCGCTGTAGAAGCTGAGTGGTTCACTCCCTGCGCAGGTGAGGCAGCAGTATTGCCTGCACCCTTTGATGGGCTTGTCGGGGTAGATGAAGTTTGTGAGGGTCCAGGTAATAGAGTCGGAAGATGACGAGTTGCACTTGGAGCTGACAATAGATTCTGAGTGGCCTGGGACTTTGCACGCCTTGGAGGGTTGACACTTCCGGAGTACATTGTCGACGAACAGCTCTTTTGCTCTCGCTAAAGATTCAGGAGTCGCTTGTGGCCGACTTGAAAGGGATGGTGGAAAGAAAGAAAGAAAGGAGCGGGTGTTCCTCGGGGGAGGGGGACCGGGTGGTGTGAATAACAGGAAAGTTAATAAATTCCAATGTACAAAGTTTCAAGTCCGAAAACGAGAGATGATATTAATAGTGTATTATAATCATTACAAATTATAATAATACACAACTGGTTTCAATCTCGTTACTGTCACTGTGGACGATGAAGTGGGGGCACAAGACTCAGAAACGTGCCAGGAGCAAAGAGAAGGGCTGGGAGAGCATTGCCCGACGAAGCAGCACTCGTGTGCTCTCTATTCTTGTCTTTCAGGCCGTCGCACGACCGCCTACTCTCATCCTCATTCGCCAGTCCTCCGTCCACCACACCAGTCATGCACGTGCGTTACCCTTACCCTCCCCTCGGGGCTAGAGTCAGTTATCTTGCTGAGTAATCATATCAGAGAGCTTAGTAAATTTGTTTCGTCTAGCGTCCAAGCCCCAGTACGATGGCCATCGTGGTGGTGAGCATATTACTCGTAAGAGTCATCTCAAAAGTTCAAAAGATTCAGTCACAAAGGTGCTTATGTAACATCGGTGCAAAGTGCGAACAAACAACGACAAACACGTTCGTTCTTTATCAGATTGTATGGGTAAACGTAGCTTTTTTAAAAGAACCATCTGACGGTATTGAAATCAAGAAGTCCGGGCTGTATTATATGATGCTCATATACTACTAGGTCTTATGATAATATGAATACTCCTATCTTTGTAGGTGCAAGATAGGCCCAAGTCACATTCATTGATTTAATATCAACCTCGTCACGATATTCGCTTTCTTTTATTCCTACTCTAACTGATGGTTACAGTACAAGGGATGTGAGTAGATTATCTGTTGAATGGATATGAGATTGAGAATATACATCCCTTGAAAGTATCAAAAGAAAACTTGGAATAATCTCGTAAGCACACGTGTACAGTAGTATTGTGGACTGCTTATAAAGCATATTCTAAATCTAGTTCAAAAGACACTATCTATCTTTGCTTTAATAACAACACACATAAGTGATTTCTTATGTATCACTCATCCAGACCTTTCGTCCTTTCCTTGTCTGGACGAAGCTAGCATACTGTAAGTGAATAGTCATGCGAAAACTTCTGTGCAATCATAAAACCAAGTAAATTCAACTAAACCAAAAATAAGTTAATTAAGCTCGGTCCCTCTATTTTGTCGATGCATATCACTATCAGACGAAGGTTAATGATAAAGCAAACATGACTTTGATCATGAGAAATGTAGACCTGGATTATGTACAGTATCAATGCATTGAAGTAATCTCACGGCAAGGTTTCCCTATAAATACCTATTGAGAAATATGGCGGGTGGGTACATCAAAGAGGAATTTCTGAAAATCCTAAAATAGGTAACAGAGAGCTCGATATATCATGGAACAGGACAGGACACGTTTTACTCAAGGGAATGCTGCCCCCGCACACTCAGCCTCTAGGAAATCTGTAATTGCTCCTGGGGAACCACGACCACAGAGAAGGATGAATGCTCACGCTTCGCCCCAGAAGAGCTCTAAAGCTCCTGTCTCCGAGGGGAAACAAGGACGACCCACTTCCAAAGTTTCTGGGACTAGCGAGATTACGGGAGACAGACCTCCTCGTAAAGAGAACAAGCCACCAAGGAATCAAAACCTCTTATCAGCCGAAATGAGCAACAGGCCCCTGTCGTCAAGGCCTGCTCCTTCTCCTGCTGCTCCACCGCCGCCATCATACCAACAGAATAGAATATCCCCAGTTACATCTGCTCCTCGAGTTTCGTCCGCTTCTAGCCCTGGCAATTTGACCACTAGAAGAGATCCTAACAATAACACTACCATGCCTTCCACTTATGAGTTTAAAGCTACTAAACCTGTCACTAAGAAACCAGCACCTCTAACTCCAGCTTCAAAATCGAGCACAGCTTCCAAAGGAGAACAGTCTCAGCCCCAGCCTAAGGAGGAAACCAAAGCTGAAGATAAGAAAAAGCCTGAATATCCACCTACAATCGATTTAGATTACGCTAAAACACTACAGTGGATAGTCGTCACAGATAATACGCTCGATTCAGGAGCAAAGGATCTATTGAAATGTGAGTACCCCAACCAACATCAAATTTTTCCCTTCTCCATCCACCTCCCCCCCCCCCCGCCACAGAAGAAAGTTTATATGTTCTTGTCAGAATACTAAAATTTGAATATACTAGACATCAATGAAAATAATCTTGAAGTTCGGCTGTCTATGTGCAATGTGGGTCCAGCAAAAAGCCGGGAAACGCTCAACATTAATTGGGAACGAATCCGAAAGTATGCAACTCATGAAGCAGAATTACAAATTCTCTTTTTATGTAAGTTTAAATACTACCTCTCTTCCTTTTCCTCTTTTTTTGACTGCTATTCTGCCGCCGCCGCCGCCTACCTTCCCTTCCTCCTCTTCCGCGACCTTCACAATGTTGAAACGATACTCACCCCATACCCCTCCCATATTTTCACCCCTTACAAAATAGGTTACATTGGTGGCAAGCCAGTATATTGCAACATTTGGAAAGCCACTCGAGCTTTCCTAAAAGCTCTCAAATCGAATAACTAAAAGAAGCCTCCAGTAAGAGATCCCGCTCCCTTGGACACGGTTTCCACATCACCGAATGTATGCCAAAGCTGTGGGAAGACGAATGGGTGCCAGATGTGTAGAAAGATATGAATGAAAAAAATAAAAAGTTTAGTTTGGACTGTTTGGTCGAGTTGGAGTGTGGAGGATGAGGATGAGGGATGTGGATGAGCGTTGATATTTACGTTAACGGGGGAGGGCGGGGATGATGGGGTTTTGAAGAAGAAAAAGAATATAAAAGAAAATAGATTGGACAGAGAATAGCGAAATGAAAATCACGATTATTACTATAGTATCTGGTACTTACTTTATCAACCTGATGTCTATATTTCATATAAATAGTGTTCGATGATTATATTCAGAAAAGAAACGTATTAACGTATAAACAATAGATCAAAAACATGAATATAACAATAAGATTCAAACAATCATATGAGAACTGCAAATTTCTCTTTCTCTTTCTTCTCGCCTTTCGCTTTTCTGAGCTTGCTCCAAAAATAAGAGAAAGGAGAGGCTTGAATGCCAAACAAGGTGACATAATGATGTCCGATCTCACTTACTTCAACCTAAAAAGTCGTTTTTGGGTCTCCCAGAACAAAATAATTACGAAAGTGAAGTACTAGTTAAAGCGAGAGAAGAAGAAGTCGAAAGGCCTGTAGGAGCATACACATATGCACGATCGATATCACTATACGAAGTCAGCAGCTCTCTAGCATATATTTTTTTCCCAAGATTTCTTATTACACGCTAAAGTGCTTATATAACATTGGTGCAAAGTGCTAACAAATAATGACAAACACGTTCGTTCTTGATCAGATTGTATAGGTAAATGTAACTTTATTAGAAGAACCATCTGACAGCATTAAAATTAAGAAGTCCGGCTTTTATGGTATGACGCTCGTATACTAATAGGTCTAATGGATACTCCTATCTATGTAGGTGTAAGATAGGCTCAAATCACGCCCAATATCAACTTTGTCACGATATTCGCTTTCTCTTATTTCTACTCTCGTTCATGATCACAAGCCAAGAGAGGTGAGTGTAAGTACTATCGTTTAAGTGGATACGAGAACAGAAAGCCTTTGAAAGTATCATAGGGGAACCTTGGAATAAGCTCGTGTGCACGTGTACAGTAGTATGGTGAGCTGCTTATAAAGCGTAAAGACACTATCTTTGCTTTGATAACAACTCACATTAGTAAGTTCTTATGTAGCACCCCTAAGCTAGTATGATAAGTAGATAGTCATCTGCGAAAGCTTCTATGCAATCATAAAACTAAGTAAATTTAATTAAACTTAAAAAAAAGCAAACTTGGCCCCTCAAATTTGTCGATGCCATATCGTTATAAGACGAAGGTTAATAAAAGAGCAAACATAAGCTTAATTATGAGAATCTCGTACCTGGTTTGTGCACAGTATCAGTGCATTGAAGTAAACCTATGGCAAGGATTCCATTTAAATACCATATGAAAGGAAAGGAGGGCGGGTGGGTAGGTCAAAGTGGAATTTTTAAAAAGCCTAGAAGAGGTGGCGACAAGTTAGATATAACATGGAACAGGACAGAGCCCGTGCTACTCAAGGAAAAGTACACCCCGCATTAGCTACGTACTTAGCCGCTAGGAAGGATGGGATCGCTCATGGGATCGCTCCAGGGGACCCACGACTAACGAAAAGGATAATTCATGCTCAAGCTCAGCCCAAGAGGAACTCTAAAGCTTCTGAGGGGCAGCGAGGACAATCCACTTCCGGGAATTTGGGAGACAAAATTCGTCGTAAAGAGATCAAGCCAGCAAAGAATTTTAGTCTCTTATCAGCCGAGATAAAGAGCAGGCCCCAGCCGCTGCGGCCTGCTACCCCTCCTCCACCACCACCGCCACGCCAGCGGAGACGAGAAACTCTCGTTACACCTACTAGTCCAGCTTCTACCGTTGTTAGCCCTATTAATACTATCATTAAAAGAGATCCTGACAAGCACATCACCGTTGCTTCCACTTATGAAGCTAAACCTACCAAACCTGTCACTAGGAAGCCAACGGCTCTATCCATAGCTTCGGGTTCTAAAGGAGAACAGTCTCAGTCTTCTCCTAACAAGGATACCAAGACTGAAGAACTTAATAAGCCCGGATATCCACCTACGATGAGTTTGAGTCGCAAATTCGATCTAGACTGGATAACCGTCTCAAATGATACAAATATTGAAGGAGCAAAGAAGTTACTGAGATGTGAGTACGACTAACACCATCCTCCACTTCCTCCTTCTCTATCCAGAAAAAGATCAATTTGTCAGAATACTCAAGCTTGAATATACTAGACATCAAAGACAATAATCTTGGCGTACATCTGTCTATGACTGATGCAAGTACAGCAGATAGCCTGGACAGGTACGCTCTTGGAATGGATATAGTCCAACAGTATCAGAAAGATAAAGAAGAATCACAGATAAAATTTCTCTGTGAGTCCACGTACTATCGCTCTCCCTTCTCCTTCTCTGTTTTTGACTATATCTCTGTCCTTCTTCCTCGTCTTTCCCTATCATAACACGATACTCACTTTATATAGGTAAAATCGGAGACAAGCCAGTGTACTGCAACAATCAAGAGGCTACGAAAGCTTACCTAAGGACTCTCAACATGAAGAAACGAAAGAGGAGTCTAGCAAGAGAGCTTCAGACACCGAACCCCCCAGAATTGTTTCCTACCCTGACTTGGTGATAGTTCTATAAGGAACGGGATGGAGCTACAAGAAATGAGCATCGAGATCAAAAGGCAATGTTTCGAGTTTTGAGATAAATAGAAAGATGATTATGGGAGATCAGAAATAATGAACATCAAAAGGATGCCTATGGATACTTGTGGATACTTAATATCTAGTACTTACCTTATTAGCCCAAAGTCGAGAAACCGATTGCCTTTATCTTCTTCTCACAAGATATCCATACATACTTATACATATATAGTATAACTAGGGATTGAGGACTATATTCAGATAATCAGAAATTATGTGTATTAATATACAAATAGAAGATCGAAAACATAAAGATATAGATAAAATTTTAACTATATGAAAGAAAAAAAGGATTTTCTCTTCTCTTCGATTTCTTTCCTTCCTTTCTTTCTCTGAGATTTCTACCACCCCAAAAAGGGGAGAGGAAAAGCTTGAAAGTGAGATAAGGTAACCTGAATAAGACAGGTCGGTCTTCACGCCCGTCAACAAAAAACATCTCGTTTTTGGGCCCCCCAAAACTGATGCAAAAAGGAAGAACTACATGGAACGAGAGAAGATGTCAATAGGACCCCAGATATCACATCATTATTTGGGATTAAATGATCCGGATTGTGAACTAGCAATAAGATAACATCATCATATGGCATAGCTCTCGGCCCGGTACTAGTTTGCTCTGCTTCGGGGTTCATGTCTTGACAGACTTCTGGGTGGTGTTAGTGGTTATGGTGGTTTTGGTCTAAGTGTAATTTCGATAAAGCAGATGTGCATCTAAACTCACAATCCCTTTTATACTGTTTCATCGCGGGCTGTGAGTCTAAGCTTTTCCAAGTAATAGCTATGGTCCTTTGGGGCGAAGATGTCAACGAGAGTAATGAACAATGCGATTGTAACAAGTGGTATTGGCCTCACAAAGGCCATCACTTACAGTAATTAGACAAAAGCATTATTTTTCAACTTCTATTGTAAAATGTAATTCCGAGTCAATACATATCTGGGATTTTGAATGCTAGCCATAAACAACCGGAGTTGATGATTGTACCTTCTTTGGGTTTATAAAGACTGGAATACATCCATTGATTTTAGTTGTCCAGACATGTTTTCATCTTGACCAAATTAAACTAAATTACCATTTATCCTACTTTGAGAAAACAGATCGGGAGAAACCGCCTGATTCAATGAGTACCAACTGCAAATGAGAAGAATCGAGTCAATAGTAGTGTTATTTTCCTGGTAGTTCGCTATATCGCTATAGCAATTGAGTGTAGTCGGTCTTAATTTACAACTGTTTACAAACATATTTATGTTCCACAAGAATACTGACTACCCCATTATAGTAGTGGTTGTGCTTGAAGCTGGAGCACTATTATATAGTAAAGCAACTTACTTCAAATAAAATAGAAAGAGTGTCTCACGGAAATCTATGAAGACAAACAAATGAGTAGTGATCCGGTTTCATTAGAATTTGATAGGTGCTTTTCTGCAATGTTTTTTATATGGTCATATCACAATTACGGCTGGACAATCATTGAATCAATATAATCTTGGCTTCCTTTGATTGATACCTTTTTTTCCCTTCAAAAGTTGTTAATTACTACTTCCTAAACCTCACAAACAACAAATAGGAAGTGACCGAAAGGTGGTGTACATATCATATGTCTTCCTTCCAAAAAGACGGAAACAATACAAACTAGCAACCGACCCGGGCTGAAAATAAGAACAAGCACAGGCTTACGAGCGAGTCGATCCGAAATCCAACAATACGGGAGCCCATCGGATGAGTTTGGAAAAAGCGCAAGGGTCCTCTTCAACATAGCGATATACAATCCATGATCAACTATCCTCCATTCACTTTCACAACAACTACATTCTCAACCCAAATCCCGAGACCAGACATCAAATCACGCCGATGATAGGAAAAGTACCATCGTCATGCCTTGTAAAAGACTAAGACATCACATAGTAAAGAAACGAACCTCAATCCTCCCAAATTGAGAGGAAGGAGGTTCATCCTGGATTTCGTGATGCTCAGTTCTGCTCAGTGGGCAACAATCTGTATTAAGCCTCCAAAAATAGTTCAATGGCCCAATAACGAGGTCAAGATCGTGTTAAAAGGGTCTGTTGAGCCATCAAGCGCCGCCATCTTGAGCTTCTGGTTTCATTGACTGACCCCGACCACGACCGCCACCACCTCTGCGTCTCCCAGGTTTAGAGCCCGAATCATTGACGGTTGAACGAACAAGTATACCAGGGGCACCACCCGGTCTTGCAAGGATGACAGGGGCTATATAGGCCATATCGAGTCAGCATACTACTATACTAGAATGTAGAGTGGGTGAGATCTTACGAGAATTCGCGTCTGGGAGCTTCATAGGGGCATTAGGTGGGCTCTTCACGCTATCACCACGCTTTCTTCCTCCACGATTACGATCTTTTCCTGGGCTATTCGCTACATTTGGTTTTGACTTTTCCTTAGCTGCACCCTCTCCTTTGTCGCCTTTATCTCCAGGAACAGAAGCGGTCGGCGGAGAGTTAATATCACCAACCTTCTTATCTTGCTCATCATCCCGACCTGCTTTCTTAGGGACGGATAGCCCTGCACTATTCAAAGCAACCGCGAATTGGCGAGAGTTGAGACCAAGAACTGGGCGTGCTCGACGTTCTCGAACAGTATCCTTTGGAGCATCTTTTACGGCTTCCTTCCCTGATGTCGCAGTCGGCACGGCAGTTGTTGCAGGGGGTGGAGGTGGATTGACGGACTTAGTTAGTTCCTTAGGAGGAGGTTTCGCGATACGAGGGATGATTTCTTTTTCCTTTGCAGTAACAGAGGCTTTGGCTTTAGCAGCAGCAGCCTCAGCTTTCTTCGCACCCCTGCGTCGCTTGCCTTGTCCAGGAGTCTGAGCGTTGTCGTCTTTATCTACTATATGTTTGCCGCGTCGGCGGCTGTCATCCTTGCCCTGGTCACGATAATGCGCATGTGCTTTCAAAATTGTTTCCTTGTCACGTTGTGCTTGCTTTTCGGCTCGCAAAGCGTCCAAAAGTGGAGTAGATTTGGGTTCTGGAGGAGCCTGTGATGCTGCAACTGTAGTGGACAGATGGTTGTTAAGATGTTGTTATTTTTACTGCGGATCAGATTAAGATGACGCCTACTTAGTGCTTCGAGAGTGTCCGTCTCAGATAGCTTTGTAGAAGGATTGTTCAAAGAGTTCTTAAATGATATATAATCTTCGTCTAAAGTCCACAGAGATTAGTATTAAAGAGTAATGAAACACAGTAGGTACTCAGTTGATTATACCTTGTTCAATGGTACCCATCCTTGGATCTACCTTACGTTTCTCCGGTGGTATTTTTTGGCAGGGAGAAAATTCAACGACTGCAATCGATTCCTTACCTAGAGTAGCATATAATTGGAATTAGATAACCAGCATCTCCGATTATAATTGCACAGCCAAAGTTTTTAAGGACCTACCTGTCTTATCACGAAATATATGACCATCATATGCTTGACTAAACGCAGCTAAGTACTCTGCTCTTCTAAAGAAAATATACGCTCTCGAAGGTATGTTTTCCTTATTATGTCTTTTCCCACCCGTTACCATAAAAAACAAATCAACAGACTGTCGACCTCAAATAAGCAAGCCACCCACTTCTTTCTAATCTTCCCTTGATAGAAAGCTCTCCATGCGGTAGTATCATCAGTCACCCATGGCTTTACACTATCCCAAAATATCTCCTCAGGCAAATTAGGTGGCAGTCTCCTTACTACTGTCTTCAATTTCTCCAATCCACCTGGTCCCATCACAAGTACTCCACCAGAGTTGTCTCCCTTCTCCTTTCTTTCTTCCCGTCTCTTCTCTTTCCTCTTTTCCCGCTTTTCCGAGCGAGATTTCTTACTCCTCTGGGGTTATTAGTGGTGCAGTTGGTACCGCCGTTGGGATTCTTTATAAGGCCATCATTCCCTTGTGTAGTTTTGCTGCTAGGGATGGATTTCGAGGGGTCTGTAGTGGCTGGTCCTGAGGTCACAATATCCTCGGTCCCCATTACGCTCTTCGACAGTAGCAAATCGCGAGGTCTGTTCTTCTGAGACCCGGATCCAAAGCTGATCAGTTTGAACGTTTAGTGGTACGCGTTCGGCTAGTTGTTATGATCGACACGGTGTACTGAATTCCTTAGATAAGTGAAGCTGACTAATTGAATATAAATATGTGTTCTCAAATTTATGAATAAAAAGCAAACGAAAGTCATCAGTTTCAGTATCTTCGACGCCCAGAGTTTCAGCCTTCTATAACTTATTTGATACTGTTCTATATACATTAGCTATTCATACAGCCAGTACTTAGAAATGTGAAACCGAGTAGAGAAAGAGAAGTATGAAAAAAAGGCAGAAAAGATATGTGTAATAAGATAATGTAACAAACAAGAAGTAGACTGAAATTGAAATATAAAGAACGGTATAAGAGTGAATCATCTATTGTCTATTTTCATTCCTTTTTTCGCCTCAAGCCCGGAAGTGAAAGCACTAAATAACACCGACAAAACAAAACAAAAACAGAAAAAAATATGGAACGGAAAAAAGGTGGAATGATGGAAAAGATGAGATGTTGATTAGGTATGCGTATGAACAATGAAAAGAGAAAGAACAGAAAAGGTTCCCTTATTTTGTGTGTGAGTACTCCTGTATATCCTACATATATATAAAAGTGTTGTAAAGTGACCCAGATGTTAAAAGGTCAAAGCCCATGCACTCATGCAAGAAAAAAATCGAACAAATGTGAATGGAAGGGGATCGCTAAAGAGAGAAAAAAATCAAAGAAAGTGATTTTAGGAGAAGCGCGAGAGCGCGGAGAGAGAGATTATAGTTACACATGGTATCTGGATCCACAAATTGAGTAGAAAGAGGTGAGCAAGCATGTGCCAAACTAGGTCGTGACTGTCCGTGTATATCCAAACCCCATGCATCACATAGAGATTGTCAGAGAGAAGGTGAAGGGTGTAAAAGAAAGTGGACAGGTATAATTCGGTATTTTTTGTTAAGCTTAAAGATAGGAAAGAGGGCAAAACAGTACACAGGCATCAAACAAGACGGACAAATAGCTAAAACTATAAGGCGAATTCGAGGCCAAAGGGAGTTGAGTGAGAGGGGGGGGAATTTTATATGCAAGATAAGAAGAGAAATGCATGATAATGGTGGAGGTTGAGGGGTATAAAATTACGGCCAATAAGTGAAGGAATGAGTAATGGAATCCTTCGTACGAGCTCATAAACATTGTCGTATCAACTTTGCAGCATTGTGGTCGATGTTAATTCCAAGTTAATAGATGAAACGTGGGGCGTGAGGAGAGAGTGTAAGGGGCTGAAACTATAGCATTGTTCACCTGGAGTGAGTGGAAAACGAAGGAAGAGGAGTGCATATAAGAGGAATTGCAAATAAGACGAGTATGAAAATAGGAAAAAAAGAGCTGCAAAAATATAGCACGAAATGATCAGAACCCCAAAACAAGATGAACACAAAACAGAGAAAAAGGGAAGAACTAACGAATGAGAAAGTGTGTATAAACAGCACATAAGATGTCGATGTTATACACCTCGTCAGACGAGCGGACTTTCTGACGTGAGAAGAAAGGGAGAGAGGAGAAAGGGCGTGAGAGGAATTATAATCAACAATCCTTATACTGTATCTTGAGGATGGCTCCCCCAGGTGTACGTTTGCGATTGCATATCCCATTGGGTGAGAGGAAACGGGTCCCCACTACCTGGAGGAGGAGCAAGCCATTGCGAGGGCTGAGAGTGACGTCCTTGATTCGGATGTTGGTGAGGAGGTTGATGTTGAGGATGAGCCTGAATCGGTACATTGTATGTTTGCTGTATCTGTTGAGGCATCATTCCATGCGAGCCATACGGCAATCCGTGACCCGTTGGGCTTTGCAATCTTGTATCGGTCATACTGGTGGACATAGATAAACCTTATTCGAAAGAGAAGAAAAAGTAAAAAGTAATTAGGCGACATACAATAACAATATCAGTGAAAATACAAAGAAGGTTTAGACTTACTGGCCATCGGGGGAGGCCCAGAAACCATATCAAAATCATCTTGAAGCTGCTGTTGGTGCGTACGCATACCAGACATACCAGTGGCATGTTCTTGAAACGGGGGATGAGGATTGCCTAAGTTAGGTACAGGATACTCATAAGGGGTTCCACCTCCACTGCCTTGAGGAGGCGTGCAGTTATCAGGAGTTGATGCGAAGTTTGCACCAGGAAACCCTGGTTCTGGATATCCACGCATCGGAACATCCCCAGGAGATGTATAAAGTGGACTCATAGGAGACATGGGAATTGCCGAATTCGAACCACCTCCGACAAATCTAGGATTATGCGCTGACCCAGATCCCAAATGGCTTGGAGGGAATTGATGGTGTGCATGTGGCTGCTGCTGTTGATTGTTATGTGCTTCTAAGATGGGAGGAGCCCTGAATGACGGAGGAGCTGGACCTTGCGTTCCTGGCCCACCACCTTCTATACCATGAGAACTTGAAGGGTTTTTACCCATATTTGCTTCTACGTTATTGACAACACTGTCTTTACTTGCTCCACCAGCACCACTGCTACTGCCGCCACCAGTTCCGCTGGCCACGCTATTATTGCGTATGCGGCTTCGAACCAATATCGAGCTATTGCCGCTCCTTGGCTTAACTACCGACGGGGACTTTGAGCTACGTGCTCTTGATCCATGTCCATCACTACCATGCCTCGAGCTAGGTCCAGACACTGTACTAGAAACTGCCGTCCCTGGTTTATACACCGTAAACGAAGACGACGCTGCTGGTCCACTAACAGTGCTCGCCCCACCGATACTCACAGCACCAGTACCAATATCGATATTGACACTAGAGCTTCTTCCGAGATACGATACATCCTCATTCGAAACACCGATTCCAACAAACGGGAACTTGAAAAATCTCCCGTAAGTTTGGGACCCTTGTTCCATGTCCGCGAGCTTTCTCTTTCCACCTGTAATCACACCAGGGATATTTTTCTTCTTCGCGTTCTCGGCCCGTTTCAAGAGCACTTCAAGTGTCCATTCCGTTTCCGTTGGTTCACCATTCATGGGACGGGGCAGTATCCGCTTTAAAATCCTCAGCGAGCTGTGAGCTGACGAAATAATCTCCGGGGAGGTGTATAGAGGTTGTTGAATAGCAACATACAACAGTACAGTTGCTGCCTCAAATAGACGCTGAGGAAAGGCGTACATATGGAACGTAGCACGGGGAGCATAAGGGGCATGAGTCATCAGTATCTCAGCCGCCTGAACAACTTGTAATGCTGGCTCAACCGCCCGAAGCGTCGCAAAATGAGTGCTAGTCATACCCATCTTCGAGGTTGTAGTACTAGCTCCCTCTGGAGAGGCAAGAACCTTCGGCGTGAAGAGCCTCATAATCGAGTGGTAGGCCGAGAACATCAGATCACACTTTTGCGCTATTAATCTACTCTTTTCAATAACCTGAAGTGTAGGCTCCTGAGGAGAAGGAAGCAAAGGTGTCATCGGAGGAGGAGAAGGAGGAGCTTGAGGGGAAAGCTCTTCACTATCGGGCGAAAATTTGTATTTTTCCGGTACGTTCTCTAACCACTTGGTGATTTCGTCCGCAAGCATCTGAGTAATAGCATTGGTTCCCTCCGATTCCCCTGAAGCAGTATTCAAATTTGATCCAGGTCTGAATACCCTCAAAGGAACGGACTTTATGATCGCCAACAACCTTATGAAAAAAGACTGTTTAGTAAATGCTGTAACATGAGTACGTGCATCTGAAATCGTAACTTACCGGACTTTACAGAGATAGAAAGTTATATTTTTCCCTATAGTTTCCTCATCAGGAGGTGGCAGACTAGTCGTGCTGGGGAGGAAACCAGTATCATCAACGTTTGTTGGTAGCCTTGTGGAGTACTCGCCGGCCGCAATCGTGGTTTTATACCCCAAACTATCAGCAACGATCCTAAGAAATTCGTTAGCCATAGATAACTCAGCTCATGTACTTGAGAGTGAAAAATGGAGAGATGAGGCATGAAGATGGATACAGAAAGGGGAGAAAAAAAGGAAAGAACAATATTATTATTAAACTAAAGGAAATAACTCACAAGTCAAGCCAAACAACTGACCACCATAAACGTCTTCTCATCTCTTTTACGAACAAGCTCATGCTGTGCTTTGCAATCCAGTCCTCAGAGTTCTCTAGCCCATTCACAATCTCATTCGCACTTGTCCCATCCTCTCTTTCTTCCCTCTTCACGGATCCCGTCGAACCTCCACCAGATCCCGACAGTGAACCTCCCACACCAACACCTATAACACCACTGGTACCTCTACCACCTAGCCTACCAGGATGACTCTGCGTTTCAATCGGATCAAACTCATCTGGATCAACGTCCAACCCCATCGCCCTTGCCTCCCAGACTAAAGCACCTACCAATGGAGGCAGCTCAGGAGGTATCGCAGCTGCTTCCGCTCCCGACCCTCCACCTCCAGGAAACGAGGTTGGAGATGTCGAAGAGAAAGATGGATAAGGAGTACCAAATGACGAAGGGGAGGGGGAGGAGGAGATGTAGGATGTGCACATAACAAATAATGCGCTAATATCACATACGCATGTATCATTGCCAGATCGCGCGCAGCGTGTCCATGTCGAGAGACATGCATGTCAATCGCTAGTCGTGCTAGTCTGTAAAGTGCATAAGGCTGGTTTGGATCTGGTTCTGGTTGAACGAAAGATGATGAATCCGTGGTCTGATTTGTTCGTTCAGGATCTAAATCACTTGCACCTACAGCTCCCGAGTTCTCGTCCGGTGAGCCCACTCCGAACGGAAATCCCGTAGGTGGTCCAACCCCTCCCACGCCGCCAAAGCCGCCGGTTGATAAGATAGGTGTAATCGTAATAGGTACGATAGGTCGAGTGCCAAGCCGCCCAGAAATAGCATCTCTTGTACTTGTTCCAGACGACGCAGAGGGTGAACCCACAGGTGCAAATGGAGGTGAAAACGTAGAAGGAGTAGAAGGAGTTTCATTCGTCCATATCAACGCTCCCAGAGCTAACGCAGCAGCAGCCTCCGCTACATCACTCAAAGGTGGAACCTGTATTTCCCTTTCCTTCCCTTTACCCCTGCCACATTCATAGAAGCCATAGTCATACTGATTCCCGAAGCTGAAGTATGGCCCATATTCGACGAAGAAGATAGTTTCGCCCATTCTTGCGCAGCCTCACACACCCGTTCCACCTTCATACAGAACGCTGTAAATGGCATCGCGCTCGAGCCTTCCATCTCATATGCTGCGCCTAATCTTGCCATCATCCATCTCCGGGCTCTGGCACGAGGTAACTGAGATATTAGTTGAAACACAATCGGCGCAAATAGATCGTTCTCATTACCCAATAAGGGCGAAGAGGAAGACGATGGTGCTAGCAGATCAAAAACCTTACCCGCACCAGTCTGGTCACTGGAACCAGAATCAGGGCCAGTATTTGCAATAGTTGTACCCAATCCGAGACCAGCATGCATAGCCAATGCTTGCTTCGCATCCATCCTTCTCCCAGTCCCTCCATTTCGATGCCTCGAACCGGACTCGGAACCAGAAGCGAACGACCCAAACGCATAATCCGGTATTGCCCCAGGCGCAGTACTCGCCTCCGCTTTATCAATAGGCTTAAGACATAAACTTAACCCAGAACTCGTCACTAAACTTCCATTACCCTTCCCAGTAACAGAACCCCTCCCTATTCCTGATCCTAACGCTGATCCTGATCCTGATCTAGATCCCGTGCTGCTTGATCCAGCCGGCACTCCTCCAACCCCCTCCGTCACAACGGGTCTCGAGCCAGTCCCCAGTCCAGGAGTCAAGCTCCTTCCGGAGTGTATATTCCTCCCTTCATACAAGCCTGCCAAAGCTAAATTGTGACCGGTTTCCGCTACAATCTCCCTCAGCCATAACGCTGGCACGCCATCCAACGGGGGCGCACCAGAAGCACTTCGACCGTCCACGTTCGAGTGCGCTAGTAGTCGTGGTCGTCTAGACGATCCCGGCCCTGTCCCAGTTCCAAGCCCAGTCCCAGACTCCGGATTCAAAAAGTAGGGGTCATATGGGTCTGAATCTTGTGGGGAGCGAGGAGAAAAAGGCATCGATTTGTAAAGATAATGGATAAAGGGAAAGGTTAGGAATAGATAATACAAGAAAGTTAGCTACAAGCTGCCCACTAAAATATCTATACGAAAAAAAATACATACCATCAGGCGATGCCGAGGGCGTCTGCTGAGTTCCTACAGCACTGACACCGACACCAGAACCATTAACCCCATTGCCATTACCACCGCTTGACTTTGTTATCATCGCCAATTGCTTTACTAGCTCACCAAGGTTCCCGCCTGCTCCTATTCCCAGCCCCGACCCAGTCCCTCCTTTCGACGGTCCAGCTCCTGTAGAGCTTGAAGATGGGCTAGCACCAGAGCCAGAAGCAGCACCAGAGCCGGCGGCAGTAAGGAGTTGCTGAAGGCCTTGCAACCCTACAATATCGTTCAGTGCACCCTCAACAACACGCAATCGGTTGTTCAAAGCCGTCACGTCCCTGTATTGATGAATGGTGTGATAAGAGTGCAGGCGAGTTTTGTATTGTATAAGTAGCAGATTAGCAAAACGAGACCAAAAGATAAAAAATAGGGTTAGCAAGCTTATTCTATTTTTCTCTTAAAATTGAGTGAAAGAAGAAACGAAGAGGTTTAGAATATTAGATAAAAAAAAATGATTTCAGTATCAAGATAATAAGTGAAATATTCGGCAGGTGAGTGCCTGATAGATGAAAGAGATAGACAGAGAGAAGTTCGACTCGCACGGAATTGAGAAAGTAAACACCTTAGTCACGCATTCACCAAAAAAAAAAACTCTGACGCGAAGCAAAACAAGTGAGCAAACGGAGAAGGAGTAAGTATCGTCCCTTACGTTAACACGCAAGAAGCCAGGAGGTTATGAGGGGAGGAACAGAAAATAAGCTTAGTGAGAGAAGAAGGGGGGTAGACTGTAATTCTGGAAGTGGGGTCTGAGAGCGTGCGGAGAACGAAAGGGAAGAATGAAAGACGAAGGAGGAACGGAGAAATAGGGATGGAAGAAGAAAAGCTGGGAGAGGGGAGGGGATAAATGTCGGATGAAAGTGACGAGAAACGAAAGACTAATGAAAGAGTAAATGGACAGGAGAGGAAGAGGGAAGCAGGGATTTAGCACTCCGCCTTTCCCTACACCCACCCATACGTACAATCAATAGAGCACCAATACACCAATAGCCAATTCGATAATATCTCGAAGTTTGTGAAGTATTAGAAAGAAGGACACCAAGAAGAAACCCAAAAGTCAAGGAAGAAAGGAAGCCGAGAAGGAACCAAGAAAGAAGCAAGATGGAAAGAGAAAAAGGAAAAAGGAGCGAAAGGGCGAAGAGAGGGTCGATAAAGAGGTAAGATAAAGAGAAGAAGGGAAAGTAAAAAAGGCAGGAGAGAAAAGTAAGAGAAGAGAAGGAGAAGAACTCCCTCTTTCTCTTTCCTCCCTCTCACCCCCGGATGCACCAACATTCATTATTCCCCTGTCTTTCTTTCCCTTCTCACATCATAACCGAGGGCTATGGGAGTTTTTCCCCTTCCAATGTCAAAAAAAATAATTAAAGGTTAAAAAAGAACGAGGGGATAAAAATAAACCTCATTCCTCTCTCTTCCACTTTCTTGTTCTTCCCTCCATATTACTGGCAAGGCTTCCCCTTTAGCCCCTATCCATCCCAATAAACGACATTCTCCCTCAATTTATCAGGATTAAGGATAAAAGTGAAGATTAAGCATGCACTAATCCCAGAGCTGTGGATTACCCGAGGAATTTCAAAGAAAATAAAGGGCGCGCGCAAACGTGCGATTAAAGAAGCACAAATAGAGTAGGCTCCGAGAGAATCTTGGCAATGTGAAATAGCAAAAAACAAGAGAAACGAGGCCAGTAAAAAACGAAATAAAACATAGAAGGGCAGTAAGGAGGGAGACGAATAAAAGAGAATTAAAGGGAAACGATAAAAAGAAGGGACGTACACCTTCTCGATGGCAGCCGCAGTATATATACATCTCTCAACCGTATTCCGTTTCTGGCACGACTCGCAAGGCATACGTCTATCACATTTTAGTTTTTGTTTCTTACACTGTAATAAAAAAACAAATGATAAGATCAAGAGATTAGTAGATTGGACAGATATGCAATCAGAGATATCAAAGAGATTAGAAGGGGGTTATGGAGATTAAAGGAGTTAAGATAATGGAGGTATTTAGAGATGTGAGTAGGCCACAAAGAAAAGTTGATGGATTAGATCGATTAGGGAAAATATTAAATTTATGAATAAGTGTTTCTTACCTCGGCACAAACGACTGTCACTCGTGAGCGCATCCTATGTTGAAAATCGAAATTAATATCAATATCGACGCATCAATGAGTTGCGAACCAAGGCATCGAGAATGGAGAATGCAGGACCGAATTACAGCGGAATGATAGGATAGAGAAAAACAAAAAAAAAGTATCAGAGATGCGTATCAAACGACATAGTCACTGAAAAAGCTGGAGTAGTGAATGGGAGAAAGCAGAGTTATTGTGTTTACATGCGGTAGTGTATGCGTGTGAACAAGTATACGGGAAGGAAGAATAGGGGTAAAAATGAGGGAAGAGTTCAGGACAAAGGTAATGGGGTAATAGTCTGGAAAAACCGAAAATAAATTACACATCATGATAAAACGTTTAACAAGATATACATGTATCTTGTATAAGTAAACGGCGAACAGAGATGCCCATCTCATATTAGCCATGTGCACCAAACAGATTCAGAGAAAAAAAAACCAGAAGATATACCAGAAAGTACTCCAAAAATAAAATGAAATTAGAAAATAATAAACAGAATGAAACGACGTACGTAGGTCCTGATCCACTACCAACACTACCGACACCCATAACAGACCGGCTACTCCTCCCTCCTTCACTAGGCGCAACACCCGCTCCACCGGTTCCTACTCCTACCCCAGTCCCCGTACCTCCTCCAATGATGCTTGTCGTACCCGTAAGGCTAGTTCCAACACTCCTCACACTGGCTGCATCTGTATTGTCCGCATTTGATCCGCTACGCTCTCTTCCATGCCTCCCTGTCGTAGCTCCTCCGACTCCCCCTCCTAATCCTGTTATTGTCCCAGTAGAGTCCGATGCTCCTCCTCCCGAACCCGTTCCTACGCCTCCACCTCCACCTCCAGAGCTAGTTCCAGGTCGGTGGTCCATTGTCGTCGTCCGTAAGCGTTACCCTTATCTCCTCTTATTGACCTTTTATCCCTCAATAGTAACGATACCTTAACGCAATTCAACGCAAAGGGCCTCGGTCCTCAGGAATGAGTAAGGGATGGGGGGGGGGGAAGAGGGAAACTGAAAGAGGTAATGTGGACGATCGACTTTGTTTTTAAATTGCTCCTAGTTGGGATCTGAAAAGAAAAAGGAAAAAGAGAAACGATAATAAGGAGGCGAAGGAACACCGTTCACAAGTCTCCTTCTCTCTTATTCCCTCTCACCCGTTGTCGCCTTAATTCTATTGAAAGCGTTCAATTAGGCTCGTTTCTGGGAAATTGGGGGGTTAAGTTGATATTTTGCCCCAGCGATTCGAGCTCTCCGGCGATAAAATGTTTCAAAACCGTGATGAGGTATTCGTAGAATTGGTCCTGGTATAAGCAAGAAAAGATATATGATACAGTCGTTGGCCTTCAAGCTCCTTATTGCCGTTTTCAAACGAGCTTGCGACGTTCGGTATGGGATGGTATAGTATTGACGACTGATGCAGTATCGATATAAAGTACCGGGAAAGATATTGAACTGAAAATTTACGCTGATATTAGTTATAGCAAAAAGGAGTAAATGCTATCGAGGTCAATGTCAAGGTCAGAAGACAAGCGTCGAGAATCAAAGTCTAACTCTTTTCCTTACTTTCTATCCTTCCTTAATCCGTTTTCCAATCTCAACTTTTTCTCTTCTTCCTTTCCTTTCCTTTTTTTCTTTTGCCGTTCAGGAACAAGAGAGAGGAAGAAGTCGACAAGTGTTCAGCCGACGTCCTTCGCAGTTTTCGCACTTAGGAAATTAACTATGCGGGTATGCGAGCTCGGTGGAAAGATAGACGATAGGCGGGATTTGGTAGGCGATTGATTGACTCGGATTTCCCTCGTATTAGTAAACAGGACGGAGGTAAAAAGCCCAGGAAGGAAAGAAAAGTATAACAGGTAACCAGATAACCCCAAACCAAAAATCAAGAAGAGAGGTTAGTAATAAAATGAACAGGTGAGCGGGTGAGAGAGACGGGTAGATGAACAAGTGAGCGAGGTATAGTTGATGGGGAAACACTGTAAAGAACAAGGGATTAAAGTTCCGACCAGCTGTCCGTAAAAAGAAAGAGTAGGAGTAGTAGGTCCCCAGAAAAAATAAAAAGCATCAGACTAGGTAGACAAGATCGAAGATTCGAACAGGAAAATTATGATCTAATCAACGTACGCGTGGTTATTCCTTCAATTTCTGTACTGTCCGTCTTGTGTGTGCGTATGTGTATGTAGTCTCCTGAGACTGTAGGTAGATCGGGAAAGGGAACTGGAGGTTCACGCACGTCACGAAAAGGAAGAGATACTCCTCTTCTCCTTTTTTTTTCGGAAGCGTCAGTTGAGTCGAGTACAAGTACAGGAGCGTAGCGTACTTATTACTAGCACTGTATGTGAGAAACAGTTAACAGACAAATGTGAGATAAATGTGCGTCGAGGTTCTGAGCGTGCACGCGCGTCAATTTCTAAAATTCCCAAATATTAAGCCCGTAAGTCCCTTAAGTCAAGTAATTTCCCCCGTTTTACACACGCTCCCGATGAGTTCCTTCCTCCCAAAGATTTTAAAATATATATAGCGGCGACAGCGATCCAGCAGTTTTTCAATAAAAAAAAACTAAGAAGACATCCAGAGGAGTAGTGAAGGTGTGAGAGAGAGAGCAGAGGGGAAAGCAGAAAAAAGCCAGAACCAAAAGAAGGGAGAAATTGAATCGAGGGAGGGGGAGAGAGAGGAAGAGAGAGCCGAACGTACGGTGAGGTACGCGCGGGGACGGCTAAGAGAGGGAAGCAGAAAAGTGAATGAATGAAATGGGTGAGTGGATTATACCAGATCTGGATCCATCGTGATCATCCTCAGCCATATCTGTGTACGTAAGTCAATTTGATGGGCACAACTCTTATTTTTTATATTATTTATTTCGTTTAGTTGGATTATTCATCTCACAATTCAATTCATTTTCTCTAGAATCCCCTCTCTGTCTGACACACAAGCACACATGGTGATGAAACACCGTCAGCTGAAGCCCCCATCAAATGTGGTGTCTAGAGGGTTACTAACTACTTTTGTTATCAAATATTAATAATTTTGATGTTTAATCATATAATCACACTAAAAGAAGAGAAGAGAGAATAGGCAATAGGAATGGAAAAAAGGTTAACGTTATTAGCACTTAAGTCAATCACAAACACTGATAGCAACTATAACCTCCTTTACTCCTATGCCTACTATCGACAAAGTATACTATGTTATGTGTGATACTCGCAATGGTAGTAGTATTCACACATGGGCATGTAATAACAGTTAACCTCGCTTCATCTAAATCTTGCTTGATCGAGGGCTTTATTGCCCCTCCCCCGCTTAATTCTCGTAACTCTGCTTATTCACTTCTTCCGCCTTCGCAATCAATTCGTCCGGACAGCTTTATCATTCTTATTTTATCCAAACACGTACTCTTGTAACCCAAATCATTCGATCTCTCAATCAGGACTTACCAGCAGATCAGAGAATCTAATTTTAATAAATAATATGTAATAACTGTAAATAACCTATTAAAGACAGAAAAAAAAGGAAGGAAAGAGAGAGAAAAAAAGCCTCCGTCACGGATTCCCGCTCGGCGCCCACCCACGTTAAGCTTCCTTCCTTTTTTTCCTTTTTGATTTCTATGACTATTTATCTTTGTTACATTTATCGGAGGCAAATATACTCCTAACATCTCTACATACCTTACATCCCTACAGAATACATTTTGATATGAGACACACTACGAGCCCTGATCGACTTTAAGCGGCCTGGCACTGGCACGGGTCGGTGTGGTCCTAGGCCCTTTGTCTTTTCTTCTTCCCTGTGTACATAATTCCCATCTGGTCCGTCTTCAACTATAATGGGATATGCAGTATCTTGAGGTAGACTAAGTTTGAATTGTCTTCGTGATTGTAAAGAAGCCCAAAGGCTTTAAAGGTCTTTAAGGATTACCCATTCGGTAGAGCTTGTGTTAACGTTTATGCGCCCTTTTACCCTTGACCTAAACTTCCAATAGCAGATCAAAGCCGGAAACCCAGGTGGATCACTAACCACATATCATCGGAGCTATATCACTAGGACTATATGTCCGTCATGTACACATGTATAGGTACACGTGCCGCGACGACAAACAAAGAAGATTTCGTCTTAAACGAGCCATAGCTACCGACTAAACTGATGAAATTTGTAAGAAAAGAATGAAGAATGTGATTAAGTAAATAGTTTATGTACTGGATAGCCCACCTTGTTACGACCTCCGAAGTGGCCGAGAAAAAAAAACTCAGCCTAGATTGCATCTTTCTCTGCTACTTCTTCTACTTCTTCGTCTTCGTAATCTTCTCCTGTATTCGTTTCGTTTTCCTTAAAGCTTCTTCTCTGTCCCCTTGTACTTTCTTTTCCTCCCTTTTTTCCCTTCTTTTTTTCGCAGTTTGATTCGCCACCGGTTCGGAATGGAATCAACTGATTCTCCGCGGCCCGTCCCTCCCGACCAACCCCAATAGTACTGCATTCCGCCCTTCCTTTCTGAAAAAACTTCTCTTCTCTTCTATCTTTGTGGCTGACGGGTCTGTCTTGTAGCAGTGATAAAACATGTGATACCTTAACGTATAGATTACTGTCGGGTAATGGTAGAACTGGATAACAATGCTTGTTCGAGTAAACAACGTAACTAGATTTGAAAATGAACACAACTTTGAAAAGTAAAAAAAAAACTCCGTATTCAAGTTTCCAAAAGAAAAATGGTCATGAAGCCAAGTTATTAGTCTAACAGTCACGGATACCGGCGATCAATGGCTAGCCTGAGTGTTCGTCGATAATGATGAACTTCAAAACGGCCACGATTCTCATCGTTGGCTTTGACATCCATGAAACTTGAATGCATTCAACAAACATGCCAAATCTCACCATGGCAACAACAGGTCTTTGTTTCGTTTCAGATACACAAACTCCAAGCCTACATATTCATATTCATGTTTCACATATTACAACGTACACACCGTGACACCTTATCCCGCCGGGCCGCGACACACTCTACAACTTTATCAACGCGGCTAACAGTATAGGCTCCGTTTGATCTTTTACTCCTTCTTTGTTTTTTCTTACTCTTAGGAGAAGAGGGGCCGTCCCACCAATCTCAGAGTCGAAGACGCGCTCTACTATCTACTATTGCCACCATACAAGTGTCTATCTACTTCTACCGTCTCCAATATATGGTAAATTTTATAAACTGAACAAAACCTCAAAACTTCAATCTATATGTAACACTTTCCTAGAAAAAAAAGTCTTTTTCTAATCAGAGCCAATCAACTTTGCGCCGCACTCTTCCAAGTTTTCAGGTCCTTTAGCTGATACAAACTCTTTGCTCAGGCTCGTATCCTTCATTCTAAACACGCTTATGTGAAAAAAGGGTGCGGGGAAGGGATAGATACCGTAGACACAGACATATAGACAGGACAACACTGACTTATCGGTACCGCACCGGAGCCCGACTCCCGAACTCTCAACGCCGAACCCCCGAGCCCTGAGTAGATCCCCCCCCTTCTGATTAGCTTCCGCCCCCTTCCCGGAGCTGTTCTACGCACGCTTCCGAACTTTTCGCGGAAGCAAAAACTAATAAAGGTAAAACAACTAGGTTAATTTGAAGGTCAAGGTTAATACCAGAAGGATACGGGAGAGGAGAAAGTAAGGAGAGCTGAAGGAGCTTGGTGAGGGTAGGTAGTTGATACGAGGCTGCGCTGATCACGGTACTAATGCAGCTTGCACACTCGGTATTGAATTAAGGAACTCTGAAGAATAAGTTGAGATGGAGATAGAGACAGAGGTAAGGCCCGTGTTGTTGTAGCCCAGGACCACTTTCGGTACACTGCTCAAGCTCACGACACTTTACGTTGTATCAGTTATAGAATATCAGGATGTGAGTGTATTTGCTTCCGTATATGCTTTTGATTACTTGGTATCAGACGTTTTACGCTTTCGACATTCTTATCGCCTTCAATTCACATCTCATAGGAGATGCTCATGCCTTGTCCCCATCTTTCCTTTCGCTTATTTCAATCCAATACTTACTTATACATTTTCATTGATAGCATTGACATACATCCATACTTCCTGCTCCCCTTCTCGACGTCGGGTACAGTACATGACCTCATATAAATTCAACATTGTACATATATGGAATCATCACGATGCCCCATCAATACATTTGTACTTCCTTTTACTATCAATCAGTGATTATCAAAGTCCGTATCATGATGAACTAATCACTATAGAATGATAATCACCACCTCAATCCTTCGACCCCCCTACCCAATTACCGTGTTAGTGAGAGCCAAATATGTATAAGTAAGAACAAACAAGGGCAAATAAAGGCCAAGCAATGGGTTGTGTAGACTAAGCTTAGAAGAAGATATTATACAACATATATATATACTTGTATAATCCTGCTAGTGGCATCTTAAATTATACAGGTTAACTAATCTGAGAACTCAAGATGTCTACTCTATCGCCTCTCATTTTTATTCTTCTCATTACAGCTTCTTCCTTTTTAACTCCTTCACTCATCGAGCTTCGACACCATATATTTTCTTTTTTCTTCTTCATCACTTTTTCGTTCTTTGTATCATCGCCGACTCGGTTTGAGCATCTCCGCGGTCCATTGTATCCTAGAAGTGCACCCGAAAGCTTCGCTTCTCTTCTACATTAGCTTTTAAGAAGCTAATAATAATGTGAGGAAACATGTGATAATGAAGGTGTAGCCTAATACCACAACGAAAACTACGATACTATCTCAAGTGCTTAAAGCAAGTAAACGAATTTGGGCCTTAATTCTGACTAACGAGCTCTAAGCCTAGTCAATAGTCCAACAATCGTGTATTGATATGTGATTGTACATAGTAGGGGCCGGTTAGCCGTTAATGACGATGAAACTTTTATACAATAGGATCCATGTCGCATATATGCTTATTTCCAGACTCCCTTACAGCTTGAACTCAAAAAAAGAAATATCAGACATGCAAAATATCAGACTACCGGCGTGACAATGCAGGTTTTCCAGAATTACCTAGATTCAAAAGATCTCAATTAAACAAACACACATATCCAATACGACATACACATGTGTACGTCATATCCCGCTGCGGCCATTCGTTCCATTTTGCTTGCTACATATACTTTGGGGGAGAGCTTATGAGCTCCGGAACCGAAAAAAAATACAATCTAACACATTTATCTCATCTAACACATAGTCTACAACTCTTACAATCTTAAATTTCAAATCTTCGCACCGCACAACTCAAAACTTCTAATCAGACGACTTGCGCCGCACTTTCAAGTTTACCAATTCCCCCCCCCCCCACTCTTCCATACTACCATTGTTCTGATTTAGTGCATCTCTATGTACTTTGGTGTTTTATGGGTAATGGGTAATAAGAGTAAACTATAGCGCTAGTTTTCATTTTTTTTTGCTACATCATGAGTAGGTTAGTATTGTTATCGGCACCGTAATTACACCGAGTTCCGACACCGACAACCGACACCGAACCACCGAGTCTAACGGTCCCTTCTTTAGTTTTTTTTTTGTTAGTTAGTGTCCTCGGAGCCGCGCTATCATACTTTGCGCCTAGCTCTCCCGAGCTTTTCGGGCGAGAATAAACATGGAACCTGAAGGAACCTCAATGGCAGCTGATCAAAACGAAAATTAAAACTGAGGGAAGAAGTTGGAGGAAGTAGAGGATAAGCCCATCATAGCGCTATGAGAACCAGGAAGTGAAAGCTGCTGAAGTAGGAATAGAAATGGAGGTGAGTTTATGTTGTCTGCTATACCAGACTGGGAGCTATGGCATCCGAGTGCACCTCAACTCACCCTTGGTCAAGCCGAAATTTAGACTGGATTTTTGGGCCAAAGCTATCTTTTTTCGTAGCATTGGACAATGTGAAGAGCCTGAGTAACAATAATTATTGCTTATTTATAGTGGTATGTTCGAAGTGTTATTTTCGGAGTTTGATCTCTTGTCTTGTACTAGGTGTCACGTCTTGGTACCTCCTCCCTACATGCTTTCACATTCCTACAGTATATGATTTCCTTCCCTTTTCACTTACAGACCATTAAACTATCCTCTCTCCCCTACTCCCAATACTCTTCCGCCCCTTCCTCTTCTCGACTCCCCAAAAACTAGCCAAGCCAGATCAAAGGGTGTACGAGGAAATTCTTCTACGTTGAGTGAGTCTCAGATGTCCATCTCCTATTCTCGGGGGATACTAGAACAATACACCGACTAAATTCAAATCACACGACTTGGTCCTTCTTTTACTAGCATAGCATGATTATATCCAATATACGTCTCAGTATTCCCCTACGAGACCGTAAATACCTAGTTTCTTCAACGGTGATAGTATATTCGTAATGGTACCCTACAAATATCAAATTAATGAACACTGAGCATGGTGTAAATCATACTTTTAGTGGGCTCAAGTATATGCCTTTTTAATGATAATACAAATTATAACTTGCCTACGAACGAAGTATTATACACTAATATTGACGCCATCCCTTCTTGCCAAACATGCTTACCAATGAATTGAAGTGTAGTAAGTAATACAAATAGAACTGGTAACTATGTGTTGAAAGTGTACATTTATTATTATTACTACACAAGAGCGTATTTGTAATAATTTGTGATAAATTCGATGACTGATAATCATGACGCATGCTTACTAACTCACACCACACCAAGGCCGCTCACAGACGGTAGCTGTAGCTATAGCTAATACATTTTAAGACTTTGTCATGAGACCTCTTAGAACACATCATGGCGCAATACCGTACAGCGAGCATGCAATCACTTCATCCTTTCGTTACTCACGCATCTCGGCCTCTGAGAAGGCATTTAAGCTAATATATAAAGTCCTGCATTTTTGTCAAGTTGGTCCTCACCAAGCATCCAATTTAGAGACAGAACAAGCCTAGCATTCTCATCACCTCATTCCTCACTTGCAAACTCCAATCAACCGGATTCAACTCAATTAGAAGAGCAGAGATCTAAGGGAAATGGCTATCGAGACAGCAGACACAGTTTCCACCACTCTCATCTACTCAATTCCTCCCGCAGACGGGTCAAAACCATTCCAGAACATCAATGCTTCTTCTATAACAGGTGAACGTGATCGTAATTACACTCGTACAGGCTACACTGTCCAAATTGAGAACATTCGTGGAAAGGAGAGCACGGTATCGTTAGACACAACCGGATTTCAGTATGCTCATGCACCGGCCAAGCATACGTCATTTGAAAGTGATGAAGCTGTTGAGAAGGAGTATTACCCGGAGAGTATTGAGCTGATTAAGAAATTGACTGGTGCTAGTAGAGTTGTACTTTTTGATCACAGTGAGTATATATCCTTGTTATACTGAGTATTTCTCTCTTCACGCTCCTTCTTCCTTTTTAACCTCGTTGAAATAATTTGTATACTTCTTATCCGATTCGAAAGCTCCCTCATCTACATATTGGCTTTCACTAGTCGCTCCGTACAAATTGCCAGTTTCCAAATCAATTCTTATACCTTCCTATATTTAAAACCCTGATTGAATGACTAATTACTCACGAAACAACTTGACAAACAGCAATTCGTCGAAACCGCCCAGGTGAAATAGATGATACTCCACAAAAGCGCCAACCTGTCCAAGGCGTTCATGTTGACCAGACTCGAGAAGCCACTATTGCTCGTATCCATCGTCACGTTCCTGAAGACGCTGAGAAGCTCCTCCAGAAACGATTCCAAATTATCAATCTCTGGAGACCTATTCGTCATCCGGCACTTGACTTCCCTCTCGCTTTATGTGATTACAGAAGCGTGGATGTAAAGAATGATTTGATACCGATGACTTTGGTTTATCCTGACAGAGAGGGAGAAACTCTTCTGGTGAAGTACAATCCGGAGCATAGATGGAAGTATCTGAGAGGAATGACCCAGAGGAGATTGTGTTGATTAAATGGTGTGTCTCTTTCTTCGGCCCCCTTCCGTCTTTTTCCTCTACAGCTTACACTCTGATACTAATGATTGTACTTATCTGTATATTTTGTAGCTATGACTCAGTCGACGATGGAAGTGTTGCAGTGCTCACACCTCACACGGCTTTCATCGATCCTACCACTCCTCCAGATGCACCTTTGCGCCAGTCCATAGAATTACGCGCACTGGTTTTCTATGACTAGAATTTGGAAGTCCGATGTTGTGCTGTATACTGGAAGAAACTCAAGACGTCATAGACGCTTGACGTAAACATTTATTCTGTGCTCGATCTTTTTTTCTCTTTTTAGCCGTCTAATGTGACTATATGCTTTCCCGCTTTCTTTACTCATCACTCCGAATTGTTGTATATTACCATGGACTCAAATTAATACGATTGGAAACTCGAATTATATCATATTATATTATATCATATCATATCATGATAAAACAGATTAAGTCTGGACACACTTATGGTAAGAACCGTCATCAGTGTCGGAGATATCTAGATGGTAGGGATTGGTCGATGTTTCATTACATTGTTTATGTTAATAATAGGTTTTAACCATATACTGGTACTATTCCGGATAGAAACTATCATATTGATGCTGATATCGGACGATAGTATAATACGTTTGATGTTAATGTCATAGTGTTGTTAATGCCTATGTTGTCACTATCACTACCACCATCATTATGACTTTGACCGTTTGGTTGGCTAGTATTACTGATACAGAACGTTGAACCTGTCTAATTCTACCAGTAGTACTTCCAGTGATTTTAGTCGGGATCCGAGTCTCATCAATTTTATCTATACAGTACTAGGTTATGCAAATCTCATGTGTTACAATCAACACATTATTGCTGGTTGTCTGGCATGTTGTTGATACCAAGATCAATCGTTATCTATGACTTTTTTGTATTTCATTATCAGCAGAAGTGCGATGGCTTCCTCGGCGCTCAGCGCCCAGCGCACTCCCCTATGGAGGCGTAAGTCACAACTTGACGATGGTTATGATGATGGTGATGTTATTGGTGCCACTTATGTGGCGTAACTCTCATAGGCTAGAGGTAAACATGGGTAAGCAATGGTAAACAATGGCAAGGCAAAGGCTGGTTCAGTAGTGAATTGTTCTTAGTTTACAGAGTCAGGATATCAGGGTTATACCGGAGCTTCCCTCTTTTTTAATAAGCACCCTTTATTCGCATATCTACCAATTCCAGCCGGGTTTAGGAGAGAGAGAGAGAGAGAGAAGGGATATGACATGACTAGCCTGGATAGACAAAGGCTACCAGGACACAAGAATACGTAATCCGCAGGCCATGGAATGACGAGAAATCTGTCAGTAGATAAAGGTACTTTATAGTTCGCCTTTTAAATATGTTAGATAAGAACATAAATATAAACCAATGTCTAACCCCTCGTCAATGCCATAGTAATTAACTAGAAGTTTGAATGCTAGCCCATCCTTCCCTCAACCTATTTCTACACACGTTTAATATCCAATCTTTCGACGCATATTCATCACAAAGCTTCCTCCAGACCCACTCCTTCCTTTACTCCCATACTCATTATCACTCGCAATCGCGTTTCCATTCTTTTTCTCATACACATTAAATAGAGAAGCCGCAATCACCAACCAAAGCGCCACAAACGTGATCCAAAATCCTGGGGCACTACTCGCGCTGTATCCTCGTATATCTTTTATCTTACCTTTGACTTCCGCGAGGAGAGCGATGTCACAGATGAAAGCTAGGAGGGTGAGGAAGGTAGCGACGAATGGCAGGATGAGGGATACTAGATAGAGGGATGGCGAGGGTGAGGAGTTTCGGGAAGTGAGGAGGGTAGTGATGATGGAGAGGAAGGTTACGAGTGCAGCTAATATTTATTCGTATGCGTATAAGCCGTATATTTTTTAGTTACATGCACGTTGGTAGATAATTTAGATGTAAGAGAAGTGATACGTACCGACAGGGTGGATAGCAAGTCCACGAGTCCAGCTTGGACCAACAGTCCGTATAGTCACGCCAGTTTGGAAGTCAATAAATGAGAACGAGTATCCATGGCCTTTAAAAGATTTGCACCGTTAGCATACCGAATGCAACAGGGCTCAGCCTTAGGGCTGATATTAGATGCCTGTTTCAGGGAAGGATCTGGGTTACAAATCCCCTTCCCCTCGTATCTATCCATATAAGAACTCCCTTTATGACTCACCAGACTTTATACATGAGCTCCCAACAATACTGTTATACTGGCAAGATCCCCAGATTCCAAGCTGTTTACATTATGAAAAGTAAGACGTATCAAACAAGAAAACATAGTCAGTAATCCAAAACTTGGAGAGTGGGTGTATAATAACGTACTCTGAGCTGATCGAATGCGCCAGCGGGAACTGGTAAACTCCCAGGGTTGCTTTTGACACGAGTGAAGTCCACTGCACGGAAAGTTGGGAGGGATATAGAGACGATAACAAGTAGTATCAGAGCGCAGGCGAAAAGAATGACCGACAAGGAGCACGCTTTCATAAAGCCCGGCATTATTAACTCACTAAGCGAGAAAATAAATGAGAGAATGGGAGAGAGAAGAGAGAAGAGGGAGAAGGAGGGAGGGAGGATGGTTCGCTCTCCTCGTATAAAAGCATCCCGTTAGTATTTTTGAAAAGTGATAATAAGATTTTAGCTCTACATCCCGGTAGTAACAGAATAAGCCGAGGCAGTATTGAACAACTATATTTACTACTTAAAGCAGAAAGGCAATGTTCAAACCACTGATGATGTTTATATTTGTTCCGAGGGATTATGTACCGTGAGAGTATAGAATCTGAGTAGATCAGTTGGCGCCCTCCATAAAGTTGATTAATGAAGCGGCATGGACTACAGTTTGATATCCGCATGGAAGCTGATTTTCATCCATCCAAGTACTTCTCCTTATCCATAACTTACTGAATTGCCAATTGATTCGGCTCAAGTGATGAGAATGGGTAGGGAAAGGTCTAATCGTATGATTGCATTTACTATAGGACTCATAATCATAGGTAGCGTGTCTTAAATTGTTGGAAGTGCATATATATAGTTGCTTCAAGAAAGCTATATCTTATACTGATGCTGACCTGGTAGCTTAATTAGAAAATAGATCATCTGATATGATCTCAAACTCCAATACTTTTGGACTTCCGTTCGCCGAATATAGGTTTTCGTCCAGACTAGTATCAGGTATTAACGAATTATAGGGGTGTCCCTGTCCCTGTTGTGTTTCCTCCATATGCTCAGAGTTTTTGCTCCGTAGTATCAGCAAGATCACACAGCTGAGCGCCGATAGTGTCATTACATTTGGGAAGACACAGATATACTAGTAGTCTTAGATCTATAATGATATGTACCGAGGAGTAGACAAGTTTTCTTCAGCGTAAAGATAGAAATCAATGTAACTAGACAATGTCTCCAGGACCGATAGGGGAGATCCGTTCAGAGCTACGGTCGTTACAAGAAAACAAGGCCTAAAACTAAGCACATATAGAGTATCAGTGTCAGCAGTATGGATCCCCGTATCTATGTCTTCACTTAGTTATCTCCATATAGATATGAACAGGTGCTGATGCATAGAAATACATAAGAATTCTGACGGATTAGTAAAGCAAAAAATATCAAATATTATGCTTTACAAGATATATCAAGCTTTACCTGTGTTTAAAGAATTAGTGTATTATCAATGATGGTTGTAAGATATATAGGGATAAGATACACTTTTGATTAATGTTAAGTTATACTCATGCGACGACACTCCTAGCTTCTTCAACATATTTTCGACAAAGAAGCATGACCTTTGATAAATTCTGGCTAAACTTCGCTGAAATTGGGACAATATCCAATGCCGCCTCTCCTGAAGTTTTCATTTCAGTTCTCACGAAAGATTCTAAGTTCCGTAATTTTTCTTTCGCCTCTTTAACAGTAGATCCACCTTCCACCCCTAAAAGATCGGCTTTATTTGCAATAACTAAACGTGCCTTTGCACTTAGCCCTGGTTGGTAGGTCTCTAATTCATCGCGCAAAATACGTAGCTCTTGCTCTGGATTAGGTCCAGAGAAGTCTACCACGTAAACAAGAGCAAGAGAACGTTCAATAGATCGTAAGAAAGAGTGACCCAGTCCAACGTTTTCTGAGGCCTGTGAAATAAGTCCTGGATTATCTGCTACTGTGAACCGGAAAGCTTCGACTTCGTCGAGAGGTTCCTTATGCATTTGGTTTCGAGTGAGGATGCCTGCAAGCTCTCCACGTTCCATCTTCTCTTTGAATAGTTGTTCCTCAATCTTCGTTTCATCAATGACAAGGTCTTTTGATTCTGCACCAAGGACATTTCCTACATCGTCCATTCGTACGACACCAACGGACGGATTTAAAGTGGTGAACGCATAACCAGCCACTTCAGTCTTAGCCCTCCCACCGGTCATCGCACGCAATAGCGTGCTTTTCCCGGCATTAGGATACCCAACTAAGCCTATGTCTGCGAGGATCTTAAGTTCCAAAGAAAGGGTGATGCGTTGACCTTCTGTGCCGCGCGTAGCGAATTTTGGTGATCGGTTCTCTGTAGTCAAGAAAGTTGGGTTTCCCAATCCTCCCTCACCACCTGCTGCAACGAGATATCCGAGGCCTTCGATAGCCTGGTGCCTTATTTCAAGGTTATCTTGAACGGGTGTTGAAGAAGAGGTGATAGATGAATCGAGGTCAAGGTAAAGAGGTTCTAGTTGCTGTTCACGCCGTAGTAGCCTTTTCTCGCGTTCTTGCATGATTAGGATCTTTTCGGCCTCCTTGAACGCGTCTCTATCCAAGTTGTCATCCTCAGCTCCTGGATAGTGTACCCATCTTTTGTTACGAATTTTTTTCAGCCGTTCTTGTGGTGAGAGATCTTGGAGACTCTCTTCCTCTGCCTCCCATTCATCTTGTGCACGCCTTGAGTCTTCCCCACTGAGTTCCCTCACGACAGTGCCTATTGGAACCTTAATGATCGTTGGTGAACCATTTCGTCCATTCATCCAAGTACCCTTTCCGTTTCCACCGGGGACGCCTCGGACTCGCTTTGTGATTGTAGATAAGGTAGTAAGCCCTGGGGTAGGAAGAATATATACATCTCCTCCTTTGCCGCCATTGCCTCCTGAAGGTGGTCCATGAGGAACGTACTTTTCGCGATGAAACGCAACACACCCATCACCTCCCTTTCCTAAGACATAATTCTTGACTTAAAATATAATTTTCGAGTAAATATCTATCTTACCTCCGCGTACTGTAACTATTAGATTGTCTAGAAATGTCTGACCACGTTGCCGTCTTTTCCATTCCGTCTTTCTCTGTCGGCGGTAAGACTCACGTGTATCATCCTTTAAAGGACTATCTTCAGACGCTATTGCTTCGGAGCTCACACAGCGAATACTTGGTATTGACCAGACGATTCCCTTTGATGTCTGTGCCCGACAGCCTGAAGAGAAAAGAACATTACGCAGCATACGAAGGGACTAAAGAGAGAATTACATTCAAATACTCGTAGAATATATCGGTACTACATTATGTAATCGCTATAAGACTAGTCCCATAGTGATTTTGATGTTAGATGTAATGGTATATATTGTACAATAAATTTCCAGGTCTGGTGCACATTTTTATCCATGGCATCATTCAAGATAGTTGAAGAACTTCCTATAAAAATTGAGTTTGGCGGTGGGCTCGAGCTCCTGTTTTCAAATCAAAGGTCGCACCGAATAAATTTGCCTGCATATGTACAAGATCAGTCATCAAATGACTCCAAGCAGCCGGGAGAAAGCTCAGAACAGGAGACAGCTCAGAAGCCTGCAGATGTCAATTACCTGCTACGGTATCTTCGAGACAACTTATTGAAGGAGAGAGTGGAACTCTTTATGGAAAATGATACTATGTGAGCCATTACCTTCGTCTATAGGGGGTTCCGTGTTAATGCAGGCCAAATAGTCGGCCAGGAATTCTCATTCTAATAAACGACGCAGACTGGGAGTTGGAAGGCGAAGGAGACTATCAGTTGAAGTCGGGAGATGAGATAGTTTTCATCTCGACTCTTCATGGCGGTTGAAAGTAAATCTGATCCTCTGGTTAGTGGGGCACTTTTCTACTCAAGTCTGCGAGGATACTAATGCCCTGTTTCGTATCGTCTACTTAAGTTGATGTGCCAGAGCAAGCAGACCGTTCAAATCACCCTCGACTGCAGTAGACACCTGCTACGATACTATCTTCATTGAATGACAAACAGTATTGTGTAGCCTTTATCTCTGTATAACGCATGTTTTTCTCCTTTCCGAACTTCAGGCGATGCCGATTGTATCAAAAGTACTAAACCTAATTATAGACTAGAAAACCCTTATCTTAACCTAACACCTAAACATGAATAACCTTCGATTGGAGCTTAATCTACCAATGGAAAACAAACATTCCGACATTTGTCCCTCGGAGATTGAACAGAAATCCTTCATGTCATGTTTTGGCCTACAAGCCATTCGACCAGAAATAGGTTCCGAAGCATTAGTTCTGCCGAAAACATATGTTTCTCCGTCATACACGATATCCAATCAAATTTACAACAGACAATATTCAATATCGCCGGGAAAACTCATATCTGCATCATCCCCAAAATACAGTTTCACTGACAATTTATGTGCTCTATCATTAGATCATGTCAATGTTTTATTAAGCATTGATACTTCAGAGAGACTTGATGATGCATACGCATCGGTCGTATTTACACCCACCCCAAAGATCATGTTTTTCCGAAATATTCTGTTGAAGTCTGCTTCGTCACCCGAGCTTGAACCCAGGAATTAATCAATAAAAGATATCGAAATCGACATATTCCTACCGTATATAACGCACTTCTTGTTTTCTTCTGTGAGAGGCAACCTTCCAAGACCGAGTACAACATGCTCTCGGGCTCCCTCATTGCACTCTGCTTCGCTGCTCTTGCTACCGCACACGGTGGTGTTATCGGGTATACCCTTACGGGTGAATACTACCCAGGGTATGTTGTCTCAACATATAGATTACCAGGGTCTAAGTAGATATTGAATTCTCGATGTAGGTTTTCTGCATACAACACCCCTGTAGGTCAAACTACAATCCAAAGACAATGGGCGACATACAAGTACGATAATAAACACCTCCACCTAGGATCTAAAAAAAACATTAACCTTGCCTCCCATAGCCCCATTACTGACGCGATGGATCCCAACTTAGCTTGTAACACACCTGGTACGACAGTTAATCCTCAGTTAACAGCTACAGTCCCCGCTGGTTCAGAAGTGACTGCATATTGGAATAACCCATGGCCGCACGCAATTGGACCTATGATGGTTTATATGGCTGTAAGCCTGTTCCTACTAAAGTGTTTATTTGTGAAAGACTCCTTACGGATTCATCTTCATGTGTTTTGAATTTATGCAGAATTGCGGTGGAGACTGTACTGCTGCTGACCCGTCCTCACTCAACTGGTTCAAGATCGACCAAGTAGGTCTTCTCTCTGGAACGGTCGCTGATGGTCAATGGGGAGCTGGGGAGATGATTGCTCAAAATTCATCATGGACGTCAACGATACCCGCTGCCACTCCAAATGGGAACTACATGATTCGACATGAAACACTTGCGATCCATACTGCGAACCAGCCTCAGTTCTATATGGAATGCGCACAACTGACGATCACTGGAGGTGGTAGTGGTTCTCCTGGTCCTACAGTCAAGTTCCCTGGAGGATATGATCCTAATGATCCTTCCATTGATATTGATGTCTACTCCTCTACGGCAACCAGCTATACGTTCGTACCCATACCTTTTACCGGTGCTGTTTGCTTATTAATGAACATTAATATTCAGCGTCCCGGGCCCTTCCGTCTGGCAAGGATAAACGAGAAAGATGAGAGAACTCATATGGATACTTATAGCGAGTGTACTTATACAGATTTAGTACATTTTATTGGAATTATTTAAGCATATGTAAATTCACTAACAGGCTGAAAATCAAGCTCTATCGTAAGTACGCGAAGAAAGTAAATTGCCGCGTCTCCTTCGATATTATGTCTCCGAAACTAACATATAAGCTTCGGGACCCGATCGTTTAATCCTTCTCCGCATAGCGTCAAGAGGACATCAAAGGTTCATTATCTTAGGTGTCCCTTGAGGCAATTTGGTGACTAGCAACCAAATTGCAACCTGGCTTCCGATCCCTCGTAATATTTTGCATTCAACAGAAAGTAACAAGGATGCATGTTTTCTAAAAACAAAATCTGCTCAGGTTAAGCATGTGGATATGCAGATATCACATAGTATCCGTGTTCAAGGTCTACCCTCAGGTCGGATATATTTATCACGCCCCAACGACGATCTATTTTTTAATGTTTGTATCTACTATCGGTCTGCTCAGCTGAGCTTCGGCTCCGTAATATATTTTTCTTGTCATAACCCATATTCACTATCAGCCAGCACTACGACAACTCATTAACGGAGAAACTCAAGCCCCTCGGCAGAAATGAAACTGTAATAAACAAACCGATATGTCATCGTTATCACAAAAAAACGAATGACTTCCAGGAGGAGAAAGACTATAAAAGGGGACTAGCTATAGCAAATCCGACAAGACACACTTCATTCGATTTTTTTCAGCTGGCAAAAGGGGCGTCTGGACGTTCTTCCACTCATTTATCTGACACTTTCTCTGTACTCACCTCATTATTTGGATTACCTATCAACTTTCTTGAACTCCGAGCTCCCATACACTTACACGGGAAAGATCTAAGATGTTTACTAATATTATACTCACTCTTTGCGCCGTCGCCCTTGCCTCGGCCCATGGAGGTGTACAAGAGTATCTTATGGACGGGACTTACTACACTGGATTTAGACCCTACAACACTGCTGTTGGACAAACAACTATTCAACGCCAATGGGCTACATACGAGTGAGTATGATATCAATACATGTATTACAGTTTCCTGGGCCAGAGTCTCTTCTGCTTGTCAGAGTTGTGTACTTACTTCTCTGAAAAATCTTAGTCCTGTTGAAGATGTCACACTTTCTTACTTTGGCTGTAATAATCCGGGGACTACAGTCGATCCACAACTTACTGCAACAGTCACAGCTGGATCTAACGTTACCGCTTTCTGGGAAAGTTGGCCGCATAATATTGGACCGATCATGGTTTACATGGCTGTAAGTTCGAACTAAGTTAACCCCGATTTTGTGTTATTAAACTATATATATATATTTATGGTTGTGTGTATGCGAACATTTAGGATTGTGCGGGTGATTGCACATGTGCTGAACCCTCAGAACTTGATTGGTTTAAGATCAATGAAGCTGGTCTGCTTTCTGGCACAGTTGCCAATGGGTACTGGGCCGCAGGGGAGATGATTGCGCAAAACTCATCCTGGTCTGTCACCATTCCTTCCGCTCTACCCAGCGGTAACTACATGATCCGCTTTGAAACACTTGCACTTCATTCATCATATGATCCACAATTTTATATGGAGTGTGCTCAGCTTGAGGTTACAGGAGGTGGAAGTGGGAGTCCTTCGTAGGTTCCTCTTTTCTTGTGACTACTTTCTATTACTAGCATCTTAACTCTTTTGTCATTATCTCTTCATGATGTAGGCCAACGGTGAAGTTTCCAGGTGGTTATCAGGCTGATGATCCATCAATTAGCATTGACATCTATAGCTCGACCGCTACAACCTATGCGTATGTCTTCTACCGCTAACTTACAGCCGGAACCTACTAACATTCTTGTATGATCTAGTATTCCGGGTCCATCCGTTTGGTCTGGCTGAGAAGCTCCACCAGCTTCTAAGAATATCAATGAAATGGTATTCTTAGAGTTCTCGTTCTGTCTATTGATACCTCGTGAGCTTCGTGGGCCTGGCTGGTCAACTAGCCCCGCTTCAATTCACTGGGTCAAACGCAAGTAGATTTGTTACGTATTGTTGGATGTATAAGGAGAACTGGTAAGGCACGACTGGTTGCGTGTCCTTATACCTTGTCAGTTGTATCGCCATTTCGAGTGCGTATTTAGTTCAATGAGAGTGGTGAATGATATTTTCACTTCTCACTTCAATAAAAACACCCTATTATTATTGTCCTTGAAAAGAATATAAAGCGATTGAGCTTCGTATGTTTATACATCAACTTCTCATTCGATATATGAATAACAAATAGGGGTTAGAAAGAACTTAGAAGTATCAGATAAGACTGCCGCTATTACCCCGATCGCTTTAATTATTCCATTCAGTCAAGTTGCGGAATCAAAATACTCTCGATATTCCATACGCTCCCGTCGCTGTTGCTAGATACACCACTGACAACGGTCGGTTTCTGGTTTTCTGTATCTATCGAGTCATCTCCATATATTGTTGACCCGATGACAATCGAGCTCTGCCAATCCGACTCTGGAGTCTCCAGTTCGATAGTAGTATTTGTGTACGTCTGCGGTGACACTGTCATTGCACAATAGTCGTCACATTCGGTCGTCAGTCCGAATATCGTCATCGGACCCGAAGGGAATACAAGCTATTGAGGCATATATTTCGGTTAATTATAGGCCTCACGTAATATACTTATAGAAGCAAAAGAAAGGGGCGCGTGTCTTTTTGAACCAAACAGAATAGAATAAATATAGAAACATGGGGAGACTTAACAGATTAGATTAATGCAAAGATAGGCACCTACCTGGGAGACAACACTATCGTCTACTGCAGCAGATAGTGTCCATCCAGAGTCATCATCTGCACGTTCAAACGTGATGTTGACGGGTGTGTCTGGGTCAAGAGCAACTAGCTGTCCATCCGTGGATACCCGATTACTGAAGACAGAAGTGCGAATGCACCTAAAGCGGGGTGAGTTTAAACTGTAATCTACATCACAAGATTCATAGATGAAAGGGAATCTGTAAGTTACCATTGACTAGATGTGCCGCCGCAGAATGATTGATCTTCCCAGGATTCGATGGATATCATTAGAAAATCTCCAGTACCTATACGTCAAACAAGGTTGCAACAACATAAGACGAATCATCAGTTTTATGCTTCCACGATCTATATGCGCAGATGTGTGTAAGCCCAAACGTACCGTTTGAAAGAGCTGGGTATAGTATGAGCTCCCCAGTCTGCCCTGTAGGCGGTGTCCCGGGATTGAATATTGTTGATATTTTCTTGATGTTAGGCCAGTGCCTGCGGTTCCTATACTAAAACTTTTTCCTAGACCATATATATAGTAGCTAATACAGATGGTACAAGGGAGAGGAGAGCTGGAAGAACAAGGAAGGCTTCATTACAATTTTTCGAGGAACTTGAGTTGCTGCCAGGTTTTCACAAACGTGCTCATTTTATAGTGAAACGACACCCCTGGAGCTGGAGGTATGATCGAATCGTAGGCTACTATTGGGGAGGCACGGACTCCCGTGACTAGACTGAATTAAGCTTTACAAGAACGGCAAATTTGATGAAACGTATCTCGTGGAACGTAGGGAGAATACGAAACTAGCGTATTCAACATGTGGATAAAGTCAAAAGAGGGTATCTTCAAGTCGTCATCAATTTAATCCGGGCAGAACTACAGTTTATTCAACGGAGATTAGATGCAGGCAATATTAGTGATATTCAAGGATATATTGCCTGATTTTGGTTATAAAAAGACACCGCATAGAGATGATTGATATTGAGTTCCGAGCCAAGGTACTGGACAAACGGAGCTTCGAAGATCATGGAGCCACTGCCATTAAGAATGGCTTTATTCTCGGTGCATCTTCGTCGGCCAGCATGGCAAGGGCTTGGACGTGCCTGTTGACTTCGGAGAAATGATTAATAGGGATAACTATGCAATTCTGTTTGTCATGACAAATGTCTATCATCTACAAAGTATATGCATGCGTGCTGAAGTATAGAAAAGGAAGTAGAGTAGGCCCAATATGTTCATAATTTATGAGTTTCTTGGTGACGTGGCCATGTATCTCTGCAACAGGTTTATATACAGACAAATCTGGGTAATGTGGCAATCTTCGACGCAAGTGATGATATCACTAGTATGCTGCATAGCTCTTCTCAACAAAACGATCCAAGTGCCAAGATGACAACGCAAAAAAAGCCAGGTGAACAGCTTTCCTATGTTAACTTCATCGTGAGGTACAATAAAACGTGGCTGCCTTGTTTTTTATAGTTATTTCTGTCTTGTAGCTTCTTTGCACTAGGATACCATGGTAACAGAGTGCCACATGAAGTAGTAATAGACAAAGATGGCTCAGATTATTCGAATTTCCCTAGATAAATCAGCCTTTACCTAGACCATCCTCGCAGAGGAAAAAGCAATTTCTACAAAGCGTCACCATGTCGCCACGCCTCATTACTTCGGAAAGGATTTCCTATCTGTACAATACTATCTAATTTATGTGTTTATCTCTAAGTTTTAAAACTTAAAAAGGCTAGATTTTCTGCCCATACACGTGAGTAAACACAACACAGAGTTTTAAGACATGTGTTAAACACTCGTGAGCTCAACATCCCATCATAGTTCATATTAACGACTCAAGAGCAATCATATGAGGAGGCTGAAAGCAGCAAGACTCGACATCCTGTAACGAGCTATTCACAGGCAGAAAGTGTATTCTTGTTTGGCTAGTTTGTACACATATGATTTATACAGATCTTAGAGAACTCAACATTCCCACGCAAGCTTTAATCAATCATATCATGTATATATGTGCATGTGTTAATGTGTTTACTACAGATTGGTACTTGGATGCAAATTAATCATACTCGACTACTTGTGTACCTGAATCGGGACAACCTTGCGTAATTTCAATTGTGGACATACTCAAGATTCTCACTTTGATCTGTGTATCATCGTTTTTAGGCGTAGCATTTCCTGACAATAGAAACCTTCTTATATAAAATTTTAACATGACGTATAGGCTTTGGATTGAAGTACATCCACAAAAAATGATAGCAGAGACATAGTACAGAGTGAGAGTATTTATACATAGTTGACGCAACACCATCATTTCTATTTGGACTTTACAAGCAGCTCAAGATGGAGAGATTCGTCACAGTTCACCGTCCTTAACCCGCCAAAGTAGTACTTTTCCTCTAGAAGGTCGACCCGCCGTATTCCTTTTCTGGACTCGCCCACGAGAAGTGGCTTTTAACCCTTCGAAAGAAGGCACTTTGCGAATGAGACATTTCGGTCTGTCCCAGTGACAACCACTCATCGAGAGTGACTTGAGCCATCATACATGTGTGGATTTCGCGAAGTACTGTTTCGACTGTTGGACATTTTTGGTCGCTTCCCGCTTTTACTACTATTTCCCAGCTTTTCTCTAACTTTCCAAAAGCTTTGCAAATGATGCGCATCTCACTTCCCACCGGTTTCATCGCTGGGCCTTCAAGGGGACCAACACAACGGGGTTTAAAGTGAAAACAACTACTAGCTATCTGGGCAGAGAATATGGGATTTGATAGATCAAGAACCACGGGAGTTGGCCACCTCAACAGAGGGTTTATACTCTTTGTCGGCTCTGTTTTCATCACATGTACATGTCCACACGAGCAGGTCTTCGGCTCTCCAGCTACACAAACAGACGTTAGCTATTGGTGTACATGTACATGCAGATAGTGTGAGCTTCAGGCACAGTTACCTGGACCTTTTGGAGGAGACACAGTAGGAGAAGTTTTCTCTTCTACAGGGTAGCTGATATGCCTGTGGCAGCATGAGTGGTATGGGAGACAGTGATAGATCTGTGGACATTTGTCATAAAGTTGTGAAACACAGCCCGAAGGGAAAGATGGTATCATAGAATTGGTACAGAAACCCGGGAAAGTCTGGGGAGTTTGTCTTGGAGGAAGAAAAATCCATCATTATCACAGTCCATCATAGGTACGGGAGGCATGTAAGGCTATTGCAGTAGAAGAGAAGGAGTGAGATGGCGATGAATGCTGAGTAGACGCTTTGTTTTTCAGGTGTATAAAAGACCTGGCCTTGTTTAATAAACAGTATCGATGAGACATCCTTCCCCGTCACTCTGCTGAAAACTACCTCCTAAGAATAGCCATTTATGTAGACTATAGCGCTGGTTAATCAGATTCTGTGCACATAAGAATTGTTGTGGAGGTTCATTAACGCTTACAAGCCGACTTTCCGCATGTTTCAAAGCTAGATCAGATCGAATCTGAGGGAGCAGGAATCAGACGCCGTCTCGGAATCAGTCAGAGCGCCGTGATTTTCTACATTGAGAGGTATTTGATTACTAAAAAAGATATTTCTTCTCAATTCAAACGCCTTGTCTAGATTCATGTAGGGATCTAACAACGCCACCAGCACTAGCAAGGCACATCACACTAGTTCATTATGTAGAACATACAATGAAACTGACTTGCTAGATTATATCTCTAAGCGCCATGACTTTGTGGTTCTATTTATCGATGAAGTACTTTCAAGTTGCGTCAGGCAATTGGATCATTATTGAGCTTTTAGTTATCCTTATAACATTGAACATTCAAATGCGGGTCCGCTTACCAGCGGAGATTTAATACTCGGATAGTTCCGAGTACTGTTTTGTCTATTTTTTTAAATATTGGTCACCTTCAACACGGGAGTCTATGATCATGGCGGACATGTATTCTCATAGTTGTATCCTTATTGTTCATCTGCCCGGGCGTAAATCAAACTTTCGCTGTGCATGAGCTATAGTTATGTATCTGCATGGAATTATCAATTTTTGTGATTCTCTTCAATGAGTGTTTATGATACTTTTCCCCAGGGACGGCAGCACTATCTGTGTACAGAAGCAACGGGATTCACGACCGTAGCCTCTGAAGTGGCTTTTTAGTGCCAGAGAAAAGTTTTGACCCATCTTCCTCTCTTTATCGAGGGGTGTTGTTCTTATCTAAAATTTTTGAGCGACTGCGGTGGTTCAACACATTATCACATATACTTGTAGAATTGCTTTGTACTATGTCTTATCATATATAATATACTGTTGTCATGGATTCGCGGAGTTGGATAGATATGATATATATGATATGTTGATGCTCAGATCAAATGCCCGAGAGGCTGTTCTGTACGAGAAACCTGGCTTTATAACTTAGACTCCAACTACGTTCACGTTGCCCGCGCCTTGCGCGGTGGCCCCTTATGTCAGGCAGCGCCGACAATGTACCGACTATCAACAGAAATGACAAAACAATACAAAGAACCACAAGCACGAGGGTAGAACCAGGAAACGATGCATGGGATACAGCTGTATTATCGGACGCTTTAGAAACCACTTCAGTTACAAAAGTCACAGTACGTCTTGCCCTTTCGTAATAGTGCTCCGAGAATATTGAGTTCAAATCATCAAACAATCTGTTAATTTACTCTCAAGACGTCTGTGACGAAATCTAGTAGTTCTTATGCAAAGGTTGCTTCAAAGGCGAAGACAAAGCTGATCCCAGATGATTGGGATGATGAAGACGACAATGATGATGACGAAGTAGACCCAGTAACAGTATGGCAGGAAGCGTATGTTACTTCACATTTTTTATCTTTAATCATGTACTTCATCAACGACCTTACATCTTCCATAGGAATACCAAGTCCCCAATGCCTGAGGTGATACTAAACAATGCATCTAGTATTCCCAACCCACCTCAGGAGATACTAGCAGCTCCTCTCCGCATACTAAAACGACCTAGCACGAATCCTCAGTCTGATACAAATATATCAACTAATGGAGGCGATGGTCTGTCCTCGGCAACAGAACGTTTGCGTGAACGTGAGGCTGCGTACCAGGTAGCCCGTGCACGCATATTTGGAAAACAAGTTCCAATGATGATGCTAGCACTAATTTAGGCAGCGATGTCGCCGTTACTGGTTTGTTGTCCCTCACTTCTCTTAACAAACTTAATGCTGAAGTCATGGAATCTTACTTCTAGTCTCAAACAAAATTCAGTTTCGCCCTCGGACATCCCAGCAGACTTCGTCCTCTTCTCTCCCCACTGCAAGCAGTGTAAACACAGGTTCGCCTTCCATCCTCCGAAATCCATATGGTCCTATAAGCAGCGAACCTAGTTTGGGTAATACTGTAGCACAGGGCTTTGGAAATGGAACGGGCCACACCGGAGGTGGGAACGGTAGACGGAGAGCTGGGGGGAAACAAAACGGAAATAAAAGGAATGGACAATCTTCCTCAGGGGGCACAAAGAGCTGACTCTAGTTCTGCTGCGTCAAGTAGTTAGACCTTAAGTGAATCGTATGGCATGTGCACATCAAAGATTTTATGCATGAAATCTTGAGCTTCTTACTTGTCATGTGTTTTGCGGTAATAATTTATACCATACGCTCTTTTTGTATGCATACATGGAGTACATCACGAAGAGATGAATGATACAATTTGCTTCTTTGCGTGATACATAAGAATTACACCCTTTGATTCTGCTTCTGGTACCTTAACCTTTCAAAACAAAAAGTCCATATTAGATATTTCATGTACTTATGGCACCGACTTCGTAAAGGTAAGTTCCCAAAAGTTTGGTCTGTAACGAAAGCAAATTAATAATCTTGAGGTTTACAGCAGTCAAGTACAAACACTCACCCCTTCGATGAAGTTCGATCGGTCTAATTTTTCATTGGTAGAGCTATTGGGAGTAAAATGGATTATACATTCATTTCACAAGATTGTGATTATACGTACTGAGCACCATCATCACCTCGGCCCATGGGGAGAAGTAACACGTTCACTCCCAACTTCTCTGCGAATGTTAACGTAACAGGGATGGATCCGCCCTCCCTTGTGAGGTCAGGCTTTACCTTATACACCTCCTCCGTTGCCTTGATGGCAGCAACGTAATTCCAGTGATCCGGATCAGCAACCCATGGTCTACCACCGTGCAAGTTCTCAATGTGCATCTTGTTCTTTGTATTGAGTTTGGAGAACTCAGATTGAAGGTACGTGATGACTAGTGGGTCCACAGCCTCGGGGGTCTGGTCAGGCACAAGTCGAATTGAAAACTTTCCGGACACTTTGGCGGGATGACGGTCTTTGCTCCGGGAGCGGAGAAAGCACCTTCAATGCCGTGGAGGGAAAGTGATGGGTAACGCATTTTACCCATTAACACTGTAGACTTGTCAGAAGAGAGTGCGATGGATGCACCAACTGAAGCTTCAATATCTGCAATAGAGTAATCAAGTACTTCGTATCGCTTCCTATCCAGTTTGTTCGTTCAGTCGCTTCTGGTTACGTGGATTAGTATGTTGTACGAGAGCTTACTTTTCCGCCTCGGACAACGGTGCGACCAACTCATTAACGCCTGGAATGAGAATATCGCCTTGCGGAGTTACGAGCTTACTCATTAGCGTGATCAGATCGGTCATAGGCTCATGAACTGCTCGTCCAAATGCACCGCTATGTAAGTCAGCTGCAGGTCCAGAAATTGTTAGCTTGTAGTATGATATCCCACGAAGTCCATATGTCAAACAGGGTGTGCGGGTGTTCAGCCAGTAATTATCCGACTAAAGGGTCGCGTTTGTTAGAATATACCATCTAATAAGAATAAACTAGGGTAACTTACAATACAAACAGCGTCAACACCGTGCAAGTATCCACCAGGAGTAGCTTCTTTTTCAATTAATTCATCTAAACCCTCGGATCCACTCTCTTCCATACCCTCGAGACAGAACTTGAGATTTACTGGTAATGGCAAGCCCAATTCGTGGTGTGTTTGAAGGACATTAATCCAACCTAATACCGGGCCTTTATCATCCGTTGCACCACGTCCGATGAGTCTTCCAGTCTTTTCATCAACAACAAGGGTGAATGGCTCGGTATCCCAACCGTCGCTTTTCAAGGCCTAGTATGGCAGATAGCTATTATTAAGATCCCTCAGCTTAACTTGTGCAGGCGTTGAATACACAAACCGGTTGCACATCAAAATGCCCATAACATAAGATAGTTTTCTTTGACGGATCGTTACCAATAGATGCAAGGATAGCAGGAGGTAGATCGATTTCCGTTCCATCCAACACTTGTTTACCGAGAGGCTTCAGAATAACCTCGCAACCGAGAGCCTTAAGCTCCGATTCCAAAAATGCAGCCATACGGAAGACATCCTTGCGATATGCAGCGTCACCACTCACACTGACAGTCGATGATAATGGATATGTCGATGTTGCGTTCGTAATAGTTCAGGGCTAATGCGATGATGGTGATGATAGGCGGGGGACAGCTTACCTTGGAATAGCGACGGCTTCAGCAAGCCGCTTGATGAACTTCGTCGCGTTCGCTTCAACGTACTCTAAAAATTGTGCTGGTGCAGGCATGACTTTTGTCCGTATATACTGCTATCAAATGGGAGTATTAGTCAGGCTTCTGTATCAGTGTGCTTGTAGGTGATATGGGGTATATGCGCGTGTGCTGACTGAACCCATGTCCACTAAGAGTGTATTTGAAAACATTTAAGCTCGTTTCAAGCCATAGTCAATAGCTAGACTAGGGTCTTCAAAAATACTAGCATCACTTTATCGTCAATTACGGCCGGAGTTAAAGCGATTCAATGGTCATTGAGTACTTGACTTCAGTTCCCATTTTGATTGTGGACTTCATCATGAATTTTGATGCTCAGACAAGCAAAGTCTACTAGCTTTACTATCGGGTGTCTAGCTCAGTTGGTAGAGCGCACGCTTCGCATGCGTGAGGTCAGGTGTTCGACTCGCCTGTCATCCATGTTTTTTTATCGATAATAACTATATACCTCAGCCTCACTGCACTGTTAATCAACGTTGAGAATGTAATGGAGCCATCGAAACATCGATTCTCCACTGTCTCTGATGATTCTGTTCTTCACGACTCAAGAGCCACGTTTAAAAATTCTGTTTGTTTTGGTAAACTCATAGTCGCATCTTTCGCTTGAATATATTAGTTTTGATGGTAAGTCGCGATTTACGCTTAAGGATTTGTTGCACGCGAGGCACAAAACATAACTATACTGATTAAGGATGCAATTCCGAGTCCGAAGTGGAACGCATGACTTTTAATGATACTAAACGGACTCAGGGTGACTGCTACAGTTTGCTATATAATGTATAACTTCATGGTCTCTAATGTGGCAGTAGCAGCAGCCTGAAAGCATCTGTTTCCTAAGAAAACCACACTCTCTGTCACTCGACGCACGTATACAATGAAGGTCTTCGCCATTTTGTGCACTTTGATCGCTGGCGCTGTTGCTCAGTCTGCTGTCGTCACTGAACCAAAGTCTGGTGACACCTGGGCTGCTAATCAGGACCATCTAGTCACCGTCGCTAGGCAAATCTCCGTATGTTATATTCTTAGAATTTTAGGGAAACAGGCCCTGAGTGATAATAGTACTTACCCTTATTTACTTTATCAGGATGACACAACTGCTGTTACTGAGATTGGTATTGCTATTTCAATCAAGCATTGCTCTCAATCTCCATGTGAGGACATGAGCAGCGCACTCGGCGCTGTTCTCTATGCTGGTACCTACAACCCTGTCATGGACTACGATCTCGGATACAGCTACCAGAACTTCACTCTTACCATTCCCGGTGTTGAGTCGGGAGAGGCTGCCATTAGCGTTGCTCACGCAAGCCTTGTTAACGTGAGCAAGACTGGATTACAAATTATAACGTAGTACTAATCGTGGTATTTTACAGGGTGGTCCATCTTTCTACACAGAGGTCACAAGCACAACTATCAACATCGAGTGAAATACCCGTATAACTTATTTGAAGGATGTTTTCGATTGTGTTTTCTGATGAGAGGATGCTCGTGAACAACATAAGAGATTCTTTATTATACTATTCGTGTTCGAGAGAACGAATTCGTCTTGATCCGGAATAAAACTCATGTAATTTCATAATCAAAGGATGGTCAAGCAATCATAATAATAACAATGATACCTACATAATTCTTGCTCCAACAGTTCCAATTTCGTTGTTTGGTCTATGAAGAAGATGTCAGCTTTTTTTGTTACTTCATTGAGCTGTTATTAAAGTAATATGCGTGAAAACTCCGGCTTGGAGGTGCTATGGTGCGAGTATCGTGGGTGCTCTTCAACTTCATTGCGTAACATCCCTAAATCTGTAGGAGACTAGGAACAGAAGAAACACAGATGCTGCAAGGATGTCATGAGATAAAGCACTTTTGAATTTCAGGGGAGGTTCTAACATTCCTAACGAATGAGACGTTTGCACTATGGCGACTGATGAGAAATGACGAACACTGGCATCAGATCCTGCGCAAATAGTTGTAAATAAATGCTGTAAGGCACCCCAGGATCTGAGATGCACGAGTTTGGTTCAAACCATCTCACTTCCCCAGTTGCTTCCTAGTCTGTGTCTCAATTGACTTTGGTCAGCAACTCCTGTGATAAAAAAATTGGCATATTGGTGCCTTCGACAGAAGCCTTATTCAGAGTATCGGTTGATATTGGCCGAGAAAATCCGACATCCATCAATACTTCGGTTTCACCCTTTTGCTCACAACAGCCTTAGTACCTATTTTTATCTAGATGTAGATGTCAGCTCAAAGAGAAATGGTGGTATGCTCTATAGAGAGGGCTGAGATGACCGCTATTACATCATTGTATTTATTGATCGCATAGCCCTTAGCGGGTAATGATCAATCACTATGTGTTATTTTTGGTGTTTCAAACATATTCGGCTGAGAAAATCTGCGCGACGGACACACAAGGGGGAACCACACGCGCCGAGCGGTAATTGTAGCGGCATAACTTTGATGGTTCACCGCATTCCGAAGACGGGTCTAGTCGAACTTGCTAGGCCCTGGTTCTATATAAATATCTGCTTCCAGCGTCAACTTTGCATTCATCAAGCCTAAGTTCCACTACTCGGAAACATATTTGTCTCCTCTTTAACAACCCGATCCTCAACTCAACTCAGAAATAATGAAAGTCTTCGCCGTTCTTTGCTCCCTCGTTGCCGCTGCTGCTGCTCAGCGCGCCTTCATTGGTGAACCTCAATCGGGTGACACATTAACTGCAGGAAATGATGAACTCATTTCTATCGTCAAACCTGTACGTGTTATTATCATACATAAGCTGAACTCTTCCCTCTTTTTCTTACCGAACATCGTAGAATGCATTGACGGGTTCGACTGAGGTCGGAATTGCTATCACTATCAAGCACTGCTCACAAAATCCTTGTGAGGATACGAGCGAAGCTCTTGGAGCCGTTCTCTACAGTGGTCCTTACAACCCTCAATTTGGGCCAGGCATGGGTGGCCAACCATACGAGAACTTCACTCTCACTATTCCCGGGGTATTGGTTCAGGTCCAGCTGTCCTTAGCGTGGCGCATGCAAATCTTGTTGGAGTAAGTATCAATCTTGATCTAACCTTGTTTGTTTGCCGTAATTTGTTCAACTCTAACGGCATATTGATTTTCTAGGCTGGTCCATTTTTCTTCACTGAAATTAGTAATACAACCATCAACATTGCATAAAAGAAGACTTGGTATCCATCGGACACTTGCTTTCTTGTCGGGCTGCTTTTCATTCTACAGACATTTATTATTTTTTATACCAGGTTTCTCATGAACGCTTTCGATCTATTTTCTCAGGCTTTCGTAGAGTAGTTGACATCTGCACATGTAATTTCGGCATTTTAATACCAAAATAAGTCTTACAAGACATAACTCTTCATGATAATCCACTCTTCTATGGTGTGCTAAAACTTCTTTGGGGCATTATTCTTCTCGAATATTCTTAGCCCGAAATCATATGCCTATACCCACGTTTGTGTCAATTAAACCTACATTTTATTCAAGAGAGTTCAATTACACACATACAAGAAGTCGAAGAAGAAAAAATAAGAGCTACCAATGTGAAAGGGATCATAAACTGGAAAATTACTGATTACATCACTGAATAAGAGATCTTTCTAGGATCCGCCGAACGCGGGCCTATGAAGTTTTACTCAGAAATCAGAAATCGAGTGTGGCTCCGGCGTTTCCTACGACAGAGCTACGAACGCTGGAAGTGCCAATAAGAGAGTAACTGTATGGCGGGCTTGTGAAAGTTCCCTCTGGAGCGGTATTCTCAGCACCACCGAAGTCGTTTCCTTTCGCGACAGCAAATCCCTCATCAGTGCTGTAGAGTGGCTTGTCTGTTCCTGTCCAGACATTATTTTCAACAAGGAGTTGAGCACCATCACGAGTATTAATTCCATCGTTGTTGTCATCAAAGACATTGTTGAAGATGTGCCCAGTACCAAAGCGGAAGGATGGTGTGCGAGAGTTGAGGTTCTGCCAGTAGTTATTCGCAAAAGTAACTCTGATAGCTACATCTTCGGCACCGTTGCTGTCGGAATGACCCACAAGGGAAGCCTTCCAATGATCGTGGAGCTGTGGTGTTTTATATCAGTATCAGTTACAACTTAATTTTATGGATCTATAGAGTTCACCCACATAGCTGTTTGTCACGGTTATTCCAGAACATCCATGGGTGATGTCAAGAAGTCCATCATAGCTAGAAAATCAGGGTGGATATAGTTGAACAACAGGTGGTAGATCATGTGTCTATTTAAGAATACTCACTAGTCCTAAGTAGATATGGTGTGAAATTAGATTACAAAACTCTAGAGAAGCCAAGACCGACTTACTTTATCGTGATCACGATCTGAGCTGAGATCAACATGGTCAACCCAAACTTGAGTTGAAGATTGAATGCCGATATTGTCCGTTGGAGCAAGCACCTTCTGGATGATCAGATTGCGAATAATAACATTTGATTCATCCAAGACACGAAGGCCGACACCGACAAGTTCTTTTGACAATTTCGTAAGAGAAACAGTAATATTATATTACTTCTTTTCCCACTCACTAGCACCAGACTTGCCGAGCACCGATGTGTTAGAGCCGACTTTGACAACAGCACCGTCACTTCCGGTTATAGTCCCGGATATAATGACAATTTTGGGATCGTCACCCTCCACAGCAGAGGTTAGCGCATCGAGGGTTGTGACAGTCGTTACTGATCCACCGGAGCCACCGGTCGTACTGTACGATAATTTGTTAATCAGAGAATTTTTCATATGTAAAGACAGAAAATAGACTAACCCGCCATTCAAGGAGGCATACCCAAGAGAAGCAACCTCATTAACATCAGCCCGCGCAAAAAGCTTAGGAGCAGCCTAGGAATGAGGCATCAGTTTACTTCTGGTGTTGGCTTGCAGAAGTATCAAAATGGGATACAAACAGTAGCAAACTGGGCCAAAGCGAAGACAACGACTGCAAACGAGACCTTCATATCTATTTGAAACTAGCAGCTCAAGACTTATAATATGGTTGGAATGCTGTAGATGTGAGCTACACATTTTCACAATCACAATTGTCCCCTCTTTATATGTTTTCCGAGCTTAAATGTCGGATTGCCTTCGGAATCTTCAAGTAGTTGGTATATTGCAGAAAATGACCAAAAATAAGAGAAATTTGTTGCAAAAAGGCGTATATAAATTTAGCGGGCCGTTATGAGATATTAAAAAATAAGCGCTCTATCCCTTCGAGAGCATGCAATAACAACATACTTGTATGCGAGTTACAAACTGGCGGGCCGAGTACAAAGTGCAAGACCTTGTGTATTTCATTTCGTGACAGTCACCTGTACACGGAAAAACATTGAGATTATATGTCGTCGATATTAGATTGAGTTGAGAGAAGCTCCTTTTCGATCTAGAGGCCAGTTCTCGTTCTACTATTTTCGTGAAGAAAAAGCGAAAATAAAGCTTCCGATATTCTTGGGCACCTTTTGAGCTGGCAATTGCCAAGAGAATTCTTACTTCTGTGAAGCATCAGCAGTGATTTGTCTTGTTGATACTATTCAAGATGGTTGTATGCATGTACAAATAAATATATAGATCGGCCCGTTTGGAAGGAGGATGAGGTAGAAGTATCTGAAGTAAGCGTTTTGAATTTGACCTTCGATTTTGTAATCTGACTTGATTTGTCAGCGTTCTATTTATATAATCATACGCGGCATACCTTAACCGTGATCTGAATTCACAACGGTTGACGAAATCAGACCGGAATGCTATGCCTTACTCTTCAATTCCTTGAAACAAGACAAGCCCGGGATTGAGCGCCTGCCATACGTTCTTGTTGATGAAGAAGTAGTGTTTCGCGACGTCTATGGGGATAGTTCTGACGGACTTGCCCGACTGAGAACGGGTAAGCATATGGCATTTGCTACTAGAAGAATAGATAAATAACCAACTTTGACTGAGGCTAGAAGTCAGCACTTATTCCCAACGTCCAACATGAAGCTATCAGTTATCTCGTCCATCCTCTTGTCTGCGGCTACAGCCTATGCCCAGACTATTGGTATGTCATGGCCTTTTGAGAACCAGACACTAAATCGAGGGCAAAATACAACGGTCGTCGTCGTTAGATTAGTAAGTTTGTTAACAAAAGAGATCTTTTCTTGGTGGTGATTGATCGACATTGAATGATCAACAGAACTCTCAAGAACCTGTAACTGAAATTGGAATCGGTATCACATTAAAATCTTGTGCATCTGGAGGCTGTGATGAGGTACTCGAGGCGTTGGGCTCAATCCTCTACGCGGGTCCATTCAAACCTCACGGAGAACCAGGAAATCCCGCAAGCACAGTTGAAGAGATATCCGTATTAGTTCCTCCGAGCTTCACAGCTGGGCAGGCTGTCATGAGTGTCGTTCGTGCCGCACTCATCGGGGTAAGCGAATAAGGACGCATCGGTATCTTACCCGTTTTGTTTCTGACCTCTCACTTCTTTGAATCTTTATAGGATGGGCCTCAACTTGAGACCGAATCAGCCAACGTGACTGTGAATATCGCATAATTTCTCGTCTTTCTCTCGTTGTCATTTTTCATCTGTTTACTGTTTGGATATTGGACTTGCGCATTATATTGTAATGTTCTATATTTGTAATCGTGTTACTCGAATATTCTCGTGCTTCTCACTTTATATAGTATTCTGTTTCTTGTTTTGTAGTTTTGGAGGTCTGGTGTATGGACGCTTAATACAATGCCTTTAAATGCCCGTTTTATAGTGTGATTGGTGACTCTAAAGTTGTAAAATTGATGTTGTCCCAAGAAATTGTTTTTCATTGACAGTGAGCTTTCTCTCAAATTTGATATCATGGTATTGATGTGCGTCCGCACTCGAATTGAGGTATGTATATACATTTCACCTGTGACCATCATACAAACCATAAAACCCCATATAAAGCACCACTCTTTTCTAGCCCGACATTGATACAGTCCTTGGTGAGATTAAATGTAGACTGTATCTCTTCTCACCCACAAGGACTCCTGAACCAGTACACTGACAGTTTAATTGATATTTCTCGAATCTATGGGGTATAAGTGAATCAACCAACTATTAGTATGCCAGTGAGAGGTTAATGTGCTATTGCAGGTAGTATTGGAAGCCGTATCATGTTCTGTTTGAAGAAGGTGGGTGAATCCAGTATTAATAACAGACCACCCAGCACGCCCGAGAATAAAGTATACTTGATCCATAATTATTATGTTGTACTTGAGGGAATTAACGGAAAAGTAACAAGTGTACCAGAAGTTTTATTGCTTCGGATTATATGAGAGTAAAGAGTAGTCTCAAGTGGATTTTACTACAACGAGTCCAAGGTATAACTGATGTCGGGGACGAAATATAGCACACCCAGTAGTGTCAGGGCATCAACGGTTATCATTCTTTTTGATATGATAACGTCGTATTGTCGATCGAAGTTTAATACGACTTTGGGTTGTGTAAAGGAGATTATCTAATATGTAAAACTAGTAATCAACTGCTTTGGCAAACTACAGTCGAACCTCTCATAATGCATAATGATCGTGACATGCTTAGCTATGCATTATTAGAGGTTATTTATTATTAGGGGTTTACATTAATTACGTAATTTATAAAAGTCGAAAAGGGTATATACTAACAGTTCTCTTTCAATTAATGTGGTCAATAAATTAAAGAGATATACTTTTAAAAAGGAAATAAAGAGAATATAAAAAAAAATAAGCTTATTAGGTTATTAATATATATCAAGGCACCATCCAACCATCGAAATGCTTCATAAAAAAACTGCTATTGAAAACAGAAGTATGCAAAACCAAAATACTGCACTAAAAAGGTAATAAATACTAGGAAAAACAATAAAAAATACTGTAAAGCATGTAAAAGTGGAATTATATAATGCATAATTACTTAATTTTTGTATGCATTATGTATTATATAAAATTATGCATTATACACTAGTAACGAAGCTGGTGGACAATTTTTTTATGTATTATTAGAGTTATGCATTTTTGGAGGTATGCATTATAAGAGGTTCGACTGTATACGTCTGACGTCATAGTATTGAGAGTGACTTTACTCAACATATCCTCATACCAAACCAAACTCGAACTATATCATAGTATACGCTTGTGCTTTCCACCAAGGATGTCTGATCTTCCTATAGATACGAGTAACCCAGCTGTAAGAGATTATCTGACTCTAACGCGGTATGTACGGTTTTCTGCGTACAAATGCAAATTCATCCACTAAAAAAGAGGAGTATCCGTATTTAGGCTACAAGTATTATCGCCTTTATCTCTTCTGTTGAATATTGCAGCTGTCTCAATATGCACAGTGACAATCTCACCTAGCCTTGGTAACTTAGCCTAAACATCAATAGAAAGAGGATGGTACTGATTCTGTCTCCAGGCGAGATCGCAAAAATGTACCCTACTCCGCTAACTCCTTCGCCATCGTTTGTAACAATATACATGGCTGCAGTTTATATAATGCAGGTCGGATACTGTATCATTCTCGTGATTGCACGGAAGTCAGAGACCAAGGTAAGCCCGAAACTACCATCTAGTTCCAATGTCTACGTGTAGCTAAGACATAAGTGTGAAATAGCAAGCGCTAATAAAAGGGACGGGAATGGCCCTTTTATTATCAAACTGGGTGATGGGGTTCTGGGCTATATCATGGGTAAACACTCTCTTATACTCAGACCGTTAAAGCGAAGACTCAAAATATCGCACCAGTCGTTCAAGGCCTTTATAATATCCACAATATTACTCGGTATCCTTTCGGCTCTGCTACTTTACTCGAACGTAGTCTTGAATGTATACCATCCCATTGCGGGAGTACGCCCTCTTGATGCTGCCTTCATACATGCGCCAATCAGACTTTTTCTTGCCCTTCCTCTCACGCTTCTATTCCCAGTATCACTATTGTGAGTTAAGTATATCGTCTCGCATATCTTTACTAAGGCTCTATCACATCAGCATTTCAATAGGATATTACTGGGAACAAGGAGATACAAGTGCATATAATAATTATGCATGGCAGGGTTTTGCAGTCTTATTTATAGTAAATGTCCTAGAAGCGGTTTATATAGCTGCCCGCCGGGACATAGTCTGGACTGCCGCAGCTACATGGATCGCAATATCGATCTGGAGAGCAGCTCCGAAGAGTGCACCAGTTTCTGTAAGTTTTCACGCGTTCAGCCAAACTTATTCCGCGTATGATCAGCACTGATTCCGTTATTCTATCCAGATAACTGCGATGGTTTTTACTGTCCTTCATCCACTTATTTTAATTATCTCCATCACTACTGTACTGTTTAAGAAGCGTCGCCACGGAGGTTCAATTGCCCTACCTCCAGATGAAGAAGCTGGTCCTAGTGGGATGGGTGCCCACTCCACCCCTGCTAATGCCAACGGTTCAGGAGAAGGCGCGAGGAGAGTCTGGGGCTAAATTACTAGGTACCTTAAACGTCCTAAAAGTTGTGGCGCATACATGAGAGTACTTGAACACTTACCAATAACATAAAATCGGAATTGCATAATAACTCACTTCTCTTTGTACTTTATCAGCACAAATAGGTAGTACCTTCCCTTCCCCGAAGAATAATCGCATATATTGATCTTGGACAAGCATGATTTTTGAAATGGAGGTTCTGTCCGCAGAGGGATAGAGTTAAGGGGCTGTTCTGCAGTGATCCACCTCATTCACTATAGAGATCCGGTATGAAGAATAACGCAAATTAATTAGAGTTCGTGGCTGCAAACGCCACGTCGGCATCAGTCTAGTTTGTTTAACATAAAAACATAATTAAGTGTACTAAATGGGTGTAATCACGACAATCCTTACGGACGTGAAATCGTAAGTACCACACCAGTTACCAGATTCATGAAAGTGAAGGCGTTTGTTGTGAGCCGCGCAAAGGGGTCATAATACTCTTCGGGTTTTCCACATTTCCATATCATGCCCCCCCCTCTTCCCCCTCCGACGTCGAACATACAGCTTCGTCACAGTCACATCTACTTGCTTCTGGGCTACATCCCAGGAAACCATCAGTCGCTTAGCTATAGTGAAGAGTTATTCTAGAATCACTTTATTTCCTACTTTGCGCAGATAAGCAGACTGGTTTTAAAATTGAGTACATGCATTTTGAAGCGCCACGCGAAAAAAGAAAATAGCATCGCATTGCTAGTGCGGCAAAAAAGAATGCATAGAACGTAAAAGGATAGATGAGAAGTAGCAAACGTAGATTGAAAGGCTAGTAAGGCTCCACCGTTCTCATTCACACTACTATTAAAGGCTTTTGCTGTTACATCTAGACCGTGCTAGTCCCTTTTCCTCTTTTTGAGCTTTTGACCTGAACCCAAAAGTTACCCGTTTGTACAGTAGCAGTCGGGGTCCCCAACTGCACAGAGAAATTTTTGGCTCTGGCGCTTGTAAGGGAGAAGGCACACTTTTCTTTTCAAATTATCAGGGGGAGGGTCAAAGGAGGCGTGATATCTCAAAGATGGAGGAGGTGCAAACGAGTTTTACTCCATCGCTGGGGAAGGGAAGAAAGTAGAGACAGTGTATTTCTGAAGAATGGAGGTCATCAGGACAAAGACTTGAACCAGAATTCACAAGAAGTCACAGAAATATTGGAGTTGGTTAAGGATGTGGAAAAGAGGGAGAGTGAAAGGAAAGAGCTAGAAGAACAGGAACAGGAACATGAGATGGATGAGCATGTCATTAGATTACGACAAGGTAAGCGCCAAGTAGACATAAGCACGAGAGCTAATCATTGACATGAGCTTTGACTCCCTTTCACTAACCAGTATTGAAAAATCAGGGACTAGGCTGGGTAGTGAAGCTGAGCACGTGGCAAGAGAGAGAAAGCATTGAATGTAAGGAGTAATTCTGTTATCAGATAGACTATATAAAACTTAATCTTATCACTACGCGATATTTAACATCAGTACTCGCACCGGCCACACAAGTAGATGGCGACCCGACATTGATACCGGGTCCAGATACCTCCGGTTCGGAAGAAAACAAAGGAACGGGTCCTCTCGGAGAAATTATTACAGACAGGAGTATTAATATTGGAGAAGAGTCCTTTCCGCGTTCAATCAAGATGCGACTTGTTGCTCGTTATGTGAGGTGGTCACAAAGAGGCCATATCAGTATTGCACGCTGTCTTGCAGATTTCATCGATAAAAATCCGGAAGCAGTTAAAGTACTTGGAAAAGTTGAACCTGAGGAAGTACAGAATGAAGAAGCAGAGAAGACTGACTACGTTGAAAAGCTTCAATTCTGTAAGTTGCTAGTTTGGTCTTATGCACGTTTACTGTGGTATATTAATTTCAACCAGTACTGGATAGCCATGGTTTAGATTGGATCATAAGGACGCAGGAAGGCAATTCTAGAAAAATGGCAAGCATCGAGAGTAAGTGCTAGGTGTCGGATCTTGGAAAATAGATTTAACAAGTGGACTTGACAGTTCTTGCGACGGGATTGAATCCAAGTAGATACGATACTATAGGGAGATTTGCGACTGGATGGAATGCTTCTGACGTTGCACGTTCTCTTTTTAATGACTGGTCAACACATCCAGAAGCACTGTTCGTGCTGCAAGCTGGCCGAGGAGTGTGGGATTTAGAGACCAAAAAGATCAAGGAATCGGCGATACCAAATATGTCATAAAATTTTAACTCCGCGATTGATGACTGTTAAAGTCCTCAAGTAGTAAAAGCGAGTCACACCTGAGAGAGAAGGGTCAGGAGGTATGCTTTCCTCAACACGCCGTGCGACATATTTTCGTCTGAACATCCGCTCTTTCCCTCATACCACCACCTTTCCAAAGAACAGGCTCTTTCACTCATCACAAACTATGAGAACTCTGACTGTAGATGAACTGAACCCCGCAATTCGCAATGTCGAATATGCTGTTCGTGGCGAACTTGCTATTCGAGCTGAAAAGTATCGGACCATGCTTGCTTCTATGCCCAAGGAAAAACATGGCTTGCCTTTTGATCGTGTAATTTCAAGCAACATTGGAAACCCACAACAAAAGGGTCTGGACCAACCTCCAATCACATATAACAGGCAAATTGCTGCTCTAACTGAATATCCCGAGTTGATTGAGAAAGCAAGAAACCTCTTTCCCGAAGACGTGATTAAGCGCGCTCAAGAAATCTTAGAAGAAGTGGGCTCCATTGGGGCATACTCTCATAGTCAAGGGATACCTTTGATCCGACAGAGCGTGGCGGATTTCATTGCTCGTGAGTGTTTTCGTACAACTATCTATATCCTTTCATTCTTGTGGAGGTGTGTTCAAACATCGTTTTTATAAGCAAACGTACTTTATGCGGCTTTATGTGCGGGACACTAAGGGTGGGGTAATTGCTAATCACCCATACATTCATAAGAGGGCTGTGTTTAAATTCGAGTATCAATGTGTATTTGATATACCTATACTAGAATTTAAATTACCAACTACTTACAGCCTTCATAACATTTATCTGTCATGTGTTATTTTCTAGTCCCGAGCTATCCCGCTAGTATTTATTCTTTTTCAAACCTAATTTGAGCTTTAATCTCTATAGTACCCACTGACTCCTTTACGTCTAGAACGAGATGGTTATCCTTCAGATCCGGAACAGATATTTCTTACCGCAGGAGCATCTGCCGGCGTTGCTTTACTCCTTTCTATGCTTATTCGTAAACCAAATAATTCTGGTGTCTTAATCCCAATCCCACAATACCCCCTGTATACTGCTACACTTGCACAATACGCTGGGGTTCCGGTCCCTTATCATCTTGATGAGGAGTCTGGATGGAGTACATCTCCTGCTCATGTCCGGGAGTCACTGGAGAAAGCTCACAAAGATGGTATTGACGTACGTGCCTTGGTTGTAATTAACCCTGGTAATCCTACCGGTTCACTCTTGACAGAACCAATCCAGAGAGAACTTGTTTCTCTTTGTGAAGAACATGGTTTAGTCCTTCTTGCGGACGAAGTCTATCAAGCAAACCTACATTACCCAGACGATTATCCCTTTACCTCCTTTAAGAAGATTGTGCGAGAGATGAACTCCAAAGTTGCTCTTGTGAGCTTCCATAGTACATCTAAGGGTGTGACGGGAGAATGCGGCCGTCGTGGAGGTTACTTTGAACTTGAGAATGTTAGTGAGGAAGTACGCAGTCAAATATATAAAATGGCTAGTGTGGGTTTATGTCCACCAGTGCCGGGTCAGGTTGCTGTAGACTGTATGGTCCGCCATCCTCGTGAGGGAGACCCTAGTTACCCCTTGTGGAAGAAGGAGACGGATACGATCCATGCAGCACTGGCCGACCGAACTCGTACGATGGTAGCGAAACTTGACGGTCTTCCGGGAATGGCGGTACAGAGTACTCCTGGAGCATTGTATCTCTATCCACGAATCGACTTGCCTAATAAGGCTGTTGAGGCCGCTCACAAGGCGGGCAAGAAACCTGATACGTTCTACGCTCTTGCTTTACTGGATGCCACCGGTATCTGCGCAGTAAGCGGAAGTGGATTTGGTCAACGTGGAGACGAGGCGCATTTCAGATTAACGTGTCTGTGTGCTGGTGTCGAGGAATATGTTGGAAAACTAGAGAAATTCCATCGAGAGTTCATGGCGAAGTACGCCGATTGATGCTCAGGGATCTAGAGGAAGGGTTGGAAGTTTTTTATTTGTTTGATTATACTGACTCTTTGCTAACAGCTTTGTTGGATAAACAATTGGTTAGGGTTCTTATGACTTGCATATGTTTGTTTGGCTTTGAAAAAAATTGCTTGTTTACATTTACATGAGATCTCATAAAGTACAATCAACAGCATTTGTTCTACATAGATAGTTCAATACTAAAAGGAAATGTATAAAATGTGAATTAAGAGAAAAAACCTTTGTTATTCCGCCTTGGTGAACGTGTCCTTACAATTGTAAGGGACACTTCATGAAGATCCACTGAAAACATCGTGCACAAATAAATCCAATATAAGATGATGATGCCGAGTTGAACGCCATCATATCTTCTGATCTTATACAACACAAATATATAGGTGACAGAGATGATGGGAACATACGAAAGCAGGCAATAGGAGATGAAAAAATCAACGAAGATAGTAAAGGCGAATAACACCAACAAAAGGCTCCAAAAAAGAAGAAAGCAAATAAAAAGCGTAATGCAGACGTCTATATGACGAACAGCACGGCATGTACTAGTTTGTTCCACAACGCCAAAGAAGAAAAACGAAATAAGGTTACCGACTTGTCGGTAATAAGACTACGCAAGCGTTTCGGTATACGTACTAATTACACGAAGAATGAAGAAACTGTGTTGGCTAAACCAGTCAGTCGGATCGAAGGGGGAAGGAGGGAAAGTCGAAGAATGAAGTGAAGGTAGAATGTTGAGGAGCGTGCAAAGGCCTGCGGGACGCTATAATATAATAGCCTAACATGATATAGGTAGAGGAAGAGTATAGAAGGACAGGGTTAGATGAAGAGACGATAAGGACAGAAAAAAACGACTTAGATGTCGCTGATATTGCAGATATGGAGAAGAAGTAAGAAATGCTAGCGAGAGTGAGTATGACGAATATAATAAAAATGCAGAAAAAGATGCAATAATAAATAAGTGGGTCCGAAGCATGAAGCATAGCCCTGGATCCGAGGGGGCGTATATCTAACGATATACTCATACACGCGACATACTATAATTATGTTTCTTTTTTTGGTGGGGGCGACTGGAAACACGTTCTGGGTAATCGATACCGAACCAGAACAATCCGATGAAGCTCACTTGAATGGCAATGTGATATCAGGCTTGAACTGAGGTACCTGAAGCAACGAACGGGATCGTGAGCGTTTATGAACGTACGTTGCTCGAGAAGGGACAGCCCAGGGATCACGTGCCGTATCCATCGGATATGCCGACCGGGCTCCCCACATATTCTCAGAGCTTCCGCCAGCTTCCGGGAAAGCGACTGGTAGCCCTGCACTCGCTTCTATTGGGGCACTGTGCCAGACATCAGAAGAGACAGTATTGACTGGGATGGAGATCGAAAGATTGGGATTAGAGACACTTGCACCAACGCTAGCATGTCCCTTGTAGGGACCTGCTAACCCAACACTAGAGCGAGAACGACTGCTTGCGTGTGAACCTGTTGAAGATGACCGTGACAGTGCAGGTAGATTGGTGAGTGGTTGGATAACGTAATCTGGATCCAATAACGTTGTGTAATCAAATCCGAACACGTTATGATTTTGTACCTCATAATCACCAACCGACGAAGGTGGTGCCGAGGATGGTCCGATGTCACACGGGGTGAGCATTGAGGAAAGGGGAGGGAGAGCAGTGAAGGGAGTAGGAGCGGCAAGAAAATCGTTGCTTGGCGCTGAGGGAGCAGAGGAGCTGTAGGTGTACATATCCGCTCCTACATCGGATCCTGCACCGTTACCATTACTTTTATATTCTTGATCGTTGTCACTAAGGAAGTTAGATTCATTAAATTCAATACCAAGACTCATAAACTGGGGTAATAAGTCGTAGTGGTTGCTGGTGGGAAAGTCAGATTCTCGATTCGAAGCCAGTTTTTGAGAAACATCTATAGGTGGGGGGACGGGAAGACATTGAGTAGATGGATCTGATGGGTAATGTAAGCTAGAGTCTGGCTGGGAGGGAGAAGTGTTCGTCTCGTATGCGTAAGAGTTAGCATTCGACTCTGCCAACTGGCGAAGCCAGGCATCCACATTTACGGATCCAAAGGTAGGGCCATTGTACTGAGAGTGGTTATTGACCTGTTCAGGGATGTCATAGCTACTATAAGAGTTTTCTACGTTTCCTGATAACCTTTCTCCATTGGACCACATAGGGGATACCTCGGATGCGGAACCGAAGTTTTGTTGCTGTTGTTCTAGGTCATAGCTCAAGGGGAGGGTGGGATAGACATACTTGGTGTCCTTGCGAGTCTCCTCCGCTGCGAGAAATAACACATCATCTTCGTTATCATGGCTGCGCATCTCATTCGAACGCTGGTGCATGCCATGGGCAAGACCATAAGGATTATACAGTGATGAACCGTGCGTCATACGCATATTATGGCCATGGATGAGAACATGGGGTTCGTGTTCAATTTTCACATCAACGGAGTCCACATCTGAAGCTGGGTATGATGGAGGGACAACGCCATGAACATGGGGCGCCGCCATATCGCCAACCTTAGGTCGTATTGATGGAGGTGATGTGCTACGTTTCGCACGAGACGTACGGCGTGAGGCACAACAATCACAGGTACCACTAGATCTGCATGTGCATATGGTAGATGCGGAGACTTCAGCTGTTGAATGAGGTATTAGCAGACAGCTTCGGAATACAAGAGAGTTCAAAGGACAAAGCTATGAACCTTTCAGAGCATGCTTGGAGTTTGAACGGGAGACTATTCCCGAAACCTCGGAGCCAGAGAGATGTTGAATGCCATTGGGAAATGCAGCACACGGAGGAGGCCCTTTACGGTTTGCTATAATACAACGATATAGATGTATATGTAAAGAGGGTTGTCCAGGAGTACAATGATAATAAGATGATTACCTTTCTTAGCAGGAATGCTATGCGAGACTGCTTCTGGGTCCTCCCTGCCCTCGCACAAACACTTTACATGGACTTGCTTTGTCTTTCTTAATTCCCTACAGTGTTCACATTGAGTGATGGGGCGGCCTTTCTTCTTGATTTCAAATAACGGTCGCTCGGTATGGTTGCACGTAGAAGAGCGATGCCCCTTTATGCATGTTTCACTGTGATAGGGCACAAATATAAACAAGTGAGCTTTCTAGATAGATATTCGAAAGCATGGACATCCGTACCATGCGTATTTCTTATCGTTAACGAAAACCTGTTGTATTACGATCAGTGCCAGTTTTAGGATTGGGGACGATGCGCACAGAGTGCCGCTATACTTACCATGGTGATTGCTGGTGAAGAAAGGACACGCCCCGAATGAGAAACTCTACCGTCTACTGCACTTTATAGGCTTGTTATTGATTCATGCTATCAGCGACATCGATGAAGAGGAATAAGGAGGGGAGAGAGAGAGGAGGAGGTGATTTGTTTGAAGTGGATGTTTGTGTGCTTTTATTATGATTACAGAATCTACCCGAATTGCCTATTTTGGAAGACTGCATTTTTTTACCACGAGTTCAGGCTCGCAGCCCCATCATTTTTTTTCTCGATTTAATTTTCACCATCGCAATCGACAGCAGATAGCGAATAGATGATCTTTAAGATGTAAGCCTCCCTCCATGTCTTAGATAATTATTATAGGACTAGATGGACGACATCAAAAGTAACAACAACTTTCTCACTTATAGACTTGATAATATTAATAATCGGAGTACCGGTACGATAATGGTAATAGATTGCAAAGCATCCTGTGCATTAGAGTTCTCCACTCAGAATCATTCATATACAATCACACAATGCGAGCCAGTCGTCTGCAAGTAAGTCGGCATCATGTGTATTCTCGGGCACACTCGGGACTTCATAGGCCAAGTGACGTCGGCGTCCGTTTCGAATCAGTAGCCATCGTGATAGCCATCCTTACAATGTTTGAACCCAAGCCAATCCCAACGAGCTAAAGTCACATAAATACAAGTTACCCTTGGAAGCCCTTGATGTACTGGGGCACCCTCAGAGCTCGACTGTGGAGGGAGCACATGGACAGGGCCACTATCGAAGACTGCCGGTCACGCACCATTGTACCAGAAGAAGTAAAGATAATCAGGGCCATGACTTCGTTTCCTGTATTTGTAATATTCAATATTTTGGACGTATTCTTTTACTTACTTATCATTACTGCCTGGTCCAGGGTAGTTAAGAATATCAACAACTCTGGAAGTCTGTAAAAAGCGATGGGAAACGTGGTCTTATTATCCCTCATTCGATAAGTGTGTATCAGACTCTAATGCCAGAACCTAATACTTCGCATTCGGCCGAGTAGAATTGCCTAGATGATCAAGTAAAAGTGTAAAAAGGCCTCAGGCAAAGACCATAGGTATTCAGGGATGAGACTAAATACCTGAAAAGACCCTACAAATTTCTGACTGTAAAGGCAAAAGCAACCTGCTTGGGAAAATTGCATTTGTCTCAAACATTCTGGAAAAACGAATAAGCATTGGTGAAATGAAAGAAAAACAATTTAAAACCTTCCAACTTACATCACCCCTCTCTGTCAATCCTAACTAAAGACCAGTACACCCTTTAGTAAAGTAGGTTCGGACAATTAACAGTCCTAGTCGAGCTCACTTGGCGAGCACGATGCACCAGACGATCGCTTTTGACTGTTAGTCGAATTGATCATTCAATGAATAAATGAATAACAGGGAAGAGAAGATAAGTAAAAAAAATTGATTAAAAAAGTCGATTAAGTGGCTTGCATCCTGAACGTCGGAGCCGCTCGCGGAACTTAGCATTCCTCGTGCACTTGGGCTCCAGCATGATGTAGGTTCCATAGAAACCAAGATCAAACACTACAGAGCTGATATAGATAGTCTGACGTACATCCTCTCGTTTCAGATTTCAAGAGAGTGATGCCGAGAATTAGGGAGAAGTTAGTATTTGGCTCGGAGGGTTCGGGGCGACTCTCGAGGCGCAGTAGCTCAGGAGCACTAGAATGGAGTCACCTACAATGTCCTACTCTGGGTAAAATTTGTTTCAGCTGATGATTTACTCAGGTTAAGGGGGACAAGAAAGGACACAATCAAGGAAAGGGAAAGGGGCACAATGGCTCAGGAGCACAGAATGACTGCCGATGAATTGATTAGTCTCCTCACTCTTTGATACGAAAAAGTGGGTACAAGTCGACGAAAGGACCTTGTTTGTATTAATCTAAGGAAACTCTGTGACAAAGAAAAACGATAGATGAGTACACGGGACTGTACAACAATCAAGAACATGAGGTTAAAGCCGATAGTGGTTACGCCCTTCAAGCTGTTCCAGCTTCGGCGGCCTCTTGAGCCTTCTTTGCAGCACGACGTGCTTTCTTTTTTTCGTTCGCTAAACGCTCCTTCTCCTTCTTCGCCGCTGCTTTCTGCACTTTTTCCTTCTCTGCTTCTTCTTCAAGTCGTTTCTTCTCTGCTTCTTCCTCGAGACGTTTCTTCTCAGCTTCAGCAGCAGAAGGCTGGCCAGGTTTACCCGCACGCTTTTTCTGCTCTCGGGCAGCCTTTTCTTGCTGCTTAAACCTTTTGATACGAGGGTCTAGAGAAAGGGCAAGGTCAACACGCATCCGGAGTCGCGCGTTGTACTCCTTTTTACGACGTTGTCTCTCGGATTTATTCTTTTTTTCAGTATAACGCTTATCATCACGGCTGCGATTTAAGGGGTAAAGATCCTTATGAGAAATCATACAAAGGCATAATGTGATGTAGAATGTATCCTTACCTGTCGCTGCCTTCGTTAACTTCTTTGTCGTAATACTCGAAGGACTTCCAGCTATCAAAGTTGTACCAGAAGTCATAGAAACCTTCAACTTCTTCCTTGGTGCTATCCATTGTTCCCAGAAGAGGAACCGGTTCAATTTTGCTAAAGTGGGCCTCACGCTCGAATTCCGGAGCAAATAGTTTGAAGAACTGGTTCGGATCACTTTCTATGGCGCGCTTAGCTTCTTTCTCAGTCGGGTCGTTCTCCTCCAGCTCCTTATAGTAGGGATCCGCTGAGTCGAACTGACGACGTTTTTCGGCATTCGTAAGGACATCTAATGCCTTTTGAATACATTTGAAGAAGGAATCATCGTTTGCATTGCCGACAGCACCCGCCTTCTTGTCTGGGTGATGTTTTAGCACCTTTTTTCTGTCTAATACACACGAAAAATTGAAACAATTAGACACCACTCTCATCATCCTTTCTAGAGGACAGTTTTGATCACATACGAGCAATTTTGATCTGGTCTTGTGTCGCCTTGTATCTTAAATGAGAGAGCCCAAGGACAGCATAGTGGTCTTGTTGCTGGTTATTTATTAAATTAGTATACCCATACAAATTAGAGAATAAACAAATAACAAACCTTCCACTCTTTTGGATTAAGGGATAGTAGCTCCTCAGGTTCTTCTTCATCACCAACTCCAAGATCATCTTCGATGCCTTCGGCTTCCTCACTCTGTAAACGCTGTCGGCGTTCTGCCTCGTGCTTATCATGCTCTTCAAAAGTGTGGTTGTGAATCGATCGTCGTACATGAGCGAGGTATGCAGGTCCAACAGGGAGTAGAGTACGTTGTAATGGCTCTGGCAAAAGTTTGAAGGAGAGGATAGACATTATACTCAGTATGCATGTAACCAATTGAAGAGGTGACTATGAGACTCACGAGATATCGTTTTCCCCGAGACCGCGTGCTCCTGAGACCATGATTCAGGTGTCGGTGGGGCGACTAGAGGCAAGTTGATGACGGTGGCCATCTTTTGTGTCTAAATTACAAAACAATGAAGTGTGTCTACTTCTGTAGACTTAATGCAGATTCGACTTGGGTTCACTAAAATTATTCACTCACATGCTGTGACTTATCGGAATTTGTAAGCTAATTCTGTCACACTCATGTTATTTTATTGGTTCGATGAAACTCCGAGGCAACAAGTCGTTGTAAACTTATCAAATGATTGAAACATCTATTTCTTTAACAAATAATTTAAGTAAAGAGGGGGGAGGGATGGTTGTGAAGATGGAAAAGCTTGTCTATATATAATTACTTTCGTTTTTTGTGCATAAGTTGACACTTGACTCGCACAAGATTGAACTGATCACTACTTAGCATTGTAGAGTAACTATAGAATGCAGGGACGAGAATAAGATTGTAAGGAGTACTGTCTGAACTGGGAAGGAGGATAGATTCTTTGAAAAATGGCTAATTACTGCCAATATTGTAACAAGCGCCCTACATCTACGGACCTCACCACACAATTCCCCCTATTTTCGGGAGAAAGGACAGGTATGTATCATAACAAATGAGGTCTCAGCTATAGGAGTTGTCTTGTAACCTGTTTCGACTAACACACAACACAGAAACTTGCATGCTGTGAAAAATGAAATTTGTGGCACCGAAAGTTATTTTTGTGGCGCAGTTCAATGTCGTAGATAAATGGACGATACATTCAGGAAAACTAAGAGGATGAATCGGCAAGTTTGCTGGGACGTGTAAATGATTTAGAGTACATCTCAATCACAGAAGCAGACGGATCTAGCTTACACGGGTCAACATAAAACTTCTGAGAGTTTTAAAGTCGCCAAGAATACTCACTGCTGAGCACCCCGGGATCCTGTGCAGGCCTCTCAAAAGTGGGACAGGAGTATTGAATACCGGTACGTCATACTTACAGCACAGCTCTATTTTTTTGAAGATGGCAGCATCTATATTATCCTGAACCTAGCATTCTTCAGCATAGCAACCCTCAGGGGAGATGCAAGGGAATGATTGTTCCTCAGCTTTCATTAATCTGATAAACTAGAGCAGTACACGGGGAAGTCTAGGATCATGCTATGTGCAAAAAAACGAATTGTATAATTAACCTCAAGATAAAATCGAGAAAAAAGGACCAAGAAAAAAGTTGTTTTATAAACAAAGGAATCTACTCTCGTTGAAAGAGTGCCAAGAGACCCAGCCCCCCTAGTAGCGCAAATTTAAGTTGAGGGTAATCATTCTTGAAGTTACGAAGGGTATAGGTTAGAACGGAGGAGATCTTGGTAAAGACAACGATTTGAGCTCACCATAACTATTGTAACATAACCAATGTATGGTAAAAATCTTTTATTTATCTCGTGAATAAGGTGTTCGTATGATTAAGAGCTGAGCTTACCCGTCAACCTTTCCAATGATATGTCTTTTTTCTAACCATTGTAGTCCCTGATAGAGACCAATGTCGTCTTGTAAGTTATTGTCACCCTTAGTCAGTAATAGTTGTTTTTGTGCTAATGGTGCAGCAGCTATATGACTGTAGAAGTTACTTCAGTATTCCCAGTGCAATACAGTAGTCTATAAAATTGGGATAGGTATAAGAGAGTAATCTTATGTTGTATTTTCACTTCAACTCTCTCCATGGTTATAAGAAGCATTCGGAAATTGTACATGATTACGTCTTAGATCCACTTACTCTTCTGATATAACATCCCGGGTTTCAATTACTCGGTGGACAATGGGAATGTCGCCATTTGGGACTTTATAAACTGTGATGTCTCCTGTCTTATACCGCTGCTCATAAGGGTTTGTAAGGAACAGTAAGTCGCCTCGATAGAACGCAGGTTCCATTGATCCACTGGATAGTTTTCAGCATCCGCCAATGGTTCGGGGGTTAAAAACTATGATGTCACTAGACAGGGATATCTTACTTGCCTCAGTACAACAACGATAGGGGATTCTGTGTTACACAATAGCCCTAAGCCTTTCCAGATCATAAGGCCTGATGCAATGACAGACGCGAAGTTAAGAGCCTGTAGCAACACCTATATCCAAAGAACATAGGTAACCTCCACAGTAAGAGTGAGTTGCTGGGTATTTTAAGCGTTGACGTACATAACGTATGCCAAGACGTCGTATGGTTTTGAGCTCTTCTCCGAACATTGTCAGTTGCAAGTATGTGTGCCCAAGAAGCAAATGAGAGAGAATCAGCGTCAGAGTCGAAGGTAACTAGTTTGTGGTATTCTCAGGCCCAACTGACACGAAATGACACGCTCTGGTTGGGGATCGCCACGTGAGCCGTTGCACGATTAGCTCTGGTCTCATGATCTGGGTACTTCACATGTATTCAATACAGTATTGTTGATACCATTTCCTACTTATCCCTCCGCTAATGCTTTGCTCCTTTGAATCTACTAGTGACAATCGGTTGGCTGTCGACACTACGGCTCAGATATATTCGCAAAGCTTTTCAGACACATGTAATATCATCCAAAAAAGGCAAGCCATGAAACACATAAATCGCTTTTTCCAGAATTGTATTGATATTACAGAATGTTTGCTTCTCCTGCAGTATACAACCGCTTAGATTCCTGACGTATGAAGAAGGACCAGAAAAACTCTCAAGGTATTACGATCTGTAATCAGGATTTAAATGGAAGAGAAGCTCCAGAAAATTCGCTTCAGAGACACGAAAAGCGTAATACACTACGGAATGGTTTGTATTACAAACTCACTACATGCATATACTTTACAACATACAATAATAGCACTTCAAACTCCTTTGAAGGACAAAATGAACAAACACATAAATCGAATAAATTTAAAAAGCAAGAAAAGAAAAACCCTGATCGAACGGAAATTGTCCAAAAAACCCAAAGAAATGTTAAGTAACTTCCTTAGAAATCATTTCTAAAGAGAATATTCTAATTGTTAGTAGATCATAATAAGGAGGAATCAAGATTTTGACTTACACAGGGGTGGCTGTAGTAAGAGCAACGTTGTTACTAAGAGTTGGGAAGGGCGTCTCAGTACAAGTCTGGTCAATAGAAGTAGATGTTCCAGGAATGTAAGGGGATGCGCTGTTTCCTGTCACGCCTAGAACAAGAATCAGTCATAGAGAAAGCGATGCAACAAATATTGTAACGAACCTGGAATTACTTCTGAACAATCAACGAGGCTGGACACGTCTTGTTGAACAACCGCGAGCTTCGCCATCGCGGCCGCAAACGCTGATCGCATTCCGTCTTGGTCCGTAATGAAATTCTGCCAGGTGCATGCTGTACGGCTATCGCGTGCTAATGCTCCGTCAGAAGGAAGTCGAACTTCGCCTGCAAGAGCGGTATCCATCATAGTCTCAACGTAGAACTGGCTATCGAAAATATGGGCAGTGCTATCAAAAGGATCTCCATGAATTGCACCGAGATACCATCTGCAGCTGCAATTGAGTGCGAAGCAAGCAATGCTACGAGCTCATCCGAACTGAATCCAACTTCACTAAAGCGCTCAAGGATTGTATCAACAGAATCTTAATATTATGAGTTCGTTGATATTATCCCAATGAAATATCTTGACGACACTTACCACTAGGAAGACTAACTGTACCATCGGGTGCCGCAGCCACAGGATCAGGCCGACCAGTAAGGAATTGAAGCTGTGGTGCCCCTGCACAATTTGTTATACCAACAGCACTGGCAAAGTAGATTATATCTCCAGGTGTAACATTATATTTGCTAATAAAAGGGGTGAGGTTATCCACGATGTCACTAACACCTGCATCGGCATTTGCAGTATATGTAAGCTCGGTACTGGCAAAAGTGATGCTTATAAAGGAGTCAGCGTCAATGCACATTTGAAATAGTAGAAAGAACTAACATGCTGCCATCAGCCCCTCCCCCACCGTTGGTAGGTGAAAAGCCGATACCGTCGTGGAAGGTCAATCTTACGGCCTCACGAACTTCCTCTCCACAAGTGTTGCCGAAGAGGTTATCCTGGAGATCGTCTCGTATAGCAAACCATTGACAGCATACTGCATTTGTTGCAGTGTTAACGCCATCAGGGCAAGTTACACGGCGAGTAAGAGCAGCATAAGAGACAGTGAGGGATGCAGCGAGAGAAGAAAGAGCGAAAAGCTGCTTGAATGCCATTTGGATACTTGAGTCCGTTTCCGATGGACTACCCAGAACAGATCTTCAAGCTTTTATACATTTCTTCTGGAGGGGTATATTTTTGTTTTTGTTTTGGATATTTTACAAAATATGACCATACATCATTAATCAGGGATTTCTCCGTGAGACGGTCAATAATGACGTGAGAATGTTACCGAATTTCAGCGGCCATCTTGAGGCGTAGAAGTAAACAAATTTCAAATTTGTAAAAAATACTGCTTCGCTACCGACCTTGAGAGCGGACCCGCCATTCTGGATTTCTCACAGAATCCCAGGATTAATTCATCAGCAAGCAAGCGCTCAAACTATATTGACAAAAGAACTATTCAGCAGTTTTAGCTAAGTAGAAAAGTGATACTTTCGGGACTGCAAGTTAAACCAGCGGATCGGATCAACCATTGGCAAAGCAGTGTTTGTAAACTCGTTTCGCCCACACAAAGTGGACATATTGAAGTAATAACATTGTGCGCTGATATCTATGTAATCTGAACAATCGTTCTTGGGCCTTCATTCAGATCGTTGCGATTCCGTGCCTAGAAACGACATAATAAGACGAGATGCGCGGTTAAGGAGGAGAAACCACACATCAAGGTTGACCCGACGCTCGCACTGACTTTCCCGAAGGGCGGGAAGAAAGACCGTACAGTACATTACGCATATGGGAACGCGGAAAGCTAAAAATGGGGATCGGCAGGGGAAGGAAGGAGTCCAACGTACCAGATGTTTCATTTTAATAATAGAGACAGCTTACTGCAAATCTTCTGATGGATAATCTTGCGGGGAAAGGGACTTTTCTGGGGGTCTGCTTGATCGCACAAGTTTGCAATTACAAATGAATACATCATATTGGGAATCTCTACATAATGACAATAATAATTATAAGGAAAATCCAAACGAAGAGATATACCTCTATACTGCTCATTATATGCTGTTTCAAGACACAGTGACGGCGTCCGAGAAAACTGTTGTGTGCATAAGAAGCTGAAAAAATGCGTATTCTCTGGAATCGAAGGATAACTCTGACTCTTAAATTTATCGAAAGAAGAGTAGTTTACACAGTTTGAATCATTCGTTTCAAAAGAAAAATATATATTTCTGTGTAAAAGATACAGATAGTCTACTTTATGATTTTTATATACATTATACTGAATAGTAATTGTAGCGTCTGCCTTCTCTTTCTTTTTATAGACGCCATTTCCTTTTTAGAATGACCTGGTCTGTTCCAGGAATTGTGTATCTTTTAGCGTATTTCATCCATTTCATCCGAGGCCGCTTTGGCTCAGTTCTCCTTGTTGGATGCCGGTCCGAACCAGTGTGAAGATTTACTTCCTTCCTTTCTCCATCACTTGCCTCTACCAGAGTTTTGCCCGAGTACATCGCGTCTATGATGTTTAAGAAAACCCATTCGGATGAAGCTTCAATGGGAAATTGTCTAGCTTCATTGATAAACAAACCGATTATCACGGTGTCCCTTTCTTGAGCATACTGCATGGGAACCCGCCCTTCAATGAGACGGGATTACGAGCCCTCACTCAGTCAAAGAGATACAAAAATAACTAATACAACATCTGTCCATAAAAAAAGACACACGATCATTTGAGATGTCTACTCCGACGGTTTGACAGGCACAGAACCATGTCCAACGAGCCAACTGCGCGAGAGATATTACCAGCCAAGCCATATACAAATACTTCAAACTACTCAAGATAATCTCCGTAAGGAAATGTTTTAAAAACAAATTATCTGTATTAGGGTCTTGGTATAGCAATTGAATAGCAAGATGTGCCTGTTAGCAAGACCCGTATTCAAGTATTCGAACATTGACATCTCCGAATCTGAAAAATGTTTGATGAATTAATCATCACAGTCTCATTGTCAACTAGTTTTACGTGTTTTCTTTCTATACAAACGCAAAATAGTTTTCGATGTAGGGTGAACGGGTACATGGATGAGTCGAAACCATGGTCAGTCTCCCGTTGCTAGCGGGATTTGCCAATAGGACTGTCAAGAACAAAGCGAAAATACCTATCATCAAGTGAAGTGATATTGAGCTGTGGGAAGCTACTTGGTGGCTCGGACAAAGGTAAGCTCCAAACTGAAGGAGTTAGGCGAGCTGATTGTTGAGACATCCACATGGTTACAAGCACACCCTGAGGTCCAGTAATTCGTTTCTTATGGTTGTCTCATTCAGATCTGGTATCTCGGAAGACTCGTTCAGCTTGTGTACTTTGCACTCTTTTTGCTGTGCAAATTTGGTTGTTAAATTGCCCAGATAGGACTCAGACTCCAAGTTAGCCAAGGATATCGCCAGTAATATGGGTTCAAAACTGATGTTAGTAAATTGTACAGATCATGGTTGTCACGTCACGAGTACTATGACTATTTGCTGAGTATGTATATCGACTTTCATCCCATATGCACATAAGAGCATCCATCATTACGCATTCAGAAGCAGTCGTGCCTTATATAGATGATCTAACCATAAGCAGCTATGTCAACATATGTGTACCTGGAAGAGCAAATGAACTCAGAAGAATTGATTCCCGAAGTCGCACATATTCTGTGATATATATATATATACCACGTGATCTCATGTGACCGAGGAAGTCACGTAAGCCATTATAAATTAATCTCAAAATATTTACGGTTATGGTTGATATTCATCTTTACAATGATTCTTTTCATGATCCATAACTACTGTGGGACTCATACACACGATAGAAATGGAACTTAATATATACAAATCTCAGAATTTATATCGAATCTCTTCCAGAAGCTCCCAAGGAAATAAACCAACAAATATTATCAAACGGAAATGACAATATGCCATCAATACCAATACATCCAAGCTCATTAAAAATCATTGCTGTAGGATTTATTTATCATTTATCAGAAAAAGCTCCGAGGAAAGGAATATAGGCTTACACAGGGGTAACCGAAGTAATTGACGCACTAGCTGTTAGAGACGCGCTGGGGAAAGGTGTAGCAGCGCAAGCTGCGTCAATGGCAGTTGCGGTACCAGGGAGGTAAGGACCAACTGCGAGTGGTGCAAGTGCTGCATTGAAGGAAATGACTACATATCTGATTAATAAAAGAGAAATAACGAACCGTCAGGAATTACTTCAGAACAGTCGACCAACTGGGATTGGTTCTGTTGGACTAAAGAAAGCTTCACCATAGCTGCTGCGAATTGCGAGCGCATCAAGTCCTCATCGAGAATGAAGCTTTGCCATGTGCAGGAAGTACGTTCATCACGGGCTAAGGCTGCGTCTGACGGTAGACGAACCATCCCGGCAAGATTTTGGGTCAGACGAGTCTCAATGAAGAATTGACTATCAAAGACCCTGGCAGAACTGTCGAAGGGGTCACCATGTTTAGCACCAACAACACCATCTCCAGCAGCAATAGTATGAGAAGCAAGTAAAGCCACAATCTCATCTGGACTAAATCCAATTTCTGCAAATCGTTCAATAATCACATCGACAGAATCTGCACGTATCAAACAATAGTGTTGTCATATTACTTCTAGAGCTCCATTGTATGTACATGTGCGCTTACCTCCGGGAGAGTTCACTGTGCCATCTGGTGCTGGGCCCAAAGGGTCTGGACGACCCGCAAAGAACTGGATCCGAGGAGCACCCGGGCAATTAGTGAGGGCAGTTGCAGCAGCAAAGTAAATCAAGTCCCCAGGGGTCACATTGAATTGGCTGACTAGTGGCGTCAGGTTGTCCACGATATCTTGTACACCACCGTCATCATTAGGAGGGAACAGTACTTCAATGTCTGCGAAGGTGATGCTACCCATAGTAAAGTTAGGTTACGCTACTACAACATACATCTGAGTTCATACTAACATACTACCGTCAGCTCCGCCTCCCCCGTTTGTAGGAGAAAAGCCAACGCCATCATGGAATGTTAAGCGTACTGATTCTCGAACTTCTTGTCCACATTCATTTTGGAACAAGTTGTTCTGAAGCTCGTCACGGAGAGGGAAGAAGGCACAACAAGCTGCATTTGTCGCGGTGTTCACTCCGTCAGGACATGCAACACGGCGAGTCAATGCAGCGTTTGTACCAGCAACAAGTGCAGAGAGGAAGAATAGTTGCTTGAAATGCATACAGAAGAAGGAAATAACAAATATATGCAGAGAAATTGTCTCTGGTAAAAGCTAAGTCTATGTCAACCTCTTTTTATACACAATCCGAAAGGAAATTTTTAGAATAAGAAACTTAACGTCTACCCAATGAGCAAGGCGTCATAACGTCGTATGTGAAAGACTGATACTTGCACAATGGTATGCATCGTTCTACGGTCAAGAGAAGGAGAATTCATAGTACAAGTATGTATTTGTGTCCTGGTACCGAGCCTTGTAAACGGTACCGACCACTGGGTCGTTCTCGGACTCTCACGAAATGCCAAGTACCCAATGCCTAAGTTCTAAAGCTGGCATAATCTTCCTCGCTGCTGCTATTTATATAAGCCTCCGAATCTACAAGACGGAACCGCATGTACCAAGTCTGGACTAAGGTGCCTTCAAAGCTGGTGCTCTAACTCAAGTGATTCGCATACCGTAGATTGCCATTGGTTCACCCATTCACACGGAAGGACTAAGTACCGTTAAAGAGGATGGACATCAAACTCGAAAGACTCTCGTTATGATCTTATGATAAAGTCTTCATAAGTACTCACTTCTTTAAAACTTCTCTAGTTGTTACCACTACTAAGGTGTCGATTCTCCCCCCCCTTCTTCATTCTTGGATCAATGAATCCAAGTGAAGGTATGAAGACTTTCCGTCAGTTCTTAATTCTTTCAGTGAAAGTATGCATTGAGGTATAAGTCACAAAATGGAATTGAGAGATACATACTTGTTTAGACTATACATGAAAAGAGATAGATGGTAGGTGAAATACAAGCATGGGTTTTGCCGATGATGTGAGATCGGATCAGATCCAATGTTCAGGGGCTATGTACCATTTCTCCCAAAGTATAGAGACGTATAAAAATTAGAAAATAGAGAAAAAAAAGATAATAAAATATAGATTGTATACCAACAATTGGTTTGCGTACTTTCGGCCTACGTGAGAAAATTATAGGTACAAAGAAAGAAAGAAAAAACAGAGACATGGTAAGGTGGAACTCGTTGTGGGAATAAAACTTATCAATCAATGTACCCATATTTTCTTCCCTCCTCCCGTTTCGTAAAGATTTAAGACCTTACGGAGAACATCAAACGACTCACCGGAGATCCGACATACAATACCGTGTAATAACCAAGAGTATATAGAAAGAAAGAAGGAAAATATGTGCCTTTGTTCCGGTTTCATCTGAGTAAAAGAAATCGTTGATCATGCTGGTCGGATATACAACAATTGGGATCATGTGGGATTCAAGCTACAAGAGAGCCTTAAAATACGATTACAGTGGAGATATGTATGATACAACTATAACGAATGAGAGAGAGCAAAATGAAGTAAAATGAAGTAAAAGACATGAATCAATCAAAAGGGAATAACTTGAATCGAAAATTTACAAGATAGAGGGGAGAAGAGAGGGAGTGGAGGGTATTTGTCGAGTCAAGAATATCAAAAAGGAAAATTAAAAAGAAAGAAAATGAAAGATAGAGACTTTCAAGTCCACCAGGCACTCTTAAAATCCGCAGCTCCTCGGTTGTCCTTCATGTTACAATCTTCCTCGCCAAATCCAGTTATTCCCATTCCAGTTCCTAGCTGCGCCTTCTTACCATGTTTCTGGTGAAACTCAGAAGCACGATGGTGCACTAATTTGATACCACCATTTTCAGTAAGCCATTGATTGACGTTGTCTTCATCGGCATCGTCTAGAAGTCTTTCTCCTGGTCGTTCTACAAATTCGTAGGATGTGTTCCTTGGGTTAATTGGAGCTTGTCTATTAGGTAAGAACGCTTTTTGGACAGGGACAGTACGTATATTTTAGTTTCTTGTTCACACTGATATCTAAAGAAGAAGAAGGGATGTCCACCTACGTGGTCTAGCCTTTGAAAATATGGAGGTCCAGTCTCGTTGTGAACTATCAAATGAGAGTATCAATCAATCAATCTTCAATATCCGTTTCTTTTCTTTGTCAGGTTTCATCATTCAAAACTCACAATTCGGAAAAGTAGGAGTGTGATTTTATGGCATGTCCCCGAAGACGATCAGTCGGATTGTAAACTATCAACTAACCAATAAAGGGAGGTTTATTTCTAATCAACCCCTGTAAAGATCATGAATCCCTTGATTTGAGTACTAACCTCAGACAGTAGTGAACGTAAACCGGGGTAAGCGGAAACAAGGACAAGCCGATCTAATTCAATTTGACCGGCTTGAACTTTCCGAGCAGACTCTTCATCGTCAACATCGTCAACAAGATCCTGACAACAACAAGACAAATGTTATTATAGCTAGAATATACACATGGTGATATATTCCTATTGATTACCTGTCCTGATGCTAGTTCAAATAAAGTGATACCCAGACTCCAGAAATCAGCCGCACGCCCAATGTTCTGCCCATCACGACCATCAAGGACTTCGGGAGCGGCGTACCGTAAAGTCAAGATAGGTGCATGCTTACTTTGCCGTCGTTGTTGATGTACCAAATCTTCGCCGACATCATCGGCGTTTACTTGTAAGGTAGCCGGAGGTGTTGGAATAGAAGTCCTAGCCACATCCGATAGGAAGTGAGACCCTCCGTAATCTGTTAATACACAATGACCATCAGAATCAACGAGGATATTAGTTGGCTTCACATCATGGTGTACTATGCCCATGTCATGAAGAACAAGAATAGCGATAATCTGGGAGATCAAGATGGCGCTCCATCAGTAGGTATATTTAAAAATATAAGTCTCAGAGATTTGAATGTCGGGAATACTTACCACTTCAGCTACCATCAATTTGAATTGATAAGGGTCTCGAAGCTCGGGGAACATATCTAGGCCTCTCCCAAGATCACCTCCGTTATAGTAATTCTAAATCCAATGTTAGTCAATTTGTAGTTGAAGTCTTCCAAGTATCAAGATAGAAATTTTGAAAAAAAGAGAACAAATAAACTGACAAGGACCATATGCACATTGCCTCTATACTGCCACACCCAGTCTTTCATCGTCGCTGCACAAGCAAGGAATGGTATCTCGGACTTTTCCGCTTCCCGTAGTCTTCGAAGAACTTTCACCTCATTCGCAACACTCTTCGCCTCTCTTCGGCTACGGATTCGCCTTAGAGCAATTACTTTCACCGCATACTGGTTGTGCGTGCCCAGATGTAAGGCTAAAAGCACCTTCCCAAATCCTCCCTCTCCGATAAGCCCACCGAATTGGTATTCGAATGGATAAACAGAAGGGGTGAGTATGGAGATAGGTAGAAGCCAGGAGCCGCCCCGAATGTGTGGATGGTGAGCTCGCCGAGTGCTTCTCGTTGGGAATTCATTTTCGAAGGTGTTGTCTTGTGTCGTTGGAAAGCGCTCTTGTTTACCCCCTTGTCCGTGGACCGGGGAGCTTTAGATTCGTTATCGTGAGGGACTCGAATTGGCCATGACAATAACGAAGAGCTGTATTGGTTAGCAAAGAGTTCTGATAAACCTGGTGTAGGAGGACGTGGAGGACGAATAGGGGCAGTAGTAGCCACAGCTTCAGAAACTAGATTAGGTTCAGATGAATTTGTCGTGGTCAATGCTTGTCCAAGATCCAAAATAGAACTTTCCGAAGTCAATGAAACTTTTGATCCAGTTGGAGTTACATAGATTTCATGTTCAGCGGACGCAATACTACAGTTATCCCCTAAATTATCTTCATCTTCACTATCATTATGGCGACTATCAATCTCATCTTCTTCCGTCAGGTCCATCAACAGTGCCGAGTTTTGGAGAGGAACATTGCTGAGCGAGAACGTCTCTGTGTGGGATGTGAGACTAGGTAGAGTTACCCCACTCAGCGGTCTGGCTTCATGTCCACTATCAATACCATGACTCTCGTGTAATTCTTCTGGTATGGCTTCTAGGATATGTATATCATGAGTATCATTATCATGCAGGTCATGATCTTCCGACTCGTCAGTCTCATCTCTAGTTTCTCCAAAGTCACATCCAAATGCATCTCGCTCGTGGTCAGGCCGCATTTCGAAAGTTATGTTCTCTGTTATGATAATACCTGGAACTCCAGACTGTTCCGGATAAGGGGGTGGTCCTACACCTAGTAAACTTGAAGATTCATCCTCGTTCCCTTCGAAAAGATTTCCTTTGCCCTCAATTGCTTCCTGTATCGCCCTAAACTTCCGTTTTGACAGCTTCCTGGAGGTGGACGTACGTCGCAACCGGTGAGTCATAGACTTCAGTTCTTTCAGCATAGTTGTCAAGAACGTCCGACGCTCTTGTTACAGTGAGAAAGAAGAAGATTCAACAAAAAGGATCCTTGGTGACGTATGATCTCAGGTAGGTAAGATCGCGATCACGGTGTCCAGCACTCCCCGAGGTAGAAAAAATGTAGCAACTTTCCTTCCGCCCTGCTTAGGAAAAGATCAAATTAGAGTCCGAGGGAGGGCGAGATTGAAAGGATCGATAGGTAAGAAGTTTCAAAAACAAGAACTCCCGATACAAGAACAACGAAAAATGGAATGATGAAAATCTTTTAGAACAAAAATAAAGGTGTTGGTATTCGGGAGTGAAGGCCTTGTATAAGAACGAACAAAATCAGAAGAAAAGGTATATAAAATGAGCAAAAGCAGGGTCCGGTCGGTCCAATGTCATTTAATTTGAAAAAACTAAGAATGGAGCTGTCAAAGGGAGGAATTAGAATCTTTAGTCAGAAGGAAATGATGAGGGATGGATGGACAGATAAATGGATGGAATGGGTGGATAATTTGTGTTTTGCTCTGACGCACACATCTAATAATAACTTCAATCAAAAAGATCAATGCTGGCTGTCCATCCAGTTGCCGAAGGCGAATAAGGTTTCTCGAACAGCTCCGATTTGAAGGTCTGACACTGTTCCAACTGTTAGCCAGCACAGAGAAGAAGAGGTAGTAACGGATTGATGAGGCGCCACTGGTGCGGGTGTCAGGATCAAGATATAAAGGAATAGAAAGAGAGAGATAGAAATTAGAATGCGGCGCAGTAGGTAGGTAGGCAGGAGAGGGGGTGAGGCACTGCTAGCACTAACTATTGGAAGAATTCCTCACGATTATACATACCGAAGGACCATGATCCATGAGTGAGTTAGTTACTGTATTAGCGCTAGCTAGAAACTATGTATAACCACGCATCGAGAAACTCCGGCCCCATGATATTCAATATTTGGTATGAGAATAATTGAATATCGGCCAGTTGCTCTCCATCACGTGGAGACCTAGACACGGAGGACACAGTCGTCATGCTGATCACTAGTCTACTAAACCTCAGCCTAGTCGTCGTCCTGGCAATTTGTTTCCGTGTCGAGGGTCCTTGAAATATCAATTTTTTTCAGCCCAATCAATAGCCGCCAAGCACCCAACATACTTCCCGCTTTCGTATTGAGCCGGTGCTCTGTTACTAATAGTGTTCAGGTACAAGGTCCAAAGTAATAATCCCTTGGGGACGATAAAGTTACGATTGAAGACTTCGGAATAGGGGATGGAAGGCGGGGATGAGGATCTTTCTGACCCGTTCTTGCTACTGGGAAGTAGATCTCGCTCCATCGAGGTCCAATTCACTATTAATATCAAAAAAGTGCAATCATTAATAACAAGTTTAAGAAACGGTTAAGTCCAGCCGAGTTTAGTCATGAAGATCTTACTCACAACAACGACAAAATACCACGCTAGTACAAGTCGAGTATGAGTTCATCTTGATCCGTGTGAAATATATTGATGTTCTATTGGATTTCTTTTAATCTTACTTCCCCGACCGTGAAGATCATCTGGCGGGGAGGCGAGGCGGGAAAATACGATAATTGCTATGCTCGAGAGCAACAAAAATTGAATTGAAATGGATGGAACGTTCCAAATTGAATTCCAGTACTTAATTGCTGTTCCCTCGTATGAAATGTGGGTAAATATAAGTAACATATGGACATCTTGAGCGGGCGCTCGAAAGTCCGTACAAATTAATATTTTTTAAGATTTATTGATGTTTTCGAACTATTTTAGTGACAGCACTGTCTTCATCCCTTAGGGTTTCTTAGCGATTCTCGAAAGGCAAATCTTGAGAAAGAGAATTTATGATTGCACTAATAATACAACTTGTGTTTGAGCTGAGCGGTGTGTGTGGAGAGAGAATCTGTAATAGTTTCATCAAGCCATTAATATCGGTTCGAGGCTTTGTTTAAAATTAATACGAAAAAGAGATACTTGACTACCGGTCATTTCGGGTCAGATCAATCATCTTTGGAGGACTTCCAAAGATAAAAACAAAGTTCAATTTGAAAAAGGAGAAAAGAGTAATCATTGAAGAGTCAAAAAGGGTCAAAACCCTAGCATTAAAGATGAGGTGCTCCTAGAGAAGTGTAAGTCAGCTTATGAATACTGGGACTGAAGGTTGTATACCTGGAAATCAATCCCCGTCTCGTGAAGAAAGGGGAATCATCATATCATTCAAGTCTCCTTTTATTTCCTTGACCATCCTAACCAGGACGACCAACTCGATCCACTCCTGGCTTTATCATTTTCCGAGGATATGGATTGCTTCAGCACCAGACGTGGGAGAAGGTACGGACGTGCCCATAGCACTAGATCCACTCAGCACCGTCTCACCACTTTCCACCCGATGCGCCTCCTCCGCCGCTCTAAGCCTCTTCTCAAATTCTTGATGTTCCCAAGGAGCCGAATCAGCAGCAGTAACCTGTTGTTTCTTCTTATAAGCATTCCCAGTGAGTACGCCTACGCCAACTTCTTGTACTCCTGCTACTACGATAGCAACGATGGTCAAACCCTGTGCAAGAACTCGAGCACGTAACCATCTTTGATACCCAATCGTATCACGTTGCTGCATCCTTTTGAACGCGACCGATAGTGCTCCGACTGTTGCGACCATACCTACACGTAAAACTTGCTTAGTTTTATTTATTTTAAGAATATTGTATACTCTTCCCTCATAGAGGAAATTACTAAAAGTTGTTAAGAGAGGAGTAAAACGTACCTATCGGGATGAGAGGATGCCTCCTCATCTGTCTACCTATTTTATCAATAAACGTAGGTTGCTTCGGAGCATCATATTCGTCCTCCATTTTCCCTAGTCGTCCCAAAGAAAGCGGTAATGGAAAGCGACTCGTATAGCTGTATAGCTGTTAATTCCGAGTTTCCTCAGAAGGATGCGAAGATTCGGAAACGAGTCTACACGTGACCGGTTTCACTTCCGGTACAAGGCGCTTTACTAATAACCATACTCTTACAATAAGTTACATCATAGCTCATGCTATGGAAAACCAGCAACTTAGTAGTACTGTTCGAAACCGTGATGACCGAAACTCACGTAGTGAAGACTCTCTACACTTATGTGAACAGTTTTGATCTTTTCCGTAAAGGATAAAAGTATAGTTATTGGGCTAAAAAAAGTATATAAATACAAAAATATGCGAAAATCGTAAAAAAAGGATCATGAATGGACTATAAACTTGATGCTAGATGAACCATTGTTGTGTTAAGTGTACAGAATTAGGATGAAAGGGAAAGCGAAAAAAGATTCCTGTGCGTATACATGATTTAAGATTTCGCATAATTTTTTTTGGCTAATCACTTCAAAAAAAAGTCGATTCCGAAGTACTTTCTTCCAGGTGTGAGTGCTACTGAAGGTAGTTACCATGACCTTATTAAGAAGAGAAAAACCGTGGTTTAACCCTTTATCACTTTACTGAAGCGGCTCGCGCGAGCTCGAGAGTCGATTAAGGTGAATATAAACATCTGTGCCATATCCCTCCATACTGATAAGCTTCAAATCACCACCGAAATATCTCGCATACTGTGTAGCAGGGTAAAGAGTCATAGTTAGCATTGTACCCATATTATTATGGTAAGTATTTGAGGTTGATTTTGTTCTTGTAAATTTCTCGGATAAATTTGAAGAAGGAAGGGGTAAAGAACCAGAAAGGGTGAAATCATTAAAGAAAGGACGGGGAGGGAAAGAAATTGCAGTATAAGAATGTTCAGGACGACCTACAAGTCTTGATAGTGGCAGACCATAACCGAAACCTGCCATAGGTGCCTTGAAATCCGAGTCAGTGAAATCTTCTTGGATGTTCTGGCCCGTCATAGTCGTATACATATAAGTCCAAACGAGTCCGACGCCGCTTCGTGGGATACCACCTCCTTCGTCACTGATCTTTATCGTTATATCCTCCTTCCCTTCACTTACGATAACCTTAATAGGCGGAAGCTTTTCCGGAGCAGCTACAGAGTCCGTTACACCAAACCGCTCTACAACAGCACGCAAAGAATTTTTAAGTAATTCAAAGCATATATGGGAGAGATGTCCCGGAACGTATGCAAAAGTGAGAGACGGGTCACAGATGAGCTGAACTGGTGGCCCCGTAAACATTCCGTAATGTTCCTCACATACAAACCGAGCATTCTCGATGGCTTCGTGCACGATATCCCGTACATTTGCCCGCGTGCAGATGATTCCGACGTAGTCCGGATGTGGCTCGAGCGTATTCAAGGCAATATGCTGTCCAATTAGGAAACGAATCCCAATACGAGACATGTAAAACCTGTCCAACCATTGCTGGACGTCGAGTCCGATATGGGCCGAAGGCCGGCGTTGTGCGCGCTTCCACTCTAGAACACCTTGAGCAACCGTCGTCACTGTCGGGTCATGCCGCCGCTTAATCTTCTCTAGCGTTTTAGTGAATGACGAATTGAAGGCATGCATTTCTGGAGGCCACAGGGTGGAAGGAGATCCTGCGGCAGCATAGTAGCGGCGCTCAACAGGTATGCGCAGCTTATGAGTCTTTACCACGGAATGTCCATTTCCATTTCCATTACCGTTACTGTGACCATTACTTTTCAAAACACTATGATGATGACCATATTGGTGGCCATGTTCTGGGCCGTGAAATTGGTCGTAGTATCCATGATCATCTATTAAAGATGGGTTCGGAGTCGATTCAGGGAGCATAGCGATATTTTCAGTCTTGGCAGTATGATATAATGCCTTTCTCACATCAGGAGTAAGGTGATATTTTGGGAAATTTATGAGTTCCTATTCAATTGAATGCAAGAGTACATAAATATACGCGTTATTTTCAACAGCAAATTTCCAATGAACATACCTCAAACGATTGACAATACCAGTCCTTGACTCTCTTAATTGAAGGCATGTCGGAGAGGTCATGTGGTAGTTCATCCAGCTCCTTCGCACGATGTGCAAGGCGAATGGGGAGCTCCTCTTGAAGTGTGTTAGTTACAATCAATCGCATTGATAGTAATTACCACAGGGATTTACTCACCGAGAAGAAACTGCGATGCTTTGAAGAGAGTTCCTTGTGATGGATTCTGGCCGAAAAGTACCATTTGTTGCAGTGAAACTGATGACCAGATTTAGCATCTACCTGAGATAAGTGGGTATGGTGCGTGGTACACGTACCTCCCGTCTGCGGGAAACTGGCAAAGTGGTGGATACGATCCCACAAAGCAGCAGTTATCCGGAATCCCGACATGCTTGGCGGATGTATGGTAATTCAATTAAGAGAAGAATGAGTACTGCTTGTGTTACTCCAGCTTGATCGATATTTTGAGACTTGGAACAGAAGAGAAGATAAGTAGAGATAGCGACGAGGACGCCAGGAGAAGAGAAGGGAGTAGGAGATGAAAAGAAAGAAAATGCGGTCTAAATTGCAGACTATGTCCACTTGTGACTGTGTGCGGGGTCGCTAAATCACGAGCTTCTTATAGGGCATTATGTAACACATTGCTTTAGCACGTTAATTTAAGTACTAGTCACTTGCATTCCCCAGATTTACTGCTCTATCTCATTTCGGACCTATGGTATCAAAGCACACCTCTTGCAAACTTTGCTGAACATGCCTTTATTTTTGTGTTTGTTTTTATAGGATTTGGAGAAATTCATTGTTTTCCTGTCCATGTCCACACCACGGGGCGTTCACATTTCTCTCGGAACTCCATGGTGAACAGCGGAATAAACCGTTCGAGCCTACCTCCGTCCGACAGACTTACTTTCCCAAGTACATCTATTCTCAATGTCCGCTGGTTATAACCATATAGCTGCAAAGTATAATTTAACTAGACAAAATAAACAATACACTCCCATAAAACCACCCGCTCAAAGTCCATCTATTCTGATGTCACGACCTATACGGGTGTAAGATCGGATTTGTTCAGATTCCATGCAGCCTTGCTCGCTCGCAATATTAATATACCTAGCAGATCAGTGTGGCTTCAGAGTCAGAGAAGATGACACGGATCTCATGGACAAGTGGCCTACATTCCGATATCTTCCGGAGCTAGTGTCGTGTGAATTTTGCAGATTTTAGTGTGATTTTCTCGTGAATCCCATTGATTCTGTAAGTGTACAGTACATCCGTTCTTTGTGTTGACAGCCGCCAGGATCATTTCCTCCCTCGTAAACAGTTTGTTTCAAATATAATATCAGGATGTTTTCGAGTCTGATTATGAATCATCAGATGATGAACTTTATGATGGTTTGTTACTTATTCTTCTTGTCTAACAACTGTTTTCGAAAGTTGTAGTTCTGCATGGCATGTGGTTAGGATCATCGGTTTAGATGTTTGAATCTGGATACACTCGAAATACGCAAAAGATGTCTTGAAATCAGTGCCTGATCTAAGATCTTTGTTCCGAATCTGAACCTTAGAGAAAAGGGCTTATTTCTTCGCGTTTGAAGCTCATGATCACCCAGCAGAGCCTTAGTCCAATGTAACTAAGTGTCTAGTATTCAAGCCCTCCGTTTGAATGAACAAGGCACTGAGTAACTCAAGGTTTTCGAACTCTATCGTCTACCGGGAAATAACACTCGTTAGCGTTTTTCAATGACACCAATCCGGGATAACTCAAGATCGACATATTCATTTATACATAGGGTTCGTTTCTACCAAGAGTATGCTTTCGTCAATATCGAGTCATCGTCCTCAACTTTTATGGTTCTCGAAAGTGGAGTTGTTTTCGTTTTATTAAGCTTTTCTTGTCTTTTATTAGCCGAACACTTGCTCGGCCCATTAAGCCGGCAACATCAATATTAAATATAGGATGCCAAGAACAAATATACATTTACAACTAGCATCCGCTGTGATAAACCCAAGATGGCGGCCAGAAAGAACCCTTGGTATAGCATACAATATCATAGGAAAACTTGAAATTTCCGAGAACCATCCGGGAATTGATGTCCAAAAAAACATATATAGAAGGATTGAGACATGGGTCGGAAAACACATACTTGCGATTCTCCTCTCTCATTTTCTGTCCCTTCTTTCATTCTTTACTTCATACACTCCCTTTTGCATTAAAACTGTCAGTCATGAAGCTGGCCTTCTCGTTCATCGTACTTGTTGTATCACAACTCGTTTCTGTAAGATTTTAACTGTCTTTCATACTTGGCATGGGCATCTGATAATATCTATAAGGCGGCTCCAAACCTCAAAATCCGAGCATCAACGGATGATGTCGCCAGTATTGGATATGCTGCTCAGAACGGAGGGTATGAGATAACTTATCGTGATCATATCAGACTTAATGTATATCGACATATATATTAAAACAGTACTTCCGGTGGATCTGGAGGCACAGTTACGACTGTTACAACACTCGATGAGTTGACAGCTGCTGTTGAAGGTGATGACTCAAAAATTGTCATCGTTTCTGGAACAATTACGGGAAGTGATGGTGATGTTGTTAAGGTTGGATCAAATACATCTGTCTTGGGTGAATCTGGAGCTAGTGAGTTGCTTCAAAGCCATTAGTAGCTTTTCTCCCTGATAACGAATGCTAAATGCTTCTTCATAGCCCTCGTAGGAGTTGGTCTCCGTGTACTGGAAGAATCGAACGTCATCATTCGTAATCTGATAATCCAAAAGGTGCTTGCGCCAACTGATGCTATTGGAATCCAAGCTTCGAGTCAAGTATGGGTTGACCATGTTGAGCTCAGCTCAGATCTTGATCATGACAAGGTTGGTGCCTTATTCTTGACCCAACTGCAGAGCAAATTCACATTAACACCGTCTCTCTTACAGGACTAGTATGTTGTTTCTACGACTTGAGCACAAGACTGCATTGCTGATGCAGCTTCTAGCTATGACGGTCTCCTTGATATCACTCACGGTTCTACAGGAATTACCGTGACAAATAGCTACGTACGTGATCTCGACAAGTTATCAATTTACGGTGATCATTAACCTAGATACCCTCTAACAGCTACACGACCATTACAAAGCATCTCTCGTCGGCCACTCTGACAGTAACGGGGACGAAGACACAGCAATAACTGTTACCTACGCACTCAACTATTGGCAGAACCTCAATTCACGTACGCCTTCATTCCGCTTCGGAACGGGCCATATCTTCAACAACTACTTCGAGGATGTCAACGATGGAATTAACACCCGAGATGGTGCCCAGCTCTTGGTTGAGAATAACGTATTCTCTGGAACAGACAAGCCTTTATACAGTACTGATGAGGGATACGCTGTTGCTACTGGTAATGATTTCGGTGATGGGGAGAATACTGCTTCTGAAGGCACCTTTACGGCTGCGCCGTATGACTATGATCTCATCGATGCTTCAAGCGTGAAGAGCTCCGTCACTGCATCTGCTGGTGCTACCCTTGACTTCTAACCACTGAGGTATTGGTTGGTGAATATTAAGATAGTCGTTATATTTTTTAAATTCCGATTTATTATAGTCGTTTTTGGTTGAATCAAAGTTTATTCATTTAGCGGGTCTTGTGTTTGCATGCCCTATTGTTATTTTTATGATGAATATACACTTTCTCTCTCGTATACACTTTATTTGGTAGCTTTATATCAAGGAGTCCGAGTCAGTTTCAAAGTTGTATCTGTAAAACTTCATTCTTCACATAATGAGGATTCATCGTTATTTTCGGTTCCAAGCCACCGTCACTGAGCACGTGAGAGTTTCAGGACGCGTTTCACGATCGCCGCTGGAAATTGTACCGAAGTCGCGTCTGTCTCAACGTCATTGTCACCATAAAAGTTTCTTGTATACCACTCTTCCTCATAGCATTAGCATATCCCTTCTTTGTTCACCCACAAAGCTAAAGATATACATGGCAAAATCGAATCTAGATGAAAAGCTAAATTCAATCACAGAAGTATGTAGTTGTATTATATTGGTCTACAGCACACCACTGAATGCTCTAACTTCTTACATTCTTGCTAGACTGTCGTGGTCATACCCTTTGGAAGCTCTGGTAAGCTACTTGTCTAACACGATGGCGCTGGTGATACTGGATTGAATCTCCTCATGTCAAGATGTTGAATCAGATTCGGAAGATGAACTAGAAACTATGACCCAAACTCCGAGCACTTCGTTTCCATGTAAAATGTTCACCCCACCAGAATTGACGTATCGAGACCTACCAGACGGTCCATATCTTCGGATGAAAGCATATGAAGATGCTCATAAGCAACTTCGTACTAGGTTTCAAGTATGTCTACTATTCCATACTCCACTAAACTCCCCCTCAACTATCACAATTGTCTCTTATAGACGTTACTGGGACGAATGAATAAACAAATAGTCCATCATGTTACGAACATCGTACATGAGGCATACGTCCCACGCGAAGAGGAACGACTCATGCCTTACACCGAACTCAGAGTAGTCACTATTTCGGGTGCTGTTTGTCGTTTCCTGCGTTTACCTACTCTTGCACTCATCATGACACATTATTCTCAAATATAGGTGCTGATAGAGGGATTACTGCAAATGTACTTCAGGAAGTTAGGAAAATGCTACTCGTATCTTCCCTCGACAAACCACAGAGTGTCTCATACACTCGTTCCTCAGTGCTTGTGTCGACGCTGGTGTCTTCAGAATGTAATAACTTGACCAATGCTATGAAAGCATTAATATCAGGGTTTTTGAGATCGGATATTGAACTAGAGGGTATGTTAGGTGGTTTATTATATTGGTCTGGCTATTCTCATCTGGTAACTTAAGAAGATCCAGAGGAAACACCGAGACGGGTATTGGCTTCTTACGACATAAATGAACTGGTGTTCTGGTATGAGCGCGTGAAAAGATCATATTGTATGTTGCACCTTCCACTATTACGCTAGTTTTTCTCATTGTTAAGAAGCTGCAGAAAGATCTCCCAAATTGGTTGTCTTGGTGGATGATCTAGAGCGAATAGACACAACTATCATGCAAGATATTTTTTATATCTGCAGGTATGGTACTTGGTCTCCTACTTTAATATCCGTCGTACGGGCAACTCATGGACGCTTTTTGTCTAGTTTACATATTCCACAGTTACCACTCATTTTCGTCATGGGTTTGTCGACTTCTCCCGCGTCAACTTACTTTATGACTACGTACACCAGAACTACCCGTGCTCTACTACGAGCCTCTCATGTCGAGGTTTCAAGTGGAGTTGAAGTACTAGAAAAACTTCTCCTAGATACCTTCTTTAGCTTGACCTTTGAGCCTCCGATAATGCTTAATCCTTCTGCGATTTCCTTTATCTTTGATCAGTTCTCAAGAAATACACAGTCAATAGATTTCGCTGTCTCTCTGATACAGGTAATTACTTCGATTTGTGCTTGTGTCTGACCACAGTTCATATATACCCAACAATAGTTAATACTCCTAAGACACTTCGCTGATCCAATGTCTGTCTTGGCGGTTAACGAACTACTAGGCACCAATTCTATGACCGAAACGGCTGAGAAGCTAGCAGAGTCGGGTTCACGACCATTTCTTTGCGCTTTACTAGCTCGCCTTAATAAGCCTGAGGCAGTTACGGGGGATATAGTTGTGGGTGAAACCGAAGTTGATCCTGAAGTTAACGATGCATCTCCCTCACGAAGATCTAGGCGGAAGGGAAAAGAGAAGGCACATGGCCCGAGTCCAACGAATGGAAAATTTTGGCATGGGACAACAACTTTGGAATTACTCAAACACATCAACGAACTACGCGAAGAGCACTCAGAGCAAGTACAGCGATCGAGATTAGCTTTTTGGATCACGCTTGAGATTCGAGGACACCTATTAGCTGCTGGTGTCCTCAAAAGTAGCACCGAAAGGGGGCCGGCCAGAGACAGGGACAACACGATACGTGATTACATGTGCGCTTGCATCCGAGGGACGTTAACCGGAAGAGAAGGGAAAAACTTGGCGAACGGAATAAGGTATGGAAGGATTATAATGGGTTGCAGTATTTAGACTTTGGGATTCTTATCTTTTACCTCTTCTAGACGTCTCAAACGAGAAAACTTAAGCGCGCTTGTCACATCGTTGACTGCGCTTACTTCTTCTATAAATTCGCATCGGGACAAGCTGGAAATAACGGAACATCTGGGTCAGTGGCGATCCAGACTTGATCAAGTTAGTCAAGACGAAGATGAGGATAGCCTGGAAGATATTGCAAATGAATTTATCGACTGGTTACTTACGTATATGAGGTATGATTATAAGTCTTTCCTATTTTTTTATGTTTCAAGCTGATACTTTTTCTTATGTTATAGTGAAAGTATGCGTGATTATACCGAAACAAAGCTATGGGACTTATGGTATACTGGCAATCCACAAGGTATATCAGAAGTAAGGAAAATTAAACTTTCGATATTATTACATCAAATTGATCTACGTTTGCGAATGTTGTGCCTTATTTAGTTACTTAATCCCGCTCCGCGCCTATCCATCATCAACGCTCTTGTGCACCCTGAGCGATATCTTGACTATAAAACGGATCCACCAAGTCATTTACAAAATACCTCACCTCAAAAGGGGAAAGACGATACAAGTGTCAAAGATGGAGTTGTGGAGGAAGATGTGATAGTGGACACGAGCGTACTGTTTCGGCTTTACATGGAGAGTGGGAGAATGGTGAATGTATATGATTGGTATGCAGCGTTCAAAGAGGCGCTTGAAGGGCGAAGAAGGGCGGCTCATGAAAAGAAGAAAAAGCGGAATCGGGAAAAGAGAAAGTCAAGACGAGCTAGCCCGACGCCAAGCCCAAGAAAGAAAGCTAGTGCAAGACAAGGTGTCAGTCATACTAGCGAAATAAAACGTGGAAGAGGACGCGAAAGAGGAAGAGGTGTGAAAAAGACAGGACCAGGAATAGAGCCTGAAGAAGATGAAGCCGGGCGGCGAGCTGCGGAGGTTGATGTTGGCGAGACTTCAAGCGAAGAAGAAAGCGATTTAGAGAATCCAGAACATTGGGAAACAGAAGTGGTCGCACGATTTATTCGTGGCGTGCAGGAGTTGGATATGTTAGGGTTTGTAAGACATACGGGACGAAAGGCTGAGCATATACACAAGACTGTGTACGAACCTGCTGAGATGTAAATACAAAGGACACCCTATGATATGTTTTTTGAATTATTGGCATGGGTATGGGAACTATTGCCCCATCATATGTTAATGTGTGTGTGTGTGTGTGTGTGCTATTCTAGGAATATCGCAACAAGTAAATAAAAAAACAAATAGCCGAAATTACCAAAGGAACTTCTATAAAAGTATTCTGTGACGAACACAAATTTGTGGGTCCAGATTAAGGCAAAATACCTGATTTGTACCTGAGTTTAAGCTCCGCTATAAAGCCATACTAGGCCCGGTACCATCATTTTTATCTTTCTCATCGTACTATAGTACTCTATCTTTTTCCCCTCAAGACCTCCCACTCGTCGTCGCCTTTGTTGCGTACCCCCGACCCCTTGTCGCTCTCAAGCAATCCACACTCGTTTGTCTCGTAACATCAACCCATTTGACAATATGTTTGTTCGTTCTGCTATTCTTGCTTGTCTCGTTGGCTCTTCTATGGCCACAGTATACGTGGGTACCCTTTGGCCTATATACTTATCCTGATAGCTAACGAAACTCATTATACATCTGTGCATACATATACTGACTCGTTGCGCTCTATCGGTATGCTCACATCAAATAGCCCACATCACCCACAGAATCTACTGTCTGCGCTGGTGGATCGCCATGTACCATTACTTGGATTGATGATGGAAAGAGCCCTGCCCTTGCTGACTTTGGAGACGCCAGAGTTGGTGTATTTGTTGGCAGCGTTAACTCTCAATCAATGCTTCAAGAAGTTGTTGCTAATGTTAGTGTTGTGACTACATCTACTATCTCATTCACTGTCGATCCAAACATGGGTGAAAACAGTAGCGAATAGTGAGTACACTCGACATCCTCAACACTGATTCAATTGCTAAATACTGTTCCTGCAGTTTTGTTCGCTTTGACTCAACGACGGGTAACCAAGCATTCTCTTCCAAGTTTACGTAAGTATCGATAAATTTGCAATTTGATTGGTCTTTGACGCTTATCATATGTTTCTTCGTAGTCTTAACAGCATGACTGGAACTTTTAACTCCACTATCTTGGCACAAATCGCAGCTGCAGACGAATCAGCATCTGCTTCATCTTCTGTTACGTCGACTTCTTCAAGTGCAAAGACATCTACCACCTCTAAAGCAAGCAGCACTTCATCTTCTTCAGCTAGTTCGTCTTCGCTTCATCTGGAGCTGGACGCAACGTCGTTGTTAGTGGCGTTGTAGGAGCTGTCGGTGTTGTTGCGGCTCTCTCAAGTTACTTGTTCTAAGAAATGACGCACTCAAACTCAATGTTACCCCCCTCTTTCCCAAATCTCACTTTACGCATCTTTCCCCTCACCCTTTTCTCTCTATCTTCGACTTTCCGTCTGGTTTTACGGACAAATCATGATTAGGAATCGGTAATTTGTTACTAGGATGACCTGTAAAGTAACTAATTTGTTCTTTTGTTGGGAAACTTGGATTTGGTTCAATCTATTTTGGATTGGTCTCTATTGTTCTTTTTTGTGTGGATAGAAATTCATAGCATAGAAAATGGTACTTGTATTCTCATAGTCTAGCCTAATCTTCGGCGTCCTAGTATGTAGATATTGGATATCCTTTTTACCTTGACTGATATCATACATGTGAATAATTCGTATGAACATCGTTGGGGGGTAAGGAGTTATATTTTGATCTTCATCGTGGTTCATGATCCGACCTCACGCGCTTAGATAACTAATGTGGGTTAGATTGTTTTTATTTTGCAAGCACTCACATGGATGTGTAATTATTCAGATATGTAACAATGGAAAAAAGTTGCATCTTAATTAAGGTGCTGCTACAACGTACAAACACTTTCCCCCGGGTTGATTAGATTAAATTAGAGGGGGAAGGGAGAAAAGAGAAGGAAAAAACAAAGAATAATGCAGCCCTTCCTGAATGAATGTGAAAGAAGAAAACTGAGAAGAAATTTATGATAAAAAGGGGAGAATGAGCGCTCGAGATAAGGAGACCGAGGCACAGGGATACAGGAAACACATTACAGGAACGACACAAGAGGGGCAAAAAGGTTAAACGACATGAATCCAGACTTGGCAGAAGTCGCTGTCGCTGTATCGGAACGTAGTATATTGGTGCTTACTTTCAATCGGTTATAGGATCAATCGGTATCGTATGGGTTGTGTGATCATTGTAAGATGTCAGATGTTAGATCGTATCATGAGTGGTGGATGAGAGTCAGGCGCAATAGATGGGTAAAAGGGATGGGTCACAGATTTATAAATGAGAGGGCTGGCCAATTGAACAATTATTATATTATAAGTGCTAGTGCTAGTGATGCTGCTGCTGGTAGTCATGGGTCATGTCATTCTTCCTTCTTTCTCTCCTACTCCGGAGATTCCAATGTGTATTCTAGTTATTATCCCGTAACCGAGTTGGCTTTTGGTTCTCAACGACTAGACGCCAGCCTCCGTAAAGACGGTTTACGATGGCGCTACGTTGGAGGACTGCGTGCTCTTGTACGGCAGCTGCGTATAACACTGCTACTCGGTCTGGGTTCTTCTCCGCCTAATTACAAATTTCAAGGATGGTTTCGATAGTTTTCGTAAGTTTAGTACGTAGATACGTAGATGCAGATTGCGGTGATATGGAAGAAGAATAAAACGAGGATGGTTGTTAGTATGTACTAAGTGCATTGAGCATACGAAAGATTTAGAAACACGATTAATGAACGAATGGACGGAGATGAATTGGGAATGAAATGAGGGATGGAAAGAGAGAGAGAAAGAGGTCAAGTACCTGAATTTGCCTGAAAGTATCTCGTGCACGACGAAGGAAATATTCACGGAAGTTGTATGAGCTGAAAGAGCGTGCTGTACGCAACGTCGAGCTGTACAAACGTAAGATGGACTCGCAAGTTGGTGGTGCCATGTCTAACTCGAGCTATTCAAAGGTGGTAGTTCGTAGAGTCGTTCGTACGGGGTTGTTCAAAGTACGTTGTTATTATTAAGGTCGACTTCCGAGCTCCCGAGTCCGAGTTTGTACGAGCTTACTGCCCTTACTGTGCTTGCAATAGACATGACTAAGATGAGAGGATGTCACATGTGGATGGCGTGACGAGATAACAACTACTTTCTTACTTTTTATAGCGCTAAGCTTATCTGATAGGTATTGTTAATAGGTACTTATCATCAAAATGTTTTTGAGCTATTAATCGTCACTAAGCCTAGGTACTACAATTCTATTTGCGGAAGGGGGCATATGGTCATGTCTAGTGGTATCATAATCCAGGGGAAATAATAAGTCAAAAAATATACATGAAACAGGAAAGGAGAAGGGAGGAAGGGGTCGCCGAGGTAGGTGTGAAGGTTGGGGGAGAAAGGATGCGAGGAAGGGTCCTATTTCACATTTTGACGTTGGCCACGGTGAGCCAGACGGAGATGACGATAAGTAGTATGGTGATTGTAACCCCTATGACATGGATAATGGTCTCGAGATGTGAGAACGTTATTGTATTTGGGAATGGTTGTTGTTGTACCGCAGTCACAGGAGTTGGTAGTGAATCGTTTTCACAGAATGAACGACTGGGTAATAAGCTATTCGTCTCTGACAATTCGCTTTGCCCGTATGCTGGAATTACAGTTGTAAATTTCAGCATCAAAAAACTTTTCTCCGAAGAAGAAAAAAAGGGGTGGAGGACGGAGAAATAGAAACCTACGAGATTTTGGATCTACCGAACAAGACTCGATGTCAACACTTTCACAATCGTTTGCATCGTCTTCAACAGAGTTTCGTGTAGGGTTTACAGAACCGTACAGTCGAAAGGTAGGAGACATGGGCGTTAGTGGTGGTGTACTATCGTCTGTGTCTATTCCCGCCGTACTCCCGTTCTCTATTTGTCCATTCGTGGGTGCATTTTTGCAAAGAATCTGAGCGTTCTCAGGCCCACTAGTGATTACTCTGCGAGAAGACGGTACATGTTCCCGAGATACCGATCTATTCGCAGGCAGCCAGGAGGTTTGCTGTCTCGCTGGCACGTGCCACCTCAGGCTCTCTTCGTCTGACTCCGAATATACGTGATCCTCCTCCTCCTCACCCATCTGGGGTCGGTATCTATGTAAAGCAGCGAGTTCGATAGATTCAATACCAAATTCACTACTAACACTGTCCCCGCTCGCAGTAGTTGCTACAGAACCAGATGCATTGTGTCCGTTCCCATCCAGTTTTAAAGTAGAGTGATTTCGGTATTCAAAACTAAAACCTGAACTCGGAATTCTGTCTGACTTTTGGGGATTATTGAATCTGAAGTATGGGAAAATGGTGACCAGTAATTTTTTGTCGGGACCGCATCGGCATTATGATAGAGTGGGAGAGTGTGCGTGTTACTGTTGTTGTCGTAGGCACGTTCTACTGGATCAAAAATGTGTATCGCATGCTCGGTGCCTGACATGAAGCCGCTTTGAAGGAAAGAAGGTGGGGAGGGGAGGGGGGCGATGAGTTACGACTGAAAGGGGGAGACGGTATGGGGAAGGAGAGGAGGGGGGGATGGAGGTGGAGAGATATACAGCGACTGGAGGGGCGCTTTCTTGCTCTTTGACGCTGCCATATATCGTTTCATGATAGTTCTTGACCACTTTGTTGGTACAGTTGGCGTCGCGTCCGTCGGCCTGGTTCAGAGTAGCCGCTCGCCTGGTCCTTCTCTTTCGAATCTCGTGTTTTCTTCCTCTCCTTAACTCCCCAATCAGGTAATTGCGGTGCTCGTCCGACTGATCGCCCTCGACGTTTTGCTTGTAGGAAAGCTTCACTTTTATCATATTAAAAGATTAGACTCTCGGTCATTTGTCGAGACTACTCTATGAACTTTGCAAATATAACTATCTTGTAAAAGAGAAGATAAAAAAGGGGAACTTGACGTAAGTCTTAAAATTAATAAGTATAAAAGTTTGGTTATTTGATCCTTTTCCAGTAAGCTCTAATTTCAAAAATCAGTTAACTAGGCAAACGCAAAGTACGAAAATGCGATTCATGTCAAGTTAACTCCTACGTGCATATTAATATTCTCGTTTAATATTGCGCAAAATGATATCACCGGGACCAAATTTACGGAAGATATCCTTCAAGTAGGACATTATTCAAAAAAAGCGGAGATATATATTTTGGATGATTGACATTCATGGGTAACAACAATGTAAGATGATTGTTACTCCGGGATATTTTCACTACTTTGCAACACAAAGGTCAAGATGTGACAGATCTTTCCCAGACTCGCACTACCCTTGACTTTCAGCATGTCACATTCATTACCGAGTACGCTAATTTTAAGCTACGGTTTCGTGTAGGGCTTAGAGCATTCACTTTGCAAGGGGAATATTGCTACCTGGTACTAGCATTCGGATACACATATGGAACGGTTAGTAAGTATCGTCGTATAAGATACTATGTAATATTTTCTCTTTGATCGCACTCAATATGTAAAATCCACGATTACTGATGTATGATCATACTTATATTCAATTCTATTACGGTATAAACTTTTAGCTTACTCTACCACGACTTAGGCCAGCTATGCCGTAGCGTGAATCTTCCTATCCTACTTATGAAGAAGGAGTATATATTAGTGGTTAAGCCATAGGATCAGGTCTTCCTGTATGTGTAGGTGTTGCTGGATCACCTTGATCACATTTCTGACCCGGAGGACATGTAGGACGATGCTCTTGGTTGGTCCTGGGAAGTGACGAGCCCATGGTGTACGCCAGCTACCTGTACGCCTAGTGTTCTGGGTATCACCATCATGATGACGGTTTCTACATCCATCACTATTGGCATCATTGCGGCACATGGGGTCGAAACCACCTGTAACCTCTGAATGTGCACCTGAACTTACTCCAGAAGATTCACTGCTGTTGAAACTGCTAGTTCCTTCTGGAAATGCTCCTGAACTTGAACCTGAAGCATCCGTGCCAGAAGAGGTATGAGTGGTAGTAGCAATATCTGTAGTCTCAGCTTCAGTCTGTGGAATGGGATGTAAGTGTCATAATCTTGATGGGCGGAAGTGACAGAAACCTACAGCCGCAAGTGTTACTGTAGCGAGGGACAAGAAAAGAAGTGATAGCTGGCTAAAGCGCATATTATACACTACTAGTGTTTGAGGGGTCTTGTACTGTATATAGAGTCTATAAGGAGTTAATGTAATATGGAGACGAGAGAAAGGGGGATAAAGATGTGAGTTTGGTGTACTCTACTGCTGCGGTTGCCGATTTTATATATACGTATACTACTATGCACCTTTGTGAGAGAATAGAAAGCAACATACGGAGGTGATGTCCCGGAAGGGGAACTAACAAAATAGAAGATATGCAACACTCGGGCCCGAGCAAGTTATTGCTGGGGTCCTTCACTAACCAAATTCAAACTTTTAGATTCAAATATAACTTGCATAGAATTAATAGACTACTAACAGATTTAAGAGCCTTAAATAACAATCACGGGTTCTATAGTGTAGCGGTTATCACACAGGATTCTGAAAAGTGACTTCCTGTAACCCCGGTTCGATTCCGGGTAGGACCTTATAGGGTAATCGACCCCACAATTATCTGAGTTTACAGGTTCTTTGAAGCACAAATTCCAGTTGATTTTGTTGCTTGACTATTAGCAAAATGGGTTAGTGATCTTTAGATTCTCACTAATGATCATTTGTGGCTGCATACGAGCAATGTTTTTATGTTGGCTATGTAATATTTATTTATACATATTTGTGCAATGACCTGAAAGATCATACTTTCAACATTTGGATTGAATATTTCCTATTCTTTCTCTTTTCCTCGTCAGTATCGCTGCACCTATTTTAAACAATGTCATTCTCATTTATTGGTCGTTCCTCCTCTAAGAATACTGGGAACAAAATTAATGACAGCGCAAATTCCAATGGCCGGCTTGCAACATCTGCTAATTGTGCCACCAATCTCGGTCATGAACCTAGTCGCCCAACACAGAACGGACACACGAGAAACTCGAGTAGAATACGGATCTTACCCTTTCTTGGGAAGAGAAGAAAGTCTTTTGCAACTCTGAGGACAAACGTGAAGGAACTCAGCGATGAACCGTCCATCACACGGGAAAGAGGTCATCATAAATCAGTATCGCAGCTCGCAAATGAGTGAGTTACGTTATATACAAGTTTAAGTATAGCTTAATGATACATTTTCAATCTCTGTGTTGAAGGACCGCCGCTAGACTCGCCCGATCGTCCCTTGGAGCAGGTATGCCACCAGAAGCGATCAACTAGTGTGTTTAACTCATGTGTTCATACATTCACAAAATTCAATAGCAGGATCTCTATCAACTGGAAATTTAGAACTTTCAGCACATGATATGGTACACATAAAATCGAGGAAGGACCCTGAGCATGGCACTCCATTCAAGACTCAACCTACTAACACACGCTATTCTATATTTTCTCCTGGAAATGCACAGAACTCAGCACCAGATAGGCTATCCGTTCAACCGAAGTCTAAAGGATCATTTTTATCACGTATTACTTCTCGTCCTTCTCTTTCAGCTCGTTACTCCTCTGCTGATCTCAAGACGGCGAAATCTAGAAGTCTGTTCAGAACACCGGAAAAATATCATGATTCCAACGTTCCACAACGACCTGAAATTGTATATTCTGCTACTACTGCTACGAAATGTAATACTTTGAGTGAAGATAGAGATTTTTTCACCTCTCCACGTATTGCTCCTACTCCTCCAAATCTAACTTTCACATCGCCTGGAAGTTCTTTGATGGATTCTCCTGTGCAATCCCAGTCTTCTCTAAATTTATCAGGTCTAAAAGGCAATACATCTCTGAGTGCTATAGACACAGCTCAGTCTCCAACAGCCAGAAGAACGAGATCCCCGAATGTATCACCTTTGAGTAACAAACCTAGAAGTACTGTCTCCGTAGCAAGTCCTCAGTCTCTTTCTCCGGAAGCTGCCTATACAACTCCAAGACGCAACTCAGTTAGTCAGATCGAATCGCCTGTTTTGACACTTTCTGCGAAATCGAAACATTCTTCTACGCTTGGCACAGCAACAGCTTCACCCGTAAGACCTAGAACGGGTATGGTACGCATTGGTAAAGAGAACGTGACGGTTTCCGTTGCAAACGTTCTGGAGTCCGAACTTGGTATAGAGGTCGGCGATAGTGAAGACTCATCTTTCTCTTACTATGAAGATAGCTTTGAAGATAAACGGAGACCTTCTCACAAAATGTAGTGCATAACCAGAAGAAGTTATCAAAGAAGGAACGCGAAAGTCCTCGGTTCTCAAACGACCCTAGTAGTGTATACAGCAAGAACACTCAGGCATACAAGTTCCCAGAAATTGTTGATGATGCAAGGTCTATTCTTACTCTTGAGGCACGGAGCCCGTTGATGACTCCTGAGCTTGATGCTGGTACTGATAAGAGACCAGAAGAAGAACGGGATCATACTCCCGAAAACTTTATACACAAGGCCCCTGAAAACCGGGACACCCGACATCTAACTTCTGTGTCTAGCAAACAGATTTCTCATTCTAAATCATTATACCTTCCGTTAGGGAATAGTATACATGTTCGTGAAGTCGATCGCATGGATCGTATCTCTGAAAGATCCGTAAGGACGAATCATGAGACGCCCAATCGTCGTTATGAAAGAAAAGGAGAACCTGAATGTAGTCCTCAGGTCACCGCTAAGCTCCAACAGTCTTTAGACATCCAATGTGCTCGTTTTGATAAGCTTGCAGGGCATCTACTTCAGATTATACAGCGTCATCAGAATGAGAAGGTACAGCTCGAATCCCGTATTTTGACTCTAGAAAAAGAAAATCGAAAAAACGAGCGTGAGGTCAAAGCACTAAAGAGACTGCTCAGTCTCAGCTCGCAGGAGAAGAGGAAGGGAGGAGGTCGGCTAGTACGGGTGGCATCGATGCAGAGCTTTTTGTCGAATACGTCTTTCCAAGACAATAATGAGGAGGTTGACATAGATGTAGCAGCAGAAATGCTATCTCGGGCCAGCAGAAAGGACGGTGACATACTATCCCCAGAAGATACAAGAGCTAGTATAGATCTCAGCCCAAACTGTACACCGAATAAAACGAAGATTAGAACGACAGAACAGCTTCGTCGGTCAAAGACTATGCCAGATCTACACAAAACATCAGCAAGCCCCGCTTCACGAGGACACACAAATTTCCCAGGATCAACACTCATCCCAACGATTCCGAGCTCTGAGTCGCCCTTAATTCCAGGCACATCTTCAGATGTCAGTGGTCATGGTCTAGGACTTGATTTCCCATTACCAGCCCCGATAAAACTTCCTTCTATATCTAGTACTATTATTAGTTCCGCCGCGGCCAGTGATCTATCGATCCCTGCTTTGACGACAGCCCCGACAGCGATATCTGGGCTTTCTGCCATATCTATCCCATCTCTTGAATTGAAGAAAAGTGTCGACAGCTTCGCAGCGCTTGCAGCCACGGTTCCACAGATAGATGATGGTCTTGATGATACAAGGAAGACACTAATTCCGGCCCCGACGGGACCCGATGATGAAGCCAAAGTCAGGGCTCCTTTGCGGGGAGGGACTACAGGGACTATGAGCCCGGCAAAGAGTTCTAGGGAGAAACGAAGAGCAGGAGAGTGGCGTAACGTTGATAGTTCTTCTATTATGGTCCTCGGGGGAAATTGAATGATAAACGTGGGTATCGGTCTGTGGAATCACTTGCAGCAGCAGCTGCTGCACCAGGTGCGCCGCCGAATTGTCAGATACCTGATTTACCATCTGCATCGGTATTGTATGCCGGTAATTTGAATAAAGGACTTATCTCTGGTATTGATCAGATCGTGGTGGATAGAGCAGCGGCGAGAAAAGTACAAAGTCCGAACTTGAAAATAGGAGGTGGATACCAGTCGTTTGCGACGAAGTCCAGTGATATGTTTTGAACAAAACCTTTAATGCTTGCTTTTTAATGTTATTCACGATCCTTTATATACATTTTGCTTTTGTGCCTCTTGAAGTAACACTCGTGATCAGTTTTTGTGTAAAGCCAGCTTGAATGTTTCGGTTTCTACTATAAATGCTTGTTTGTTTGTATTTTAACTCGAGTTACTTTTTCCCACTTATGTTATAGATTTTTCTATCTCGTTCAGACTAGATAAAAAATGAAGTAAAGATCTCAATCACACTATATTGATATAGAAGAGTTTAAAAAGAGAAAATAAGTCAACAGAATTTGATTAACATTATTGCTAGTGAGACTGTGTTCGAGGATAGAAAGAGACAGATCCATAGAGAACAGAATGTGTACGATATGTGCCCAACTATAAGCAAACTCTTATGAACGGCAATGGCTGACAAGTCCTAATAGTGAAATATTAAGAATAATGAGTGAAAAATGTCCAAATGAACAGAGACCGAGTAATGATGAGCGAAACGATGAGGTAAATGACAGGATGTTGGAGGGGATGGTGATGATGATGATTAAATTGTAAAGAAAAACACCTTAGGGGAAGGGATGTTCTACGAATAACTTACTAATACAATAGGTAGTCCCTAGTAGAACTTTTAAAGAGGAGACGAAGAGAGATGGTAATAAGGGATGATATCGAGGAGTTTCTTTTGCGGACGAAGTATGATGTAGCAAGGGGATGTCTCTGAAAGGATAGAAAGCGAGGGAGAATCAAAGAGGCTTTTAAAGTCCATAGTGACAGCACTTAAAAATAACCTCCAGCTGAAAAGAAAGACCGGAGTTGAAGATAAATGATGAAATTAATAGTTTTTGTTTTGATGAATGTGAATTTTTCAATTCTTTTTTGAGGGATAAGGTAAATATATGAGAATAAAGTAAAGATTATCTAAGTGGTTAAAGTAGGTATTCGTGAAAGCTTATGGTTGAAAGAAAGTGAACGATATAGAAAGGAATAGAAATGAATGCGAATGAGTGAAAGAGAGGAAGAAATGACAGGGAAAGAAAGATAAAAGAAAGAGATTTATGGGTCCGTTAAATTGTTCGATTTCAGGTCGTTAAAGGTAGCCGATTGGAAAGATGGATTATTATTAAGGGGGTTTAGGGAGCGCTAAGGTAGAGTGTAATAGGGCGGTGACAGATGTGATTTTATGGGATTAACCTCGTGAAAAGCGCATTCTTGAAGAGATTTCATGAACAAGTACTACTTATAAGCGTGGATCCTCAAATGAAGGTATCTCTACCCTTGATTATGCTCGAGTTGATGTTCGAATTGGGAGTCTGTTGCCTACCATCGCATCTCGACGTACACGTGCCCTTTCCTGTTCTCGATTTTGGTTTTTAAGTCTAGCTAGAGTAGACGTATCGGCTCGAGGTCCACTTGGAGACCTTCTACGTGCTGGACTAGCACCGGCACTCCCAGGACTAAGTCGCCCACCTCCACCTCCAACCCAACACCAAAGCGTATTCTTCTTGTCTCTCTAACAACAGTCCACGCGATGTCCACGAGTCCTACAATCTCTGGTCCCGAGCGCCAAGTGAGAGAGCATTTGCCCACATACCGAAATTTTGTTGTGCGAGGGCTAGCAAGCGGTAATCAGGATCTGAAGACATAAGAGGATCACTTAGTACACTAGGATTTATTTCCGAATACAGGCTTTGCCTCTTTCTTCTTGGGTTATCCAAGCTAGACCCATAATCATTAAAGCATGAGTCTGGTGCAGATAGTGTATGGTCCTCATCCAGTTGCTGACGAGCAGCACTATGAAAAGGGAAAGGGGTGAAGGCGACGAAGGCATGTTAAGTTGTTTCAGCTGTTTGAAGACAACATAAGATGTATGCTGGCCATGGGGTGAGTTTGGCGATAAACCAGCGGAACGCGGTCTTGGAGGCGGCGAAACAGGACGAAAAAGGTTTGTGCTAGGTCCTGAATATGAATTACGATTTGAATTCTGAGCAATATCCAGATTTGGATTGCTAGGTGGTAAACTACCCACAGAAAGTGTAGGAGAAGGGAGGGATAGGCTTGAAACTGAAGACTCGGATAGTATTGAAAATCTACGACTATCCACTTCTGGTATGGCAGGCACTGAATACGGAGAGAATTTCTGAGTTTCTCCATTGTGAAGGTCAGTCTTACTTATTGCTGACGGGGCATCAAATGAACTAGAGATATCACAGCTTGGGAATCGCTATTACTTCTCTTACCTTCACCTTTAGAATACAGCCATCGTAACATGTGCTCGGTCAATATAGCCGAAGGAGCTGGTAGCTCACTTAAAACCGTTCTCGGTAGGAGAGCCGGAGCAATTGAGTTATAAGAAGCAATCTTTAAGCAGGCTACTAGAAGAAGGGGGAGAGAGCTTGCAGAAGGAACTCGGATAACATGAACCGGAAGGGATAAAACAGAACGCGGTCGTAGGGATGCAATACTTGAAGTTGATCCTGGACGTGAAGAGCATGATGAAGTCGAAAGTGAGGTGGTGGATTCATCTCTCATATGGGACTGAGGGTATCTTATGGCTGGAAGCGTTGGGGACGGTGCTGGTGAAGCGGGAACCGGATCATTGGATAACTGGATACTGAAAGCACGAGCCCAAAGTGAAGCATTGACCGGAACCATTATAGGTGTACCAGGTCCAGATGAAAAGCTAGTGCCCGAGCTTAGAGGATTACTCGCTACATGAGATTGCGATACACTATACGGAGACAAAGGTGGACTGGGTTCTGGAGTCGTGTCTTGGTCGTAAATGGCGAGGACGTGCGTCGGAAATAGTGCATTTGGGTTGTCGAGAGCAGAGCGAATGACTGGAACGTCAAGCCTGAATGGTGGCGGGACGCCATCTTCAAGGGAGACTCGTTTCACATTATGAAAACGACATATGAGGCTAGAAGACAGGCGGATCAAATTAAAAAATTATCAAGTTTAAGGCCGAAGGTATCTGTGGATCGACAGCGGGGTAAATTCATGATGTCTAAAGACTTACCCCAAGGGATGAGTATCAAGTAGTTGAAAAGGTTCGTTGACATTATCCTCCACTAAGTAGGGATATTGAGTAATATCTGGCGTTGGAGGGAGTGGTCGAAAAGGTCTCTTGTCACGCGCTAAGGCGTTTGCTGGGCGTGAAGGAACGTGCATAGGGATTATAATATAGTAGGACAGTAAAGATAGTTGAGAAAATTAGTTGGTATTAGATCGTAGTATCCTCGTTCTTGTCATCTGTTGGTTTTATAGACGTGTTTTTTTTCACAAAAGAGCGGAGAAGATGACCCGCAAAGAAGGTTGGTAGTAGAGAGCTGTAAATAGTAAGATAGAAAAATAAAGTAAACTCTGCCACACAGATGAATCAGTAGAAGCAAAGCATGCTCGAAGAAAGTAAACACACCTTCCCCGACGACAGCGACAACGACTAATAAAAAAAGGACATCCACGGTCGCGGTCGCGTACTGTACCGCGTTCAATCTAAAACATGTTTGCGGTCCGGTACCCGACTACCTATAAATGGCCTTGACGTCACGCGAACGCTTCGTCACAGATCACGGACGTACTTAACTAGATCTCGTCAATTTGTTCTTACTTGCCTTGAAACCACCTCCATCTTTCCTTACAAGTGGTGGCAATGATAAACTTGTGTCATGATTGGTGGAAATCTTCTCGTAGTCCGTAACTACGCTCCTGCTTCTGTTCTTCCTCTTGACAGAGAAGATCTACTAAAACAAGGCTATGATCTTGTCGAAGCCATAGGAGATCGCACGAAATGGCGGAGTATTCGGCTACCTTCTCCTGACGGTATAAAATACCTTTTTTGATCGATCGTTAATCTGTGATCCCTCATGATACTTTTCTATAGATGCAAAACAAGGTGATGAACAACACATCTCAAGTAGCAATACAGTCTTAAATTTAGGCGGTTCGCTTAGTGATCCCAGGAAAAATGAAAAGGACTCCTTGAAAAAACTTAGACCTTTCCAAGGGACTGATTTCTCATACCTATTGAAAAGCAGTTCCAAGAGAAAAACTGATATACCCGTGAACTCAATTGACAATGAAACGCAGTATCAGATACGGAAACGAAAATCCTCGGGTGAAGGCGCATCCGAATCGGAAACGCTGAAACGCCGTAGGTTGAATGTAATAACTCTGCAAGATCTAATTCCTCTACCACATTACTTCTCGTATCCAAGCTCCCTTGAACAGGGAGCTGGGCAGGGTATAATGAAACGATTTCTTCCTTTTTCAAAAGCGCCTCTCGTTGCCTTGATGCCTTACACCGCTGATAGTTTGCGGAAATACTTAGAAGACCAGTATGCTCGTGCTGGATGGATTGTTCCCGTTCATGGAAAACTCCCGTGGACAGAAGCTACACCTGCTGTCATGCGTTGTCGTATAGAGAAAATAGAGGAAGAATCGATATGCAAGACTTCTACATCTGCGCATCCTGAAACTGCTGTAGAATCTCATCCTGCTCACCAACATTCTCTACCAATCATGTGGACACCGGAGCTTTTTAAACGTTTCTGGTCCGATCTGATAGAAATTCGAAAACGAGGTACACTTGGGGCATTGTCATTTTCCTTTTGCTCACCTCCAATAAGTATCGTAGAAAAGGATAAATCAGACATTGCAGAGAAAAACGGGAAAACATCGTGGACCCTTAAAGGGACTGAGTCGGGTACTGGCGATAAGCCGGGGGAGCAGCCAAAGAGCCTAAAAGATTGTTCATACGTGAAAATTTACTGTGATATTCAATTAGCTCTTTATGTGCGCTCCGTACTGGATGCATGGAGAGCAGAAGTTGACACTCTCGACGACATTTCCGAAGAGGGAAAGACTGATAAAAAGAAACAGAAAGGTGTAGATACCCTTGGAAATGTTCATAAAAACAAGAAGAAGATTCGTCCACTACTCCGTTCAAAGTTGGTTTTGGTTGATGAAGTGGGTTGCGCGATTGGTATCTGCTAGCCATGGCAGAAAAGACCACAAACGTCCGATTCATACATGCGTATTTATTTCATTCCTATTAACCGTTATACATAATTTATTACTGTATTTTACACTCTCTTCGGTGGCTCCTGGTAAATTTGCTTGTTTTGCTTATTGTAGCCATTTAACTCAGAATTGATTCACAAATTTAAATTACTCATAATTTATAACACGAACATGATAAATCACGCATTACATGACTTAACACATCAGTCCTAGATTTCAAGCTTAGGACATTCGCGTGTCGTCATATACTCACGCGTTTCTTGAGTTTCTCTACAAAAGTCCATTCTGTGCTCTCATAGCTGCTACTAATACATGCGCCTAAATTAATAGAACAACTTAGCTGAAATGTCTAATGAACTATATGCTGCCTTGCAAAAACTCACGTCTTTTAGGATACAGAATGCACGGCAATCTCAAGAAGTCGTGGATGCTGGACTAGCTCTCTTGGCTAATTCTAGAAGAAGGAAAGTAGTTTCAGGAACAGCAGGGCAGGGGAGCTCTTCTGGACCTTCAAAATCGAGTAAACGTACACTGGGAGGTGGCTCTGGTATTACTGGTTTAGAGGAAGAGTCGGCTTGGTTGGAACAGCTGGCACTTGCAGCTATTGATGTTGGAAGTCTGGATGTTGCTGACGTGTGTATCTTCTGGTCTTTCATAATCGTTATAAAGAGTAGCTTCTGACTAAAGTTGTTAATTATCTTGTTAATCTCCATAAAACTGTGAAATACCTGGCCTTCTTTGCACTGGAACACACGGTTATTCTTCGTTAATGTGATATGTTACCCGTTTATAGGAGTGCATAGAAGCTCTTACGGAGAAATTTCCTGGATCTCCCCGGGTAGATATACTCGTGGGTATACGAAAAGAGGCTAGCTTACCTGCAGAAGTGGCCTTGGCTTATTATGAAGGCTTACTAGCAGCGGATGAGACGCATGTGGTAAGTTTCTTTCTTCTGAATGGACATATTTTATGGGATGAGGCATTTGAAGACTCAATTCATTGGTTAATTCGGAACTTTGTCTCTTTGGTAGGCCGCATGGAAGCGTAAAATTGTGGTACTCAGAAGACTTGGGGATATGACCAAAGCAGTGGATGAACTGTCGACGTATCTAGACACGTATTATACCGACGTAGAAGGCTGGTTAGAACTGGCAGACATATACGCTACCTGTGGACAGTATGTATATTATTTCCTTGTTCGATTAATTATTATTCTAATGAAAAGATATGCTGATCTCTCTTCCTTTCCCTCATCCCCTGCCTACATCTTGTTTCTTAACTTTCTCTCCCTAAATTTTATGATTGAAACAAAAAAGGTTTGATTCATCACTCCGGTCTCTACAGCATGTCCTACTACTAGCGCCACAAAACCCTTTCTATGTCCTACATGCCGCAGAGACAGCATATACAGCATCCGACGTACCACTTGCAGCCAAATTCTTCTTGGGGGTTATCGATATGACAGACGATCCCGACTTGGACGCCGCAGCGCGTGTCGAAGCTGTCCCAGAAGGTATTGCCGTCCGTGCTTGGTTTGGGTTGAAACAGGTACTATTTCTTTCAATTTATTTTTATTATTTCCCCTCCTTTTTGCCCTCCCCCTTCCTTTGAATGATCCTGGCCCCATGATAAGGAAATGTACTGCTGATACTAGGCTGTTTACAACCTTATTATGTACTCGATGGATACCCCACTTCCCCCCCCCTCTGTCTACTGTCACTCTCCTCAATCGATCTTATTCACCGGACAATTCACTATTTGAAATCTCCGGGATGAGGGACCTATCGACGGATCTTCAAATCCAACTAATTCGCTAAACTACTAATTTTCTAAACTAATCAACTGAAACTGACATGCTTTACTTCCCGGACGAATTGATTCCAACTTTCCTTTGACTCGATCTTGACCTTTTGCTGAATTCTTCCTGAAACAAACCCCCCATTCCTTCCCCGTCTCCCTGCCATGCGCCCCGCCCCGCTCCCCCTTTTTTGCGTTTGACAGTGCACACGACGTTTAATAACAGATCCGCGAAGCGCCTCAAGTTCACCTTCTCAAACTGCTGTACCCCAACACGTACATGCCCTTGATGAACTTGCTACTGAGCGTTTATTGACAGCGTATTCGACTCTTTCGGGTGGACCACATAATGGACCGGTGAAAGGAAGAGAGGAGCTAGTGAAATGGTTAGAGGCGAAATGAATATGAGAAGAAATCAATTAGGGTTTTTTCCATGTAAAATGTTTTATTGTGTGGAAATACGTGCGTGTGTGGATTGGAAGATCTGTGGGAGATGGCTTGGAGGGAACTTGAGTAGCCTAATAGTTAGTGTAGATGCAGAAATTACTGTAGGCTGGCTACGAACCTCTATAGACCTACCTTTTGGTTGTTAACCATACAAAATATTTGTTGTTGTAACACGTGTACTTATTGGTTTGAGATTATCCTCTCTCACATTATTTTGACATAAGTCTAACAGATCAAGAGTCTGCATTTATGGTGCTTGGTACAAATACAAATGACATGCATGAAAGTGAAAGAAAGATACGATAAATACAGGACACTATATGTTCCCAACACTACACATTGTGTAACACAGTAATGAATTGTGGATCCGGATCGCCGGTGGGTAGGGGGGGGGGGGGGGAAGGGAAGAAGAGAAGAAAAAAAAAGAAAATTAAATTGCCTTTTTTCTTTCTTTCTTTCTCAGAGAGCTGTTCCACGCTCAAAGCTCGCTCTGATTTCTGACGTATACTTGTCGTAGAATCTCGCGATCTAGAGAAAAGGAAAAGTAGAAGAAACGTTGATCATGGATGAGTAAAAAATATCGTGTAATCAGATAGTAAGAAGGGAAGAAAGAAAGAAAGATAATAACCTTCTTGTTGAATACTCTGTTTCGCTCGTTAATATATGTAATGTCTCCTTCGTCCTCATTAAGCCTCTTGCGTGAGAATTTATTCCTCTTGTCTTGTCTATTAGTAATAAGATAAGGTTATAAGTTAGTAAAAAGATAGCATGAGTTAGATATCCTCCGTTGAGAATGAGAACACATTTTCGGTTATGCCGACGGAGTCTCTTTCGTCAAATAAAAGTGAGAAAAGAGGTATACACATACTCTTGGTTCAGCTTCCCAATAACCCGATCGATGGCATCATCGCTCGGCTTATTATCAGCATATAAGAGCGTGTTAGCGTCGCGATAGAGCGACTCGGCAGCTCGTTGTTGCTCGTAGGAAGTCACCTGAGTGGCGTAAGATAAATTTCATTCAAAAAGTCCAAAAAAGTTCGGTATCATTGTGTTGTTGGATTTTTCGTTGTTTAAAGAGACGTGGCAAAAAGGGATAAACATGGATAAATAGAGTTAGCAACCACACCCAGAGACACCCCACCAAATCCCGTTTCATCCGATGACCAAATAGTTGTATGAAGTAGCCAAGAAGTCGTGTTGGAGCAAGCAGCGACAAAAATGTGAGTGTGTGTCAAAAGAGACAAATGAAGAGTTTTCCAACCAGGCACGAGTCGCCAAAGAATCGATATCACATATTGAGCATCACGAAAGTTTAAAAATTAAATAGAAATTGCGTTGAATTGAGATTTGCATAGGAAAAACAACACCAGATAAGTTTTGAATGTGGTACGGGAAAAAGTAACCGATTAAAGGGACAAAAGTGAAGAGTAATCATATGGTAGTCAGTAACCACAAGCAACAGTATGAGGAAAGTGAACACGCACGGAACCACCCTGGGGATTGAAATTTGTTAGCACGTTTGAGCTTGAGCTCGATCCCGGGGCATTGGATGAAGCAAGAGTCCCAGGTGCTAGTCCGAGGGCTAATTCTTTCTGCTTATTGTACGAAGCAAGGTCAGGTTTCAAGTGCACAAGGTCCTTCTTGTATCGCCTGTGTGCACGCTGTTCTTCATCTAAAACATTTGAAGTTACAGAAAGGTGATTAGCAGTCAATAGGGCTTCAAGTCATTGGTGATAATAAAACAAACCGTGAAACTCAAAATCAGCATTCCTTTCTTTCCTTCTTTTCTTACGCTCCCATTCGTCGTTCTCTTCGACAGTCCATTCCCAATTCTTGTTTCTTTCTGTATCCTCTCCACGCTCCTCAGCATCGGCTTTCAGCCTTAGAGTTTCGGCGAGTTTAAGTTGTTTTTCACGTCTCGCAGCTTCTTTAGCAGTAAGCTTTCGTTCGGTAGACTCTGCAATCAAGGATTGACGGTTTGCACGAGAGGATTCCCGCTATTCGATATATAGGGTAGGAAAGATGATCTCTAGTGAGTCCAGAGCCTGGAGAATATGTATCTCAAGGGTGAAGACCAACGTACCATCCTATTTCTAAGCTGATCTAACTTCTTCTTGCGTTCCTCCAATGTCAATTCTTTACCTTCTTCTCCACTCCCTTGGCTGTTGTTCACATTCCCAGTGTCCTCTGCTGAGTAAGCAGCATTGTCAGAGTCCATAGGTTCAGTCACTTCAGTGGGACCCTCCGATTCCCGCTTGTCTACGATTTCTTGAGTTTCCTTGGCCTGCTGCATGTCCGTTTCGTATATAATACGTTTGCCCACTATTAGGATATTTATTTGCCAATAAGAAAATTGAGTTCGTTCTGAGACTTCCCGCAGATAAAAACGGGTTCTATGAAGGAAAAAGTTCCGCCGGAAGTGGGATTAAACTTTGAAGCAGACGTAGAGGACCGTTTGGATGTGATTTATGAGGAAGTATGAGTAACAGCTCACCGACGCGTGACAGATGGTTAGGCGTCATATCGGGAAAGTAGTTCTCACTCTCCATATCGGTAACAGTCACTTCGTTCTGGGGGCAAACATATCTCACATTATCTGTTCAAGTCTGCTCACTGCATCCTGACTCGATTGAAAAGCATTAAAATCAACTTATAGATGTTTGGTTGCCTGGAATATGTGATCTCTGATATAGATATATACACTTATAACATCCATTCATAATTTTCATCTTTGCGTAGCCGGTATACGGTGTGTTTTACTATACCGGAGACTAGTCTCGTAATTGTTAGATGTATACATAAATTCATTCATACATATACACGTACACGGTCATCATCTGTCTACCGTCTCACGAGTGGACACTAGATCGTCTGTCGGGAACTATATGGAACATCAGAACTCTTTTCCAGCCTGCTCACGGACCAACTGGCTCCATGTCCCTCGTCATGACTGTCCGCGGAGACGGTCCTGTCCGTTATCGACATATACCGCCACAGCTCGGTATTTCTAGTTTCCAGCGTCATAAACATTGCGGTGTTGGTTTCAATTCTTAAACAAATAGCAACGGAAGGAGCTCTCAACTCTTGGATTACGAATCTATGTTTATTCGTTCAAAACCATGTGAGAAGAGAAGCCAGGGAACGTTTCAACATCCATATGGACCTGACTCTCATCTCACCACGACTTTCTCAGCCGAGTCCTTCGATACTTCGCTCTCGCGTGTCTTCTCCCTCGCCGAATTGGTTATCGAATTCTATCATTTCTTCTCTATACTTGTTCAATGCTCTTCTGACCCCTGGCGCCCCTGACATGTTCAATCCAAGCTTTATATATAACGAGCTCGATCAAAGAAGAATCTCTTTGGATCTGAGCGATAGCCTTAACCACTGGACAGTTCCGAGTTCCTGTCTGTCTTATTTCTCTTATTGAGCCCGAGTGGGTTGACTTCCTGCTTACAACTGACCCGAGAATATTGATTTCAATGTGATTCCAAATATTCGCTCTTTTCTGTCTTATCAAATCATCAGGGTCTATGTGCTATTTTTAGAGTATCCTTTCCCTCATATAGCTCATAAGCAGCAAGGCAAATTGTATACTCTTGAATTCTACTGCCTCCTTCCTTCCCACCTCGGCCTGTCCTCGACGCTTTGAGCTTTGATTATTACTGGACTACCACATCTCAGACGTATCATCTTCCTCTTGGACAAGCTCTGATGGCTACTGTCCTGCAACTTGCTGTAAATCGTGAGCACCCAGAGCTCGACGATATTGAGAAGCATGATCAAGACAATGACCATTCTTCTGGATCCGCGTACAGTCAGAGTATGTCAGATTCTTGCTTAGATACGTTATGTTAATTAAAGCGACCTGTTATTGTGCTGGCAATCACAGATAGGCCCCCAACTATTCTAGAATATATGCACTATGCTGCCCAAGCAAGAGAGCTAGAGCAAAGACTTTCCAGCCCTCAAAGTACGGAGAATGGTGTTTCATCGGTATCAGAAAAGACAAAGTGAGTTATCCCCTCCGCCGGTTTCAATTCAGTTAAGCCACCATTCGTACATTTCTGCGTACCTCATGGTTTCCATTTCTTGAACGTCATTGTTATTTCAATACGGAACATGGTTTTTACGGAGAAAATCAAAATTTGCTACTTATCATAGATGAGATCGTTCTTTCACAAGTGGAATGCGAAATCTGCTTTGTCATATCTTCCAGCTTAGCACAATGAAACTCATTCTTGTTTGCAACATATAGGACACCTATTATAGATGATGCAGAGCTACTGACAGCTAGACGAGCACTACGGAATGCAAGGTGTGTCTTTACCGGCTTTTGTCCGAGTTTCCTTTCTCTTCACTGCCGGGGCGCGGTCTTTGGTTCTATTTCCCATCTACTTTTAATTTACTTAACATGTTTTCTCTCTCCCACTTCGCTTGTTTATGCGCGGCTTCTCATCGCTTTCAATGAGCGTTGATAAAAAAAAAGTTGGCTATGCTATAGCCGTAACGTCGCCATGCTGCATCAATCACACTGTTGTATATCTTTCCCATCCTTTACTATTCAGTCTACCCTTATCGTTAGCACATGCACACATCAACTAGGTGTTTTCGGCTTTCCTCTCAAATTAAATCACATATCACTTCATCATGATGGTCATCATGATGGTGATCAATTCAAGCTTTTCGTGTTTTCCTCTCTGTTCCAACTCTCGTGATATCTTGATCTGTAGAAGTCTTCTTCATCTGACGGCCCCTGATTTTTTTTGACCATTAGTACAATATCTACTTGATTTGATTTCGTGACCCATTCATATACTAACCACTTGTTTTTCTAGTTGGGCTGCTGTTTTTTATCTAATAACAACGGATATTCTCGGGCCATATAATGCACCATTTGCATTCAGTCAGGTCGGGTATGTGCCTGGAGCGGTGCTCTATATTATCAGTGAGTTCAGTATTTCCACATGTTATCCATCTTGTTTTCCCTGTCATCAAAGTCGAACCCCGACTTACCTCATACAGCAAGTATAGTCGGAGCGCTGATACTAATGTCGTGTGGTTTGGTTGGAATACTGCTTAAGAAGATATAAATAAACTATATTTGGTACACGGTATCTACCCATTTCTCGGACTTCCGAGGTTCGGTTTTGGATTTTTTACGAGGATAATTTGAATATCCTCTATTATATTTATATATTTTAAAATTCAAAAAAACTTGATCTGGGACCTAAATTTATTTTTGGCTAACAACTTTTCTCAAGTGGGCGGGGTTGCTTGTTATACCGGATTAATATTATGGCGGTTATTCTGTGCGTTGGACTCGGATCAATATCCGATAAAGACTTATGCAGACATCGCGGAGCGTATCTTTGGGACATGGTTTAAGCACTTATGCTCTGTCTTGCAATCGGTTCAGCTAATTATCAATGTTCGTGCCTTTTTGTATCTAAAATTTATTGTCAAACTCGCATCTAACATGTCCCCTTTTCCTCTTTCAATCTTACTGTATAAACTCTCGAACTCAGGTTGGAACTATCTGTCTAGCAAATGCTCAATCTGTCGAACAGATCGCACGAAATCACCAGTTCTGTTTCAGTGTTGCAATCATAATTTGGGCGTTAGTTGGTATGGTCATCGGTCAAATTCGTTCACTAAAGCAATACGGATGGCTCGCCAATTCTGCTGTCTTCTTGAATATTTTCATCATTATTCTTACGATGGCTGTTGCCGCGCATACTCCACCTAACTTTGCTTCGGCATTGGCGGCATATGGTCCCCTGCCAGGTACAGATGCAAATGGCGTGGGGCCGGTGGTTAAAGAGAATTTTGTGGGTCTTCCACTATTTGATAAAGTAAACGGGATCATGCAGATGGTATTTGCTTATGGAGGTGCAATGATATTTCCGGAGTTTATGGCGGAAATGAGGCGACCTATGGACTTTTGGAAGTCTATGGTAAGTATCATCATGCCTTATCTACCCTTCTCTGTTACAAAGGAAGGGTCTGAGGAACAACGAAATGCTAACTCTATCTTTTTATAATCACGCGTAGTGTTGCGCCCAGCTTCTAATTAGTACCGTTTATATGGTGTTTGGTCTAGTCGTCTATTCATTCCAAGGCCAATTCACGCTTCCATTAGCCTTCCAGGGTCTATCAAGCTTCGGCTGGCAGACAGTGGGGAACGTAGTGGCGCTTATCACGGGGATTATTGCTGCTGGATTATATGGAAACATCGGTATAAGTAAGTGCTTCTATTTTTAGACCGCTTTTTTGAGTTATCCTTGCTTCTCGCGAAACGTTAATTTATTAACACTTATTTTGTCAGAGGTTGCATACTATCATATTGTTCAACAATGGTTTAATGGACCACCCTTGCTAAGCAGGAAGGGTCGCATAATCTGGACGTGTGAGTTTATGATTAAATATGCTTATCGCAAGCCTTATAATAATACCAATTTACTCTATAGTTATGGTCATCCTCTATTGGTCGTTAGCTTTCATCGTAGGGTCTGCAATCCCACAGGTCCAAACTATCTCGGGTCTTGTAGCTGCTATTTGTATCATGCAATTCACATACTCCTTCCCACCCTTACTTCTCGTTGGGTTCCATTGGAAACTCGGTAGAGATCATGCCGCTGCTGCTGCCATTGCTAGTACAGATGCCAGTGCGAATTCCAAGAATGGGGAAGGAGATGCTAAGCCGCCTGTGGCCACTTCGACACCTGATACTTCTGTTATAGAAGTGAAACCATATACACCTTGGCCTTGGTATTACCAGGTGTTTAACATCCTGCTGGGATTGGGATCTCTTGCTATGGCTGCTTTGGGGATGTACGGTTCTGGAAAGGCTATTCAGGCCACCTTCCAGAGTGGTGGAGCTGCTACGTCGTTTGGGTGTGGTGCACCTGTATAAAGTACATTTTTTAACTCTTTTTAACTCGATGGCTTGTGCTTTTACTTGGTATCCGTACTCACGAGACACGAGACACGAAACTCACGAAGAGAATTAATTCTTTACGCAGTTCGGGTGTTAATGGAAGGGTTCCTTCCTCCTTCTCTAAATGTCTATTTGTAATTCTTCAATGATTCTGATCCAAACGCAGCTATCTCAACCACAACAGTCTGTGTCTATAATGTAACCATGTTTGTAATGTACTTATTCGTTCAGCCCTTTTCTACTCTTACTACAATGATGAAATGAATATCAAAATGTGCCTCATCAATTATCATTGTGACGATTAGTCACTGTATGTAGATGTGTTAATACAAACTGGAATTACTTTAATGATTAGTTAACGGTTTGTTACCACTAGTTAATATACGATATGAATACTATAATCATCAAAATTTAAGTTACACAAAGTGCATACAAGCACCCAAAAAAATTATACATGCCATAACACACATGCATGTAGCAACCTCGGACCCAAATACAAAGATGCACTTTTCTAAAAACAATAACTCACCAGATCTCATCCGAGTCCGAGAGATATCTTTGAATACAACTCTTGCCGAATCACCCTGGCCCACGATCGACGACGCCAGTTTGAAAAAGCATCCTGTTTTACAACCGGTGTCTTTGTCGCTTGCTGTTGAGCATGACTTGCGTGCTGCTGGCGGGACGGATGAATTGAAGTATTCTGTTAATTATTCTTCTTTGTGTAAGGATGCGCAGAGGGCTTGCGGGGAGCTAGGAGTTGGGCTTGGGTCTGGCGATAATTCTGGTATTGCTCTTGCTAGTAATACTACTATTGACACTAACACTACTACTACTGCTTCTCATGTTGACTTTGGTGCCGTTACGAATGCGTACAAAGCTCCTACAGCGTACGGGCTTGCTTCACATGTTTTGCGGGCTTGTCTAGCCACCATACCAGATTCGGACCCCATCTCTGGCTTAGACGTCGAGCTTATACTCCCGAAAGTAGTTTTAAGAGCCAAGAACGCGTATGTAAAAGTCTGCAGACAGAAGTCTGGCAAGCTTCGTCCACCGATCAAGTTCGGTATCAAGCAACTACCAGTGCATTGTATCATCGGTATACACCCTCATGAACGCGAAACCAAACAACCAGTGTGTTTTGATTTAGACTTTGTATCTGCTTGCGAGCCAGGTGGAGAGAACTTCAAGTTCAAGTTTTGTGAGTTGGAGGAGAGGGTATCAAATGTGAGTGTGTGTATATAGTTTCTTTACCATTTATCTTTCAGATTAACATCATTTTCTCACCGATACTCAGTTGACTGACCTTCTTATGTGCTTATTCGTTTGAACATCTAGTTCGTTGAAGCTTCAAAATACTTAACGGTTGAAGCACTTGCGACTGAAGTAGCACGAGAATGCCTGACTTGGGTTGAAGATCCCATCCCATGGACCGTATCTGTAACAGTCTCAAAGCCCTCAGCTCTCAGGATAGCGGATGCTGCGATTGTATGTATCACTCGAACGCTTTCAGATTTCCCTGATGTAACTAGTACTAGGTGAACATCATAATTCTTTATTATTTCTATTACCAAACTCATTCTATTATTTGAAGTACGGAGGTGAAATCAGAAACTAGTACTGTTGCCGCTACTTTGGCCCTTGGAGCGAACCTTGGAGATCGTTTCCAGAATATCGAGCTCGCCTTGAGATATCTTGAAAATTTTGACGAGCTAAGAAAAGTGATGGGAAGTGATGTACCAGTAGGAAATATCACTATCTCCAACACCAGCTTTTTATATGAAACTGCGCCGATGTACGTCTTAGACCAGCCCTCGTTCATTAACTGTGCATGTCTAGTAAGTCCCCTTCCTTGTTAGATCTATATTTAAGCTAAGGGTCATTGCCTAGGTAGAGACAAATCTGAGTGCGCAGGATCTACTCAGAGTTTGTAAGTGTGTCGAGTCAGCTGTTGGTCGGGTCCCTAGTGTGCGATTCGGGCCGCGGGCAGTAGATGTAGATATAGTAACCTTTGGAAACGAGTCTATAGATACTCGTACAGGAAGCAAAAGGGCTTCTCTTGAAAACCTCGACGGCGAACTCATTGTTCCGCATCCCCGTATGGCTGAACGAGAATTTGTTCTCAGGCCATTATGCGAGTAAGTTTATTTCTCTTTATCACTTTATTAGTTAAAAGAACAAACTAAAATATTGATCTTCATTCTCATAGTATTATACCCAATTGGGTACATCCAAGTCAACATCTTTCAGTTAGATCTCTGTTATCAAAAGTCCTGCTCGCTAAGTCATCTGACGAGCCTCCTATGCATAAAGTCATACCTTTTCCCGTTTCTCCGAAGTTACATGCCCTGGGGCCCCTCGGAACTCCGGCCACACAATCCTACTGGACAATACCCGATACAAAAAAACGGCATACATATATCATGGCCACTCTCAACGTCACTCCTGATTCTTTCTCAGATGGATCCAAACATAATACACGCGAAACGTCCCTTGCATATGTTCGTGATGCAGTAGCTGCTGGTGCAGATATCATTGACATCGGCGGGTACTCCACGAGACCTGGCGCAGCTTATGTCTCCCCGGAGGAAGAGATTGAGCGTGTCGTACCAGCCATAAAAGCTATCCGCGAAGACGCAAAAGAAGAGGTTAAGAATGTATTAATCAGTGTTGATACCTTTCGACCCAAGGTCGCCCAAGCCGCTTTAGAAGCAGGTGCGAATTGTGTGAATGATGTATATGCATTTTCTGGCCCTTCGTATCCCCCCAATTCTGAATCTGTAGCTTGTTTTGGGGAGATGAGGAAAGTGGTGAGGGAATCTGGGGCCCCGGCGATTATGATGCACGCGCGTGGTGAGGCAGGTAGAAACAAAGATTACTCGCAGTATAAGTCTGTTTTGGAGGGTGTGAGAGTTGAGTTATCTGATAAAGTCTGTCGTGCAGTCCTCGGACGGGGCGGGATACGTCGATGGCAGGTTATTGTTGATCCTGGTATAGGATTCAGTAAGAGTATTGAAGGAAACCTTGAGCTATTACGGAATATTTCTAAATTGGTAGAGGATTCACCGATAGCTTCGTCTTCTTTACTACCGAGAGGGGAGCAGGGGAACCCACCAGGAAACATGTCATCATCAATCTATGCAACGCCGAATTGGAATCCGCTTTCGGGATACCCTGTACTTATCGGAACGTCGCGAAAGTCATTCCTAGGCAAACTGCTCTCCATGCCTCGTACCACCTCGGGCTCTGATGGTACTAGTACGACTGTGGCTATTAGTGAGAACGTAGAACCTCGGCCTGCTGAACAACGTGATTTTGCAACTGCCGCGGCTGTTGGGTGTGCCGTCCAACAAGGAGTAGCGGTTATCCGTGTACATGAAGTCCAGGGTATGATAGACGTTGTCAGGATTGCAGAGGCCTTGTACTGTTTATGACATATATGGATTTGTGTTATATGTTCCATTTTGTTGACTATTTAGTAATAACATTGGGATGCGCATTTTTTGTCTGCTGACTTAAAATATTAAGATTTTAAAGATTATATACGTTATAAGCAATAGTTATGTTAGTTGAAAATGTGAAAGAATGAAAGATAGATGGCTCTCAAGATCCCTCAATGATATGTTTCAAAAGCGGAGCAACCACCTTTCTCGTGGCCTTTGCATTCCCTTGTTTATACAGATAAATCTTTCTTTTCCCACTTCCCTCATCTTCAGACTCCCTTATCCGCCTTTTAACCTCTTCTGCATCCCTTTTCACATCCTTATTTCCCTTGTGATCTCTTGATTTATGATGTTTAGAAAAGTACTTTGAAACAATTTCGTCCGCCTGCTTCCGTTTAAGTGAAAGCGTCTCAGATCCCTCGAGTCCTTCTATAACCCTCTTCTCTAGTTCGCTGATAGTCTGAGCGGATCTGTCGTTGAAGATGAAGAGAGATTGTCTTCTGTGTTTGTCCTTCTTGTTGTGGAAGGTTGTGAGGATACCGAGTATATCTATGCCACGCTGATGCATAAATGCGTCTATGCTGTTCCAGAAATCTGTTAGAAAAGAAGTGGATGATACATCGGGGGAGGTATCCAGATCACGTAGTATCCAATCTCGAATATCCATAGGTACGGTACTCAAACCGACATGAATAGGCTGCGCAGATGATATCCAGGATGGAGTCCACGCATATTGCTTATAATCCCGACGCAAAAGATCAGATGTTGTCAAACCAGAGATATCGTTCTTCTTGTTCCTCAACTCAGTATTAAGAGTCTGTAGAGCTGGTAAAGAGCGTAAATCCACACTTTCAGATTCTGTGGAAGTGACAGAAACCAATTTGGGTACGCTTGATTGAGTGACGGATGAACGAGGAAGTAGATAAGCTGCTGATTCGTGATCAAGTAATTCAGCTTTCCCGCCCATTTTCAAACCGTCCGTATCAATTAAGATCGCGCATAATAAGAGGTCTGCTAACTCCCTTGGTAACCCTTCGCCCTTATCCGAGATCTCTGTCCTTATGTACTGGGTAACAACAGAAGACGCACTACCAGTCGGAACGACAATTTTCCTTGGATCAGCTGTATCTTTGTACAACCCTTCATCCTCATGATGATCCAGAACGGCTACAACTTTAACATCTTCATTGTTCTCCGAAAACCGAGATATCAGTCGATTGTGGTCTACAAGAACGAAGCGGTTGGAAGGAAAGGGTGTAGAAGATGGAAGATCGTCAATGCATAACAGCTCCATCCGGTCTTGAGATAGAGAAGCTAACTTGAAAGCGTGTATGTTTTCTGGACGTAAGTTCAGATCACCTCTCGGAAGTTGTAGTAAAGCTACGGATGGTACATCCTTCATCGAGGATAGGAACCAGGAGTACGCAATAGACGAAGCCACCGAATCAAGATCTAATCAATTATTTGAATAAGTTAAATTATCAAATTCTCATTTCAATATGAAAAAAAAAAACAATCAACAAAAGTATGAAATGAATTACATACCACCAGCTTCGTTCCCCATCACCACAGTCCAATCACGTCCGTTCCCATTTCTTACAGCAGCTAGGTAATCAGTTTTTGACTTCAACAGAAAGCTAGACAGAGACATTGTAGGGTATCGAAATTCCCAGTTTCTGCGTGTGTAGTTAATGCTCCGGTATGTAGATCTAGATTTCCAACTACTCCTTGTATGCGATCGCAGGAAAGATAGGAGCATGCAAGACAAGATAGGAAGTACAAGGTGAGTTTATGGTCACGGTGATCCTTTCTGCACGCGTGATATAAATTTATCTACAAATGGCAGAACATGTTGTGGCTTATTTGGCTCCAACTTATAACGTCATAGCGGAACTCAATCATTGACGAACCGTGTCAACCCCAAAGTAGATATCAAATACCAACAGAAGGTAAAAATTTGAAAAAGGAAACCTCTAATATTACACGTGGGGAGGCTTTTTCTATAGTTATGTGATACAGAGTTTGTAAGGACGTCTATAGCGGGAAAATTAGTCGAATATATAGTAGATTCTGTATGCCGTCTATCAACCTAATGGTTTTGATTAAAATCGAGTCAGGTCACGTCCAAAGATCCCTGTATTTAGTCGCAATAAGTATCGCCTATGGTCTCAAGCTTTATGATATCCCACTTACAGTTTAAGAACCAATAGAACGGAACCGTGATTCTGGATGAGAGGAGACAATATCTCAGAGGCATTCATTTTTGTCAGAACCGGGTTACATACTTGTTACGAATACTCAAGGTCCGAGTGAAGTACGCTGAGCGCCATAGTAGCCATGCAAGGCGTCTAATTCGGTAAAACATTAGTGACAGACAGTTTTGAGACAAAGGAAAGCCCATCTTACCCGGCTTCACCTCCCTTTGGACCGACCTCAAGTTTTGAGTGATCATACAAAGCTTTCCTACAAGAACATATATAATCGGTGAAAGCAAAGAGTCCAGGAGTTACTCACCAATCACCAAGATAAGCCAGGCTACCTTGATTACGGAAGTGGAACGGATCCGTGATTTGGCGTTCACGAACTAAACTATTCAGTACCCGCGTTACATATTTAGCCTTTTGCGAAGCAACTATTGTAGCATCTCCAATTACCAAAATTGATCAATCAGAAATTACGAAGAGCACAAACCTTGAGCAGTGGCAGGAAGTACTCCATCCTGTATAACTGCTGCATCCCCAATTGCCCAAACATCATCTCTCGCAGTACCATCAGGACGAAGAACCCGCAATTGTTTATCCGTCAGGAGGCTATAAAAAGAGTAATTTAGCATACGCACGGAAGTTACATTACTATTTGGACCACGTATCACCTTCCAGTCTTCTTGTCCTTGTCTAATTCCGTTATAGACTGAATAAGTGGATTAGGAGCCAATCCAGTACTCCACACCAAAAGGCCAAAGGGAACAGGGCCTTGTTCCTTGACATGTAGAATACCCTGTGCATCACATATGAATCACATTATTATCAAGATAGGTGCTATAGATCAACATACGTCCTCAACACGTTCAACATGATGTCGCAATTTGATATTGATACCGTCTCGGGCAAATTTGCGCTCAGCATAACTATAAGGGTAACGGGAGTAAGTAACCAGTATACGAGATAGGCGAATGAAGCAGTTGTCTCCTTAGAACCCACTTAGCTAAGCCACTTTCAAATCCTCCGAGAACACGGTCCGCAACGTCATATAAATTTATCCGAGCCAATCGAGCCAGTTTTGGCCCATAATGCCTGAGAATGTCGGATTTCAATAGATCATGGAGTTCGGCTGCAAACTCGACTCCAGTCGGTCCGGCTCCGACTATACAGAAGTTGAGAAGATTACGACGGTCGATGTCGGAGAGTGTGGGTTGGGATGCTTCCTCGAAGCCTTTGAAAATAGGGTCAGTCACAATGGGAAGAGAGAAGGGATGAATCAAGAAAGGAGACTGACATTCTAGAATCCGCAATCGAATAGCCCGAGCATCACGTACATCCTTGAGGAAATACGCATGATCTTTTACACCTGGAACATTGAATGCTGATTACATTCCATGAGCACACCATCTTCACTTAAGATTAGTAGATTAGAAATAGGATATCGTACTCTGTGAGTAACATCCAACGGCGATCACAAGTTTGTCATAGTGTATAGAGAACTCTTGTCGAGGCTTGGTAGCAACTCTTTGTGATTGTGTGGGCAGAGTTAATGGAGGTGCGGTAGTTGGTGTATCCTGAGAAGGTGTTGACAATACTTGTGTTCTCTCAAACCGGGATGGAAGAGGAGTTGCAGGAACCTGAAATGTTATCCCAATATGTAAGCGCTGCGCTTTTAGTTAAGTCAAAACAAAGCTCACACAGGTAAGTGTTTTACGATCGAAATCTAATGGAAACACAATTACAAGAACATAACGTGATAGATATTTTGAGTCTTACCTATTTTATCACACCAAGCTTGATACGTTGTCTAAATAGGGGAGTATCAGTGAGAAATTGATACATCCAAGTAAGCCATGGATTAAGCTATGCAATTGGCACTCTCGTAGTCGCAACGAGAATCTTCCCAAAATGGATAATGTAAGGGATTCATAAACTTTGAACTCACAGCTTGAGGTGCATACCGACGGACCTATGATCATGATCACATTCATAGTGAGTACCGAAAGCGCTGATTACATTATAAACAAGTATCATATCGACTAACCGGTTCAACCGCACACCTAAATTCCAAAGTACCAACAGCACAACTTGCTAGCAATGGAGTGAAGTTGAAGTAAGACGAAGCAGAGATCATTGTAACGTCTATACGGTCCGAAAACCGAGTCGATAAGTTGATAATTGAGTTGTTTTCAATTTAGTACTTTCCTCAAGTTCGGTCTATCCAAAATGAAGATTTGTTCACGTACCCCAACGTTTCTTGTCCACTTTACGCAGAACCTCATATCCACCCCAACCAGAACCAAGAATAACTAAACGCTCTTTCTGAGCACTGGCGCTCGCTGAGAACTGTCTTCCCTGCACAGGCTTCAGTAGCAAAGTGCTCGTGGACGGGCGTAAACATCTGAGACCAGACATAATAAGGCCTTCTTGCTATCACGGCCCTTTAAGTAGGGTCCTCAGTAAATTATTTAGAGAAATATATTATTATATAGACCAAATAAGAAGAAATGATCGATTCTCGACGTCGATTCGAAGTCCGGGGCGGTTGTGCTGAGTGCTTGTGTTTCTGCAGGACACGGAAGGATACGGGTGGAACGACAAAAAAAACAGGACTTAAGTATCATGACACAGCTCGGCGACCATTGGCTAGCCTATTTTACTTTCCAATCAAAGGCGCTCCGTTTGCAAAAAGAGGTATTACCCATCAGTGTACTTCACAAGTGACGACCGATGAAGTACGGAGGAAGAGCGGATTCTTAAAATCATCGTTATCATACATCCGTCCGTGATTAAGCTTACGACTCATGCAAACGTCACAATGACGTCCGTTCAGTGATAAACAAACGACGTTCACCAGTCCCAAAGAACTAACTTCATAAGCTGTTATACGAGAGAAGTACATCCGAAAAACAAAAACGAGAACAAGATGATTGAAATATGTTGAAACAATAAGTGATGAATAATAATGAAAAGAAAACAATGAGACCGAAAAATAAATTTAGTAGTCCATTTCCATACAAGTCAGCAAACCCAAGAAGTCCGTTTTATATAGATAAAATTATTATATACGTTCACATGTTTTTGCACATTTATGAATCGGCACTAGAGAGATCGTATTAGAAAATCCATTTGGACTAGAAAATAAAGAGTAGAAAAGAACATACACAGGTGCAACGGAAGTAACAGCGGGGTTCTGGGTGAGCGTGGGGAAAGGCGTTGCGTCACAAGCAGCTTCAACATCATTAATAGTAAGCGTTCCTGGGAAGTATGGTGCTGCATTATTTGGCTTAACATCTAAAAATAGCAAGTTAAGCAACAAGGACATAGAGTATACAACGCAGAAAGGACTAACTGGGAATGACTTCGGAACAGTCAATAAGGTCCTCCTTGTTGTGACCGAGGATTGACATCTTCACCATAGCAGCTGCAAAAGCACTACGCATAGCATCCTGATTCTCAACAAAGCTCTGCCAGGTGCAAGCAGTACGAGGATCCCGGGCAATATCGGCGTCCGACTGAAGACGGATTTCACCCGGAAGTGGGGACATTGCTTCACCTTGGTTTCCGCTGGTTCCAGGGAAGAGCGTTCCCTTTAACTGAGTCTCTATGAAGAACTGACTATCGAAGACTCCTGGAGTGGAGTCGAACGGGGATCCTGGGATAGTCTCGTCAACATGATCGGCTGCTGCGATCGAGTGTGAGGCAAGGAGTGCAACAACTTCGTCAGAGCTAAAACCGGCATCCGCGAAGCGAGCGAGAATCTTATCAACGGAATCTAGTTTTGGATGGTAAGTATCAAGCTTATAGATTAACATATATAAAGCATACCAAAAGGTTCGGGAACAAGGAGATCAGGAGCCGCAGCAACAGGAGCAGGACGTCCTGCAAAAAATGGGATACGAGGAGCACCTGGACAGTTGCTAACACCAACAGCACCTGCAAACTGAATGAAATCTAACAAAATCGAGTCGAGATGAGATGAGTATGTAAGAAACATCAAGGCCGCCGAAACACATCACTTACCACCAGGTGTCACATTATGCTTAGCGACAAACGGAGTCTGGAGGTCGACGATATCATCAATTCCGCCGTTTGCATGGAAGGTAGTCTCGATGGAAGCGAAGGTAATAAGTGAGCCATCAGCTCCTCCTCCACCAGCACTCGGAGAGAATCCGATGGCGTCGTGGAATGTCAGACGAAGAGATTCATGAACCTCTTCACCGCACTCGCCTCCGTCGAATAGGTTTTCCTGTATGTCTTCTAGTATAGGGAAGAACGCACAACAAGCCTCATTTGTTGCTGTGTTCTTGCCATCGGGGCATGCAACACGACGAGTCAATGCGGCATGTGCTCCAGATAGAGACAAAGTGAGGGAAGTAATAGCAAGGAGAGACTTGGAGAACATGCTTGCGGAGTGAAGAGAGAATAGGTGTCTTGAGACTTTTGGACGCTACAATGAGCCTGAAGCTGCAGTCATTTTTCGCATCTCCTTATATACCAATATCAGGCCTGGATAGGCCATCATAACTTGCTATGCATCCTCATACCAAAAAATCAAACATACAAGTCGAATTTCAGACAACTCCGCCACCTTTCAGATCGCTAAGAACTTGCGCTAAGGGCGTGTACGCGCTCAATGAATCAGGTACAGCCAATAATCTCTTTCCTATTCTTCACTAGTACTAGTACTCTTGTTCAGCAGTCGATTAACCCTGACCGGCCCTGAGTCCGTTGTAAGATGAAAGGGTATTTTTTATGCTGTGGCTTCCTGCTGATCCGCCATAATTCGTCAAGATCACATAGTAATAAGTATGTTCGGCACCTAAAACGATGGTCAGCTGCAACCGTCTGTGAAAATTCCGAGCTAGTATCACTGTATCAGTGTTGTCTTGCTTTAATTCCGCATTTAACATATGGACTTCAGTCCAATGATTTTATTAAAATATGATGGTTGAGAAAGCCAAGGATTCAAGGAGTGAACGGATAGCAGATACTTTTCCCACTTGATATTGAGAAAATTCAAAGAAAAAACAAAAATGGAACTGTAATCGCGGTCGTTGCGGAATGGATCCTGACAAAAAGGTGAGCGTAAGCCGCCTCATTGCGGTTCTAGTTAGTAACCCGCGAGTGATTTGCAGGGAGAGAAAAATGATGGTCAAGGATCCGAGCCTTAGAAATTTCGCATCGCCCAAAAGGAGGCAATGAATCATTCGTAAATACCAGTGCAACACCAGAGTTTCAGTAGTGCCATTGCCAAGAGGTTCACAGGGACAGCTTCAGAGTGAGAAATATTTCATAAAGTGTGAGTAAGTCTCATATTGTAACATGCACATAGAAGAAAAAGGTAAATTCTGTTAAGGGACCGCAAGTTGAGCTTCAATTTTAAACGCCGCGTGGAAAAGAATTAAGTCTGTTACAAAATAGCACGTGACATGTCATTAACTAACTTACACACCGACATCACCCAATTTGGAGATACTTACTATACCAGGTTTCGAAACATAGCTAGCAACTAAAGTCCAGATAAATCATGCCCCTCTGTCTTATCCTTAGTAATCACTGCTAATAACTCTTATCGGTAATGAAGAGCAATAAAATTGGAGGCTTATAGAGCAATCGCTTACAACAAGAAGGATTAAGGTGAGAGAAACTTTCTCTCACAAGCTGAATAAAGAGGTAATGCCAAGTGATGTCAAATCAACAAACCAACATGCTACATGGCAACTAGGAAGCATGGATCTTATGAGTAATGATGCATATATACATATGATATATCATACCAATACGAACGACTCTATACAAAATATTTATCAGAGTCCTAAGAATTGGTCACAACTTACGAAACATTAGCCCTCATCCCTCTCTCGCAGAGAAGCTCATGCATCCCCCCCGACCCCCCGACGGCAAGCTCCAGAACTACAGACTCTATACGTAGGTACGTATTTCTTATTCAGTACTCCATGAATCTACTTAAAAATCTTTGACCGGACTGTGATAACTGTGCTAATTTTAAAATTATCGATCATGATAGTCACCGTTCGTGTGTTTTACGATATCTATTTACAGTGCACCAGGATATCACATTAACATGTTGCAATGATTATCACTTTCTAGTACAATCTCTACTAGTTTAGCTACCTCTGTAAGCCAAATCCGGTCGGCAATGAGGAACCCCGAGTTGCCTACGATTTATAGGGATACCTGGTATTGGCTTTTCTTTTTCCTTCTCCTTTTTCTTCCCTTCTTGATCTTTCAGTGCTTGCTCTGCCTCCTTATCTTGCCTATACTTCTCCATAAGGGCCTTCTGCTGAGCCCTAAGCGATCCTTCAACAATTGAAACTGCCGAAAGCGCATCGTCTTGCAATGGAAAGTTTGGCCAATTTGTGACTATCGTATGTATGTAGTAATGTACATATATATGCTTTATTATCTTCAATGAAAAAGGCATCATGATTTCACTTACCAGTGTATTTATATATCATCTTTCGCGGAATTCCACGTGAAAAACCGGCTGAACGAGGCATTAACTGGTGGATAGTCTTCTCTCCAACTAGGGTGTTTCTGAGTTAGCCATGTGGTCGGGTAACAAAATGTAATACATCGCTCACGCTTGTCGAAGAACATCGTACTATCCTGTGTAAGTTTTAGCAAATCTCGTACTTCTGGTGAATGAAGAATTTTGAGTATTGAAAATGAATAATAATGAGAGATTACACTGTTCACCCTTGAGATCGAGCTGATGAATTTTTTTCTTGGTAATTGGTATCTGTTGATATCTTCCAAGCATTGTGATCAGTAGGCTGTAATTGAAACAGAATGACGAGAAAGCGGTTCATTGGGAAATATATACTGATAGAGAAATCTTATAGCTACGTGTAAAAAAGGAGAATCGCAAAGTCCTGAGGATTCCTGAGGAGATGCATAGCAGTGGAAAGCAATACTATTCCTTCCGGATTGATATGTTTGTATATGCATACCACGTATTACGAAGGCATCTAGACTGAGCCGCGGAAGCGTAGGGTAACATATATGCACTGCAATGTGTTTGATCCCGAGACGGACTGACTGGCCGCATTTTCAACAGAATTGCTATGAACCACACTTAGAAAGGTAAGCGAACCAAATACTAGCGTATTGTTTTCATATATTTTTTTTAGATGAACTTGTGAATTTCGTGTGTAAATCTCGCATGAACATGCGGAAAGAGTCAAATCATTATACAGGAAGATACAAACCCCTACGCGTATACCAAGGTATTTGTTAGCGGAAGATAGCAAGAATAACAATAATGAATATAAGATTATCATCCCCTGAAATGTTAGAAGTATATAAAAAATTATAACACATTCTGCGGTTTCATAATGTTAGAGCCGTTTCAAAGTATACTTTACAAATATAAACTGATATATTATAGTTCAGAGCTTCTTGAATTACCTGAAAAGTTGTCACAACTCTACTTATACTTTCTTACCATCAATTACCTTATTTTCGTGTGGTGAAAGCCTGTGTTGTACACTAGCCAAGACAATGCTCTACTCTTCTAGAACAAATTTAGATTTTGGCCGCCCTCCAAACCCAGACTATCATCCATATGCTTCAGATTCCTACATACTTGAATAATTCGTGACTTACTGTCTCATATACTTTGTCAATCCATTCCATATTTGTCACTGAATCGGTGCCAGTCATCCAGCTGAATGGCTGACGACCTCTAACTTTGTCAACAAATACCTCCAACTGGTATCGATAGCTATCGGAATTAGTAAACCATGAGTTGGATATATTCTTATTTCTGATTCAGTAAAGGCTATTTATTACTTACGTAGTCCACCATTCTTCGTCCTTGATCTTCTCATCTCTGTATACATAAGCCTTTTCGACTCTCCCCTCTCCCTTTTTCGGATTTACATAGATGGTGTGATAAAAACTAGGTAACACGAAATTATTCAGTTCAACTGAGCCACCTTCCAGTGTCACCGTGAGTCTAATATCTGGCAAGTGGGGAACAAGATTGAAAGGACCAAATCCGGGGTACCGTTGGTGGACTTCTGTCTGAACGATGACATCCTCTGGGAATGCGAATAGTGCAGACATGTGTAAGTCAATGTGACGCATTCGTGGCTCATCTCTCGGATTCGGAAGGGCGGTACCTTGAGCAGAGATGATGTTCACTGGATCTGCTCCCGCTATAAATCTCGATATTGCGAGGGCATAACCTACATGTATAGGTTAATCAAGGAACTTTCTGGCATTAAGATTCTTACAGCCTTGATCCATGTATGATCCCCCTCCAAGGTTAAAGTCACAACGAATATTGTTGTCATCAGCGATATTCGGTACGCGGAATCTCGCATTTATGCTCTTGATTTTTCCTAATTCGCCACTTTGGACAATCTCTTTGAGGCGGTAATTAGCCGGATGAAACCTAGCTTGCCTTAACATAAGAGTATGATTCATAGCCGTGGGAAGAGAACTAGCCTTGTATGGAAAGCTTCTAGCAAAACTAATCCTTTCTCTTCAGCATATCTGAAAAGTGTTCTAGTATCTTCCGCACAATTCGTGCTTGGTTTTTCAAGCAAAACGTGCTTTCCAGCTTTTAGAGCCTTCATTGTCCACTCAAAATGTAAACCATTGGGAAGCTGGACTTATATTCAATGTGTAGAATGAAATGCATACACCATAACTCGAGCTTACAGGATTATATATCACATCAATGTCGGGATCATCTAGGAGGTCTTGAGAAGAAAGTCAGCTTTCATTCTCAAAGAAAGCGAATAAAGCAGCGATTGACCTTGATAACCTGTGTTCCCGTAGTAACAATTCGGGATGTTGTATTTCTTTGCGAATCTTTCAGCTTCTTCTTATCTCTTGCTGCAACCGCATTTATGGAAAACCCCGGATGACTCTTAGCAGGGTTAACGATTGCAATTGGGGCTATCATCGCTGCCCCCAATATCCCACAACGCAAAGCATTGGGCTCTTTTTCAACAGTGGGAGGATAGAATGTCTACAACAGTAAAACGTATATTAGAATATACGTATGAGCCCATTGTCCATAAACCCACTTTATAAAGTCTACTTATGAGATTTATCACAGAAGCCATGTTTAGTAGATATATAAAGTTCACCACTAGAACGGGTAAGAAATCAAGGGCAAGAGAGACTTAAACAGTCTTGGATAATTATCGTTATTATTATACACTCTTGGGTTTTCTAATTCCCACGCCGAAATCAAATGACTAAACAGCCCGAGAACCCGTATGCATGGATTTCAGAGTAAAAACAGATTCTTAATCTGGGAGCGAATATTCTTCGTGCAATACAGTGGCATTTCAGTCATATGTTGGATGAGAACATGCATTGTACATAGCGTAAAGGAAAAACAAAAATAAAGAGGAGCTGCGCTGCACTAGCGCTAGGCCTGTCATAGTAATCGAACAAACTTCACTCCGACAACCCATTGAACTGGAAAAAATCGACGGAACGTAGTATGCAAACGGTAAAGTGTATGAAAGCGCGGATTTTAGGTTTAGTTGCCTGCGTTTGCGTTCCTGTATAAAACAAAGGGTATCAGTAAAATTATTATATTAGTGGCGAGTAAAGAAAGAGTTGAAGTATCAGCTAGGAGCGAAAGACATTAGATGCTAGGTGTCAACAGGATAGTTTCAGTGTGAACTATGCATGATTTTGGAGTATCATCTTGAAAATATGTTGTGAAAAGTCCAATAAAGATGGAGTAGAATTGAGACAGTAAGTGGGATCCGAAACGAAAGCTTACATTCTCCTCTTGCCACCAACTTGAATACTTGAGACATTGACGAAGCTAAGTTTCACGATAGTTTAGCATGGTTCGGAACTCTCTACAAGTTATGTACGTACCGTCTAACATATTGTGCCCTCTTCTTTGCACGACCCGTAGGCTTCTTCTTTTTCTCTTGTTTGTCTACTTTTGGGGTTTGACCCTTAACTTTACCAGCTCGGGCAGGGATCCGTGGACTAACAACGTTGAGCAGAGTTAGTCTACTTTTTGCTTCACAAACGCTTGGACGCACCTTTTCCCATGTTGAAATGCTTGAAGATACGGGGTTAATCAAGAGTCCTTCAAACTATGCTTAGCGATCTTCTCGGTCATGCCCGAGGAGTGCTATACAGTACCTAAGTTAGTCACTTTTGCTTAGTAATGACATCATTTCCTTTCTTGACTCAGATACAGCTTTGCACATTAATGTTGGTGCTTTGCTGAGATTTATCACATTGTAAATAGAGGCACGTTTTTGAGCAAACAGTCACTCCAATTCTGTATCTCTTAGCAAGCTGTTCTTGCGCTTTGTGCACGCTCGCGCATGGTAAACGACCAACAAGTTAGCCCTCCTCCTGGTTTACTTAGGGTAATATTAACGGCATATTTTCATCATTGTTTTACTAAGAGTTATGTCTAGCGTATCAGCGATGCACGATATAAACTGTACCGTAAACTTTCTCAGGCAAAGGCAAATGAAGAGCAAGCTGTTGGATCTGGAGAAGGGGATCTCAATAATCAAATACACGAATCAAAGTATGAGGTAAAGAAGGGTTGGCTCCGCCACTCTTTATGTATTCAAATTGGGCGGAACGTCTCAAGAGTATCATGGTGGTTGAGAAAGTCGAAGAGCTGCAGAATGGCGAAAATGCCAAAGAAAATTATAGTGATAGCCAGATTGGCACCGAACGAGACGGAGAGACTGATGGAGAAAGTGATAGGGTCACTGAGGACAGTGAGACATTGGAACATCATCATTATACCGTCTAATCGTCAGCAAAGCAAAGAGGTCACTTTCTGGTATACCAAAGTGAATGATATTGAGGCAAGTATTTGAAACAAGAAATCGACACGAATGTGAACTAATCTGAAAGATGTTTCACAATGGTCAAATACGTGTCGATGAGGCTACTGAATATATACTTGAGAACTCTGATTATTAGGCTGATAATAGGAAACATGATCAGAAGATACAGCCCCTTAGCCCGTAGATAGTGTAAATAACCTGACTATAACATCATAATTAGTATAAAATATCAAAAAGCGAAAAAAAAACATATAAAGTTTGGATCAGAATTGCAGAAGTATGAATCATCAGATAACCAATAAAGGTTATAAGACTGTTGAGCTTGAATGTGATGATTTGTTCATCATGTAAATTTTCATGGGAGAAGTACTCACCTATGAATTTGCAAAGCAATGACCACTTATTACGACAAGGTCATTTAAGACATCGTGGAAACATTGTAACACTAAGAGTAGAAAAATTTAAGGAGAAAAATGCGAGTGACATAATCAAGAAGTTTAGGGTCCGTTCTAAAGTCCGATACTAAGGTAACGGTGAACACGATCACGTGATCAACTCCCTATTCAACCATCACATGGCATCAGTCCTAAGACAGTTTGTGTTGCTCGCAAACACCTCTAATTCGTTGCACACATACACAATATTTCATTTCTGTGGCCTCGATATCCCTTCTCTCTTTTTCTGTACAATAGCAACCCTCTAGTTTCTACTCCGAATTAGTCAACTGTCATGTCGACGACAGATATACTTTTCAACTCTCCTGCACTACATTCACTCAAGCGCGCACAGTTGGTTAAACTCTGTAAACTCCATAATGTTAAAGCTTCAGGGAAAAATACAGATTTAGTGACACGCTTAAAACGACATGCGCGCCACCTTCCTCCCGATACACCGTTAAGTATTGCTGTACGGAGTGAATTATCCGATTTTGGTGAAGGTATAACAGAAAGTGAAGGAGCGACAGAAGACGACACTGACGACGAAACACTTATGGGTCAACGTCCTAGTGAGATGTGGGAAGTCGTTATGGATGGTATCCCAGAAGAAGATTGCGATAACAAAGGGTGTATTGGCTCGAAAGTGGCACTGGTTGGGAATAGTCAACCTGGTGGTGAATTCGGAACATCAGGTAGTTCTAAGTGTATGTCCCGAATAGTCTATCCTTTGTCCGCGGAGATTTAATTATGATTGCTGTGGTTTGTTCCGCTCATTGTCTTTCATAGCAACCCTCATAAGGTCAATCGCAAGTTCAATTGGGCTTAAGCGCAGTGCTTCAAGTACTTCCAATACAGAAACTCTAACTCAAACAGAGAGCTTGAACTCTTTGGACACCTCTAAGGGCTCAAGAAACTGGGCCTCAGGATCCAAAAAAGGGCTAAATTCTCTCTTTGGTAGCAATAGTGACACAAGGCCACGCGACTCACTCGCCGAACACGCAATTCCATACAAAGATATACCTCTTGCCCGTCTTTCTCAACTTCCACGTTCGGACCCGTTTACATTTACAGATTATAACGGGCCGGACAATATGTCAGTCGACTCTATAGATATCCCTGTTCCAGGTATTGGTGGTCGCATGGGTGTCGTTGTCTCGGATTCATCTAAGATGAGCTCAACAATTCGCTTGATTACGAGTGCAAGCTCTTCAGCAGTAAACACGAGTGACGATATACCCAATTTAAGGCCTATAACGCCTGGGTTCGAACTCATTCAACCAACTCCAGGTAGACCAGGAATAACCAAATGGCCTGCATCTCCCGAGAAAATGGAAACGGAGGAGAGATTATATCCTCGTCTTGAACCAGAAGACTTGGACATGACTATTTTAACTTCCCCAAGTCGGGAAAAAGCCCTTCAAGAGCCATTGTCTCCATCTCCAGATGCTGTCCCTAAGGATGCATTCGTCTTTGGCTCACCAAATCCACAACGTTCTTCGACAGCTGGTGATTTCTCAAAGGCTGCCTCAAGTATCCTTGCGGAAATGAATGCCCGGCTCGGCTTGGCAGGCGGTCGTTTAATCGATAAAGACGTGCTTGCTCATGCACCTCGCTCACAACTGAGCGCCGAAGAGATAATGTCATATCAGTTTGGTGGAGCACAGTCGACGGAAGAGAAAATGGAGACTGATGGCAGCATGAGTTCTCGTTTTGATAAAGTACATGAGAAGGAATTTGCTCGAATGGACGGCATTGACACCCATTACGCTGCCAGACGTGGAACGAAGGAGCCATTAAATGCAAACAATAGGAAACGAAAGTCGAATATGTTTGATAAAGATACGAGATCAGTCAAGAAGAGTAAGAGTGTGGCGCCAGCAATTACTCCTGAAAGCAAGACAATCGCAAATGTATGTGTGATGCCTGGTGCGTTTGAAGCCGAGGAGGACAATGAGGAAGAGGCCAACCAGAGAGATGGCGTCGGCTCGGATGATGCAGAGAAAGAAGGAAAGGTTCGGGGTGCTAAACGTGCCTGCGTCGAATCCGGTAAAGGAGTCAGTGGAGAATCGAAACGTATTGCAATTGCTCCCTCAGCACTGAACAAGATCAGTAAAGCACAAGATAACGAATCTGAAGAGGCGAAGAAGAAACGGAATGAAGCGATAAAACGTCATCTTGCATTAGCAAAGGCTCGCAGAAGGAGTAGTCGGGGTCATCCTAGCATTACTGGGGGACGTGCCTCTATTGCAGCACGTACGTGTATCTTCCTTATTATCGTTGAATATACTGTAACCAAAATGTATATCTTATTACTATCTCTACAGAGAAGAAGAAATCTGGGTTTGGGCTACTATCCACTACGAAGTCTATTGTGAAGGCAGTATGGAATCGCGGAGCTGGTAATCCGTCAAGTAAGATTACCGCTAAACAGGAAACCAAATCATCTGTGCCTTCAGTAACCCCTCCAGCGGCTATATCATCAAACATAAACTCTACAACCACAGCTGCTAGAAAATCAACCATCGCCCGAAGACTGGTGCTAGAGCTTTCTTAGGTGTTAGACCTGCTGCTACGCGTTCTTCAACCATACGCAGCTCAAGCAGCAGCAATACTATTGGTACTGGAGGAACTCTCCGTCCAAAAGCAAAAGCAAGTCTTGCCCCTTCGAATCAGCAGCAGCGTGTTGCCTCCGACTCCCTAGCTAGAAACTCTACTCCAAACACCTCAACACAACCGGCTTCAAACAACGACTCATATAAGGCTGACCCTGGGCCAAATCCAGTACCTGGAAGTATACGTGCTCATAAACCGTCTTCAGCGACGTTGACAGGAACTTCAAGGCTAACTGCACCCACAGCCAGCTCCTTAGCCAAAATGAACTCAAGAGTTGCTTCAAGTGGTTCAAAGACGAATACGATCACTAAGCCCGGCACTCGTAAGGTTCCTCGTGCCCGTGCTTCAGCCGCTGTGCTATCCCCTTCAAAGATCCCAGTTTTCTCTCCAGTAGAGAAAGGACTTCACATGTACTAGTACACAATTTACGACACTCTCACCGTCTTTTTTTTTGCTTCATAACTTCGTTCAAGCATATATTCTTGTACCAGTTAGTACAGGCGATTACAACACGCCTTCATGTCTATGATTTGTATAGTTTATGTAGATCAATAATGTGTTTAGTCCTATAGAGTTGCATGACAGATTACAGCAACTTAATGAGTGGTTTGGACAAAAAAATTACGTAAAACGTTGTAGAGAATCCTTATATTATTATTATAAGATGATGATTTAGGACTTGTTCGATACACTACAATCTCTGTTCATACCTTCTAAAGAAGGAAATTGTAGAGACCGACTCCAATCATGGACTTGGTCACAAAGTCACACCTTCCTCAATTAGAAGGTATCAATCGAGCTAAGGACTCATACACAGCAGATATTTAACTTCAACACTTGATGTGGTCTTGTAATATAATGAAAGCTATCATCCGCCCTACAGATTCCTGTGGCCTTTTAATTATTTTCATCAATAACTGTGAAAGGTCTTTGAAAAAGCATAAAGAAACGGTATCATCTCAATGTTGTTACTTGATCATAACGGCCTAAGCGTTTTACCACTCAAGGGACAATCACTTTATTACGACAATTAGTAGTTTCTCACACGTTACTTGGCAGCTCTGTAACGCTAAGTTAGACCTTCCAGATATAGTAGGTTTGTATTTATACTTGTTTACGTTCACGTAGGAAAGCAATCCGCTAGATGTTACTGTCGCTGAAGTTGTCTAGCTCGACGAACTCTATATAAGGACCCGACTATGCCCCAACCTCGCCAACAACTCTTACTCCCCTCACTTACAACAAACGTGGAATCCCGTCCCGAACATGGTTAAAAAGTCGTTAACATCATCAGCGCATTCGAAGTCGTGTAAGAAGACAACGAAGGTGAAGCAGCTAGCATTGTCAACTAAACGTTCACGGAAGCAGCCTATATGTACAAGTAGCTTATCTTCTGCATCCTCATTGCGTCGCCTCCGAGCTTCTCGTGTTTTAAGGCCACGGAACCACTCTATAGGGAGAGTCAAAGTCGCTTCGGCCAGGTCCCGTTCAAGGAGCAATAGCAGGCAGCAAGAGCCTCAGCCCATCCAATCAGAAGTACCTGCATGTTGCGGTGCTCACAATAAGCAAGATTGTACTAAATGTCAAAGCTCTAACAAATCCCCAATGTATCTCTTGTCGGGAGGTGCTGCCGCCAACCATGCTCTTGCTCAACGTCTTCCGAAGACTCTCATGCGTCCAGTCTTTCCCGAGGCAGCACCGGCAGACCTTGCGTATGCTGCTAATAACTCGGAGCTTCTCGCTTGGACTCCCATGGATGTTCGTAAAGAGTTGCTTCTTGATAGCAGACAGTACGTGAATCTAATCTACGTCTCGACTCATCGATATTTATCAATTTATTTAGTCTACTCTATGCTTTCATGAATACTCGCATTGCACCTATCAATGCACTTCGTACATCTCAGCTGCCTAAATCGGTTAATATCCACATTCCAGAAGGAACTTCATCCCAGCACTTAACGACACACATCCTTGCCGTGCACTCTGTTGGGCGTCCACAACCCCTGCCTCATCCTGTTTCTCCAGTTGCAACCAAAGGACGCATTCCCCACACTCCAGCCAACACATATATACCAGCCCCTGTTACGGGCGCGAGGAAAGTAACACTCTATCCTATCCACGGTCTTCTCCTTTCCGCTCATTGCGCACGTATCCCCCCTCTTCCTCGTTACTCTGACGAATCTGCCGCGACTGATCCGATCGCACCCCTCCCATCCTATGATACGTCGGGGAAAATTTGTGAAGTTCCACTGGTGCCTTTTGGTGTCCCCGCCGCAGAATGTTTTGGCATTCTACTACAATATTTGTACACTCAAGACGCACCTGCACTACTTCGTAATATACTGCCATTCTGGCATGGAGCAGATGTGCCACGTCCGATTTCAGTTGTTCCACGCAATCAGAGTCTGTCTGGACCTCTCGAGCAAACCGACTACGAATTTTCGCCAAGCGACCAGGCGCGTATCGCGGCTCTTTCCAAGGAACTATCCGAGCGATTGACTGGGGCGTCGCTTGTTAGTCTTGCAATGCGCATACACGGCTTATGGCAGAACGCATGCTCACTTGGAATCCGCGGTGACGATGTCTGGGATGTGGTGAGCGTTGCTTGGAGGACTGTTCTCGGTGCTTTGGCGATCGAAAAGCACTAACTGTATATATTCCATCTATTTCTTGTTACCTTCATTGTAGAGTTTCCTCTCTCTCTTGCATTTCTTTTTCTGACTGTTTTGTTCTCTTTTGCATCTGCTATCGATCCACATCACCACTGTACTATTTCTGCATCGAACATTCTGCTATCGATTTGTTATCTTGCGCTTTCATGCTTTCCCGTTTCTTCCTTGCTTTCCGTCGCTTTCCGTCGTCGCATTCTTCCTACTTTCTACACATCCTAATTTACCGTTCTGTGGCATTAGAACTCCTTTTGTTGAAGTCCGTTATGGTTCCTTTTATATGTTTCTCCCCCTTTTTCCATCTAACAGCTTATGAATATGCCCACTTCTTGTCTAGCTATTTTGCGAATTATGGCTTTATCCCCTCCTACAAATCCAACACGAATTATAGCCACCTTTTACTACTCGTGGAGCGAAGAGAAAGTAGCTCAAACGAGGTACAATACAAATGTAAATTTATCTTAGTGTACTGTCATTTTGTACTTTATTCAGAGACAGAATATACCATCACATATGTAAATCGAAACCGAATGATACTACTAGTACTAGTACTATTACTAGTACATTGTCTTACTGATTACATATAGAAGTCTCCTATATATGGTTTTCGTCGATCCTTTCCACCTTATGCAAGTAGTTATGTATTTGATGATGGATTCCGTGCTTTGTACATGTACGTGTATATTCCGCTCATGACCCATTTTTTCTCTATACCCTTTTTAATCTGTTTACAATGGACAAAACCTGCTGCTAACCAACCTCAAGAAGATAAAATTGTCATGCAGACCAGATTAAATCTGTAGATCATATATCTGCTAGTATCATCCTTGACCTTCAGCTTGGTCAAGTAAGTCGAAGTACAACCAAGCACACAACTTTTAATCGGTCTTTCATATTTTTCGATAATTAAGGTCGGCCTTTATTTTGAGAACATGACCTATTGTTTTACTTTAGAATTATATTTCAGCTATTAATGAGCAATATCAAACAGGCCTAGCGCTAGTTAAATCTCACAGTTTTGGACAACCAGCCTCTTCTAAGTTGGATATATTTATATGAACTACCCACTTCCAGCCTTTTATGAGCCTGTCTATCACTCCCATCTGCTCATACACACTCTTATTTGCTGCGTGCTCCCTCACTTGGGCATGTCCATGCTGAAACGTCTTCTTATCACTCTGTTTTGGTCTCTAAGTTATATCACGTTAAAGGTTGGGTCTTTTGTCAAGTCAAAACTTCGTTCTCTTCAGCACGCTATGGCAGTCGCACGACTATACGCCGTTGTCTTGCGTCTGGATGCGCTTGAATCTCCATCTTACATACTTCTACGCGACGATAATGCTGAACTGGAACGAGGGCCTGGACAAGATAGTTCAGCTTTGATACTGAAGGAGATAGGGATACTGAAAGAAGAGTGTGTTGGACTGAAAAGGGAGATGACTCAGACTCAAAGCAAACTGGAAAATTTGAGCTTTATGGTTGAGTCAGTGAAGAATCCGGCAGATAATGGAAACAAAGGAGCGTTGTGTGTTCCAGATTCGGGACTGAGTAGGGCAGAAGAAGAGGCTAGGGTGAAGTTCTCAGACCCAGAAGCTCGGGGTAACTTTGCTCGCTTACAAAACTCATATCTGGAATCTTGTATCTTCCCAAAGACCACTTCTGTGTCCAGGGATGTATCAGGATTAAGGGATGGCATCGCTGAAGATTGCAATCATGCTGAAACGACAGATGATTCTATCATTATCATCACGGAAACCGAAGCCTCTGTCAGCTCTATCACCCAAGAATGCGTGTCTCCGACGAACCCATCCATAGTCACCGTAGCAAGTGATTTTTGTGACCATCATACCCTCACTCAGCAAAAAAAACCTACAGGAACAACATTAAAAGATGGTGCAAACTCAAATCAGTATCCCGTCAGTCCAGAGATAAATCCCATTCCAGTTCATATAACGACTCGGCCTTCTCTTCCTCCAAAATTCCCCACATCAACACGTTTGTCAGTATCCTCGTCACCAACAAGGCACAAGAACTCTTGTTCTACTACGGGAAAATCAAAGCTCAGACCCCTACTCCTTGCCGCTAGGTTTACTACAGCGGCCTCGGGATCGGTTCGTCGTAAGCTAGCAGCCAAGAAATCAAACATAAACATTAAGTGTAACGAAGCTTCGAAAATTAAGTCTCCAGAGAAAAAAGCTCATGGGTCGAAGGAAAAAATCGACCATCCATTTCTGGTATGAGACACGACACTCATGTTTCGTCAGCGAAGGACAATGCAAAATTGAATCCTTGCGCCCCAGTTTTCATGCCAGGTACTATCACGACTCAGCAGGTTCAAAATCTACCACTTGTCAATAAAGGCTCAGTTACAGATAAGAATACCAATAATAATGACCAACAGGCTAGAGCTCCACACACCAATGGTCACTATTCGGCAGCGTTGTCACCAAGTCTATCCCCTTTCTTGTGCATTTCTCCTTCTCCAAACTCACCTTTCGTACGTCCCGCGCCAGCACGCAGACAATCTGAGGATGGTTATACTAGAAAGAGCGCGGCGATACCAATTCGTGCTCCTCACGAAAAACAAGATGCCATTGATAAACCCGCCGAAGATGAGAGGAAGAGGAAGACGGAAACTCGTGCTTCAAGTTTAAGTCTCATACGTGAACGTGCTGCCAAACGTGAGGCAGCTCGCGCATCTGGTACTTCAAATCCTCCAACTCCAATTCTACCCGACCCAGCTTTGGCTGTTAATAAGATGTCCGGTGTACCGACAGCTGGCATTGGGTTAACTACGTCTATCTTTCCCTCTTCCTCGTCAGGCTTGGGATTCGACTTACAGTCGGTTGAGTCAGTCTCTGCCGCGACTTCGGTGAAGAATACTATGAAGCTAAATGCTCGACCACGTCTTGAGGGTAAAGGTTTGCCTAGTATTGCCTCAAGACGTGCCCTTGAAGAGCTTTCTAATCTGATCTCAAAGACAAATATGCTTGTCGAGGATGAGAGCGAAGTTGTGAAAAGTACACAACAAGACAGTGCAGGGTGCATCAGTAGAGAACTAGGAACAATCCAGTCTGCTGATTCAAAATCGAGGCTGGGGTGTTGGGCTAGCCAATGATTGAAGATTGTTCTCGTTTTTCATTTTTATTCATGAATATATTTTTAAATTTTGTAGGTCCATGTATCTAGTCAACTATATTGAATATACAATCAAATTCAATCACGACAAAAGGGATAGCGCACTGAAAATAAAATCTGAGATAATATACACAAAAAAGTTAAAATACATGCTAATTTACAACTCTCTGTCGGGGAATCGAACCCCGCTTTCGCGCGTGACAGGCGCGTGTACTAACCGATATACTAACAGAGACATGTTCTATTACTAGCTTACTCAGTATATACACAACATCAAAGCACCTAAATTCCGATAAATTAAACTGAACGTCTCTTTCTTATCAAATTATGATTCTCTTTCTCATACATACAACTCTACATAACATATACAAAAAGAAGAATATTCAATATAGGACTAATTAAGAATAAACTCACTATCTCATTCAGGTAGGTCTCTCAGTATTCAGTACTCTTTTACTCCAGGGTCAAAAGAGCTACCAAGTGAAAAGCTGGTTATGTGTATATCCTTCAACGTCACCCCGAGTTTATGCCAATTAAGTAACTTATTTTTTCCTCTTCCTTCACAGTACCTCTTACAATCTCTAAGGGCATGGCTTACTCTAAATCACCTTATTCCTAGTCTCTTCCTTCTTGCACAATTTTACTTATGTTTGGGCTAAACACTGGGAGGAGGCGTCTTGGTTTTCACCGCAGCTTATATTCTTTAGAAGGATACTATACTGGGGTGCTACTGTAGAAAGGAAGGAAAGTATAATGCAATAGCAATTTGAATACCTCACATCCGATAAAATTCTACAGAATGATACAGAAATGTAGCCTACTGACATGGTCATAGTTGTCAGGTTTGAACTACCCCAGAAAGAGACGGTAGAGACAGAAACTCGTCTAACCTATGTTTTTTTTTCCAATATAAAACAGCTTTTAAATCATGCGTTAGGGGTACGATCTGAATCAGGTAATGGAACCTTTTTTAGATTGACTCGGGAATTTGAACCGTAAGTATGATAAATGTCGCATACAACTATGTAGGACTAGGGCAGTCACAGTTTCTTCCGATGATTCTGAATCAGGCGAAAAGCATAGATTCAGGGTATCTAAAGCATGACAATTGTTGATACCCCGGACTCTGGTCCGATCATTGACTACGATATCGCAATATTCCGTTCCCAAGTCGCTTACTGCTGGTACAAGTTCCCTGAAATGCCCTCCGTATCGGAGGACGGCTCGGTGATTGTTATGCGTACGATAGTTGCTTCGGAATGATAATGAATTTTACTCGATGTAACATCCGCATAATTTCAGGCTCTCTTCATGGTTATATTGGATGTAAAGTGAATGGCCAGTAACCTGTATATGGTCGAACACTATCCACACACGTCTTTCGGTGCTAAATGTCTATACAAAGTAAATATACATGCAATCCCGTTATAATAAATAGGTTTCAGTGGAAAATGAGTGTAAAAAGAGACTTATAACAATGAGTTTCTCAGAGAAAAGAGTGTTGTAAAGCAATAAATTAGTCGTAAAGAGTGAAAGGCGGGAGACTAGAGATCCATGGTAGTTGAACAAGTTAGATCCAATGAAAAACATGATAAACAACAATAATTCCAACAACTAGGAAACAACCAACATCTATTCTCCCTTTTGAAGAGAGGATAGATGCAGATAACGATGAATAGTGAAGCGAGTAAACTGAAAGGGATCAGTTATCATCGTACATAAGGAGGTGGTTTACTGTTCTCTTCGTCTATGGTAGACTCGTAATCGTAATTATATTTGGACTCCGATTCCAAAGTATCCACACTCAAGTTCGAAGAACGACTCGACAAAGCACTTGATCCTATGATATCTGTCTGACTAGTGATATGGTGTACACCCAGGCCAGAGTTCCGAATAGACATGAGTTCTCTAACTCCAATATGTGCATTACTAGAATTTGAGGCTATTGAGTAGACTGGTAGGGTGGGATGATCTGGGTGAGACGATTCGATATCGTGATGTTCTTCTGAACCTGTGAGTCGCTGTCTTCCTGGTACAGCAGCAGCAGCGGCTTGTCCAGTGCTTCCATTTGCGACTATAATTGGTATTGATGGTAATGTGGAGGAAGACATGGAAGAAGTAGCTTGGGTACGAGACGGAACTCCATTGGCATCAAGTGTGTACCCATGAGAGAACCATGAGCTATTTTTGTTTTGACGCCGTCGTTGTACGTGTAGGTAGGCGAAGAAACTGATAATGATAATGATGGAGACAACAGCTACTCCTGCTACAAGATAGCCGAGAATTGAACCCGTATTGGGACCATCGTCGCCATTGGATAATACAGATGTCGAAGATGTAGTGGTAGTATCACTAGAGGTACTAGACGAAGGTATATCGTCTCGTCTGCCAGGAAAGGTTAGTATTATGCGATACCAAGTTTTGAACGAATTGCCACTCACAGTTGAAGAGAAGCAAAAGAGCGGATGAACATTACAAAACCGTTTTCTTAGTGTTGTTGTTGTTGTTGAATTTGAATATTTAGACCCTTAATGATTCTTTTTTTTATACCTGGTATTCGGAGTGGGTTGTAGAAACAAGTACAGTTGAGACCCCTAAGCTGGTGGTAATGATGAGAGAGTAATGACAGACAGAAGACGTGAACGAATCAGTGACACATAAAAACCACACAAGCTTAAATGCGGGGAAGATGGGAGAAACAAACGGGATGAGGGTGTCCAATTGTCCCAAAAAAATCTCATCTTTCTCCTAGATACATTTATATATAAACGATCGCATCATTTTGCAAATTGTATGAAAAGGTCTGATCAATGTCAACTCTAATAATATAAATTCGTGATTTTCTGCTATAGGTCCCTGAATTTTGAGGCACTAAGCGAAGAGAGCGCCATCAAATGTCGAATGATCTTCCCTGATCTAAGCATCGGAAATCCTTTTTCAGTGTAAGTGTAACAAAGGAGATTGACAATGTCATATTTTGAGAAGTTACGTAGCCCCGATTCGGGAGCAGCTAGACTCGATCATTAAGTCTAATAACCTAGCCAAGTTGACGCACTTTCGGGATAAGTGAGCTCGTGATCTTAAAAAAAAGGGAAACTGATAGAAAGCATCCGAGGTTTCTCTTTTTACCATCTAAAAGGCTCTTCTCTCGTTGGCTGATAAACATAATGACCAATCGGAGACTAACCATTAAGGATAAAAGTATCATAAATCAATGATCTATCTGAAAGTGTGTCTTGATGTGTGCCCTTATCTTATTCATGCATGAGTTAATGAAAGTAATTATCACGAAAAAAGCGGGGAAGCTCCAAGCAAATTTGGACCTGACTGTAAGTTACACAGATACACAAAGGGATAAAGGAAGGAGAGGTGATGTTACAAGGGGTCTCTATTGAGAAATGAAGTAACGCTGAAGGGGCAACGTGACACGTGACATCCATTTTTGGTAGTTGGTGTTGGTGGCTTCTGAACTGAAACGTTGTGTCGTCACACTTTACTGACTCTGATCTCAGACATTTCCAGTTTAGCCACTCGGGAACTTTGAGCCATCTTCAACAGAAGTATCAAGCTTGGTGTTTGTATATTGATACTTGCTAAAGATGAACTCTAAATCTGTGACTGTGCCTGTCTTAAGGATCCTGGATCTAATGATGTCTCACCACTTGTGAGACCGACAAGGAAGCATTGCGTATTACCGGAATTCTTGATGCATGAGCCGCTACAAATAGCCTAATCTGATCTGTAACTATAGTAATCGTGTTGGAGGCCTGGGTAGCTCAAGTACTATTACGAGAAATTTATGGATGAAAGGACTTCTGATCACTAGCTTGTCCACCAGAAGAAAGCATTTTAGCATGTGCGTTATTCGAGGACAGAACCTAGAACAGGGGCGCTATCCTTTCTATTTATTTTGACTAGATATAGAGGGGAGGTGTGGTCATGGCTAGTAATGCCTTTATTGCATGTTGACTCTTTGCCGGATTTAACCAGAAGCGAATACCTTTCTTTTTGATTTCTCGTATAGTGGTACAATTCAAAAGTGTCTTTCTACTCCTTTGAATCGATGGACACGTTCCTGATACAGACGTTATCGCTTGGTTCACGGGGGTCGGCAGAGCTTGGAAGCCGATATCGATTTTGCATTTGACGCTTTTATTCTTATAGTTGATGCTCATCACATCAAGGAGTTGGCGGAGTTTTTTTACATGATTGATGAGGTTGGAGTAAACAAGAGGTGAATGAAATCTTACAGACAGAAAATTTTATGGGAAGGTTGTAAAATGAAATGAATAAGTATGGTGACGAAAGAATGATAAAAGAGAGACGCGGACGCGTCGGTTGAAGAAACGCCCATGCTCCAGACACACTTTCTGTTGGGCGTCCATTTTTAGCTCCAAAAAGGATATTTGCGACCGACAACGGCGTTTTACAATTGGGCGAACCAAAAGAGGAAAGAAAACCGAGTGTTTATATCCAAATAAGGGGCTGCAATTTGAAAAGCGACACGTATTTCTGCTTACGTTTTGCACGGATAGGTCTAGGAGAGGGAAGTTGGGCGAGACCGAGTTTGAACCTGTACTGCCTGCTGAATCTCAGAGAGACGGTGGTCGTCGGTATGCAACTCCTCTGTAACGGTATATAATATATAATCTCCACCTCAGCGCTGCATCTGCGACTCTTCTCCCCCCAGTCGCATTTGGTCAAGGCCCTGTCATGACTTTCCTTAATTCTTCCTCAACGCCAAATCTACTTAGAAGACCACACCCAAATCACAACATTCATAGCTCCCAGAACACTTCTCCATCATTATCCCCGCTCACACCATCTTCAAACCCCTCTTTAGCTGCCACTCCCGACTTACGTACAGGCTCAAATCCAAGCAAAAACTCAAACTCGGACGCAAGCTCAAGTACCAATACTCAGCGAGCCCATGGCGTGCGTGCACACCTCGCGGAGCTACTCCCTATAGCTCGCCACGCGTCGTTCTCCGTTGAGCTCACAATACATCAACTCTGGAACGTTCCACTCGTCTCGGGTGATTTCAGCGTACGATGGAAGTTCCAGAATGCGAATCCAATGCGTTCCCGTATTGGCCAGGGTTTCAGCAAGAAGCCGAACTCTCCTAGTGGAACTAATAACACTAACGTGGATACTAATGGTTCTTCTGGGAAAATGAAAGGGAAGGAGACTCCCCAAGAATTCAATGAGCCTGGGCGAAGGAGTACTAATGTTAACACCAACGGCCATTCTCATACTCAGCCTCAGACACTGGACTCCGATGTTGAATATGATGTGCTCATGCCCTCGGGCGCATCTATGCTGTCTATACCTGCCTCTGAGGGTTCCTCCTCTTCCCAAGCGCATTCTTATCGCTCTTATTCACAACAATCTCAAAAGTCAGCTTCGATGTCGTCATACTCCTCGCCTCGTGCAGATTCTTTCGATCTGCCTTCCGGAGGTGAAGATGCAAAAAGTACCACACGGACTAGCTTTAACATCAACCCAACCGAAAGTCATAACACCAGTAGAGTTAGTAGTGGCAACCTTGTGAACGATCTTTCTCCGGACGTGCATCACCCCAACGGAAGTTCAATTACAAATCCAAATGATCTCTTATCCCCCGCATCACCATCTCCGCAATCTACCGAAGCTCGTGGGCGAACGCCATATGTTCCCCTGCGTGAACACAACGTTAAGTGGGATCATAACGTACGGATAGGTTCAGTGCAGATCGGCATCGCACGAGATGCGACCCATATGCTAAGTCCTTGCGAGCTGAAACTTATTGTAGAACAGCGGGTACGTTATTTCCTTATCTAGATTTTTTATTTTATCTTTTTATTTGTTTCCTACGCCCCCTAACCTTGTGTGCTTATCAAAAACTTTTATTATAGTCATACAATCCCTCGCCGGCTACACCCCAAACTCAGACATCTTTTCGTTCTGAGTCATCCCGATTTGGTTCGTTGACATTGAACCTCTCTGCGTACGCTGATAGAGGGCCCATCACCCGGCGTTACCTTCTCCGTGAATCAAAAACGAACGCAACCCTCCAACTGACCCTATCCGTAGTCCGTCTCCCTAGTAATAAGGATGTCCTATATAAGGTCCCCGAACTACAAGGCGGGGAAATTATGGTAGGTGTCAGTGCACTGTTGGAAAAGAGTGCAAGGCCGGAATTCGGGAGGATGGGAAGCTCAACAATGAGTTCACGTGGCGGTAGAAGTAGCACTAGACTTACCAGAAGAGGGTCTGAGACGAGATTAAGAGAAGAAAGTGGGTTGGGAGGGGGTTAACGGGCTCTTCGCATCGGGCAAGATCGAGACCACGGACACCTCTTCCTGAATTGGAGTTGGACTTTGGAGGAAAGAGGCTGGGCGGGGGAGGAGGCTTGAAAGAGACCGACAATATCATCGAAGCTATTTTCAATCCTGTACCGAGTAGTTCTCCAGTCGTGAGCCCATTCACATTCTTTGTCCCCACAAGGCCTAGGCCTGAGCGACTTGTAATGGATATGCCGGCTCGGACTAACAGCATGGGCAGTAATACTGAAGGAGAAGAAAGCACTGGAAATGGCAGTGTATATAGTATGAGAAGCCAGAGTATACTGGGTGAAGGACGGCCACCTTCAATTGCGCCATCAGCCCGATCTACTGGTACAACAGGTAGCCGTTCTAGTACGGGTACTGGAGATGGATCACCTCAGTCTCAAGAACCAGGTATACAGAGGTTCTGGCGCCGGTTGATTACAAGTAATAACAACAAAAACGATAATCTAACTTGGTCCCCGACGATTTCGGGTAATGACGACTCTCAAAACGTACCAGATGAAGTTGGGATGTTGAGAGGGCCGCGACGTGTATTAAGTGCGAACAGACGCGCCCCAACTCCTACGTCTACCACCTCGTCTGTAGCTCCACAGATTGTTGTTGTTGGAAGCCCTACATCCGCTATAGGGTCGAGAAGGAGTACAAGCTCGTCGAGAGAGTGGGGATGGCGTAGGCATCGAAGATCAGAATCAGTTGGATCAGTAGGTGCAAGGTCTCTTGCTTGACCGGGCTCCAAAAACCATCTCAGTACTACATAATCTATGCGAAGAGGAATCCTTGCTACCAGTCTAGCCTCATGGCATATCCCTGCTTTTGTCTTTCTTTTGACATCCAGGTCCATTTCAAGCTTCGATTATTCGATTAATTCTTTATTCTTGTCCCTATTTTCTTCATATGTATTTTTCTCCTTTTTCTGGCGATTTACCCTTCGGGTTAGTTCCAGTGTCAACTGAATATCGCCATCTATGGTTCTTCGACTCTGCATCTTGCTTGTCTTTTTTTCGACTCTTATGACTGATGATAAATTACAAAAGCCTCTTCCTTCACTCCCTATCTCCCGAAATGACACATGATTCTGTATGACTTATAGTCCATAACTTCTTTTCACCAATCCTCTGGGAATTATATTCTCGTTTCTCTTCAACCCTTTCGTATGTCTCCTTTGTGATTTACTTCGTTCGTTCTTCCAGTTTGTATATGTTTGTTCAAAACTTCTTTTACGTGCCTTTGCAGGCACTCTGCGATCTTATCTTTATTAATTCGGCCTTTTCTTTTTTTTCTTACTCCTTCTGAATTATTCTTCCCCACTGGTTTCACTCGAGATTTGCCCGACATTCCATCTTGTTCTACTCTGAACAGGGACTAATTCGCTCGATCCTTCCATCCAAGGACCAAGCACGTCACTCGGAGCTTTCTCTGTTTCTGCAATCTTGTTAAAAACAAGTATGATTTCATCCAAGCAACGCGATCTATGCTTTTATAGATATACACTTCATCCATGTACATGCCTCAACTACACGCAACACACATTTTCACCATCTCTCAATTCCTCAATAATCCACATCCTACTCTTTTGTCTGCCTTTTCACACATTACACATCCACATTTTCTCTTCTCTCTGATAATTGCGTCATTATCACTCTACTCTGCTATCCAGCTTCGGTTCCTAATTCTCCATTTAACTACTTTTTACCGGTAACCTATCCTCGATGCTATTCCCTCCTTTTCTGTACGTCCGTTACTACATTACCATACCCCTCCGTCATTTAAAATCTGCCCCCTCTTCTCTTACGGACAATCTTCTTGCAATCCTTCCCATAGCTTCCTTAGTCCTAAAATCATCATCGCAATCCCTTATTTTCTTGTGCTTGTAGGTAGAGTCAACTTATTCGTAGTAGTAGTAGTAGTAATGCTAGTATCAAGTAGTCTAAATCGGTCTTTTTTGTGCTCGACAAAAGGGAAAATTATTAATCAATGCGTTTATATACCCCGTTATCGAATTGTCAGTTCATTTACAGGTGTGCTTTTTAATCTTAAAGTGTACAAGAGATGGTGCCTTTGACGTGGTTGCATGCCTCACCACAAGAATGTTATTAATGTCTTATTCTCCTGTATGCTAGAGTGCCCAGTTGACAAGACCTATGGTAGACGTGACAGATGTGTGAGTAGACAGAATAAAAACCTGTTAGAACATCATAGCGTAATTTTGATATTTTCGAGTTTGATTGATTTTCCAAGGTGAAATAGTGATATAGAAGTTGGTGTTCTGATGGTAGCTCTGCAAAAAAGCATGTAGCAAATATTTCTTCTCTTGCTTTGATGATGGCAGGTCTTTGAGATATATAGGGTATCAGACTACCCTCTCTTTGTGTAGACGAGTGCGATTGTATAGGTTGTCAGAGTAATTTGTGATTTTCTCAGAAAATTACCTCTATTAGTATTTCTCCGAGTTCATTCGCTTCGTATCAAGACTGTCGTGTCACATCCGAAGTTTATAGGTTGCAGGAAACACTGAGTAGGGTCTGTCACGGATGATTAATGGGGAATGCGTATGATTGCAATTGAGAGCATGAACACGATTACGGATGAAAGTTATATGGAATACATAATTGCTAACTCTGAAATCCCGGATGAAGATGAATGTATATGAGCAGATTTTACACTAGATATGATGGAAAGTTTAAAGCTTACATTAAAAAAAGGGTGATGTGCTAGTGTGGAGGAACTATAACGTAGTCTCTTTCACTGGTGAAGAGCTGGAAGCACTTGCGTCTACCGTAGCTGCAGCCCCTTCCGCCCCCGCTCGAAGACTAGCTCTGGCCCCAGCAATTTCAGCTTCATACCGTTCCTTGGCTTCTTGTTCTAATCTATCTGCTTCTTCTTTAGCAGCAATGGCATCACGAAGCTTTATACGAATATGCATCCCTTCGGGCCCTAAGATGTCATGGGGCGTTCTGAGGATGTACTGGTCCAGTCCGCCGTACTATTTATGTTGTAGTATATAACGTGATCCATATGTACCCGCAGTCCATGAAATGAATTGAAATTAAAGAGGGGTGAATCCATGTCAGGTATATGAACTCATTCACAGAAAAACAAGCAACTTATGTGCACATAGAAATGAAGAAGAAATGAGTTTGGACGTACCTTCTTGATCGTTTTCAAGGCCTTAGTTGAGACTTTGAGTGTGAGTTCTCTATTGAGGATCTCCGAACGAAGGCCCTTTTGCTGGATGTTTGGAAGCCAAGTACGTCGTGTCTTTTTCTTCGAGAACGGGACATTGTTACCGAATTGGATCAACTTTCCATGGTAGAGACCCGTTTGTGCCCTTTTGAATGGCTGGCTTGCAATTTGCCGTAGCGAAGGGAGGGAGGGCCACATGCTCGATTGGCAAATGGGTAACGATGCCTCCTTTAGATTTTTGAGTCTCTCTAAGTCTCTTCGACTTGAAATTAGCGAAACTACCGAAAGTGGAGGTCAAGAGGTCACGAGGAATAAGTATAGTTATGTAATTATTTTATATTATCTAATATTGTGAACTCTCCAAAGATGTTATTCGCTAGTCATAGTAGAAGATATTATGACATCCTTGTCATCCGCTGCTGGTCGACTTTTCTTACAAAAGCTGCCCCCGCACGTCGTATTCGTTCAATCAGATTTAGGAGAACAATACCGGGAAAAGGATCTCGCCTCATCGCTCCTTTTACTGCAACAAAATGGGATCAAATTCTCGATCCAACTCATCCTGCGGCTCAGTTGAAACTTCATCAGTTTGTGTATAAACAAGCACCACAGTATGCCGACAACTCCACTTTAATCTCAGCACGTGCCTTTCCCAAAGCGTTGCTACAGAAGCATGAGCACTCTTGGTTACAAGAAGACTGGCCATTTAAAGCTAGAACAAAGAGCAAGTACGTTTATTTTAATGAAGAAGGGAAGGATGTGAATTTTAGGAATGGTGGCGGAGAAAGTGGTCTTACGAGAGTCAGGGTTGAAGGTGGTGCTAAGAGATTAAATATGTCTGTTTTGTTTGTGATTTCAAAGAAGTTGGTGCATAAAGACGCTTGTGTACGGACAAGGATCAAGAATCGGATAAAGTCTGCTCTTTCGTTGCTTGTTACACGCGATGCGGAGGTTATTCCTGTATCTTCTGATTCTAGGGAAGAATCTGAAGTAGGCCTGGGAAAGGAAAATTACATGATAGTGTCTTCTGGGAAAGACGACGGAGAGAAATGGATAATGCAGGGTATGATATCTTAAAGCCCTCGTTTTTCGAGTAATTTGATATTAATCGAAATCACGGCTAGATTGGATATATGTATTTAGTCCCAAACTGGAGCTATATCGTGCTCCTTTTACCGAAATACTCTCGAGTCTCCGAACATGTCTTGAACAAGTCAACAAACGATGCCGTACCTTAGAATTTGAATGGGCTTCTAAGAAAGCTACCAACGGACATCATTCTAGTAAACGAATACACAAAAATACTTCTCGAGGGTCAGACTTCCAAAGTGCAGGAGACATTCTAGAGAATGTGCGTAGGAGGAAGAGAATTGAATGGAGTAACAAAGGAGATGGTGCCCAGGTACCACATAATGTCTCAAGGACCTAGAGTTTCGGAGCCTTGTGCAGATCAAAATCTTCAGAGCGAATCTTCCTTTTCCCTGTGATTTTCGTTCGGACGGACAAAAGACATGTTATAGATGACGACCTCAAGCAAGATATCCCTAACTGCTAACTATCAGTTTTTAATATCCTATCTAGTATTATATTTTAAGATGGACTACGGGCATATACCAAGACATCACAGCGAACGTTTAATAATATTAATGGAACATTACTGTTACATCTACATCCACTTCATTATCATGCGTCTAATAGTAATGCTAAATCCTATTATTGGATTGATCATTAGATAGCCATACGACTTGGATTATACTGTCGCGGTGAATTGAGGTGTAATCGAATTGTGCGTGTTTTGAGATAAGATGTAGAGGTATGTCTTCACGTACGAATCAAAACAAGAACCATGATGATAACCACCCCATTAAGCGCTACCAAACACCAGAAACTGTCGGCATACCCTGTAAACAGTGCTAATGAATCCGCATCTGAAGGAAGTTTATTATTGACGCCTTGTGAAATCGAAGTTAAGACTATTTTTCGAGGAGCCAGACATTATCGATTAATTACTTTTAGAACGGGTTGATAGAGGGTGACTGAGAACTTACTTGCTAATCCTATAGTAGCGCCAAGTTGAAAAGCAGTGTTCATAAGTGCTCCTACCACTCCCTATTGAGTTCGAATAGATGTTAGGATCAAACCATTCACATGAGAAAAACCAAACTTGCCTCCTCTCCCTTCTTCGCACCCGACATAATAGCAATGTTGCCGCCAACATACCCAAATCCAATACCCAACATGCCCAGTATCATACCTGGTAGTACCATACCCCAGTACCTCCCGGGGCGATCTGCGAATGCAAACAAGACTGATCCAGCACCCATGAGTACCGGACCGAGGAGTAGAAGGATTTTTCTAGGAAGATAAGGGCCGTATTTCCCTGCGAGAGAGGATGAGATACCACCTGCGATACCGATGGGTATGCAGTGTACCGCAGCGTTGAGAGCAGACCATCCGTATAAATCTTGGAAGATCTCAACGAGTTGGAGTTCGGCGCCATACAGGAACCAGTATGCACTATGAAGAAAAAAGAAATATGATGTCAGCCATTTCGGATCACGAGAGGCGACTGAGAAGGATGATTATATGGGAAGAAGGGTTACCTGAGGCAATAGATGAATAATGGGACTATATTTGGAGTATGCCAGATATGAGGGGGTACAGCTGGCTCGGGCACCTTTTTCTCAACAAAGAAGAAGGAGATAATGATAATTACAGAGAGTATCAATGTAACAATTATTTGTGGTTTCCCCCAACCTATAAAATTGATCAGTGTGATAAGAAATGTTGTCCACGAAAAGGAGGTCACACCGAGAATAAGCATTAGTGACTTACCAACATTACTAGAATCCGAAATAGCGTACACAAATAGTGCGAGGCCGGCCGTTATAATCCCAACTCCTAACAAGTCGACTTGCTTCCTCGTATTTGGGTCCTTGTGTTGGTGGACATTAGGAAGTACGAGCCATGATAGGGCAGCCAAAGGTAAGACCATAATGGCAACTAAGTAAAATACTGAAATAAGATCAAAAGAATTAGAAATTCTGTAACAGATAAAACCAGGGGGATCTTAAGTCTCACCCCACTCCCAGCCAACTTTGGAAGTCATTACGCCACCTAGAACGAATCCTAGTGCGTTCCCCACTGCACCCGAAGCACCGAAAGATGCGAGACCCTGGGATTGTTGTACAGGATCTGTGACTATTTGGACAATAAGAGATATAGAAGAAGGCATTGTGAAAGCGGCACCTATTAGTAGAACTAATGAGATCAAAAATTGACAGCTAACGAGAAACGGGAATCACCAATGCCTTGAACGGCTCGAAAGACAATGAACATTATAGGATGCACACTGACTGCACAAAGGATACTAAAAACCCCGACAATAGTAAATCCAAGGACGAATACGGGTTTTGGATGATAAATATCTGATAGTCGTCCACCGATGAGTTGAAAGGATGCGAACGTCAGCGTATAGCCAGCAACACCCCATTGTTCAGCAGATGGTTCAAAGTCCAAATCGTTAGCTAACTACAATTTGTAGACGTTTGTGTCAGTCTACTCTTTATATATCACTTCATAGGGTATATAGAAGGTCGATCATACCTGAGGAAGTGCAGTAATTGTTGATCCCGCGATGAATATATCGACGAATTGTGCTAAACAAAGCAGCACAACAAAAAACCACATCTTTGCCTTCCCCATTTGCGGCGTGCGTATAGATTCCGTGTTCGATAAAACACGATCTTGTTTTTCGACATCGGCATTAGGGTTTGCCATCGCTGGAGTATCAACAGAGCTTGCTGCTTGTTCATTAGCAACACCGCCAACGGATCTGGTAATACTAGTACATGCTTCTTTTTCAATATTTAAGGAGACGACAGTGGACGCCGCCTCGCTCCTTGGAATATGCTGCGCTTCGGTGAGCATTGAGAACGGATATTACTTTGGAAAAGAGCGTGTCTGAGAGTTGTTGGCATACTTCAGCTTTATGACTTTATATCTTCTTGAAAGACAAGAAATATACAGTGCAAGCTTGTTGAGGTCGCATATAGCAGATAGGGAATCTTACAAATAGTTGGTTATTAAGCCATGTGGGACTAAGCAGTTCATAGCTCCGATAGCTAAATCAAGTAATCGCTTAATTCGATAAAATTCTCCAACAGTCCAAAAGATAAATTATAAGGGGGGTTATGAGACACGCGAAATGAATTTATCGTTTCTTTGACTTGATCATAGGAAGAGTCCAGAAAGGAATCTCGGCAAGATGTATCAGTAACAAACGTTAATTTGTGACTGTGATAGTCACAAGTCACAAATCGAATTAATTAATTATAATTTAAGTTTTTGGATTACGACTAAAACTAGCACAAAGGCTTGAGTCTCTCTGCTTCTAACCTTTGCGTTGAATTTATGCTATTCTGCCCGACGTGCTCTAACCTACTGGTGATCTCGGCGGATACAGGGCTGAACAAATGGGCGTGCAATACCTGTGCTTATGAGTTTCCTATCACCAAGCAGGTTTGGACTGCGATCATATATATCTTAACCTTAGGCCTAGTATCTTACTTTAGTTTCAAACTATATTTCTCATAGATGACATCGCGTGAGCGGCTACAAAGAAAAGCCGTTGACGATGTCCTCGGCGGAGAGGCAACCTGGAGAGACGCGGATTCAACTAGTAGTATGTATCCGTCTTATATGCTTTCTCACTTACTTCTTATAAGATCAACCTCTATTACTCGTTTAATGTTTCGTCTCAGTTGCATGTCCGAAGTGTGACAATGATCGTGCATACTTTTATCAGTTACAAATACGTTCTGCTGACGAGCCAATGACAACCTGTATGTTCACCAGTTATCTATAAAAAAATACTATGCGATCATATTAATAACTCTCCTTCGCTATGTTTCTCACGCAGTTTATCGGTAATACCATTTTTCTTTTACTGTCTTTCTCTTCGAATAACAGTGCTTTGCTAAACCCACTGCTTTCAGGTGTACAACGTGCGCGCATCAATGGAGGGATGGTTAGACATGCATGTCATAATGAAGTTGTTATTCTCGGTTCGGGTTTGGGTAAAAACTTTGCTGTATTTTTAGAATTTTCACAGCCGACGTCTGTATGATTTACAACTCTACCAGTATGTTTCTCAAAAAGATGCTATATCTGGAAGAAATCAAGGATCAAAACCCGACATAGAAGAATATTTATATAGGTGCTGTGCAGTCCGTTCTGCTGCGATCTAACAAAACACCCAAGGATCATACTTTTCTTCCTTCTTTTGGAAATGATGGCGACGACCGTTGCGCGTTTTCATGGCTTTCTGCGAGGGACAGAATAAATTTTTCCAATCAATCACATTTCCGCTCACCAGCCCCATATCATAGATTCCTACAACACATGAACATATGGCCGATGTGGGAATTATTCTATGGTAGAAATTACTATCGTGTTCTTGGCCCTGAACATCTTATGAGTGTGTCTATTGGGCTATGCACAACTCGTTGTGATTAGGCACGATAGAAATCCTGAAAGCTGTTAACAATTACTCTCACCATTTTCGTCGAAGTTTACTCTCTGAAACAAAATTATTTAGATAATTTGAATACGTATGCCTATGTCTATGATATATAAGAGGGAGAACATATGCTCTTTTTGTTCCATCAGTTGAGTTGATCTCATTCGATTATCGTCTTATCAATTTGTTCTCCTTGTTGCCTCTTTTAAATTTTCCTCAAGCAATCGACAATGTTTGCTCGTAGTTCATTCCTCTCTTTCTTGGCTACCCCAGTCATCTTGAGTCTCTACGTTCTCAACGTCTTCTCCAGTATGTATCTACCTCCCTTAAACTGTTCTAGTACATGAACTAGATCAAGTTATGAGGAATACTAAGCTTAGAAAACTATCATACTCATATATCACTGTTAGTGCCGCTTAATGGAGATCTCTCCCGCAGACAGATTGGAGACTTACAATGCAACCTTGACCGTCTTGCTGTCATCGCCAGTGTAGGACAGACGATCTCAAATATACAGCAGATCGCTTCCGTTGGCTCTTCGTAAGTGCACTACTATCTCTCTTTGCCCTCCTCCATTTGTTTTGTATCCCTCCTCGACCTGTGTTCCCCCCATCTTTATGTCCTATAAACTTGATTGAACTAGTACACCTTTACTCTTTTTCATAGTCAGTTATTTTCAGGAAGCAATGTAACTGATACACTCCACTTTGATTTTTGATTCTAAACAGGGACCCAGCGGTAACTAATGCAACTACGACAGCCCTCAATGGTCTTAGCAGTGCTGAATCTGGAATCCAGACGATCTTGGAGGCAATCTTTGCAGGCCAGAAAGCTCCAGCAGATGCTCGCGACCAAGTCGGTGATGGTTTGACTGTAGCTCAGAATGCTCTCGATAGTATCAATTCGTGAGTAGAGCTTTTCATGATGACCACATGCTTTAATTATCTTTCTCTGACTGGAATATCTTGATGAACTGCTCCGTTGAACGTACCCTTTTCGAATGATGAAAATGGTGATGAAATTCAACGACATATACTACATGCATTTTTATATACAGGACTGACCCTGCGGTTACATCCGCTGTGAGCACCGCTGAGAGCTCCCTTCATGACGCTGAGGTTGCAGCTGATGATGTTGTTGAGAAATGCAAGTAGACACTCTTTACCCCATCCATAAGAATGGATAAGGATAAGAAGACACTGTTCATTTCCTTTTCTCTTTTCTGTCTCTTTCTTAATAAAGTTGATGACTGGATGGGCTTGTTAATGATCCCTCGTGGACTAGGTTCACATACTTCGTTTCGAGGAGTTCCTGTCTATAAGATACTTGATAAATCATGTTTTTTTGAATAGTTAAAGGACTTTGGTATACTAGTTGTTGAGTTATATATGTGGTTATTATTAAGTGTGTTCGTGAGAATGGCTGTTACGAATCAGCAAGAATGGATATGAGTGTTTTTTTCTACTCGTCCTAAGCTCAATACGGTAGAAATAAGTTGTAGAGGCTAGTCGTTTCCGATTTCAAGCTTTAGAAAAAATATGGACACGGTCTAGAATGATGATGCACCTGATAACTCATCTAATCTAAGTTAGGGAAGTACATATAACGCTCCTGGCCTGAATATGGATGAATATGTGTATAAGCTATGAGATGGAAATGCGTTATATGTGATGGTGTCATAAAACTTTAGTCCTCGTAAAACATTTCTCTCTATTTCCCCTGAATACTGTAATTTATCAATTACGAAACAAAACACGCGGAAAATGAGTGACAACGGAATGAGGTGAGTGAGACGAGAACGTTCACGTTTAACGTCTCTATCTACCAACAAGAATAGAGCAATGAGGGTAGATAGATTGATAGGCTAGATCTAGTTAGCTAAGGGATAAAATAGTACTGGAAGTATACGTGGACATGGTAACAAACAGACTTAAACTTGACAGAAGAAAGGTTAGTGGCTTGAAGTAGGCAGGATTACCATAAATATAACATTAGGATATCGATATATCAATAGGATATCAAAGGCGACGATCCATGGTGACACTGACAGCTTCAAGTGAGATAATATGCAATAAAGACCAGTAAGATAAGTATGACAGGAAGATAGTGAGATGAAAAGAATAACCGGATGTTATTGTTCAGAGTATCCGGAAGGGATGCAGAGAGTTAGGATTTTATGAGATAAAGTATGCAGAGAGGAGGTACAGATATAGTCCGTGGAAGGAGAAGTAGGCAAGGAGAATATGAATACAAGAGACAGAGGCTGATTGCTGCCGTTCTATGATCATCAGTATCAGAGTTAAATGTGAGATGTGGTATGCGTCGCGTGATGTACCCAATCATCTCCTTCTTACGTAACATACAACCATCCAGATCATCTCAGCGTTTCCAAATTGGGATCATACTCTGCACCCGAGCTCGTATCCTGGATTCTTACAGCACATGAAATGGTGTCATTATGGGAAAGAAAATAAAAATTACATGTTGGAATGTGAAGGCTAAAGCTACTGTTTCTGTCTCGCTCCTCTCTTAGCGTCTTGTGTATGTTACTACCGGACCAAGCCCCCCTGTCCGTCGTTGCAATCAGTCATAATAGAAGCGCGTCCTGGAAGCTGTTGATAGATGTGAATTGCACCCGTCAACAGCGTCTATGAATTCTTTTTTCCTTCGTTTAAAGAAGCTGTGCATATCCGAATTGAAAATTATCATCTTTCAAATGATATAAAAGAGCATATGGCATCCTTCCTGATCCTTCAGTTGAGTTGATCTCATCCCCGTATTAACCATCTGTTCTCTTTACTACCTCCTGTAAATCTTATATAAACCCTTGACTCTGCGAGTCCTACCCAGTCATCCAAGCTTTATCCTAGTAGTCTTTCTCAGTATCAAACAGCAAAAATGTTCGCCCGTGTTTCATTCCTTTCTTTCTTGGCTGCACCAGTCATCTTGAGTCTCTGCGTTCTCAGTGTCTTCTCCGGTATGTAATCCTCCCTCAATCACCCTCTCTCCTGCATCTACTAGTACCGTTCTAGTAAACGAGTTAGATGAAAGGTGTTGAAAACTGAGCTACGACAATAAACTTACTTTTGATATGTTTATAGCTCCGCTTAATGGAGAACTTTCCCGTCGACAAGTTGGAAATCTCCAATGCAACATTGACCGTCTTGCTATCGTCGCAAGTCTAGCGAAGACAATTTCGAACGTTAACAGCGTCGCTTCTGCTGGTTCTTCGTAAGTTCTAACCCTACCATCCCCAAAGCCCTTCCGCCCTTCTCTTTGATCTCCTTTCAACGAATAAAGAGTCCAATTGAGCTAAACCCATTTTCTGATTTTGACAGTGACCCAGCAGTAACTAGCGCAACCACAACCGCCCTCGGTGGTCTCAACAGTGCCAAATCCGGAATCGAGACGATCGCAAAAGCACTCCTGACTGGCCAGACAGCTCCAGCTGATGCTCGTGATCAAGTCGGTCAAGGCTTGACTACAGCTCAGAATGCTCTTGATAGTATCAACTCGTAAGTTTGGATGGATTTCATTTTCATTTTTTTCTTTCTATCTTTACGTTTGCGTTATCTGAATTGTGGATTGTGTATGATCTATAGGACGGACTCAGCTGTTACCTCGGCTGTGAGCACTGCACAGAGCTCCCTCCAGGCTGCTGAATCAGCTGGTCAGGGTGTTGTCGCCAACTGCAAGTAAACTTACTTTCTTACTCACCCCAAACCCTATGGTCGGATTAATAGGGATAAAGGGCAAGGACAAGGACATAGGAATTGGGGATTACTTTCTTTTCAGGATTGGTGGAAAGACTTGGGGTCATGTTTTTCCTATGGACTATGGCTTAGTATACATATTGCATGCTTTCTTTTCTTGTAATAGTTTTCAGGGATCTTAGGTACACTTTCGTAGATAGGTTTATAAGTTTTATATGAGGAGGTATTATTGATGGACATCTGAGCTTTGAACATCGAGCTTGGATTGGTGTTCCTACCTACCCCAGTCCAAGTTTTTTTATGGCTTTTTTATGGCTTTATAAACCATGCTTCTTGAGAAGTGGGGGCTGACACGAGATAAGATGTAAGAATACTCGGAAATTATTCTAATCTTAACCTTAAGAGGCAAAGTGATTAACACGTTTCAATTATGTCGCTTCTTACTGATGAGATAAGATATCATGCAATACTAAAGATTAGGGTCAGAGATTAGGACTAGTGTGTATACTTTTATATAACTGTATGATTGGTATGTATAGTAAGTGATATTTGTATTAGATAATCAATGAAGGTATCATTGTTAAATAGGAGAAAGAAAATCCCAACTAGATATGAGCTTGTTTGACTAGTTGGCTGGAGTTGAAAAAGGGAGATGAGAGACGTATAAAGATATTGGAGAGAAGAAGTCACATAACATGACATAAAATACTATAAGCTATAGATAGAAAGCCCATAAACATATGAGTCAGAAGACAGCGCACATCGCACACAAATAGAAAAAAAGGTTTTAAAAGATAATTCATTTTTTGATTTCGACAAGACCTTACTCAGTTCAGAGAGACGGAGAAAAGCAAAGAGATGAGGGAGGTAAGCAGAGGAAGAGGGGATAAGGAAGGAAGGATGAGATGAGATGAGATGAGATAAGTAAGAAAAGGAAAGGTACTAGTAAGAGATGGATCGAAGGCAGGGTACAAGTGTTACGAAGGGCTCAAAGATCAGCGACATTAAAACAGAAGACAAAGATGTGCTCAACATAGATAGTAGATGGTAGACTTATAACCTATAACGTGAAGTAATCAGAGTCGACAAGTGAAGGGAAGCGCGAGAGTCAGAAGGTAGCAGAAATGGCAGAAAATTTCAGAGAAAAGGGATAACTATTTTATGATACACACACAAGTAGCACGACAGTCCAAGCTGCGAGGCGAACACGAAAAAGAAGAGAATATAATATTTATATAATAAACAAACACAAGAGTATAAAAAACTAGGAAGGGTTTAAGGACTCAAAGCTCAAGGCCCAAGGAGAGAACGGAGTGGAGATAATAATAATAAAGCGAATTCTCTGATATAAAGAACATCTTCCAACCTCAAGTAATATCCACCCCAAACTTCCTCATCTTCAAAAAATACTTTTGTACCCTACTCGCAACCTGCCTAGGCGTCCTACTCCCACCCATAGCCTTCGAGATACTAGACCACCGATTCTTCGTCCCATCTGGGAAACGATCGAGTAACATGTCGAGTTGACGTTGTTCAGCTTCGGTCCATGTTTGGTTGTATGTTCTTGATGAGGAGGTTGCTTTATCTCCTCGACGGAGGGAAGAGGATGGAGTAATTCCGTTTCCACTCGTTGTTGTTGAAGAAATTGTAGTAGAAGTGGTAGTGGTATTTAAGATAGAATTGGTGGTAGTGGAGGCGGTTGCAGAATTTGGACTCGGACTCGGACTCAGCGGTGTCTCTGTCTTTTTGAGAAGCCGATAGTTCGAAGATCTTCTACTTCCCTTTTTGCTACTACCTATTGAAAGCTTTGAACGCAATTTTTGGTTCCTAGCTCGGCGTGTCGATGAACGATCTGGAGAAAGAGCTGATATGGCGTGTCTGGAACGTCTTCGTCCATAACTTCTCCATCTCCCTCACTATCGTCATCGCCAATATCGTTGTTGTATATTTCTTCTTTTTCATTATCTTCTTCCAACTCTTCAACGCCGAGAGGATAATGACTATGCTTCAAGCGGTCTGCACGACTGACCAGATCCATAGGGAAATCAGTATCTATTGCTCCAAACCGAAACTCCGAGTCTTCCTCCTTAACCAGTGAAGGCCTAGCAGAACTCATCGCCGTCTCCGGACTATAAGTTGACATATCTTCATCCATATTCCCATTATCCTGATATTGATTATTGCCATTTGTCCCTCCAGTACCATTACCATTCTGCCGTAGGGGGAAAATCCCATTTTCGTTATAATCACCACTGACGATACTACCACTCGCGCCACCCACGCTCCCATTTGTCCCATAGGAGGTGGAAGCCGTAAGCGAAGTAGAAGCTGAAACCATCTCATTCATAGAATACACATGGTCGTTTCCATTTGTGGTCCCAGGTCCGTTCCCAGTAGTAACGGGACCACGCGAAGAACCTTTAAACGCTGATCGGGGAGGGATGCGAATAGTCAATCGTACACGGGGTGGCTCAGGTTCAGGTGACGCTGAGGCGGATGACCGCCAACCATCATTATTATAATTGCTGTTGTTATTATTATTACCGTTACGCGACCTCCCACGTCTTGACCCACTCCCCGCACTTATCGCACTAACAGCGCTCGGTGTGGGTGAACCATAGCGCGCCAAAGGCCGACGTCTACGTTGTGTTCTCCCTGAGGTCGAGAATGCTTGTCCTTCATTTTCAGGACTCATTACTGCAGATGTTGCGGAGGATGGCATGTAACCATGCCAATTTGAAGATGATGAGCCCTGGATGTCCGCAGCATTGGGAACAGCGCCGTCTGCATTCGTTGCCTGGTCAAGTTTCTTGAACCTTCCCCCGAAACCTCTTGGTCGCGCCAAAGCACTTAAAGCAGCATTATCACTCTTTCTTCTGCGTGAGGTACCCTCTCCTCTCGACTCTCGCCCACGAGTTCTCCTCTGTTCCCTTTTCCCTCTGGGAGCTACTTCCTTGCCATCCTTTGTCCGCGCGGACTTAGGACATTCGTCATCTGAATCTGGGGGAAAGTTTCTAAATACTTCTGAGCTTCTACTAAAGCTGGCTCAACCCATTCCGCTCGCTTCTGGCGGACAAGCGAACCTAGCGGTGAAGGTTTGGAAGGGGAAGATGGTTGCCAGCATTTATCTGGAAATATAAACGAGCCTAATGTAGGTTTTATTAGAATAGGATTGGGTGTATTAGGAGTTATTGGGATAGGTATATGCTGTGTAGGTAAGGAAGGATAGAAGGGAAGGGAATGGATGGATGTTGGATCTTTGTATTAATAGATTAGCATATATACGGATCCCTGGATAGAAATGAAAGACTCACCATGACCCCTAAATAGGCCCCAATCAAGGTCATTAGTAACGGAGGAGTCATCTATGACCTGATGGACCAGTTCAGACAGCTTTTCTACATCATGCCAACTTGCTTCCTTTGTCCCATATCCCTTGGTTGAATTGTCGTCATTATTGTCGAGGTCTAGTATATGTTCAGTAGCTTGAACAGGGTCATAGTCTACGGATTGTCTGGACTCCTTCAAGCGCTCAATGTCGAGCTTGATGCGCTCTAAAAGGGACCTCTGTCGCTGAATGTAGGCATTAAGAATATCTAGGCTGTATGTGGGATATATAATTATAAGAAATGATTTGTCCTAGAAGACGTAAGAGAATCGGACATACTTGCGGTTTCGACTGGCCAGCTCCTTTTCTCGCCCATTCAAAGCTTGGTCGTCTTCACCATTTTGTTGTTTTGGAATTATTGGGTCAGGGAGAGAATTTGAGGGGTCTTGGTGAGAGATGGATGAAATGGTTGCTACATCTTCCATTTGTGACCGGGTCTACTTCCACACACGACGTTTGCACATCGTCGATGCAAGAAGCAACGACGTCAAGAGTTTTTGTGTACGTTGGGAGGGATATGTTGGACGTTGAGTGGAGTTGGAAGTAGGTGGACTGTAAGGGGAAGACAAAAATGGGAGAGAGAAGTAGGGATCCTTTGAGCCGACGCGGTCTTCCGGCTCATATCGGTCCCTCTTTATGTAACTAGCCGCCAGAGAGTGTGATAGAGGAAAAAAAAAACCAGAAAGAAATTTTATTTTTCACAAAATTCATCAATTCTTCCCCTTTTTGCCATTTTTTTGTCGTCAATTCACTTGGATCATTTTTAGTAAAATAAAATAAAGTGGAAACATTGCATTCAATCATCCGTATGAAGTGCCATATGTGCTACTGACTCAGTGATTGTATTGCAATTGCTTGGGGCTTTTAATATTGATGATGATGTAATCAATCTTCGCTTATGATCTGCCACCCACAACTTAGCCTAAGCCCAAGCCCGCTGCTATTCTCTCAACACGTCACACATCAGTAATACTACTATCTCTCCTTTATATCACATACACAAACCAACCCATCTTATATCACGATGGCCACAGACTTTGATCCACAAAACGCCCAGAACTTGATTGAGGTACTGCTCTTCAAAACTCGATTTGTTCCCACTGTAAACGAAGCGCTAAAGCTACCTCCCCCCATGCTTAGATCGAGAAGCAGTCAGTACACAAAAAACTGTATCGTCAATCTTCGTTTGTTTAGGTCGTTGACCATGTGGGTATATGCGCCTTTAGATTCGCTGTCAAGGCTGTCGAACACGCTCAGGTACGAAAAGTTCCAAATGTTACAAAACAATGACCCCCCTTCCACAACACACACACTTATTAATTGATCGGAATACAGGTTTACTGGAACCTTCTCGAAAAAGTCAAACCTACCGAACTTAGACTAACAAAGTACGATGATAATTCTTAGACCTCTTTTCCTTCGTGTAAACCAATCTAACCTCCATTACTATAACACTTCACTTTCGCTTCGCCATTTCATCACGGCGATTACAGGATTGATGATGAGATCTTCGAAGACTTATCCGCAAAGTTCCCAGAGTTAGTCACACCACCATACGATGGATTAATAAAGCTCGACGAAGACTGGATGAAGAGCGCAGATGGGAAAAAGCGTTGGCGCGAATTTATCGAAGCGTATAAAGACAAAGTGAAGGACTATAACTTTGGTTCACTCATACGGACAGACTGTAGAGATGAATATGGTGAAAAGAATACTATATTTGGTTAGTATTCTTCTGATCCATTTTTTCTTGTCAACTATCTCTCCCACTTTATCTCAATTTCTATGTGTTTTGGCTAACTGGATCTTTTTAGTGACCCGTATGCAGGTACTTCTGTCACTTCCTTTCTTCCTCCCTTCTCTGCCCCCTTGAATTGGAAGAAAGCGTCTAACTATGTATATTCCTTCTCCGATTCTTCTCTTCTCTTTATTCGTCTTGGGTATCAGTTCTGCGCATTTGAGGTAAGCTTTTCTCCTGTTGTATTCTAATTTACACGTCTACATACACACAGACGCGTTCCTTCTAAACTAGCTAACTAATCAACGACCCCCTTTTAATAAATATAGATTGCTCGGAACAGATTAGGACTTAACGACGAGGCACACGAGCTTGCAAAACGTGAGGCTGAAAAGGAGCGTTTACAGAAGGAGAAAGAAAAACAGGAAACGGAACGTGCGAAGAAAGGGAAGGGAAAGCGTTCATAGGAGTAGTGGACTACTACCTCTCTTTTGATGATGGCGACTTGTGAGATCCTAGTTTTTATAGTGCCCTACAGCACACTTATCTTTCAACGTTCTTTTTTATGAATTTGATGTGGACGTTACGCATTTTCGAATACCTTACGACCATTGGGACTATATATATCAGTGAAAACGATACCGTTTGGGAGAACGATGTACGTTTTTTCGTCTTTTCGTCAGATGGTGGCGGTGGTAATAGTGGTTATAAACATGGAAGTTTGAATACCTTTTTCTCTCAAAGTACAAATTATAAAAATATGAATGTATTCTTATGTACTATTTTTACCCCTTTGACGCGTGTAGAAAATTGGAATTAAATTTAATCAGCTTTATCTGAGATTAGAGATTCGTGAAATGAGATTTCAAGTATTACATTGAAGGATATTGTCCGGCGAAGTAGTAGCGATACAAACTGTTATGGGATTAGGTGATCAAAAGTCAAGATATAGTCAATGATTCATCAGAATACACAAAGCTGAATGCAAGAAGGGCAATAAATTGAGAGCAGAGCAAAAGAAATAGAAACGAGAGACCAGAAAGGATCGGGAGAGAATGAGGTTTCCCTTCAGCAAGATAAAACACATAAGCTCACAGAAAACAAAATCCCAGAAAAGATATAAGGATTAGAAAGGTAGGGAATAGAAAGATAGAGAAGGGAGAATAGGAAAGACAGAAAATCCCTTCTCTCCCTCTCTTCTTAGTACTCCGACAAAACGGTTGCTGCTACTTTCCTCTCATTGGCTCTAACAGCTCTAAAAACTGGCAGCAAATCATACACCTGCTTCCACCCAACCGCAAACTCACTCCCTTCAGTCCCTTCCAAGCCATCCATCCCTCCAACCCCTACCCCAACGCTATCTACCACATCCATCCCGGTCCACTGAAAGACCTTTAACGCAGGATAAGCCCCGCTTAACAACGCGGCCACCCTAGCAGGTTCTACCACTCTCGACCTCCCCACGTCCAGATGGACAAGCACGCGCGACGCGCAAGTTTCTGAGACGATCAAGTTATCAGGTATGTCTAAGCAGCAGTTGAGGAAGAGGCCTAGGTGTCGGAGGGAGGGACAGGAACGGGTTAGGGAGAGGAGACCGAAGATGGTTGCGATTGGCTGGGCGGTTTGGATGTGTTTGTTAAACGGGTTAGAGCATAGATTGAGTACTTCTATTGAAGGCCAAGCCATGCCTATCGTGGATAGCTCCTGATCATTCAGGTAGAGTGGGACACCTAGTTCGAGGTGTACTGCCACTAGGTTTGGCATTTGAAGAAGAGGGGAGAGAACGGTGATGTCGTGATGATATATCTCAGGTTGTAGGTAATAACGACGACTTGATTGGTGTGTGTTTATTTCTTCTTTTGGGATGTTAAATTGGAGAATTTTAAGTGTTTGGAATTTTTGAGAAAGAGTTTGGAAGAGCTGCTTTAGGTCTTCAGCTTTGGGGAGCTCTTGAACGCTAAATCCTAAACAAGCCATTCCAGGTACGTTACCAAAGCATTGGAGTGTCTGGTGGAAGGATCTGGATTCACCGGCTAAGAATAGGTTTTGAAGTGAGGCAAAAGCTCTCGAGCTGTTCTGGACTTCCGAGCGTAAATTGTGGATGTTCTCAGCATTGATTAAGTTTAGATGAAGAGTTGTGAGATTCGGGAGTGAAGATAGACATGCGAAACCTCTTGAGTCGATGCAATTTGGAGTCCATAGTTTAACAGAAGTCAGAGAAGAAGGATTTTGCATGAGGACGTCTGTTATGCCATCTTTAAAATTGTTGTCCGTAACCGGTTGACTCCCCCATTCGACTGAGAACTCCTTAAGTCTTGGACTACGATCGGCAAGAGTTCGGAAGAATGTGAACATTGAACGTGTTGGATGAGCATCAGGGTTATCATTTCTAACGGATACCGATTCCAATGACGAGCAAAGAAGGAGCGTGCTGAGATGTATTCCGGAGATGGTTGAACCTGATACTTTCATATGTGTTAGCCGAGGAAGGATGTAATCTGGATCACGTCCGAATGCTAGGTGGTCCACTAAAGGTTCTGCTACGTAGTTTAGGTCTTCTGGTCCCCAGCTACGCACACGCCGAGCATAGTATGAGAATCGTTTCCAATCACGAGGAACGATGAGTCGAGAAACCGTCTATAAGAATCAGACCGACAAGCAAAGCATATTAGTACATAACGGAAGCAAATAACTCGAGACTTCCACTTACAGGTCTCGGCCAAGGATCATTTGTATTCGCCCATGTAAGCAGCTCGCTGGGGAACGTTCCTAACAGATGAGAGAAGCTTTCAAGGTCTCTCCAGAGTACGTCCAATGCTGGTTCGCATATAAATGTGGCAGTCCGAGCGAGTCTAGCTAGAGTGCGGTTATCACAGAATTGTAGTAAGGCAAACAAGATTGGGTCCCTGTGTAGGATACTTGGCTTTGCGGGAAGATTCATCGCGCACATATATACTAAATATTCCAGGAAAGATGATGGTATATAGGGTACAAGTAATAATTATAACCTGGGAAGGCGTAGAGAATTAGAGTCAATGCACTGATGACTACAGCAGCGGGCTGGACCTTTCTTGAGTTACTTACCAAATTTAACTCCAGTTTTTGGAGAATGACTTGAAATGGATAATTTGGAGCCTGATCAAACCCAATTCAGGATCTTTATCGCAAAAAAGGGAAAAACTAAGAACTTAGAAATCTAAATTTAGACTACAATATTGAGTACATGCCTGCGTGCACTCGTGAATCGTGACATCAACTGTCAATTGAGCGGTTGGGAAACGAAAGGATATCGGTTTAGCTGTCATGTCTCTGACTCTCTCGTCAAGCTTTTAAATCACATATCTTTAATGGGAACCACTAATTATAAGGAGTCAAAGGAGGCGTTTTTATCTGGTGCGACAGGTTCCTCCATTTTACATGTTAACTTGGTTTCTTCTGTGGCTTTGGTGAGTCCATCTGGTCAACTATCCAATCTGGTTCATTCTGTCTGATTTCCACTTCTACTCGGAAAATAATTAAAAAAGCTTTCGATAGCTTTGTACTACTCGTTTATATCTCGATGGCCTAATTATACGAATTTTGTGCTGGAATGGAGTATACTTGTTGCTCCTCTTCTCTTGTCAATGACACTATTTGCAGAGATGCCTTTGATGCTATGTTTTCTGCTTCTGATACCAACTGCTTTAATACGTTGCTTTCCCGAGAAGGACTTTGACGAACCTCCTCTATCTCCTCTATCTATATCTCGTTCCTCTTCCCCTTCTTACTCGAATAGTGGTTCTCAGGTGTCGGATTCTTCTAGTAAAGTACTGCATAATCCTAGAAACACTATTACTCCCATACCTGCTCTCACCGTCTATCGGGCTCATATGATGTTGATGACGATGCTGGCTATACTGGCTGTGGATTTCCCCGTATTTCCTCGTTCGCTGGCAAAATGCGAAACTTTCGGGGTTTCGCTGGTATGTTTACATTGATATTCTCCTACTACCACTATCATTCTTACTATCTTACTTTTCGATAACTGCTGCAGATGGATCTTGGTGTTGGATCTTTTGTGTTCTCTCAAGGAGTTGTTTCTGCAATTCCTTTATTGAAAGATCCTTCGTATCTCATAGCTCCGTCGTTGGCAAAGCTTGTTGATATCTCGAAGAAAGTCCTTCCGCTCTTCGTTCTTGGTCTGATTCGGGTTATCTCCGTTAAAGGGACTGAATACCCAGTGCGTTTTTTCTATTCAACGCTTTTAAGAGGAAGAAGTAATTAACAAAACACTTAGGAACACGTCACGGAATACGGAGTCCACTGGAATTTCTTTTTCGCGTTAGCTATACTTCCAGTCTTACAGGTCGCCCTTCATCCTGTGATAGTGTATCTCCCGGTTTCATTACTAGGTTTTCTTGTGGCTCTATGTAAGGATTTCGCGGTTGATAGCTAAAATCATTAATATATCCTTGCTTCAAGTGCATCAGCTTCTTCTTTCCTTGACTCCATTACAGGACTTCGCTCTGAACGCTCCTCGTAATAACCTTATCAGTGCGAACAAGGAAGGTCTAGCATCACTATCAGGTGAGTAGCCATCTCACTCTATATCTCAGTCTTCTGAGTAAAGTTGCAATAGGGTACCTCGCCATCCAGCTTCTTGGGCTATCTGCCGGCACTATCCTGCTTCCTCCATCTCCATCTGACTTTCGTAGACAACAAGGTGCCCTTCAGGCACAACTTAACACACGTCCCACACAAAGATCAGTTGATAGACCAGTCATAAAATCTCAACGACGACAAAATGACAAAACTGCTATCGAGCTATTCTCATATGCGTTTTTGTGGTGGACATGTCTTGGGATATGTTATCTAACTGGTCTTGGCGGTGGAGTCTCCAGACGTCTGGTAATTTACAATTTTTTTACATCGTTCCGAGAAGTTTTTTCCATTGACTAAAGGTACAATTTGTATAGGCGAATTTACCTTATGTGATTTGGGTTGCTGCCTATAATGTGTCATTTATCATGTTTTATCTTCTGTTGGATGGGTTGGCTCCGAAAGCCACTGATTCTCCTGCTTATCAACGAAAAGAGAAGGGATTTGGACTTGCTCCCAAACCAATCAGTATCCATCCTTCTGCGCCTACACGTTCTCCGACGTCTCATGCACCTACGCTTTTAAGTGCTATCAACCTCAATGGATTACTGTTATTCTTACTTGTGAGTAAATATATCAAAGGGTTTAGTTAGACTTATTAGACTAATCAATCTGATTTATCCGATACCTTGGACTTTTTTTGGATATCAGTCGAATATTGCTACTGGTTTAATAAATCTTTCGATGCCGACGATGTATGCATCAGATACAGTGGCAATGACTGTTCTTTCTGCTTATTCCGCTGGCATGTGCCTGGTTGCGTGGGTTTTGAGAAGGTATCGGGTTTGGAAGCTTTAAAAGTCTTTATATATGATCGATAATTTCAATGTTTGTTGGCTGTCTCTATTTGTTGTTATTGTGCAACATGAAACTTGGGGCTCTTTAAAAGTAAAGTTCAGTTCAGCACTAAGATAAGATACTGATGATGATGGTGTTCTGTATTTCTTGTATCACGAACACAATATGATTGTTACGATTGCGAGGGAAGAGAGGGAGAGAAGTACAACTACAATGATCTATAATGTCTATACAAGGATAAAATGATAGCGAGGGGAGTGACTAGAAAAGGTGATTGAGCCGAAGCGATACATGTACATAGACCAAGAAAAAGTAAACTATCAAGAAAAGGAAAGCGAGAGAAGTGGGGGAGGGGGGAAAGATAGATGAGATTGAAGTATAGCAGAAAACCTAGATAACTTAGGGCGAACGAAATAAGTATGAAAGACGAAGAAAAGTAATAAGAATAGTTTTAATAATAAAGATAGAGGTTTGTCGTAAATGAGTTGGGAAAAAGGAAAAACGTCAACCTTGTTCCTTCCCCCAAAAACGGTATAAATCCTAACTTGTCCTCTCCTCCAACGCCTCCAATCCTTTCCGGGGTGTCGTTTTTCCGAGTCTGGGAAAAATAATTGAAACAAAACGTGTAAAATAAGCCAGCGAGTGTTCTGTATGTCAATTGTTGCCCTTGCCATTGTATTTTTCCTTCAGAATTTTTCGTTATAAGAATAAGCAGTCCAGAAGCTATAGTAGATGCAGTATCGTCTTTGACGATATACACATATGGGTCGTCGCGGATTTCTTGGGGTTCGATAACGGATACACCTCGGAAGAGACGTGCACTCACGGATAAGGGTGCTTCGGAGATGACGGATGCGGAACATCTGTTGATATTTGTGTTCTTGGCACCGGGGGTAACTAATAAATTAGATGCGAAAGATGGTGTTGGTGCAGCATAGATGGTGGCAATGTTAATACTATTATTGTCGTTATTGTCGTTAATGTTGATGATATTGCCGTTGTTATTGCTGTTGCTGTTGAAGTTGGTGGTGGTGATCGTAGGTTGAGATGAATATGAATATGGAGAAAAAGATAGACGGGGACGTGAGATGGATGGGATATTAAACCTCTTACTCATCCGACTCGTCTTTGAAACTGCGGCTGGCTCAGGTTTTTGAGGCGAATAAAGATCTGCAGGGAAGACTCGAGTGCTATCCCTGAAGTCATATCCATCCGAGTTTGACCTCTTCAAGTAACTCTCCTGATCTACTTGTTGCTTTTCCTGAGTCCGTTGTCGTCGTCTATACCATATGAACGCAACAGCGGTAAACAACGTAAATGCGGCTGCACCTCCAACAAGTCCCCCAATCAGTGGACCGAGTTTGTGTGATGATCCTGAGGTAGTACCACTTTCATCTTGCCTGTTCAAAAAGGTACAAGTTTAGATATGATCATCAGGGTGACTACAAAAAGTGATAGGTGGTAGATTTGATAACTCACGTGTAAACAATTTGATCCAGTAGTAGGAGGGATTTCGAGTTATGAAGACCACTCTGTATCACAAGAGTATGCTGTGCATTTGAGAGCCCCGTCTTTGAAAATACAAGTTGACCAAAGTTGTCTGTACTGGAATTATTACTTGGAGATTGCTGATATTCGCCAACCGTAGCATTATCAATCAAAAATGTGAGGTCGGTCGACCAGTTTTGGCTTGCAGCCGACCCGGATAAGATGCAGTAGACGTACACGGCGGTACCTATCCATAAGTTTAACCGGGATTAAAGGATCAACGAATAATTAGTTTTTTATTTTATTTTTAGTCCAATTACTGTTTTTTAAGGGACTGACACAGCTGAGTGGTGGCTGTGGGGAGAGGGAAAAGGGTAAGTGGTAAAAATGACTTACCGGAAAATGGCACGAGTGCAGAGACTGTTTGATCGGAATCGCTACTACTAGAGTTTGAAATTCCTTCCATCCAAGTTGCCATGAAAGCACTTTGTGAGGGAGAGGGATTTGCGACACAATCATCGTCGCAGGATTGACCCACAAACCAAGAGTTGTTTGGAGTATATGTTATCTTCTGGCCATTAACAGGGTCTCCATATTGGTCATCAATAGAGATATTTTGGGAACGAGCGTGGACTGGAATTTGAAACAGAGAAAGGAAGAAAAAGAAAGAGAGATAAAGTAGTGAAGACAACATAATGGCCGAGACGAATATTACAAAAGGGTCGCCACCTATGATATGAGTTAATAGATATTTTTAAGGACTGTAAGGTTGAAAAGCTACTTACAAAAGGGCGGACGAGAAGTCGAAGAAGCGACGAGGGGTTGGGGGGGGAAATTATCGCGAACCTGGACCCAACTCCTTTATAGAGTTCATCCAGACATATAAATATCTATCTTGGACTGGATCCAATATCAAATTGATAGAGGTTGCGATGCGTTTTTTATGTCTGGGATCAAAAGGAGTAAAAGGGTTCATGCATAGTGATGGCATTTCTCCTAGAGGGGAATGTTACATCGCTTCAAAGTCCTGATCGGCAGAGGAACATATCGAGAAACACAGAGTGCGTGCCGCGGATCCGATTCATGGTATGTGGGAGAGAGAGAAATAACATATCCTTGGAGATATATCGTCTCTGTAAGAATATAGCACGTTAAACATGTTTTTCAAAAGTCATTAGTAAGATCAATCCCGTCACTTAAGTCTCAGGGTTAACTAGGCCTGCTTCGATACGACCAAAATTAGAGTTCCTGAAGAACTAGTGTTGATCAACTGCTGATTCTTAAGCGTGATAAAATTTGGCATCAATGGGATATGAAGGACTGTGTTACGATTTTATCCAACATTTCGGAGTGACCGCAAGCGAGAAGTTGAGGGAAGTATGATAGCATAAGAAGAGTAGACTATTCGTGGGAATTCTCAGATTGAATGTGTCGCTTTAATTTAGACTATCTCCTCTGTCGTGACTACCCGTCGACCTTCAAACACTCACACACGTCCTACAGCTCCGTTTGACGGTGTCAGTGCGGGTCTTTGGGTGTGTATGTTATCGGTGTTGAGTTTGAAGACGCGTTCGACGCGTTCTTGACGATTAGTTTCCTTCATTTTTTTCTTCTTTAACTGGGAAGAATAACCCCTAATCGAGATCTATCTCACACCTACAACTATTCGGGCTTAACAATAATGTCAGTCTCAAGTCCCTCTCACAGAGCATCTCAGAACAGCTTGAGTCTCCCTCCAAATGCGGGAGACAAGCCAGAACGAAGGAGGTCACACCGAGTTCCACCTCCACCCGAACCTTTGGATATTGTACGTCCCTCACTATACTTTTTTTGTGCCGTATATGCATTTTTATTTTTATGCTTATGCGTCTTAAAATATTTCAGCCAGAGCCAGTCGATGTCCCAGTGAAACGCCCTGCTAGGCGTCCTCCTTCCCCTTTGCGTAATAGCTATACTCCCGATTCGGATGAGGGTAGTTTCAGCGGTTCGGAAATCGCAGATGATGATGACGGCGACCAGGTGCACTCGCCAAGTCCATCGATGACCAAGTTTGCCAACAATATTGCATCTCGAGTTGGTGCTTTAGTTGGGAGTACAGGTTCTCGTAGCTCCAATCATCTACCAACTGAGGCCGAAATCGAAGCAGAAGCAGTCAGAGAACGAGAAAGAAGTAGGAGAGAAGCTGAGAGAATCATGAGACTTGAGGCTGAAGAGCGTAAAATGATTGAGGATGGGGTAAACGCGATGTTTGACCAGATTCAACGTGAACACGCCCAAGGACTTCCGCCTCCTCCTGTTCGATCTCAAACTGGTCCACCATCTCCTTCCCCTTCACAAAAGGAGAAGGATGGATGGTTCGCAGCAGTTAAAAATAAACTTACTCCTACTAAGGAACCTTTAACACCTGCACAACAGATCATTCAGGAAACAAAAGCTCGGGAGAAAGAGAAGAAGAAGAGTAAGGATAAGGAAGTTAAAGAATGGCCTGCCACCCCTTCAAGGAAGTATAGTGATCCTGCATTTTTGAATCTCGCACAGTCGACTTCTCCGGAACCGATCACTCCTCCACGACCGATTTCTCAGTCAAGTCCAATGATGACACCATCTCCAAAACGTTCAATTGACTTGTCTCAAGACACTCCCCCAATCTATGCTCAGTTTAATAGTCAAGGGACGTTGGATATTCCAGTCACCCTTTTAACAATAGCTAGACGCTTTGAAAAACTTGAAAAATGGACGGTATCTCATGTTAGGGCATTAGAAGACCGTATGGGCGACGTTGAGCGCTGGCTGGTAGAGAAAGAAAAGGAGAAAGAAAAAGAGAAGGAAGAAGCAGCCACTTCTGGACTTGGTAGTGAAAAAGCCAGTTTTCAATCTGATGAAGATGAGAATGGAACGAACGAACAATTAGTCGAGATACGTGAAGAACTTGTTGAACTACAAGGTCGTATGGGGGAACTCGGACGAGAGATGGCTAAACTCATGACAGCCCCTTCAAATCTTGCATCTGGACCAGCACGCAACGCGGTTGTATCCCAATCCCAGCCCGTCTCCTCCCCGCAGTCGGCTCCTAATCCAGCGCCTACTCAGGCTTCGTATTCGACTACTAACCTAGTTGCTAATCAGCCTCCCGCACCTGTGCCGCCTACCCAAATTCGATCGCACCACGCTCACTGCCGACTGTACCGACTGCTCCCCTTTCTACTCCTAGGAATCAAACAAATGCAATTCCACCAAGGCCCCGAGAGAAGCCTATTCTCCACCATCGAATTCAACTCATCGTTCGTCATCTATAGTTTCTAGTTCCGGTCGAACTCGGCTTCCATACCCAACTGGAGACTATACCTCACCTCCCGGATCGATTCCGACAAAGCAAGACGTCCTTTCGCCAACGAACTCACCTCCATCATCAGTAACGGAAGCAACACGTCGTCGGCCGGTATCTATAGCAGGTCTTCCAACTGCGACGGCGTCTGTCTTTCTTGTTCCCCAGCCTTCTGGATCAGGTCCAATTTCTTCTGGGATGCCTCCTCGTGGACAAGACTCACCCCCTACACAATCTCTTAGTCCCGTATCACCTAGTGGACCGTCCCCTTCAAATTATCGGGTGTCTAATATTAGCCCGACTCCTCGCAAAAGGTATACTGTTGCTCTGGGTCAGCCGATTACAGGCCTAAGCGCCGCTAGTACCGACTTTGACGAACTTGACTCTCGAGAATCTCGGCACCGTTATGCATATACTGCTTCTACCTCTGAGAGTGATGATCACGACGATAACTCCTTTATGAGCGTAGAATCTGGTGCGGAGTCTGAAGGTAGAACATTTGGGCATTCAAGGGAGGATACAATTGGGAAGAGTGAAGTAAAATTGACTTCTGCGATGGCTAATCCACCCAATATGCCGAATGATACTTTGAAACGAGGAAACTCGACATCGCCCCGCGGTTCAGCATCAAACTCACCTGGCATGCGTATGCGTGCTCAATCAAGCTACGGTCCTCCGAGCGGTTATAATTATGGTGCTCTTTCGCGAGCGTCTTCCCCATCCAACTCGAATTCTCCTGTACCGATCACACCTCTGCGTCCGCGTGTACGTTCGAAGTCTATTGATCGGATTGGATTAGGAATATCTGGTCCAAACGGGAAATTCATCGACCCTCTGGTGCTGAGAAGGCAAGAGATGGAGGCTGAACAACCGAGAATGCCGAAGTTCGAGAGGGGAAAGAAGGTACCTGTTGGTGAACTTGTCGCATTCTTTGACAAAGATAGGCATCGGTAAAGCTCATAACTGAGGAATAAAGAGAGGTTTATATCTTGATCAATTATTGTACTGTTTCCGTATTTTTCTTCTTTTCTCTATCTCAGCTCTCATAACCCCTTGAATCTCCCTTGTACGTGTCTTCTAACCTTCTCTCATCTAACGATCCAATAAGCACTCATTTCTCGCCCAAGTTTCGTTTACCATCCCTATCCATTATTGTTTCTTTTTTATAGTTCTTGTTTTTGCCGGGACTTTGTTGGATCATAGTAATCATATTTCTTGTCAGTCTCAGGCTTTATTTTCTCTTGCTTTATATCTGCACGAACCTAATACGACCCGTATGATTTTACTTAGCTCATGGATGTGTCTATTAATAAATGTTTCCTATTGGATGTTATGTGCTTTTTCAAGTTTTTGAAGCAACTAGTTGTGCTCAAAATATCCCATAGTTATTAATACTTTAGATAATAAAACTTTAAAGTAGGTTCTAAATTCTTTAATTGACGTGAATGTACGCATTGTATATGTCTAGAATATACGTATATGTGGCTTCCGGTTTCTGGATTAGGCAGCCATGAAGACATCGAGACAAGATTGAAGATCGTCACATGTAACTCGCTAGACCAGCGACAGCGACGACCTGGACTTGGCAGGTCTTTGGTCTGAAGCAAATACGTCCCCAACCTAGCCGACCAACTACAGTCTCTCCTTTCTCTTGTCTGTCTTTTGCAAATGCATCGAAGAAGATCCTCAAAAGACACGATAAACGAACAGGAAAACCATCAGGTTCTAGGCGAATCAAATGATAGTTTTAGGACTTCAGATAATATTTCTTTCCCTCAGAAAAATAAGTCTACTTCTATTTCTTTTCCGGGAGGAGGATCTGAAAATGTACCACCTGAATCTGGAGGAACGTCACCACTGCGGATTCGTGTGAACTCAGTGCCATCGCAGCCCCCGGTTAATGATAGTGAGCAACAGCAGCAGAACCAGCAGCAGCAACATCACCACCAACAAAGTAGTCAAACTAGTATTCCACCAGCCCCTACATACCGTGCTCCTCCTCCTTCTGCGGGGCCATATCGTACAAGCTTTGGATCTCAGGTACAGGGCGGATCTCTGCCAATACCTAATGCCTCGCCATTGCGTAAGTCGTTCACGCAGGGATATGCACACGGACATGTACGTGCCATGTCCTCATCGGGAACTTTTGGGTTTGCTTCACCCATGTCACCTCCCTTGTATGGGTCTTTCCCTTCACGCCCAGTATCGATATCTGCTGTAGGGGGCTCTCCACCCAAAGTCAATGGTTCAGGAGCACAGGGACATGCTCCACCAGCCTCGCCTACAACGACCCGTAGACCTCATCAGCGCATCCACTCGCGTAACTTGTCTATTTACTTCCCCCGACCTGGCTCTCTCCCTACGAGCTCTATAGCTGAAGACGGAGATGGCAATAACTTGTATAATGGTGATTCTCAAGAGGTTTCGTTGAATGAAGCAACAATTTCAGATTCAACGCCTAAATACAAGTCCGTCCGTTTACAGAATCCTCCCGGACCACGGCGTCTTGGAGAAGGGTTCACGTTTGGTGGAAAGCCTCCTGCTGATGTTTCTTCTGGTCCTAATATGAAAGGAGACATTAATGGAGATGGTTCTAGTGTATCTAGAGCAAAACGTAGGGGTCATCATCACAAACACTCCTTATCACACAACTTTTTTTCGTTCCTTGAACCAGGCTCACAGCAGTTCCCTATTCATCCAACCTCTTCTCCTTCACCCGAACCTTCTTGGACCCCAGCATCACCTGCACCTAACTCTTCTACCTTCTCTCATATGCAAGAAAACGGAACAGCTGTAGGCTTGACGAGTCCAAACCTAGATCATCAAATTTCTTCGATGTCTTCAGGTAAGCTGCCTAAGGATGCTGTTGCCTTGGCCATAGTGCAGTTTGTGCTTGGAGCTGCTTTGTGGGTGTCCGGACAGCAGGATGGATCACTCGCATGTGCAGGATTAGGTTATTGGGTTGTATTCGACTCTTTTGGCGTGGCGTTAAAGCATATACTCCCTGTGTACCTCGCTTCAAAGTCTATGCAGTCGAAGACACGAAGGCCTTATGGGTATGTTTATATCCCCTATGATCTAACTTTTAATATATGTATACTAATAATGAGGGGCACGTAGTAATGCCCGGATAGAAACCCTCATGCTCTTCGCACAGACAGTATACCTCATTTTCTCTTCTGTGTATGTTAGCAAAGAGGCTGTTGAGCATCTTCTTTTGTCTGCTGGAGGAGGTCACCATCATCATCATTATGTAGAAGATGATGTTGCCACGGATGGGTAAGAGTCTGATTGATTTTTATCAAACCAAAAAATTATAGCTAATCAACATCCTTTTTCTGAAGAGTTCAGATCCCGCTTTTTCTCATCTTAATGACCGTTATATCTCTCTTAAGTACATGCCTATTCTACGACAATCATCGGAGGTTAATCACAAGTAAGTTTTGATTAGTATGCTATCGGTTACGTACGTCCTAAACTAGTGTCTTTTTGCCCCAAATCTAGCTAGTGGACACAAACTTCCGTCCTTCTCTCACCTCCTTCGAAGCTCTCGCAGTTACATTCACTCGTCTCACGTCAGCCCTGCTACAACTATACTTTCCAATCCATTCACCCTCGCTCCTATCGTGTTTTCAATTGCCCTTGTAGGAGGAGCGTTATTACTTCCGGTGTATGTCTTTAGCCTCCTTTCAACTAGACATATATTAAAACTGAAGGCGATACAGTGCCCAGCAAGAGTCTTATGACATGCTCCTAGCACTTTTTACAGCAGTTTTAACATTCAAAATTGCATACCCGGCTGCTGAAGTGCAGGGAACAGTGTTACTACAGACAGCTCCACCAAGGGGGATGCCAGGTGCCAAAATGGAAGCATTCCTGCGAACCATGCGCGAGGTATGTAATTATACGTATCTTACTTTCAATACAGTTGAATCACAACTCATCCTATAAATCAGATTGAGAGACATCCTCTTGTCCTTCATCTCCCTGCCCCACATCTGTGGCAGCTCACTCCATCATCTAGTATAGGATTTTCCAGTCTGAAGTTTAAAGGGGACATGACAGATGCAACGGACTCACTAGTTGTTACGCTTGAATTGCACGTTCGGCGTGATACTGATGATGGGGAACTGGTTACACTGACTAGATGGGCTCACGAACGATGTAGACTCGCATTAGGGCTGGGAAAGGACAACCATAGTGGAACTGGAAAGGATGAGACCGAGATTACGATTGGGATTGTCAAAGGATAAGGCTAGATGTCTATGTACTGGTTAACCCTGTGTGTGAAATATGGTATATTATGTATTTTTCCTTTGCTTACTCGCTGATTATGTTTTCTAATCGAATTAGTAATTCTCTTCACGTTCATTTTGTATCTAATTCAATCTTTATTGAAATTATTCTTCCTTTTCCGTTTGTTTGTGCACGTGAGGAAGTTAATGATCGACAAACATGTCGGAGTTTGATTTTTGTTGTGGCTGACTCGGAGCATTACGTATCGTTTACATCCACGTCCCTGGTACAAATAAAGGCCTGCTGCGATTTGTTTGCTCATCTTGCTCTGGATCCACAACATCCAACGAACTCTATCATCTAATAATTATCCTATCCATCACCTAATCTTTTTTTACCTTAAACGTTCTCTACTTCTTTATTCCATCAATTCTCCTATCAACCGCTGCTTCGGGCATATCGCGTTTCTGCAAAAGTAGCATACATTCACCCCCTCAGATATGCATCGGTCATCCGTCAACTCAGAAGTTATCAACGTTAAACCCGGATCCATCTGGAACAGTCCATTGTCGATATCAGCAGACCTCTCTAAGCAACTCGATGGACTCATCCGCTTCAATGAGGAAGAAATGAATGCATATTTTCCTGAGTGGGAATGCCCAGACCTAGTCCAATCGCCTATATCAGATACAACTTTATCTCCACTTCTGAGAACTCCGCCTACACTTCACTATCCAGAAAACAGTGCTGTTCCAGACTTACCTGTCACTGAAGACAGCATATTGAAGGCTAACCGTTCAGTAGAGACTGTCCGCAGCTTGTCCAGAACGCAGTCAACAGGCTCGAATTCGTCTCAAGAACAAGGGTTTCCGGACTTCCTTGGTCTGTCTGTGTCTACGGTGGAAGGTGACTACCCGGAGTCTGGTATCTCTGAATTTAAGAAGGCTGCGCTTGGAAAGTTTGGTATGAAGAATACGGTGAGGATTGTCAAGTCGGCGAAGAACACAGTTAGCGAACCTCAAATACAGGAGACGATTGATCCATCGCTACTACAACCAATTGAGACCCCCTTGAGCTTGCAATCAACTATCCATCATCATGTATCTAGAAATTACCCGGGGACTCAAACCTATGGTCAGCCCAAGGGTTGTGGTGTCCTTGCTCAGACCATACCGTTTATTCTCACCGATAGTTCACTTTCTTCGACTCCTATTTCAGATAACGTCTCTCAACTTTCTGAAGAGATTGAGGACGAATGTATTGATTTAGGTAATGGTTTAATTATATCCGGGTGGACCCCCGAACAGACAGAGGGCGAAGAACCTTGTGAAGGTATAATCATGGATATTGACTATATCAACCCATCGACACTGCTGAACTCTAGAATGTACATGAATTTCAACACTTCAGAGATAGCGAACGATGTGGGTCCCTCTAGTAGGGCTAACAGCTCTAGTCTAGAAGCAAGTATTGAGAAGATGCAGAAGTCGGCTAGACAGGAGTCACATCTCAATGTACCTGAACTTGAGCACCGAAGGAGGCCTAGGATTGCACGAAATTTGAGTTTCAGCCCAACTAACAGGGAGACTAATTCAATCAGAAGATATCATCTTGAATCAGAGTACAAAGCTACACATGTCGACTCCGATTATTCTCCTAGTAGTCCTTTAACAGTACTAGACGACGATATGGAAGACACGCCGGAGATTCCTGTTATCATGATATCTTCACCGTCTGATGCGAAAGTCGACAAGTTTCCCACACCAGCAGAGGAGAACCATGTTAGTGTAAGTGGCGAGAAACTAATCGAGCCACAGCTAGTCTCACCTAATTTTAAACCAGGTGAACAAACAGGACGAGAGAACGCCAGGGTATGCTACTCGCCTTCGGTCTCAGGCCTGTTAAACATCCTAGATGCTTCGAGGACATGGTCAATCTTCTCCGGACCTTATGGTTTGGCACGTATCCCTCTGGATCATAGACTAGAATGGACAGGCCCATATCACCAGAATCAATCATTTTCGAGCCTGAGGTTGAATTCGGAAACTTCTTCAAAGTTGACCGGACCTTCCCTCATGACTTATACGTGTTCATATAACAGCTATCTGCATGAGAACGAACGCAAAAGGAAACACACCAATGATATGTACCCAACTACTTTCGGATCGAGCTGCATCAATATCTCCAGGTTTGATTGTCCACGTTTGAAGAGGACGAAAGTCATCCCAAAGAGCGAAGTTAAATCGCCGCTCCCACCTTTAACTTGGGTAGAGAGTCCCTGGACAAATAAAGCACTAGGACTGGGATCCTAGTGTCAAGGTCGAAGCTATTTTGGAAGAATATTCGCTTTATAACTCTATGTCTAGACTAGTTTAATTATTGTTATCGTATCCTCCCTCTTCTTTCCCTCTCTTGTCTATCCTTGCTTGCTGTGTGTATTTTGTATCCGCTTCAAATGCTGTGTAGTCCTCTTTTTGCCGTTTTTTCTGATGCCTTATTTGTTTATACTCTTATGATTTCACTTGGTCATTTAATCCCCTACTACGTTGTATACTATAATTCATATATTAGTCGTCGTCATCAATGGTACTTGCTTTTATCCCTTTTGAAAATTGATGCTAAAACCTCGTTCTGAAATACTCTATCCCTGATAAAAGGGACTGTGCCAGAGCTAGAACAATCACAGTATTTTTATGTGCGGCAGATAAAATGTAAGAAAAACACGAGAAAAGAAGAGATAATGAACGTAAAAGGGGAACAGAAAGAAAAGAAAATCATTTTCCAGCCTTTCCTTTCTTCACTTTCTTCGCACCACCACCAAAGCTCTTCCCTTCAAATCCAGGTCTCTTCTTCGTATCTTTCTTCCCTTTAGAACTACCACCACCTTTCTTCCTATCATGACGCATAGCGATATTATCCATTCTCTTCTTCTGGCGGGCAGCTAAAGCTTTGTCAAGTTGTTCTTTCCTTTCATTCCACCCTTTCTGGCTCTTAGCCTTCTCCTTCTCGCGCCTCTTAACAGCTTTCGCCAACCTCGTTGGGTCGTCGTGCACCTTGGCACCTTGGGCTCTAGCATTTGCTTTTGCCCATATCTCTTTGGCTTCGACCTCTGCACGTTTTTCGGGTGAGAGCGCTGCGCGGTGTTCGGCACGTTTGGTTACTTGAGTTAGGGCTTGAGAGGGGTTGGAGGACGTCTGAAGGGATTTGTGGAGGGTTGGTGTTGTGCCTGATAGGGTAGAGAATGCTACGTTTGTGTACTTTGAGTTGGGGGATGATGTTGATTGAGACTGGGAAGAGATATCCGGTACAAGGAGTTGATTCTGAGTGAATTATATTTGAGTTAATTCACTGTGATAGTAAGGAAAATATATGTAAAGACAGAAAGATGCAAACCTTTGTTTGTGGACCGCTTGTTGCAGACTGTCGTTCTCTCTCTTTTCCTTTTCCCTTCTTCGCTCGTTCTTCCTCTTCACGCCTCTTCTTCTCCTTTGTCTCTTTCCGTCTCCTCTCTCGCATAGCAGCCCTTTGTAGCCGTCGTTCTTCTAGTAGATCGTCTTTGCTACTTGCAGGACTACTTCCAGTTTGGACACTAAATTGTCTATTAGATTTCGGTCCTTTTTTTGCTCGTAGCTCTTCCATTCGTGCATGTAGTTTGGCTCTGAGGGCTTCTATGCTCCCTACTGGGGCCATAGGTTTGAAGTTGTTCAATTCTACGGTATCGTTTCCATTAGACTCTTCAGCCATCTTGCCCTTACTTTTCTTCTTGGATTTTTGTTTTTTGGACTCGTTGTTATCATCATCACTATCCCTATCTCCATCTGCATCTGAGACCTCATCTTCTCCCATTCCATCCATATCAACATCAATTTCATCTCCCTCGGAGTCGCCCTCATCTTCGTCAGATACAACGGGCCGTCCTTTGCCCTTCTTTAATGCGGCTTCCTCTTGTAGTTGTACAATCGTCTTATTATTATCCGGATCGAGCTAAAGGTATAAGAAATTTCCCGTATAGACGAAATAAAGCAAGAGAGGAACACCCGCAAGTAAGCAAGGACATTCCTAAACGCATATACAAAATTTTTTGTCTACGCACTCTGTCCCGTTTCGCCTTTTTAGTAGCTTCTTTTATAGCTTGTTTCGGTGCCTTCTGCTTCTTGCTATTCTTTTGATATTTTGAGTTCTATTAGTAAAATTGTTTTCCGTCAGACACCCTCCTTTACTCTAAGCCATCAAACTTTCAAAAGGATTGAGAGTACCTGCTGTTCCCCGGCATCATCTGGAACCAGATAGTACTTCGCTGGTATGAGTTTCAATAGAGCTTCAAACTCAGCATTATGCCGTTCTAAGGATGCTTTTAATTCCTCTGGTGAAGTCAGCATTATGTATGTTTGTGGAAATGCCAAAGGCACAGATAGAAAGTAAAAGTTAACGTTTCCTGTAATGGATAACATTGTCCACGTGCTATTACGTACAAGCACGACTCTCATACATCTGACTTGCATTCCTGGTCCTGTCTGTCCACATTTTTCCACTCTATTATACAGTATTCTAGCGTTATTGTGGAACAGATTCAAGTCATCGTCACCCCCTGCGAACAACGTATGTATCTGTGGCGGCTTACTATATAGTGTATGCCGCTACTTAACTCTGAAGAACAAACAAACACTGGTAACGAGCACATTGAGCTGAATACAATGACGAATTGGGAAGAACGCTCTGGTGAAGAAACTCCGCTAACCGGCTATGAAGAAGGCCCAAAAGGTATATATGCATGCTAATACCTACTTAGTTATGTAAAAAGAATACCTTCTGTACTTGAGTAGCACGTCTGATTCATTCTTGCTTCTTAATGGTCTTCTGGATATCCAGACACCCGTCGGTTACTGTTCAAGCTCGGGCTGTCTTTCTTCCTCTTTGGGCTAATCAACAATGGTACCTCAATAGTCACAATAGCTGTATAAACTCATTGCTAAACTCTGTATCTAGTATTGTATGTCATTATTCTGTCAGCTGCCCTGGATCTAGTCCCACCTTCTACGCCGAAGGGTATAATTGCATTCTGCAACATCGCACCTGCCCTAGTTGCTAAAGTAGGCTGGCCATATCTGCTTAAGGGTAGGATAAGATATACAAAACGTCTGATAGGATGTTGTTTACTGAGCTTTCTGGGGATGATTGTAAGCCCCTATTAATGTCTGTGTCATCCTATTGCGCTTAATTGATATCGTAACAGGTAGTCGCTGGATTTGACTCCCTCATGATGAGGCTATTGGGCATCTGTTTTGCGTCGTTCTCCTCAGGTATACTAGTACTCACTATCGTCTGTTCCAACATCTCACTTTCAAACAAAAGGTCTCGGGAGTTAACATTCCTGCAACTTTCAACGACTTACAAGCCCCCGGCGATCGCGGGTCGCAGTGTTGGGTAAGTTCAGTTAATATGATAGGATACTGATGCTAACCTGTTACAGTTACTTCGCTTCGGGTACTGGTGCCGCTGGACTTGTGGGAGCTTTCGTCTGGTGGGAGATGCGTAGTCTTGGAGTGAGAATAGGTGTTGGCATATCCTCGGTAAGTAATCAATGTACTGCGCCTTGACGTCTAACAAGTGCTTATATTTTCTTTTCTTTTTTTAAATAGATTTTTCCTTTCATCATCCCTTTAACATACTTCTTCATTTTACCCCGTGCGAAGGAGTTCAGCGCCTTTCCAATACTGAATTCAACTTCAACAACCAACGTAGCCTCGGGATACACACCCTTGCCTGAGCAAGGAGGTGACGCTGATAACTTGTCCTCGGCTAGCATAGCTAGCGAAGTGGGAAAAACAAAAGTATATTCTGTGTCACTAACAGCTCAAGACAAATGGAGACTTGTTAAGCCTCTATTACTCAAGTATATGCTCCCACTTTGTGAGTGATACTCCTCGGCTCATAACTCGGGTGATTGATTTTTTTTCTAGTTTGCGTATATACAGTAAGGTCATTTTCTATGGGGTGTTTACTGCCATCTTAATTGCATGATATAGTTCGAATATACTATCAATCAAGGTATTGCACCAACCCTTGTTTATCCTGTTCCAACAGATGGGAGACATCCAGTTATGAGACTTGTCATCCACTCGATACGGGATTATTATCCACTCTGGCAGGTGCGCTTTTCCTTCAGATGCTTCACGTGCTTAATGATCAGCTGATGTAAAAGACATTATATTCTATGCATCTGTCTTTACTATCCTGATTTTGAAAACTAGCTTGTCTATCAGTCAACTGTCTTTTTGTCCCGTTCTTCTATTACTTTGGGTCTTCCTCCATTACCTCGTCGTCTGCTGTCGCTTCCTGCTATTGTTCAATGTATGATACTGGTCTTACTAGCTATGGAAGCTGGTATTGGAATTATACCAGAAGACTATGAAGGGCTCGCTTTTGGCGTAGTATTTCTTTTGATTAGTATTGAGGGTATCTGTGGAGGCCTTGCTTAGTATGTTTTCGGCCTTTCTTCCCTTATTACTCACGACCTAACATCGCCCTCATCAGTGTTAATGTCTTCTTTCGTATCAATCAAGAGCACAGGCAAGTACCTACTGAAAGCGGTAACGACTCTGAGGAAGATCTTCTGGCTGAAGAGAGAGCGAAGCAAGAGCACGAGTTTCAGATTGGCTCTATTGGTTTTGCAGACTCGTCCGGGATCTTACTAGCCTCACTATTGTCTATGCCTACTGAAATAGGACTGTGTCGAGCTCAGATGTCAAGGGGAAAGATGTTATGCTCGGAACTCTAAGCCCCCAAATATTCTTCATGAGAGATATTATTATAGTTGAGACTACTATTTCACGTAGATTCCGGATTTTTGAGTATCTTATATCGGCAAACAGTTAGTTTTCTTTACGATGTACCATTTATACACTATCTTTGATAGTTTTATCATACCTTCAATCATATAATACAATCGGATTAACAACAGATACTCCGTTTTTGATTATTGTTTTAGCTGAAATGCAACTAAGAAGTTGCACTGATAAAATTATTCACTAGTTAAAATTTCGACATGGTTTCAAGTATTATTGTGTTTATAATATAATAAATATTTAATGTAGTAAAATGGTGATAATGCCGATCATGTGTTTCATCATGAAATTTGGCTGAAATACATTTTATTCTGAAAAGAGAGTTACTACATGCACCAGGTCTGAATATACCCGCACAATACAGCAACACCAAGACTAAGCCACCAATATAAAACGGCGCACGTAATATGTCTGTATCAAGAAATGCAGAAGCTGGCCCTTCAAAGGGTCCCAAGACAGTGCAAAAGAAGAAACATAATCAAAAAGGAAACAAGATGTCGAAGGCCAAGTTGGAAGCCCAAGCTGTAGAAGCTTTGGACAAACAAGCTATGGAATATGTATGTCTTATTCAAGCTGTATATTCCCACTAAATATACATGCATGCTCATAAGCTCAAATATTGTTATTGCTGTCTATAGGAGCCCCCGGCTGACCTGACCGATTTTGCGGATTTGCCTATATCTGTTGCTACGAAGAGAGGTCTCAAGAAGGCGTTCTTCGTCAAGATGACGGATATTCAATCTAGGAGTATACCTTTGTCTCTTAAAGGAAAGGATGTTCTTGGTTCTGCACGGACGGGTAGTGGGAAGACACTCTCATTTCTCGTACCTATGCTGGAAATGTTGTACCGTAAGAAGTGGGGTCCTCAGGATGGGTTAGGAGCTTTAATAATTTCCCCAACTCGTGAGCTGGTAAGTAACCATAGATATATGCATAGTGATTGAATCAAAAATTCTGCAAAGTGTACTGAGAAATATTTTGTATAGGCTGTACAAATTTTCGAAGTTTTGAGATCTATAGGAGGGTATCATACGTTCTCTGCAGGGTTGGTTATAGGAGGAAAGAACTTGAAGGATGAGAAAGATAGACTTAACAGGATGAATATCCTTGTTGCTACTCCAGGTCGTCTTTTACAGCATATGGATCAGACGTTTGGTTTTGAGAGTGATAACTTGCAAATGCTTGGTGAGTTTCAAATACCATTTTAATTTTTTGTATGTATTCGCAACGAAGTTGCTCACTTTTGGAATAGTCCTCGACGAAGCAGACCGGATACTCGATATGGGTTTCTCAAAAACACTAAACGCCTTATTGGCACACCTCCCCAAATCTCGACAGACGCTCCTATTTTCGGCTACCCAAACGGACTCGGTGAAGGATCTTGCTCGACTGAGCCTGCATGATCCGGTTTTTGTGGGTGTCAAGGAGGAAGGGTCTATGACTGCTACGCCTAAATCTCTACAACAGCACTATGTTGTTTGCGAGTTGGACAAAAAACTCGATATTCTTTGGAGCTTCATCAAAAGTCACTTGCAAAATAAAATTTTGGTATTCTTGTCAAGTGGAAAACAAGTGAGTTTCTTTCATTATCTCTTACAAACGACCACTATTAATGAGAAATGATTATCGCAATTCAAGGTCCGATTTGTATTTGAAACTTTTTGTAAGCTGCATCCCGGTATGCCACTTATGCATTTGCACGGAAAGCAAAAGCAGGCGACACGTCTCAGTACCTGTACTAAATTTACTTCTACAAAGCACGCTGTCCTCTTTTCCACCGACCTCGCTGCAAGAGGACTCGACTTCCCTTCTGTTGATTGGGTACTACAGGTCGATGCTCCTGAGGATGCAGAGACGTATATCCATCGTGTGGGACGTACAGCTCGATACGAGAGCACCGGAAAGGGCTTACTGTTATTGTGCCCCAGCGAAGAAGAAGGCATGCTTAATGCGTTGCAAAAGAAGGAGATTAAGATTGAAAAAATCAAGATCAAGGGTAGTAAGACTCAAAGCATCGAGAAACACCTGCAAAATCTTGCATTCCAGGACCCAGAAATAAAATATCTTGGTCAACGAGTAAGGATACTTTAATTTTTCCTCAACAAACTCTTACTAATCATAATTGAAAGGCCTTCGTATCTTATATGCGTTCAGTGTACTTACACAAGGATAAATCAATCTTCAAGGTTGAGGAGCTGCCTGCAGAGCGTTTCGCAGCTTCATTGGGACTTCCTGGTGCTCCAAAAATCAAGTTTCTTACCAGAGAAATGGCGAAGAAAAGGAAGAATGCTACTTATGCTGAGAAAGTTGCTAACACTGAGGGCCCACAAGACGAAGAATCGGATGCAGAAGAAGAGAACGAGGTATCCGACGAAGATAACCTGGGACCAGAGAACGCACCGGAAGAAGAAAAAGATGGAGCAGAGACTAAAAATGTTTGTTCCTAATTAGCCGTATGATTGATTATCAGATTGACCATTCTCCGCATTTACTCTAGAACACTGTCCGTACGAAGTATGATCGGATGTTCAACAGGAAGAATCAAAATATTCTTTCGGAACACTACACAAAACTTATCGACCATGGTGCTGACGGTGCCAGAGATGACGATGACGATTTCATTACTCTAAAACGAGCTGATCATGCTCTACCTGAGACTGATGCATCTACTACATACAACTCTCGAAGCGTAAGGAGAAGATGGGGCAGTCGAAAAAGGCCATGCTTAAGTATCACGGTCTGGGAGAAAAGTTGGTGTTCGATGATGAAGGTCGTGGGCATCAAGTATACGAGATGCGAGACTTAGACGAGGAATTCAAGGGGAGGGACGTCCTTGAAGCAGCGAGAGACTTCGCAGAAGAAGAACGTGGGAAACTCAAGGAGGCAGATGTACAAGACAAACGAGAAGCACGGGATAAGAGGAAGGAGAAGAAGAGAAAGAGAAAAGAACGAGAAAACGAGGTTCGTATATTACTACCCTATAGCCATCAGAGAACTGATTCAATTTCCAATATAATCTTTTTGAAATAGGTACGAGAAGGTGCTTCGTTTGGTGTTCAACTTGATATGGCAGACGATGACGGGTATGAATCTCCGGACTTTGGTATGGATTATTCGGATAATTACGAAGACGAAGACGAACCTCAATCAAAGAAGTCGAAGATGGTATCATATGGTGGAAATGAGAAGTCTGTTGAAGACGATGACTCACTGGACGAGGATGAAGAACTCGCTCTGAAACTACTGAGACGTTGATTTCCATCACAAACTACTTTATAGCTTAATTAAAAGAGATGTACTGCATATGTAGTCTACTTTGAGTGTTTGCACCATACACAAGCCATACGGATTTGTAAATCTTCCGTGATACTTTTGTAATCAAAATTACGAGCTCCGCTCAGAAGCTAATTGGCAATAGCGCTACTCAATCGAAAAATGGATCATCCTTGTTCTCAAATTTAATGACGTCAGCTCAAAATCCGTCAGAACACGGTGCTGGTCCAAGTCTAACTCAGTCTCAGGGGTTTTGGCTGGCAGGATTGATTGCTTCTAGTTATGTAGCCTCTGTATACGTGTCTCTCATCCTCGCTCGTCCTCGTCCGCCATTGTGGAGAAATGATCCGACAGTGATCAAAGCACGTTCTTTATTTGCAACGCTCAGCTCGGTCTTGTGTTGTTTCCTTGTTTTCTTTGTGGTCTGTTCAAGAACTGGGGATCTGAAGATGTAAGAGAAGTCTTTTGTATTATTATTGAGCTGCTTAAACCTAAAATTTGCTATGGTACTATACTGTGTAACAAAAAACATTGACAATGTGGTATAGTCTGATAGGTCTGTTGCTAGTAAAGCTTATGAACTCTTAGGGCGAACGTCACCCCATATAAGGCATACTTCATAGTTCCCGCTCTGTTCATTGGACCGTTATACACAACATATCTAGCTGAGACCCTGCCATTCCAAAGAAATTGGAGGTTTCATGAGGAAGTTATTGGGCGAGTTGCAACTTGGGGCGGCTTTAGGAATTATATCATGGTGAATCTGATTTCTAATTTGTTATATCTCAGACTTATTAGGACGAATTAGGCTCCCATTAGCGAAGAAGTGACTTATAGGGCCTGTGTTCTTTCTGTGTATCATTTAGCTGGGTATAGTAGAAAGACAATGATATGGCTAGCTCCTTGTTGGTTTGGCCTCGGTACGTTTATGAATATGTAACTAGGTGATGTAAAGAGACAGTGTTCTAACCGTTTTTTCTAGCGCACATACATCATGCGTTTGAAATGTACAAGAGGTTGGGAAGGACTAGGGCCGCGATGCGGAATGCCCTTTTAGGTTCAGGTAACTAACAATAATTAATTAATCTTTTGTCCCAGTGATAAATAATATTGTTTGATCAGCGTTCCAGTTCTTGTATACGACGGTCTTTGGCTGGTTATGTAGCTTTCTGTTCCTTCGGACTGGTCTGGGTCTTTCGATGTAAATTCGGGTGTTTCATCTATTCATTGTTTTCTCTAGCGTCGATATTCGTCCCAGTATCTGCTCATATGTTCTGCAACATAATGGGATTCCCGGATATTGGCTGGGAGTTCCAAGAATATTCTGCACGGAAGTATTGTATGTGTTCTAAAAGAAAAATCGATAAAAATACTGATTAACATCATTATTTCTCCATCAGATATACTTTTAGCTTATATCGCCGGTGTGGTCCTATTTTGTGTCACACTGTTCCCTTGGTCGTTCAACCCATCGAGTGTATATTGGCCCAAGTCATGAATTGGATATTTGAAGAAGCTTCTACATAAGGATGAGGTGCCATGCTTCCGTCTGAGCTGATAAATACTTCCGAAAGTGAGGATAAAACGACAGACATTCATATAACTTGAGCCTGTATCAAGGTTAACCTGATGCTACACTCGCTTTGTCATATCATGCTTAGAGTGAAACATGCAACTGCAGCACCACAGGACGTAGAATCCTAAACAGTTTGACTAACGAGAGAAGGTCTGTAGGGTTCCTGGATTTTCTGCCTCCTACTGCGTAAGATTCGATTTGAGCTTGATTTGCTTTCGGGACGAGGTTAACTCAAAAGCCTAAGAACCCCTAGTTTGGGTTACCGAGACAGGGTGTGGTATGGTTACAATTGTGCAGCGCCTGTGCATGTGCTGACTCACCCCTGAATCTTGAGTCATTAGCACACTGACGTCAGAAATTCGCTTTCAGTTGAAGTGGTAACGAAGCGTATTTTTACTAAAACAAGTCGAATTAATTTACTTGACCATTTTGTGAGATACTTGAGACATTACACAAAGAGAGTTCCCTATTTCTATATGAATTAACAGCCGAGGGGTCACACGGATTATGTAATCGAGAGAATGAACCCTGTACTTGCCTGGATTGGTAATGGTACCGGATGGTGGCGAGATCTACGGCATACTATGAGCAAGGGAGGGTGCTTAACTGGATGCATCCTTTTGAGGCTTAACCACTGCCATCTCTCTTTCTCTTAAACCACATCCATCTCCGGATCTCTTCAGAACTTATAAGTTAGTCCTATCTCGCTCTTCACTTCACATCCTTCTTCTCCTGGGCGCTATCTTCCGTTGGTCCGTAGTTCAACATCACACACAGGCTGGGAATTAGGGCTCCTATTACTTATCTATCCTCACGCTTCAGCCACTCTTGTTTCAGTGGTGCTTTCTCATCGAACATTTATTGAAGAATTGTACTCTATCGTGTATTACAGCCCTCATCTACTTCTAATCTACGTGTGACATTTAAATCATAACTTAACAACAAAGACCGAACATAAATACTGCGTTATGCCTCCTGTGGCTGTTCCTTCAGGTGCCAATGCACCTGATAGCGGTCCCTCAAACAGAGGAGGCAATGAGAAGACTAGAGTAGTGACCGTACGCCGTGTTGAGGATGAAGACATAAGACCGTACGTGCTTTCAGGTGAATTGGGTAAAGGGAGTTTTGCTACGGTTTATAAAGGTTACAACGAGGTGCGTAAGCAAGCTACTATACTATCGTTCCCTGAAACATACATGCTGCTACATTATGTCACAACTTCTGCTTGCTAACTAACGCGATAGGATACCAAAGAGCAAGTCGCTATCAAGACAGTCAGTCGGAAGGGGCTTTCGTCTAAGCTTCTTGATAACTTGCAAAGTGAAATCGATATTCTCAAGTCGTTATCGCATAGACATATTACAAAGCTCATGGATATTGTGGTATGCACGATAAAACTCCTGTCTGATTTACTCTCCATTTGACTCATATTCTTAATCCATTCGATAGCGTGCTGAGAAGAACATATATCTAATCATGGAATACTGTTCAGGCGGTGACCTCACAAACTATATTAAGAAACGTGGAAAGGTTGATACTTTGGAATACATCCCTTCGCCCGGAGCTGCGCCTCAATACTATCCACACCCAAAGACAGGAGGATTAGATGAGAAGGTTGTCCGTAGTTTTCTAAGACAGCTAGGTAAGAGTGATTAACCCATATAAGTATACATCCATCTAACAGGGCTCGTGTAGCTCGTGCTCTGAAATTTCTTCGAAGCCGAAATCTGATTCATCGCGACATTAAGCCTCAAAACTTACTGCTGAAACCTGCTTCCCCGGAAGAACTATCTCGTGGTCACCCTCTTGGGGTGCCTATTCTGAAAGTAGCAGACTTCGGGTTCGCACGTTCACTACCAAATGCAGTAATGGCAGAGACCCTGTGTGGTTCCCCGTTATATATGGCACCCGAAATTCTTCGATACGAGAAGTACGATGCCAAGGCCGATTTGTGGAGTGTTGGCGCGGTTTTATACGAAACTGCTGTTGGGCGTCCGCCATTCCGAGCACAGAATCATATTGAGCTTCTGAAGAAGATAGAACAAACGAAGCGTGTGCGATTTCCTGATGAAGACCCAGATGCGAAGAACAAGGATCCAAAGCCCCAACCTGTTCCTAGAGATATCAAGAATTTGATAGAAAGGTTGTTGATGCGGGTACCTTCTCAGCGTGCGAGTTATGAGGAGTTCTTTAGCAGTGAGGCATTAAAGAATTCGAAGATGCGCCCACCCAAGGATGGCGATGGTACTGCTTCTCAATCTTCAAGGACCACGAGTACAGGGGCAGGAGATGGCGAAACTGTCGTCGTTGGTACCATAAAGAAGCGACAAAAGTCTTCGTTGACTTTAGATCCTACATTTCCAGAGAGCAGCCGACCAGCCCCACCCCCTCCCGTCGTTTCACAGATCGGAGAGGAAGACGAATCTAGAGATGTTGGAAGTGCAGGAGGATCAGCGAAAGATGGACAGACCTCCGGGACGAGGTTTCCAGAGTCAAGATTTCCACCCCAACACCGGCCTTTATTTCGGAGACGAGAATCAGGATCTCATTTTCAACCGCCTGTCCCTAGTGCTGTTGCTGATATTCCTAGTGGTGGGAGGTATGCCGTACAAATAATATAATTTTACAGAGATTTACTAAGCTAAAATTTAATAATTCTAGCCCTCCTTTTCCTGTGGGTATGGACCTTGAGCAACCTGAGCCTGTGAAAAAGGTTCATACAAGTGACCCACCATCTTCTACTGAGGCATCGGTTATTCCGGGAGAAACGGAGGAAGATGGGTTGCTGAGACGGGAATACGTTATGGTCGGTGACAATCGTGCAATAGAATTCGACCGGAAAGTTGAAGGTGAGTGGCTCAAAGTAAATTGTTAGAATATAGTTACTTATGTTTCTTTAAAGAAATTGCTGCCGCTACACATCGTCGACGATCAACATATGAACATAGGCACAGTTCACCTACCTTGGAGAAACGTTCTCAAGAGATAAATCGTCATGGTGATGTTGTAGCACCTGCAATGGCCACGGCACAAACGGCCCCTGCTGGTCAGATCGCTTTCCCTCCTCCTCCTAATGCACATGCTCCACCTCTTTCCGCTTCACCTTCTCGGACAAGTGCTTTGACAAGAGCTTTAAGCGCTGCGTCCAAAAGGATATTTGGTACAAGTGCTTTGGCTTCTGTTACTGGTCGAAGCTCCTCTTATAACGCATATTCCCCGTATACTCAGCAATCCGATAGTAGTTCCACCAAGGTAGAGTTTCCGTTAAACGAGAAACAGTGTTCTCCTCTTCGCCAGCCTTTATTGTTGGGAGATTATGAGCGTGATCCACTTGAGGAGGAGTTGCTAGCTGGACTAGAAGAACTGGCTCAAAAGACGGAAGTTTTGACGAGATGGGCGGACGAGATGTATGAATTTGTGAAGAATGTTCCCCAAAGTTAGTAAACTTTTGTACTTGGTTCTAATGAGCCTCAGCTTATAGATTTTTACGCCTACAATTAAGAACCTTTACCCCCTTCTTCTTCATTTCAAAAACTGGACGGTGAGACTGAAGCCGCAGCGGAGCGTAGACGTACCTCTATGGTCGATGCGGAGTACAATGCTGTAACTTCGATCGCGTTGTATCTTCTTCTTATGTCATTCTCGCAAAAAGGTATTGATAGACTTCGAGTGCATCAAGAAGGTATGAAAATGAGAGATCCTGAAGGACGACTGGATGTGAGTGAAGGATTTGATGATGGTGCGATGACTCGTTCTCTTTTCCTTTGGGATTTAGTCTGATATAAGTCATTCATTAGCTTTGACTTGGTTTTCTACACATTTTGTGAAGTGCAGTGACCGTGCTCGACTTGTGAAGACTTGGCTTCCTGAGACAGCGATGGAAGGTCCGTCGTGGCTTGGCCAATTGGTTTACGACCGGGCTTTGCAACTAGTGCGTCATTATTCTTAAATTGAGTACCAATCATTTCTGATTGAAGTGGTTTTCGCTTTTAATTATAGTCTAGGAAAGCAGCGCATATCGAGCTTCTAGAACGTGATGAGGAGGCACGGCAGAGTTGTATAGAACTTTACGAGGAGTCTCTGTGGACCTTATATGCCTTGCAAGATGACCTCATGCAAGTTGATAATCCATTCAGAGAAGAAGATAAAGTGACAATATCTTCTTGTAAGTATTCATATCTCAACCATACTCAAGTCTATGACCCGATTATTAACAATTTATAATATCAGGGGTAGAGAAGACGAAACGACGTCTGACAAGCTGCCGAAATAAGAACTCACAGGGTGGATACGGGACTGTAGCTGAGAAGGCTGAGAAGAAGCTCGATTCGGGAATAGATAGACCTTTGTCCAGCCCTATTTCTGTGCCTGTGGACAATGATGCTCGACATCAAGATTGTCGTTATCCTTGGGAGGGGCGTATGCGGGTGTCTCCCTTGCGATGATGATTCCGATTTTTTCCTATTGATTTCTTTTCATACTTTCTATTTTCTCATTTCACTTTCACTCTCTCACTCTCTCCCTTCTCTCATTTAATTGCTTTTTCCATTGCTTTATTCCATTTAGGAATTGCTATTTCAATTGCACATGTACTCTTATTATTATTTCTCTGCCTTAATTTGCGTATAACTGTTTATCCTACTCATTTCAAATCACTCACTTCTCACTTCTCGTTTCATATTCATTTTTCCTTTGTAACTCTCGGCTCTCTTCTAACTTTACTATTTCATCAGGCTGTATCAAGTGTACTATTTTTTTGGGGGACATTAACATTCTTCTGATATTCTCTTCTCTTTGTGCTGTAACGATAGTCAAATCAAGTAGCGTGTAGGTCGGTCTAACTTGATAATGAGAAATTATTTTACTTGTTTGTAAATAGTATTCCAAGTTACAAAGGCCCATTTTATCTAGGCAGAAGGCTAAGTTTACAAAGTATGATTAGTTTTTCCTTTTCTGATCTCATAATCTTGGTGTTTCCTATCTTTTCAATCCTTCTTCAGTCGTAAACTATTTGCATACGGCATAAATTATCAGATGGAGAAAGAGTTTTGTCCAGTTTAAGTTTGAAGAGATCTCGAGATTAGCCTTTTCGTTCTTCTCGCGATACCTTTGCTACGGTATCAAAATCATAGTTTTTTGCATTAGATAGCGGAATTATTGGCCCTCCTGGCATTCTCTTTCTCTTTGCTTCTCATATGTCTGTTGTATTTTGGGATCAAGAGCATCAGGTACTGTACTAGACTCGATCCCTTCTTTCGAGAAAGATGTGTTCTGAATCTTGAGGAAATCTTTGGCTACAATCTCTTTATAAAATGGTTGTTTGGATTTTGAAGAGGAAGGGGGTTGATCATGTGTGACAAGTCTCTCTCCATCTTTTGGCACGTACATATATCTAAAATCTCCAGCTTTGGGCCTAGTTTTGGGGGTTGGGGAAGAGCTCAGTTTTGCTGGTTGTTGAGCGGTGAGGTCCAAGACAGAATAAGTGCCGTGCTTATCCGTGCTCAGAACTTTTTTCACCGTTAGATGTAGACAATATATTCCGCGTGATTAGAGGCCTTCTCTTTCTTGCTCTTGTATTACTAACACCAGAACTTAGGGCACTACCCTTACCTGAAGATCCGGGCCCTTTGAGGGAGGAGGGTTAATGAGATTCCTCTGTTCTCTAGACATACTTGTATAGAGTTATAGACAATTACAGAGCTACTAAGACAGTTAGCTATGGAATATGCTCGCTGGGTTTGACCTGGCCTCCTTTGAGTTTATGTATACTCAGAAGTCTGACATTACTTTAGATCTTTGCTAGATTTCAAAGGTGAAAAATTCTAATTTGGTAATCAACACCATATGCAAATTAAAGAAATAGAAAAAACAGGAAGCAAAGACACTCGCGGCCAGTGTCAATTAATTAAGGAGTTAATGCTACTTTTCCTTTTTGGACACGTAATAATAGGTTAATATGTTAAAAGAAATTGAAACTAGTAATTCTAGATTTTACTCACGTCATACGTTATGTTCTGACATCGCCTGCTTCAAAGCTTTTCGGCAGTTACCCACTGGCAGAGTAGTAATTACGATGAAGTACCGTCTTTCTTACAGTTTTCAAAGCTCAAAAAACGAATGTCGAAATATGTAAAGAGAAAAGAGATTATGACCAACAAAGTGGGATATCATACAGAGAAGGAGCTGCTAACTTTTAATCTATTTTATTCTGATTCAACGTGTAAAGATAGATGATGCTTGGTACCAGTCTAGCTTATGAATTCGAACTTCTTTAGTTGACTACATATTATTCTGAATAAACTAGATACATGATTCCTTATATTTTAGAATGTCAACTTTTCGGTGTATAATATCATTATAATAAGACCAAACCCATAATATAGCGAAAGATCTCACGTTATTGTCAACTCTTCAGACTGGAACTTCGCTCACTTGCCTCCTTGTATCCTCCAGAGATGTGGTAGCCGTCGTCACAAGTCAGGATGTAGCTTCTCCAGGCTTTCATGTCTTTCGTTTATTCTTGTTTTTGTCAGTAAAATCGGCATATTGAAATGTCTTATACACCCGCAACTCCATCTTAGTACCACCTTTAGACATAGAAGAATGCATTGATCTCTCATCTTGGGCATCAATGGCTTTAGATGGCTGGGGATTGGTCTTTTTAATCACTGAGTAATCATCTTCCGCACCGTCTGATGTTTTCCGTTTACTCAGCCGAGATTGAGCAGTAGTTTTGGGAGCTAACCTATACACCTGTATATCCATCGTAGTCCCACCATTAGCCACAGATGCACGCATTTTTTTCTCTTCTTGGGCATCAATGACTCTAGGTGGCTGGGGTTTTGCTATTATCACTTCAGATGTATCTATTACAGTGCTTGGTGTTTTCGGTTGAGTAGCTCGAGGGCGATATGGAATCCGAGTAGCTGGGGTCTGAGGAGCTGAAATGTTAGCTCCCGAAGTATGAGCAGCTATCGCTGGTCCTGACGTTGGCCTAATTGACTTCTCAGGAAGCCTTATCATAGTAGTTGGTAATACTTGTTCTTGATCTAAGTTACCCGAGCGTTGGGGTGTAGCTGCTGCCGGTCTTCGCTGTGAGGAGCTTGGAGTTGCATCTCCTGTCGAAGCCCTGGTAGAGGGAAGGGGAGAAGGCGTTGTATCGCTAAGAACAACGCTTATCCAATCACCCATCTTTCTCTGGAGTTATTAAGTTGTTTGTGGTTGTGTGTCTGTGCGTTTGAGGGCCTGAAGTGACCTTTTTCTTCCCTTATACACTTACGAAGTATCACGAGCTTTAATAGGCTCAAGAGTTCTGCCTTTTTTGCTTCTCCTGTGGACCTACGAGGTTAGTTATCTTTATCCTTGATAGGACCCACCCCCTCTCGTTCTACAATTGGCAAAATACGTTGATCAAAGTCAACATGACATTAATAGGAAGCAAAAAAGTTTGCAAAAAGAGTATATAATGTAAACAAATCACGATTGATAATCTTGACTACCAAAATTAGCCGAACTTGTACTGATTACGTCACACGTTGCAAAATCAGCCGCTAGAATAGTTTTCAGAAAGCATTTCCTTCTTTCTTGCAATCTTCAAAGTTAGAAAAGTAGAGTTTGAGGAAGTAAATCTGGGGCATTACGAGGGAATAATTCTAGATAGAATCCAAGTAATTCAAGGAAGCAAATAAGAAGAAGCGCTATAACTATGACGAAGGAAACTGATTCATCAACAGGAGAAGGCATATCATCCACATCTACTAATATATATATTGTACCGCGTAAATGTATCTTGACGAAAGAGCAGATGGAAGCCTTTCAAGCTTCGAAAACCCATCAAGATGTAATTGGATATATTGAAACGCTCAATGATGCGGTTAGTGGAGTGAAGCTTACAGATGAATGCGAGATGTCAGAGGTATGTGTGTCTGTACATCCATTTTCTTTCAAATCCACCTCTTTCAACTTCCTTCGACCTATGTCTGGATCTGCTTATCCTCTTTTCGTCTGTTCTCTTCCAACTCGAACTTCATCATCGAATGCCTGTCTATATGCTTCATTCTACTTTCTACTTTGCTATTCAAAATAAGCAAACTCGGCAGAATAACTGTATGATTGGCTCGGGATTGAATACACCTAATAAAACTAAATACATTAAACCTATTTATCACTAAACTACCTAAACTTTCAATCAATAATCTTACTCATTTTAACATCTTTCTTTTTCTACAACAGGGCGTACAGGCAATCTTGGGCGTGTTGAATAGTGTCGAAGAGATTGCAAGGGATACACCACCGGTTGATAATAGTGGATCAAGATTCGGCAACCCTGCGTTTCGAACGTTTTACGATAGAACCAAAGAGGTGATGCATATTACATTCTTCCTCTGCTTTATTTGTAACGGCTTTTATTAACGTTTTTTTGTGATTTCATATTTCTTTTCCTCGTGCCTACCATCGGTTGATGAATTCATTGGTCAATGGTTGACGGCTTTGACGTGCTGATCCGCTGTCTTCGCCTTTGCCTTTGTCTCCATCTCCATCTTTACCGTTACTATCATCTTTATCATTGGTTTCCGATGTCTGACATCTTCATCATCCCGTCCTGTGCCTGCCTCATCCTGCTCCTGGCCTAAACTTGTATTTAACATCGCGCTCTGGACTCAAACTTGTATTTATATCTATCACAAATATGAAATTTAGGCAGCACCAGAATTTCATCGTCGCATACCAGGCATCCCACCTGACGCCACACCAGAAATATCAGTTTACTTTACCGAGTCATGGGGGAATAGGACTCGGATTGATTATGGAAGTGGGATGGAGCTCAACTTTTTATGTTGGCTGTACGTATTATCATCTTCAAATTTTTTTTTCACGGAGCTTCGAGTTTCATTGTTTCGTTATCACCAACGTTTGATACCATGACCACTTGTCCAGCGAGATCCCTCTCTTTTTTTATGCTTTGAAAACAAGAGAGACCTAACTATGACTGACTCATTCCTTTTCTCGCTCCTTCTTATGCTGTTTCAAAAAAGGCTATGTTTAGAAAAACTTGGCGTGATCAAACCATCTGACCATAAAGCACTCATTATTCGGGTCTTTTGGAGGTAAGTGATCTCCTTCCTTATTGGCCATCCTTAATTCTATTACTTCCATCAATATCTTTCATTATTACAAATTTTACCTAAACACTACCATTGCTTCCTTGCACAAATTACAATGTGCGAGAGGATAAACTACCTCGGAGCTCTTCCCTTTGTATCGTGTGATCAAAGCTGGAACACTACCTACACACATAAGACTCAATAATCCCGCATACTATCAAAAACGTTTTCACATACATAGTTTAAGTGACGCTCAAACGCCGCTTCTCTTTAGTCATGTGTTGTGTGTGTGTGTGTGTGTGGTGGTGGTGGTTTTCTTGGAAATCATGTGTTCAACTTCCCTCCTTCCAGTCAATTCCTTTTCTCTTCTTTCCTCTTTTGAAGCCACAACTAGCGAGCTAGCGCTGACTTTTAATTCTTCGGGTTCTCGGACTTGGGGTAGATATATTGAGGTTATGCGAGTATTACAAAGTACTTATTGGCTCGAGCCTGCCGGTTCTCATGGTGTCTGGGGACTGGATGATTATCATTTTTTGCCATTCTTATTTGGGAGTGCGCAGTTGAAAGGTATGTATGTTCTATTATTTTTATTAATATCTTTTGTATCTTAGGTTGAGCCTTTGATATCATTTTTGGTTGAGGCGCTGTGGGAACGAAGTATCTGCGAATCCTTGTTTTGTTTTATTTCTATGGGTCGAACATATTGCGTTTCATTGACCCTTCGTGAAATATATCAATGTTGAATCTGATTCGCTCCGCTTTTTTTTTGAATCATCATTGATAACAATGCTATCAACTATGATTTCGATGCTACTTTTTTCCATTAATCTATCTATCTAATCACTTGCTAATTTTTTCTTCTTGCTGCGCAACAGGACATAAATATCTCCGACCAAAGTCAATACATGACAAAGACGTTGTTGACGAGTACTCAAAGCATTATATGTATTTGGCATGCATCAAGTTTATCAATTCTGTACGTTCTTTATTCTTAACTGTTTCTCTTCTTCTTTCTCTTCTTTATCCAAAAAAATCTAAAATTGAAAAAGTAATGAATATGCGCAGCATGCGCGCATGAATAACTTCTTTCGGTCTCTAAACTATATGTTCCTTGTTTTATTATGAATACTCTAAAACTTATCTCTGACTATTATAACTTTACTAACTTATTATCCTTTGATATCCCCTCGCTAGATTAAAACAGCATCACTGCGCTGGCATTCACCCATGCTAGACGATATATCCGGGGTGAGTTCTCTCCTCATCTAATCTCTATCTCTATTTCTACTCCATCTTACCCCATCTACTCTCTTCTCATTCTATCCTCATCCTACCCTTCCTTACGCATCCCACCCTTACTCATACACTCACCCCCCCCCCCATCCCTCTCCAAACTCTAAATACGAAAACAAAAACTGATAACACAATACAAAATAAAATAATATTAAAAAAACAAAAAAAACAGGTAAAGACATGGGAGAAAGTGAACGAAGGGATGATCAAGATGTATCGGGCAGAAGTACTCGGGAAGCTACCCGTCATCCAACATTTCCTATTTGGTTCAATACTCAGATACGACGGGCCTTTACTCCCTGCTGCGTCTACAAATACCCCGGACGATGTGGATGACGCTCATTGGGGACATCATCATGCGCTTCCGAGTGGCGGTGTAGGAGGGGTTGTGGGGCAACAACGAGAGATCGGGGCGGGGACGGGGACGGGGTGGGGAGATTGTTGTGGTATTCCTGTACCGTCTGCGTTTGCTGCTGCTGCAGCTGAGAAACGACAGGATGGGTCCAGGTCTGGTTCTGGTTCTGGGTTGTTAGGAGGACCGGCAGTAAGGGCTGTTCCTTTTGATTAAGTTCGTTTTTTGATTAAATCTGGTAAGGTTGTATGGATGGAGTGGGTAGGTGGTTATAACGTGAATGTATAATAAATGTATTGATATACTTCCCCGTTGTGCTCATACATGTACATGTACATGTACTGTTTTCTATGTTATGTATACTTCTAACTAACTATCCTAGACAGCCGACAACTAAAAAAAAAAACTTATTTGATCAATCATGTATTGATTTCGCTGCTTGCTTTCCTGTTCGACTACTAATTCATTCCAGTTGTTGACAACGACCGAAGTTGTAGGTAAAATTTAGATCTCTACGTTATTCTATTTTTCTTGGATGTTACCTTGGTTTCCTATGAATCGTGCACAGCGGTACAACGATACGATGATACGATGATACTCCTACGCTTAGAAGCTACGGATCTACCGAAGTCAGAACCCTTCCAATCTTTTTTCCGGCCCCTTCCAATCTTTTCAATCCCTTCCTTTTCAATCTTTTTGATGTGGGGAGGAGGGGGAGGGGGTATTGGAAGTCGAAAAAAAAAAGATTGCCTACAAATGATTTATTTATACATACGGTACTGGGGGTTAGACGTTAAACGTTAGATGTTGGACGTTGGATCGTTACACATACAGTACCAATACCAATACTAATTCGCTTCCGACTTAAGTTGCCGTTTGATCATTTGTTATCATGATTATTCATGATCGTATACGTTATTATTTGATGTTATGCCGATGTTTTACCTGATAGCTCTAATTCTTGAATTTTACGTTTTTCCGAGTAAGTTTGTTATATCAAGTTCCTATGATATACGACATATACATATATGTTTTTTTTCATCCTATGATTCTCCCATATACTGGATTGATTTTTTTTTCGCTGATGAGTGTATTATCTGATGTCTCGACGCATCTCATATATCATGTAGTATCATAGTCGTAATCTTTGTGTGTATGTATATGTATATATGTCAATTCTGTCGTCTTCTTGTTCTCGTCTTTCTTCATCATTTCATTTCTAGTTGATTATGAACCCTATCAACCTTGACGATTTTATTTGGATCTGTGAATAGACGTATAAGTGTGACTCATCAATGTCCGTATCAGTTTTCCAGAATACTTATATGTATATGATACTTCTTTGGTTTAAAGTTCAACCTCGTTTTTTAATAAGTTCTACGTTTTTATGTTTTTACGTTTTACCAACTGCCTTCTTCTTTCTCTGCCTCTATCATCTCTATTTCTGTTTCCTACAAGTTCTTTTTCAAGGGTGGTCTCCACTACTAAGGGTGTGTTCGGGTTAAGGTTTAAAGGTTCAAAGGGGTTTTTACCCCATCTTGTTATCTTTTTTTTTGTATCTTGGATCTTTTTCACGATACATCTCAGCTCCTCTTAATTCATATCATCGACTGACTGTATACCATCATGTACTGAGCAGTGAGTAGTGAGCGGGTATGCAATAAGAGCATTAGTAACGGAATCATGAGCTTACGAAGTTCATGAACTATTTGAATATATGAGTGTTAAATAAGAATATCGCGGTTGTCAACCAAGTCCGAGATAGATTTATACTTTTCCGAGTCGCGGGTCGCAGTCGCAGGTTGTGAGTCGAGAGTTGGGGGAATGGAGTGATTAGATTAGATTGAAGATGGAAGAACATTATGATATGATACAATACAAAATTATCAAGTAATTGATATAATACGAACAGAACAATGGAACAATATGATATAGCAATACTAAAATGGAGTTTATATTATAATAAATACTTGTGTACATCATTTATTACGACTTCCGTTATATAGCAATGTTATCATCTAATCTTATTAACAACGACGACGATAACAATGATAAATAATATAGAGCATGAGCACGCTTTTGTAATAAGTTATGATTCAGTGATACCATCTCCGCGATCACGTCAGTTCTTCATATACATGTACTTACATGTATTTATATTTATGTATATTTACGTTTGCATTTACAATTTGCATCCTCATATGAACCGTATTGAAAGGAAAAGTATACTTGGCGTTGTTTCAGCACATATGAATGTGAATGCTGACTTGGATTACCTTGACCCCGTTTTTAGTTTTTATTGATTTGGGATGCGGGATGACAAGTAAGTTAAGTGAGTAAAGAGTGGGGCATTATTAGGCTATCAGACTTCTTGATCTCAATTCTTATTTTTATTTAGACATTGACACGAGTCCGAGATGACGGGTTAGAGATCACGACTAGAAGTTATGGAGAGAGACAGAGAATAGTAGTAGGCTATCAACGTCACAAGTCCACACAACCGATCATCGTCCCATCACTCGTCACCCATCATGATCATAGAGTTTGAAACTAGTTTGTATAAAAATAGGAAGTGAAATGAACTTTTTAGTAGTAGTAAATTTATCAGTAAGTTGCGCAGTGCGCAGTAAGGGTAGGTTCTAGGAGACACTACTGGGTCGTTCGACATTTTATAATAGCCGGAAGATGTATAGATGGGAGTACGAAAGCGGAGAGAAGCAAAGGGGGATGAGGAGAGATTGCTACTCAGTAAGGTGGATACGAGTACCCCAAGTAGCCGATAAACGCTTAGGAAAAGGGGGGGAGAGGAGAGGAGAGTATCGGTACGATGTGTTCCTTCTCTCATTTACCACCTAATTGGGGGAGGAGGAGGGATACCTGAGACCGCTTCTTCAGTTTTATTATTATATAATATATTTAATGAATACTTTTTGTTATGAATGGTATTAATAAGCAACCATGAAGCAGCTATAGGCACGCGACGACCCGAGTTTCTCCATCGCTCGTGCTCCTCTCTCTCTCTCGACGTTTTCGTTGGCAATGTCCATCTTCACTTGGCCGCCACACGTCACCTTCCGATACATCTCTCACTATTAATATGTTTTATTTTATTTTAATTATATTTTTTAATTTACTTTATAATTTTTCATATTTATATCCGACCCCTCTCCAGCATGACACGGCAGAGATAGCTTCGCCTCCGTTCTGCTTTGCTTCACATCGAGCATATAGCTCGTGTCTACGATGGATCACTACAAACGTCAATATGCGCCCTTTGGTGTTGTCTCCGGAAGCACCGACAAAAGCGTGCCATCCTCACCTTCATACCTAACACTTACCTCAACGCCACCTCCGTCCGCGAACCCACTCTCAAGCTCGTCACGCTCCCAGTCCTCCTCATCATCCCAATATCCAGACTCTCATCCATTCCTAAACCTAACCTCCCTCCCACCCGAACTCCTCATCAAAGTCATCCTCAACCTAGACTGGCGCACGATCCTCCTCCGTCTCAGGCTGGTCTCTTCAACATTTGCCGCCCTCATCTCGGAGCATACCTCAATTCGGTATCACGTCGAGCTTGGCGTTGCCGGTATGGTCCATGGTCGTCTAGTGCCTATCGTCGTCGTCGTAGTGGTCAGTACCGTCCGTCGTCGTCTTCACTCTCGACTGCGGACAGACTGGCTAGGCTGAGGGTCTACCAGGAGAGATGGAGAAAGTTGACACCTGCTCGCGTGCCTATCACACCTGATCCGTCTCTTATTCCCAATCCTAACGCGATCGCGAATTCAAATTCAACATCATCTAGACCTACCCCTACTACTAGATCACTACTCCCTGGGTCGTCTGGGGCTAGGTCTCGGTCTGGACGGATGCAGACCGTGAGGGGAGTTTCGGACAGTGGTGTCTGGGAGCTCAATGGTGGGGTACTCGCTCGAGGGGTTGTCTGTTCTCCCCCTCCTCCTCCTATGGTGACGACGAGGACTCATTTGAATATGGATGGAGACCCGGAGATTCGAAAGTTGCAGTTTACGCGTCTACCTTTGTCGGCGAGAGCGGGGTGTGAGACGACGACGACGACGGCGACAGTGGAGTGGGAGCATGGAGAGTATGAGTTCCCGATACGTGATTTTACGTTTGACCCTAGTCAGGATTTGTTGGTGATCTTAAGGGATGGAACGTGAGTTTTTTTAAACACTTTCCCTGTTCCTGTTTGTTTTATTCGGTTTTATTCTTTCTTTCTTTTCTTTTCTTTCTTCTTCTCGCAATGGGTTTTTGGTCGTCTATACTTTTACCTCAACCCCCCCCTTCACACACACACACACACACACACACACTTCCTTCTTCCCTTTTGTCCCATCCTCCCCCTGGAGACTCGGAAGCCGATTCTCCGCGCGGGTGTAAAGAAGCCTTCTGTATTCCCGAGGAGAATGCGGGGAAACGGAGTAGAGAAGGAGAATGTATGATTCCTTATATGTGAGATCATGTGTGGCCCGGCCCATGTGTGTGTGTGTACTCTAGTCGCGAGTTTGAGAAGGGTGGAGGGAAGGGGATTCTTCCCCCCTTTTCATGTCCACAACCCCGGCTTCAGGGCGCGTATACACATTGTCCATATTGTTCATTTAGGATTCTAGCTTCTTTCTCTGTCGGTAGCTTGTTTTTTGCTGATCATTACCTCTTTCTGCCTTTTTCATTTTTGGATGTCGTAAATGGTTTTCCGGAACCGGAATCGTTGGGTGGGGGTCCGTGTTTTATCGTATACGTTATACGCGTATTCGTTTGTTCGCACGCACGTACCGTTTATCTAATCTCGTATATGAAAAAAAAAAAAAACTACCCGCCTCTCGAACTCCAACAACAACAACAACAACAACGAAAAATGGTGAACAAATTAAAAAAATAGATCCGAAAACGCTTTCATCTCTCTCTACCTCCGATCTCTACACACGAACCAAAAGCATCCAAGAGCAAAGTCAGAGATACTGAGACATGAACTGGAGGGTGGTACGCAACGGTATTCACATGTGATGCAAGTCTGTGGGGAGAGGTTTGGGGTGTTGCATTTGGGGAGAGATGATGTTTGGCCTGAGAAGTTGGTTGTGTACGATTGGAGGAAGGGGAGGAAGGAGTTTGTGAGTTTTTTTTTTGTTCTTCTCTTCCCTTCACTATCAACAAAATTTTACTAAGCCCACTTTTTAACTCAATGCCTGATTTCGGATTGATAGGAAATCCAATTTTGTGGTATTCTGTCGTATACATTCTTGACGCCCTCGTTTATCTTGATTGCCGTCCAGCCTTTTAACGTTATACCCGCCCGACAAGGGGACCAACAACATCGGCTGCTCATTCTGGACGTTGAGAGTACTGCAGCGTTGGATGGGGGTAGAGACGAGAATGACGTCAGAATTGGTACCGGTAGTGGTACTGGGTTTGGTACTGGTACTGGGACTGGGGACAGCAACGAAGGAGTCGGGGACGGGACGAGGACGGGGCCTGATGCGTATGTTGCCCGAGCCGAGTTTCATTTCCCGGAGCTTAAGCAGTTTGTGGAAGTTGAGGACGTTGAGATTCGGTGTGCTGGTAGTGGTTCTGTTATGGATATGAACTCAGAATTGGGTTTGGGTTTGGGGGGTGATGATGCGGAGAGTGGAGAAGTTGGTATGGACGTGGATGGCGATTATGAGTTTAGTCGTTATACTACTGACACTGCTGTCAATAATGACGCTAACGCTAACAGCCACTTCGACTTCGACTTCGACGCAAATACGAAAACGAACGGACACTCGTGTTCTTCTCCCCCAGTCGCTTTCTCGACTGCACCTGAGAATCGGATAGTGGCGGTTATTATGCACGTCGCGCCTGTGTTGGACGATGTGGGCGACCATCGTGTTTCGGAGGTACAGACCCTTGCGTTCTTCGTGCCCCTCGCGTTATTCCTGGAGTACTGTACTGGGGCTCTAGCACTGGTTCTGGAGGTACTAGTACACTAGGAGAACAACGATCGATACCGATACCGATTCCTGGATCTGGATATCCGACGCTCGTAAATACCAGAGATACAGCCAGCCTCAGTCTCCTCCTCCTCCTCCTCCTCCTCCTCAAGCCAACGAAGCCAACCCCAACAAAAGAAATCCAAACACCTCAAACGTCTCCAACACCTCAATCAAGCAGTCGTCGAACGAGTCGAGAGGGACGGGTTCGAGATCATACCCGCCAATACGCTCTCTGCGGAGTTGTACTTTGGGGATTTTAGGCAGCGGCCTTTGAGGAGGGTTGCTGTCCCTTGGGGGCTTGGGAGAGGAGGAAGGGGTTGGGGTGGGTGGTGCGGCTACTACGACCACGACTACGACTGTAAGTGCGTCTGTAAACACAAATACTACTGGAGTAATGTCGACGACGCGCGAGTCTGTGGATGCTTACGCTGTGGATAAGCCTGATACGTTTGATATGTTTCGTGTCTTCGAAGCGGACCTTGATGCTGGCGATGGTGATGAAGACGAAGGGAGCAGCAGCGACAACTCTTCCACCTTCTCTTCTCTTCCTCTTCTTCCTCCTCTTCCTCACTCTCACTCTCCATCTCCTCTACATCTCCTCCCTACTCCCTATCCTCCTACTCCTCCCCTCCCTCTCCATCCTCATCTTTGTCCCCGTCTCCAACTTGGACACCAAACAAAGTGGTGGGTACCGGCGTCGAGTGCTCCTCGTTCCGGGAGTGGAGAACGTATGGGTGTGTAACGTGTTTGGCACCAAGTTTGTTTACGTGCTTGAGCCTAGGGACGAAGCTGTCCCGCGTGCGCCGAGGCATGTGGCCGTTTTGGAGTTTAATGTTGATGGTGTTCGGTTTGGCGAGAGGGCGTTGGGGGCCGAGGTTGGAGCTGAATGAGAACAACGAGAATGAGGATGGGAATAAGATAGAGATAAGGATGAGTTGGAGGACGAAGACGAGAACGATAACGAAGTCATAGTTGAAGATCACTTCGAGCCGAGTATCCTCTTAAAAGACTGTTGTGGGATTTTTGAAGAGGACGTTATCACGAACTTACCTTATCGCAAACGGTCCTTCGTGAAAAGGTGGTGTGTGATGGGGTGATGATCACGGAGGATAACTTACTTTTCGTTGATGTGAGTTCTTTTCTAATTTTTTCTTCTCTCTTTTTTTTTTTTTTTGCGTTAGTAGAAGTGAGCTGACGGCTTACCTTTATTGTGTCTCTCTCTTTTACTTTAGAAAAAGACTCCGAAGGAATGTGGAGTTTTGACTTTCTGATAAATATATGGAACTCTCTTTGATTGGGCCATTGTCCATTGCATCCATGCACACATTGGGGTATACCAAGAATCAATAATCAAACACCGGGATTTTATTCACTTCAATTATTTCGAGAACGATTATCACGCATTCTACCTTTCTTTTTTCTTTTTCTTTTTCCTCTCTCTCAGTCTTACGGATCGGATTCCATGACGATTTAATGTGGATGGACTGGACTGACAATGGATCACCCCCTCTTTCAAGGGAACTTAGCAATCAAGCCCAAAATACAAACTTGCTGTCGCTTTCATCTAATATCAATGTATAGTTATAGTGTATGAATATCTTGTAATAGTTAGTTGTACCCACCCCATCGGTTGTATCAGTTTAACCCCAGTATACGGGATGTTTTTTTCTTCTTCTACGTTTTCATGTTGATAGCTAACGAGCTCATCCAATCATTCGATTAGTCAATCCCCAAGCACAAAGTTCTATAGCCATATACCTAATACTAGTTTGTATTTGTAACATCTCTCTTTCTCTTGGTTATGTACACACGATATAATGCATCTCTTATTGAGTTGAAAATCCACAATTATAAATAAAAGTCATGGAAGGAACTTGTGTTGAAATATGGATATCTCGAATGAAGTGCAATTCCAAATGTAACGTACATGTACATGTACTACTCGACTTATTCGGTGTACATCTCTATCATAAACTGAAATAAGAAATAAAAATAAAATAAAAATAAAATATATAATAAAGAACATTTTACCAGAAAAAAAAACTCTATACATTCATACGTCATCCTATCTATCTACCTTCCCACAAGCACACAATTCCATACCATATACCACATATCACCAAATAAATTTATTATCATCACAATATTATATATAATCTACCAGCCCTCTCTCTATCAGACTGCAACACCGATGCCTTATCAATCAGCCTGGGCAGCCTTGGTGGCGCCTGGCGCTAAATCACCAAGTGACTGGACCACATAATCAGGGATCTGGTTCGGAGGTACGGGTGAAGGGGATGGGGAGCTTGTGGACCTGGGTGTGATGTCTCCTAGTCGAGTTACGCCTATGAGACCCCCAAAAAGAAGAAGAAAAGAAAAAAGGGGGTTGAGAAAGAGAATGGGAAGAGTTGCTTAGATAGAGAATTACATGGAAGGGACAGAGACAAAGGCTAGGGGGGGTGGGCTTACCAGTCAGTACAAGTAGCGTAGCGAGTCCACCTTCTTTACCGAATTGTATATCCGTATTGAGCCTATCTCCGACCATTATCGTCCGTTTGGGGTCAAAGTTGTGTCTAGGTAGAATTCAAAAGTATTATAAAGGTCAGTACCCAGCTGATTAAAAATGTGATAATTAGAATATTAAAGGAAAGATGGAGGGGGGGGGAAGGAAAAAGTAAAATTTTACGAAACTTGGCCTTTATACACTCTAACATACTCTGACTAGGTTTCCCAAGCACTAAAGGTTCTTTCCCAAGTGCGTAACGTAAAGGTGCGCTGATAGACCCTGCGCCGAGGCAAATTTGGCCACCTTCTCCTGGGTAGGTCGGGTCTGTGTTCGTTGCGAGGAACAGACAAGACTCAGAGTCTGAGCTTGAGCCTGAGGAGAGGAAGAGGAGGATGGATTTGGTTGCTGGTAGAAGAGAGGTACATGAACGCTTTGCAGAGCTTTGTGTACGTTATTTGACCGTCGAACCCGCATAGGACGGCTCCAACAGATGGGTCAGGAGTGAAAGTTGTTGGATCGAAGGGTTCTAGTGTGTTATCTTCCGTGCTCTGTGTATATGCAATTACGTATGTGATCAATAACATACAACGTACATGTATAACATAGTGGACGCTTACTGTTCCACCAACAAAATTGATCCGTTCATTTCTAAGCTCTTCTTCCAGCCCTGATTGTCCAATGACGAACACTTTCTTGTCTTTTGGGAGTTTTATCACTGAAGAAAGGTATACAGCAGCTGCATACGCAGATCCGAATATCTCATCCTACACAAAAAAGCATGCAAGGTGAAAATACAGAGATATTGGGTAAGAGTTAAAATACTAGTAGCCAGATCACAGATGCAAAATAATCTTGGGTAAGTAAAAGAACGATTTGCATACCACATTCGCCTCAACCCCAACTTGTCAAATTTTTTCTTGTACGTGGCTCGAGAGTTAGACGCATTGTTAGTCACGAATATCACATTCTTCTCTTTTCATGCACGTTTTAAAATAATCAAGGTCATAACTCAGTTAGCTCTACAATTGTACGGGTTTGTCAAATAGAACCTCACTCTTCGACCTGAGGAACTCCAAAAACTCTTTTACTCCCTCAATCAATGTCGCCCCTCTCCAAAGAACTCCGTCGCAATCAAATAACCAGGTATCATACTTGTCTACAAGTTCTTGATGATCCTCGGGAGAGTTAAGATACTTGTACAATTGTGTGGCTTGCATGGAGGTAGCGTAAGTTTTAAGTGTGTACTCTAGTATCCTAGTGGGTGGAGGGGTTCGACGTGAATGTAGATGGCGAACAACAATTCCAAAACTAAATATTAATATTATTATCAGTTCACTCGCCACTCGGATTTGGATAAATTTGGATAATTATAGACCACGTGATCAATTACTAAGTTTCTTACATTTATATAGATAATCATAATAAGATATTTTCTTTTGAAAAGTCCCTAGAATTACATTTATATCATTTTACATGCGTATATTTTTACCTCTACATCCATCAAGTAAACAACTGGTCCAAGTTACATTGGACCATAAGGAAGTTACATATCCGCGTTGTCTTTGAGTTGTTGAGTTGTGATAGTTGCTCACGTCACCTTAATCCTTCTTCATCTCTAAGTAAGATTGCACGGGAACGAAATTTGGGGTATACCAAACAATCACCCAAGAAAATTCCAATTTAGCTAACGTCTATTTCTTTTCTTCCCCAAAGTATTCACGTTGCGAGGTTGAGGCTGGGGCTTGAGGCTGCGCTGCCACGTGTGGCTTTGGACGATGTGTGTCCACTGCGCCGATAGGAAGTGTGTACCTGATATATTGATATGGTGCTGAGTACATAGTTGTAAAGCTTTAGTGTAGTGATACGGGGGCTTACCGTTCTTCGTCACAACCGTATGCCTTTGGTGTAAGCTTTATAACTGTATGTAAAGGAATCTTGATATATGGCAGGTCTGCCTGAGGTAAATCATGGAAATATGCGTATCTGTTTTAAGACGTTGAATAGTCAGTTCGGGATGAATAAGGTAGATTAGAGAAGAACTCACAAGCAACGCAGAATAGCCTGGTAGCAATAAACATAGCACACCAGTTAATCGTATTTTGGTAGTAAAGCAATTTAGACACGAACCTGATGCCCTACAATGAGGATATTCTCCTGGCGCTCAAGCTCCATTATTACAGGTTCTAAGCGGATGACAACATCTCTATACGATTCTCCCCTATGATACGCTATCATCAGGCACAAGGAAATTACCAAGTCGTGGGTTAATTTGGCTCATACCTCTATACCTATAATTAAACTTGTCATCGTCTCTAGCTTCAAAGTCTTCCGGATACTCTTCCTGTGTGATGTTTGTATCCAAATACGTAAGTTTATCCCATAAGCATACATTAAATTGAATTGAATACCTCGATCTCATCATAAGTCATTCCATCACATACACCTGCGTCTAGTTCATCGAGTGACTTCCAAGTAAGTTTCGGATAAGGAAGACCAGCTGCAGTCTGGATCGTCCTTTGTAAGGTTGAGGTCCACACCTGTGAAAAGGTAATAACTTAGGCACCGGGGAGCCACCGGGAGCTTTCTTGGGCGTAAACATAATTTCACGCATATACTCACTGTCAGAGGTGCATCTCCGATATTATCTTTTACAAGGTCTGGTAATGCGTTTGCATATTGCATCCCTCGTTCTGACAACGGAGAATCTCCGCCAATCTTCCCTTCAACGTTATACTGACTTTCACCATGCTGACAAGTGGAATCGAGTCAGGATCAGGATTATTCAGGTCGTATGATTAACATTTACATACCCGAGTGAAGAATATACTTCGGGCTTGATATGAAGATTCATCAGGTAGAAAGCGATTCGACTCTGAAGATACCCGTGTATGTGGCTGACAGAAACCGCTCGTCCAACATCGATGATTTTGAGATATGATAATCTTGGTTCAGTTTGATCTCGGATTGTCTCGTATACTTTCTCATACTGCTCAATACGTCGCAAGAAATCCGCCTTTGCAGCTTCACGAGACATGTTCGCGTAGTCGGGATCACCCGACGATACTTTAAGACTAACATTTTCGGCGATTACCGCTGGATCGGTACAGACGGATTCGAGGAAGATGACCTTAATCCCAGGTTCTAACGCAACACGTTGTGAGATCTTACGCCTGGATGTCAAGATGAGATAATTTATACACATATAATGGCACGTTAGCCCATCTGAACCTACCTTCTTTCGACAGTACTATTTGTAGCATCTACGATGATAGTGATTATTAGTTATAATGTTATATTGTTCAAAAATATGAACTAATTTTACCATGAATACCAACATTGCCTCCATCCTTTAACCATTGAATAAGCATCTCAAGACTGTCCTCAGCAAGGGAATCTCGTATCTTGGTCGCCTCTGCGTTTCCGTGGCTAAAATAGTTTGCAGTATGGTCTTCCTTGATACCACTCCTAGATAATAATAAACTGCCGTCCTGTATATCTAGAAAGCTGAGCTTACTGCTCGGCCTTTTGACGTGCTCGCAAACGACGTAGTTGGCCCACATTAAATACCTGATCAGATAGTAAGAGAATGGTTATGGTTCTCTTTCATGGAATCTAACCTTGACATCATATTCTAGCCACTTCCATATCATAAGTAAGCTTGAAAGAGTGGTTTACTTGTTTGAAACGGTTTGCTCACTTTTAAATAACGCATCAATTTGTTACTAAGGTATGATTTCCCCCGCGCTGGTAGCCCGACCATTGCGAGCACGATCTTAGCTTCAGAGTAGTCTGGCTTTGCCACTATTATGCGGCCAAAGTTAAGACCATCCTATATATATAATGAGGACGAGCTTTTCTACCTTTATTCCCGATTCCAGATACAGAAGAAGGAGGTGGAGTTGGGGCAGCAGATATATTACGGCTATTGGTTTCATCGAATCTCTTCAACCTGGGACAATCAAGTTACATATATGCGCTAGTTAAGTAAATGCTAGGCCTTACAAAGGACCACCGGCCCCAAAGAAAGGCTGAGGCGCTAAAGTCTCTGGTCTTGCAGGAGTGGCCATTATGACTAGTCGAGTTATTGTTTACCGTATGTTCAACGAGTCTGATTGGGTGTGTGACTATGAAACAAGAGTTTTGATGACCGTTAATGTATGCTTCTTAAGGGATACCTGAAGCCCAAATCCTGGGAAACACGGTAATTGACAGCGCCCGGCTTATGAGAACGCAAGGTTGAGATCAGAGTACAAGAGTAAGCTTGTCCATCGTCGACGCGCGCGAGCAGCAGCGTATAGGCACGAGTTTGTCTGTCATCACCGACAAGAACCTCGACGCGAGTTCTTCTAGAAAAATGAGTGCTGCACCTAAACGTCTTTCCTCTCCAAAGGACTATCAAGACTTGATAGATAGATACGATACATGGTTGTTTGACTGTGACGGTGTTCTCTGGCGGGGAACTACCCTCATTGACGGTGCGAAGGAATTTCTCCAGCTCCTTAGATCCAAAAGTCAGTCTCTATCTCTTATGCATCCTAAGAAAGTGCTGACTGAAACAATTGAATAAATATTCGGTAGAAAAGAATGTTATTTTTGTTACAAATAACGCAACAAACTCACGAGCCAGTTACAAGACCAAGTTTGACAAACTCGGCATCGAGGCACATGTGGTATGTCCCTAGCATACATGTAACCGAAATGAATACTTTCCTCATACCCCGTATATGCATAGGATGAGATCTTCGGATCTGCCTATGCAGCTGCAGTATATCTATCATCGGTGATCAACTTCCCGAAAGACAAGAAAGTCTTTGTCATTGGTCAAGCTGGTTTAGAGGAAGAGCTTCGCAACGAAGGGATTTCATATGTGGGAGGCACTGTTGAGTATAACTGTCATCCTCGCTATCAATATTATTGACTTCATCCCTATTCAATACTCAAAAGGATGCATCTAACAATACTCTTGATCCCTTCCAACCTACTTCCTATACACCTGATCCGTCAGTAGGCGCCGTTCTCTGTGGATTAGATATGTCCATCAACTACACAAAACTTAGCAAAGCATTCATCCATCTTAACACCGACCCATCCTGCTTGTTCCTTGCAACTAATACTGACTCGACATATCCTGCTCAAGGAGGAGTACTTTTACCTGGAGCCGGATCAATAAGTGCCCCTTTGAGATTCTCTTTAGGGCGTGAACCTCTGAGTCTGGGCAAGCCAAGCCAAACTATGCTTGACTGTATCAAGGCGAAGTAAGGTTCTGAAACTCTCCTCTTGTATGCTATCTTAAACGACTATATCTCCTTCAGACATAACTTTGATCCAAAGAAGACAATCATGGTTGGAGATCGTCTTAACACAGATATACAATTTGGTAAAGAAGGTGGCCTCTCTACTCTTCTTGTCCTCACCGGTAAGTGCGAATTTTTACATTAGAAACATACAGCTATTCAGCATGTACCAAATTGCCCCTTTTCAGGCATATCCCAGGAGAAAGATCTTTCTCCGGAAGCATCCCCACCAGCGATCCCGGATTATATCGCTAACTCGATTGGAGACTTGAGGCAAGGCGATCATAATTAGAAATACCATGAGTGAACGTGAGATTATAGAAGTATAAAGTCGAGAAATTTTTAGTGTTTGTAGGTTGGATGTAACTACATTTATAGTTGTTGTGGTTTAGTGCTAAATAGAATATATTGCTATTATCGTTATTATTGATATCATATAAGGCCATACATAATAAAAACCTGGACTAGTGCACTACGTAAAGTCCAGCTGATAGACATAAAACAAAGAAGAAGAACGAAGATAGAAATACATGAGATGAATTGATAAGAAAATAACTTATTTGTGAAGCAAAGTTTGATTTGATTTTCTCCGGCTTAGATGTAGACGAGGTGTTCATCCGGTTCCTAAGATGTGATATCAATGCCAACAGCTTTTTAGAAATTGATATTTTGGAGAACTTACGAGGGCTTGTGATGAAGATAGTTGAGGGCGTTGTTTGAACCCCTTCTTGCGAATAACATCCCTATGAGAGTTAGAATTTTGGTCCAATTAGAGGAAGCCTTGTGATGCTATAAAAGTTAAAGCGTACCTGAGTTCTCTGAGGAGCTCAGAGTAAGTGTAGTCAAAGGCTCCTGGTGCATGGTTCTTGTCTCGCTCTCTCCTTTGTCGCTCTTGCTCCCTTCTTTCCTTTCTGGACTGTAAGCGCCCTATAGACATCGTAGTTAGGATAACCGAAAAAAATCGATGGAACTAGTTAATTAAGGATATGCTCACTATTTGCTTCAATGAAGGACTAGATAAACAGAGTGTCATCAGCTCCGTGAAGATTTTTATGAAAACGATTTTTAAAACCCACATAGCTCATAGCTCCCTGTTTACGACCACTTATAGTGGCATCTGCACTCGTTTGGGTATCGAGACATCCGCTCCAGAGTATCTTAATATCAAGCGATATTAGTATAACGATTTCTTCCCAGTGAAAGCTAAACGGTAAAACGCACCACTCTGGCTTTCATCTTCCTGCGCTTGACCTTTCTTTCCTGGACTTGATGGATGGCATCGTTGTCCAACTATTTTAATTATTGTTAGTTCATCTCTCGGGCAATACAAACAAGTGTTTATACTCTTACCATGTAGGGCAAGTCTGTAGAAGAATAATAAGTATTTTAGTTTTCTATTTGAGAGGTTATAAAGGCGACATACCAAGAACGGATCCTGAGTGGCACGACTATGTGTGGAGAGCATGTTTGTTCGTGTCAGAAGATCAAGAATATGTATCAAAACACATACATCAAATATGGCCTGAGATACCGCATGTTATAAGTAGGTGCAGTAGGATTAAAAATTTAAAAAAACTCACAGTAAGATGAGCATCCTTGGGTAGATCCGCCTAATGTTGAAGGGATTTGATTGTAAAAAAATCAGTTCTAGAGCTTAAACATTCTGAAACTTACTAGAATATCATACAATTGCTGAAGAAAAGAGGCTTAGTCTTTGCACATATTCAAAGAGTTTAACTATATCAACTTACATCATCTCTCAATGGCCGTAACGCTTGTGGTCAACTGGATAGATACCTGGAAGAGTGTTTGATAAATTTGGAATTAAGCTATATTAAGTGAGGCACATACATTCGTCTTTACCATCACGCTCATCCCGTCGAATTCATCAGGTATCTGTCCACCGTGACCGGAGTCTAATGTAAAAGTATTAGCTTATTTAAACTTAGTTTATGTATTAGGATCCAACTGACAGTGAATGAAAAGCGAGTCTCCAGACTCGGCACCCCGAACAAGTTCCTGCATATGGCTGATAATCTTCTTTTTCGTTGGTGGCTTATTATCCCAGGAATCGACAAGGATATCTATATCCCTATCTTTATAACCATTGCTCTCTACAATAATTGTCAGGTGAGCTCAATCTACTATATCCGAGTTTCAACGTACTTAGGAAGTCTTTCATGTTGTTAACGTCGTCTGCACAACCCCTCAACTGCCCCTTCTGCCCATGGTAGTTGATACCAATCTTATAGATAATCACCGCCAATCAGTAAAATCTTATTTAAAAGAGAAAGTCTGAGCTTACAAGCAATGCCCTCTTTCTACCCTTCGGCCTCAATATATCCTCCCAAACGAATTTTGGCTCCTGTACACCATCTTCGGTACGCACTATTTCAACTCTCTTACAATAGTGCCCAAGTCGAAATTCATCTTCGGTGGCCTCTTCTGGAGGAGCTGTGTCAAGATCCCTGCTATATACTTGTGTCTCAGCGTCAACATACCGGGACCGTGGGTCATCTGTATAAGCACATTGTCTACAAAACACATTTTTGAATCTTGAATTCAAGATCCTGTCATCACGAAGCTGCATGAGTTTTCTAGGAAGCGCTTGATTTCTCGGCCAAGGCTTCCCACAATGAGGACAGATCTCTTCGGGGGTGGAGGTTGAGGATGATAAACAAGTCCTGATCTTGGATCAAGATAAACAATTGTCCCACATTTCTGACAGAAGGCCTCTCCATATTCAATGGACTTTGAGCCACTATAGTTAGCATACTTTTGTTCTGGAGTTTGTCGAACAGGACTTGTCTTTCTTTGATTATCTCTTGGGTTCCTTTGGCTATCTCTTGACGGGTCCCGAGACTTAGTTCCCCGTTCCGGTGACGTTTGCCTCGAAGCTTGATCTCTGCTAGCCCGCTCATTAGATCGAGGTGGGGGTGGGGAGGTTGCCTTCCCTTGAATGCTCCCTTTTGTCCCTACTATTCCTACTCGTGCTTCTCTTATCCCTTTCTTCTTCTCTCCATGGAGGAGTAGGATCTGAGTTCAGACCGAAAAGCTTCTTGGCACCATCAAGAAATCCGGACCTTTTCTTGGTGCTGGAGCTACCTTTAGAGTCACCTTCCTTTTTCTTCCTAGCCTTCCTAGCCTCTTCTTCTGCCTCTCTAGCAACTCTCTCTTCATACTCATAATCTCTACCGCCAACTCTGAAGTGTTGTTTGGTTGGCGTCAAAGGACTAGAATTGTCTTCTCTGGCCTTTCTTTCCCTACTCGGAGAGTCCTTCTTCCCCCCATCCATCCCTGCAAGCCATCCGTCAATTATGGATTGCTTCTCTTTTCTTTCTCGTTCTCGTTCCCTTTCTCTTCCCCATTTCGCTCTCTCGTTCTTCCTCTTTCTGTGCTCCTTTCATTCCCTCTTTCATTTCTCCTGATATCTGTTGGAACATTCTTGTTCTTTACTTCGCCACGAGCACCTTCTCTACTTGAATTTCTCTGGTCCTTGCTAGTCCTCCTGGAGACGTTGAGCGGCCGCGAGAAACTCGTGAGCTACTGCTACGGCGCTTGTCCACCATCAGTGTATGCCGTAGATACCCAGAGCTTGAGAACACACACGCAAGAGAACAAGCTCAACGTACTAACATTGCAGCAATCTAGGTATACTAGTAACTGTGTAGAAAGAGCAAAGTAAAAAGACCGAGCAATTATATATAAATGAAACGGGCAAAGTGGCAATTGCTGTACTTTCATTATACATTATTTCTTACTATGTTTTCTTGTTAACTATCGGATTGCTTTTATGAGTCGATGTGGATTGAAACAAGAAGGCCAGAAGGACAGAGATTAAGCGATTTACATATCAAGAGTGAAATATCCTTACTAAGCACAATCTAGTAATGCTCTGAGGAGACTGGTTCTATAGATAGCAACGGTCTACAAAAACGCGTCCTCTGACAGTGGCCATGAACTCGGACGCTGACTCGGCGCAGTCTCTTGTACTTTATCTTTCTTACACCTTCTCTCTCGTACAGGATGCCTTTTTCAAGATTCCAGGTTCAGCAGTCGTCGCACGTTATGTCAAGTCTTCTCACCAGAACGACCCTGGTCGGACCATTCTCGAATTAATCCTCTTCCTCTTCGCTGTCTTCACTTTGCTTCAGTCTAGAACCCGAGCAGACAGAGCAGCCAAAAACTTTGTTAAGTATACAGAAGAGGTTACTTATATTTCCGGTTGCCAAATAGACGAGTCAGTGCTGACAGTGATTGGTCTAGGAAATTGACGAACTCGTCGACGAGTGGAAACCAGAACCTTTAGCAGAACCTTTGGACGCTGTCGAGCAGAGCGATTATAATGCCATCCCCGTCATTCAAGGCCCCCTCGGCCCCAAGCCCAAGTTGCTCAGTAATGGTAAAACCGTCACCAATCTTGCTAGCTTCAATTTCGCCGGTCTAGCTGGCAATGAGATGATTAAGGAACGCGCGGTAGCTATACTCAGAAAATACGGTCTCGGCAGTTGCGGACCTCCAGGTTTCTATGGTACTCTTGGTATGTACTTATCACTAATTCTCTATAATCATAGGCTCATATCATATCTCTAAGACGTTCACAACGACCTCGAACGTGACATTGCAGAATTTTTGGGTACAGAGGACTGCATCATCTATTCTCAGGGATTTTCTACTGTCCCCTCGGTTATTGGCGCTTTCTGCAAGCGTGGGGATGTAATTGTAGCGGACCGAGGCATAAACTTTGCATTACAAAAAGGTCTTCAGATTTCTCGTTCTACGATTCGCTGGTTCGATCATAACGACCTCAAGAGCCTTGAAGAGGTGTTAATTAGCGTCGACAAAGAACGCAAGAAGAAGAAACTTCCTCTTACAAGACGTTTTATCGTAACTGAGGGTATTTTCGAAAATGATGGAGCTCTACTTGACTTGCCTAAAGTTGTCAGTAAACCGAAATTTCATAATCATTCTGCCTATGCGATAAGACCATTCTAATCAATCACATGTTCATTTCGACTTACAGATAGAACTGAAAGAAAAGTACAAATTCCGGCTCTTACTCGATGAATCTTTCTCCTTTGGTACCGTTGGTCGCACCGGACGTGGTCTTACTGAGTTATACAATGTCCCGGCCTCCTCTGTAGATATGATCGTCGGTTCCATGGCGAACTCGCTCTGTTCGGGTGGTGGATTTTGTGCTGCGTCTCGCATCGTTACTGAGCACCAACGTATCAATGGCACATCTTTCGTCTTCTCTGCTGCTATGCCTGCCCTTCTTGCAACCTCCGCCTCAGAAGGTATTAATATTCTCACCAACACGCCTTCTATCATGTCCAACCTACAGGAGAATATCCGCGCTATTCGTGCCGTATTGGATAAACTAGACTGCATCACTATCCCTTCACACCCTGCAAGCCCGATTATCCATATCAACGTGAAGCCCCTTCCCACCAGCTCTCTCCTACCCCCTCCTGTAGATTCACCGAAACCCAAACCAGCGGCAACGCGAAGTAGCCCATCCTCTGTCCAACCATACAATCCCGTTCAGTTCAACGTGAATGAAGAGGAACGTCTATTGCAGCAAGTTGTCGAAGAGGCTCTTTCTCAGGGTGTGATGATTACTCGTGCTAAGCGTCTACATGGTCAGGAACTTTACGAGCCGAGGCCAAGCATCCGTATCGCTGTCACTGCCACTCTTAGCAAGAAGGATTGCGAGAAAGCGGCGGGCGTCATCAAGAATGCGCTCGTCAAAGTTCTGGGCAAAAGGAAGTGATGAAACGATCTCACACTCGGAACTCTACATGACATTTACATCTGATGTTGATGCTTATTACGATGAAACGAAGCTTCTTGAACTAAACAGCTCCCGTTGTGTTATAGCTTCAATGTCGAAACGGATTTTTTTAGATATCGAATTTAGTGTGGACAACCTTATCTTAGGCTTCTCTTGACTATCCCTCTCTCTTTCCTCCATGTAATATTCTATGTTGTTTTTCCATAATGTGCACTCTTACAATTAATAAAGAGCTTAACTCTAGAACAAGGCTGAAAAGAGAAATTGAAAAAACTATCCTAGTTGTCCATACGGCTACAGAGCGAATGATTTGGAAGAAAATTATATTTTGGGTCGAGAGTAATTAATAGATACCATAGTTCAGTTCACGCAATTATAAAAAAAAGAATTTGAAAAGAACAAGAGGAAGCTTAGACATAGTAAAGAGAACGTCTACGTATGCGAAATGTTCGACAGCAAGAAACCCATAAGGATGTAACAGTCCAAGGAGAATAGTCAGGTAGAGATTGAAGTGTATGTATGCGTGATAGAGAGGATAGTACTATATTGGGGTTGGTAGTGGTGATCATTGCAATATGCGAAGTCCGTAAGAGAAAAAGAAAGAAAAGAGAAAGACAGGATTAAAAGGGATGTAAAAGGAATGAAGGATAGCAAAGAGGTAACGTCTGGCTAAAAAAAGTTTTTCATCCTTACAGTATCTCTTCCCCACAAGTAATCAAAGTCCGAGAGGTGGTGTCATCATAAACAGAGTAAGAAATGAGGGATGATAAAAGAATGTGTCGTCAATCAAAGAGGATGCAGATGTAAAGTAGTAACTAATGCGGTCATGACTGAGAAAGAATAGCACGGTCGATGGCATTATTAATGACCGCTTTCCGTGCTGTAAGGTCTATACCAAACATGCCTTCAAGGCGCTGTCTTACATTTTTCTTGGTGATCGTATTCAAATCCGCCTCTTGAAGTATGTCCTGTACTGCTTTCTCTAGCTCAGCATCCGTTGGACCTCCTAGAGCTCCTCCGAAGAAGTCTCCATCTTCCGGACTTCTTGTACTCGGGATGGGCATATCAAGATAGTTAGTTACAGGTCGGGATGGTGTAGGTTGCTGTAGACCCATTTCACTCATAGGACGCAAAGGTGAACCCATGTATCCGCCACCTATGGGAGTATTCCGCCCAGACTGATAACCAGGAGGAGGATGCATTGGCTGCATTCCCATACCCATACCCATCTGCATCTGATACTGTGATGGGGCAGGAGAGTAGCTCCTTGGCTGAGGATCATAATACGTTTCACGTCCATAAAGCGAAGCTGTTCGAGATTCCGCATAGCCTTCATTCTTCTGTTTGGATGGAGGTACCCAAGATCCAATACTGTGATTTGATTCTTTGTCCCACAACTCGTTCTCGTACTCGCTCCAGCTCTTCAATGGAATAGAGCGAGGGTCGAATTTCCCTTCGTCCTATGATATGATATCCACGTCACTACTAAGCTAACATACAATTAATAAGAAAGACACTTACGTGAACAATCATCTTCTTTCCCTTTTCACCCATGACGATACGAGTAGCACCCCATGAGAAATCGTCCATCTTCCAGAATGAATAAAGAGGGAGAAGGAATGCGAAGACCGGAGTGGCAAGAAGGTAGAATACCATCCAGCCGATCATATCCCACTTACGACGGAACAAGAAGACAAGTGCCTGGAGACCGTACACAGCAGCCAACATGATGATTGACCATGTCGGGACAGCTTCACCCTCTCCGATAACAAGAACCAAAAGATAAACAATCTATTCGGAAAATGAATTAGCCATTCTGAAGAGTCGATATGACAACTGCACATCGTTACTCACATAAGCGACTGTAACAGGCTGGATAATTGTCGAAATCAAATCAATGAAAACGACGAAACGCATTGAGAAACAACAGAAACCGCAAAGCCTGTCAAGGAAGACAAGTTCACCAAGATTGTGGATAGTCGAGTTAATCCAACGACGACGTTGCGAAAGAAGAACTTTCCATTCATCGGGAGCAACAGTGAAGGCCTTTGCATCTCGAACGAACTGTGTCTTGTACATCGGGAAGTGTTTCAACAACAGTGTCGTAAGGTAACGATCTTCACCAAGGTGCAAAAGGTTCTTCATGTGAAGAGTATCGACGCGATTCTCCGAGTAGTCATCAATGATAGAATTTGCAACGAAAAGCGGCTTCTGTGTATCCGGAGTTCTAAGCCGATACATGGTGAAACAACCAGGAAGACAAGTAACGGAACCGAAAAGACTTTCGAAAGCTTTAGCAAGGTGATGAGAGATGTAGTATTCATACACCTTGTATGGTATTAGAGAAATCGTAATATACGTATCAAAATCCAAGTACATACCTGCATCATCGTGATAATGGACTGCTTGGAGTTAGCCAATGAGGTTTCACCACAAACACCAAGTACTTTCTTATCATGAACCATACTATTTCAAGACTTTAGTTGGACCACTTTGCGTAGGCGGATAGACAAGGACTTACGCAGAGATCAAACGGTTAAGGGAAAGTGTATCAACGACGGTATCAGCATCCACCATGAATAGGTACTCATAGAACGTAGGATTAACACCAATAACATTCTTGATCTGATGATAAATCTCAAGTTCAAGTGGGTTCATAGGGGCATCAAAGTGAACCTTATTATCATATTAATTATTATGAGTTCCTCATGAAGAAAAATCTAATATTAGGCTTACCTTGTTCAAGAAGCGCATCAGAATCATCTGTGTGTCTCGCTTACCACGGTTACCAGGCCGAGATCTCTCAGTAGGTTTACCAACTTTTACAACAACAACATACGGAACGACATGTCCAGCACATTCATAGAGTCCAGAATAAACTTTACCCATATTATGTTGCTTGGCACCTTCACCCAAAGACAAGAAACTAAGAGGTTCGGGGTCCAAATTCGCGTCAGCACCCAGGATGTCCAGTACAATTCGTGGCGTAGGTCGATCATTCCCGGAACCGACGATGTTACCATCACAAATGACAAAGATGAGCTTACGCTTGTCATCGTACCTCAATTTTGCAATCGAATCAATAGTCTTGCGCATTGAATCTTCACCTTCAGTATAACAAGGAATCTGACAGATGACGAATTTATCATGATCCTCAGGAGCCCGCGTAGAGCTGAAACTCAAGGCAGCAAGGAACTTGAACCCAATGATCGCTACCATAACAATTGACAATGCAAGAAGAATGTACGTGGCGAACAAACACTTTGGTGCATTACGATGATCTTCCTTACCGACGACGAATAGGTTCCTCAAACAAGTCTTCTGTCTAGAAAGGATATCACTGTCGATATTAAGATTATCAAGCTTCTTCGTGATATCTGTACCAGCATTTGAGACAAACAGGTCCACAATACTCGGGTGCATGTACTGAGTTGAGACACCACTTGGTGAAGAGAAACCGTCAGGAGCTTCTACGCCTGGAGGGAAATTAATATAGTCTGTCAGATCATAGACCAGTCCATTGTAGATTGCGATAGCATTTCCACTGCTCGCTTCGCTAGAAACTTCTTTTGATGTCAAGCCCAAGAAACCTACTCGGTAATTCCATCGCATTAAGGTCATGCTTTCAAAGTACCAGTCAGGGCGAGAGTCATTTGTCCAGGCACGGAAGTCATGATATTGCGTGTATGTATCAGTCGAGTTCTTTGAATTCAATGTCACAAGTGGACTAACAGTGCCGTCAATACCGTTGCAAACAGCTGAAACCTGAATTGGGAAGAGATCGTCTGATGAAGTACCAGCGTAGTTTTCCATAAGTTTTGTCGGGACAACACTGACAATACGCTGATGGAATGGCATGATACTGGAAAGATCAAATACCTCTCCACGAATCGATGTGTACATACTTCCTGAGTCCTTGTCATGAGAAGCCAACTCAGATTGACTAAAGACATGCTCCGTAGGACAAATCAAGTTTCCAAGAACAGCAATAACAAATGCAGCGGAAAGACAGGTAAACCAGATGATAATATTCAGCGCCAACTTCTCTCTCCAAGCCTGTCGGACATCGAGACGCTTCATCCGACCACACCATATGAGAAAGATGTTGGGACACCACCATGTAAGCAACCAAACAAAGGCGACCCATCTCCTACGAGCAGAAGACTCCTTGATATCTTCAGTCGTTTCCCCTTCCATTACTTCACCAGGTAACGCCTCTTACCCAACAACCCTTCGTATCGTCATTTTGGAACATATTTCTTGAAGGTGCGTAAGACTCAGAACCGAAATTAGACATCGAGTCATCCGATTGCTCGTAAGTCGACTCTTCGCATCCATATCGTCGCTTCGGAACGACCTTCGTTCGTCGTAATCATCGTGATACATATCAGCACGCATAAACGGCGATGCATTCGCAACAAGGGGTAGTTGTTGATTAGACTGGCCAAAGGGATCATTAAATGCTCCCATAGTTGGTGACCCACTATCTTGGTGACCATGCGATGAGTAAGGCCCATACATGTCTCCACTTCGGAGGTCAAGTCCAGCTTCAGCCTCAGCATCACGAAGTCGATTTCGTTTTTGTTCTTCTACATCCTCCGCACGAATTCGATCCTCCAATTTATGAAAGGCAAGTTGAGACAAGAAAACCTGTAAGAAGGTAAATAGCGGTTTAAAATAGGGTGCAAAGGATGTAGTAAAGTACATACCTTGTAGTTGCCTAAAACAATGTCATTATCTTTCAAGTCCAAAGCAGTTCGAGCCTGCTCGATCTTTGCCCGTTCATCACCTTCGAAAATATTCAAGGCAGCCAACTGAGCTTTGTACCTATCACAAAATTCTTCCGGTGTCATATTAACTTCAAATACGTTCGCACATCTTTTCGCAATCTCCGTTAGGCCTGCACTACGAATCTGTCCCTTAACAGCTCGTCCTTCAAGTTGCAGTGGCAGCTGTGAGTCGTTTGGATTTATGCAAAAGACAAACCAAGCTTGGGCTTCATCCAGTGTAGAGAACAGGGTATCCAAGGCAGCACGGAATACTCCGGCAGTGCAAGGAGACTTGCCATCCAACACCAAGTCATCATCATCTTTATCATCTTCATTAACGACAGTCGCCCCACCAAGAGTGTTCTTACGCTTGATTGTGCCTTTACGCCGAGTCGAAGGCGCTCGCATAGGCTTGACTGTCTGCTGGGCGGCAACAATCGTATCCTCATTTCGTGGATGAGCCTGAGTGGCAATTGCCTTACCGGTAAAGAGACCTCGGATGAACGGGTTTACAGATCCAGAGCCTTCTGTGCCATGCGGTGTTTCAGTACTAGATCCACGAAGTAAAGAGACGAAATCAGGATTGACAGCGTCGAGATTCTTCTCAAGGAGACCTTCAGAAGAGTACGTAACAGGTCCATTAAAGTGATTAACTGTGAAGGTTGGGAACCCTGATCGATCTATTCCTCCAACTTTGAATGATGAGTGATTTCCCCAACGCTTACTGAATGCCTCAACCATAGTGTGATCAGACTTTTTGGGCATCCGCCTAGCTTGGTCATCCATGATGTGGACCAGACCACCAGGCATGTTGGTCAGTAACCTCACACATTCAGAATTATCGAAATAAGGAGGACAGGAACGTAACGAGAAATGCCTTCTTGATTGTATTCATCAACATGAACCTCGAACATCCGCCTTTGGATCCAATTATGCAATCGTTCATTGGCGAAGTTTATACAGAATTGATCAAGGGAGTTCGCTCGACTGGCCGAAGCCGCCATGTTTTGGGGACCTGGGAGGTCAAAGAGACCGATGAAAGTGGTGAAATCATCTCTACAGAGCTTCTGGTTGATGTTCTCGTTTAACCAAGAGAAAAGAAGAGAGTAGAGTATCTTAGCCAGGTCATCCCGATTATCTGAAGCACCATCAGGATCCAAGAATACAGTGCACAGTTCCTTTTTGACCAATTTCATCTTGCACGACAAAGCATTTTCAAGCGCTTGGGTCTGTACACCAAGGAATTCGGCGACAGTCTCGAGAACATCTGTATTCTTGACAACAGCAGCATCCTCATTTCGCTGACGATCAATAATGAACTCTAAGTTACCAAGGTGTAAGATGGCAGCCAATAATTGACAAGTCTGTGCAACACTCCTTTTTGAAAGTCCGACAGATTTCAAAGCAACTTTTAATTGATCAAATCGAACTCCGTCATCATCTGGCCTCACACCAGAGGCCTGTCGAGGACCAAGATAACGGAAAGCAGTCCTATCTGTGAGCTTTAAGTATTGTCTCTCCTCAGCAGAAGCACCCGCCACCAAGTAGTAGAAAATATGGAAGTTGCGCTCGCCCGAAGGAGCACCGGCAACGCGACTCCTCTCCAAATAGTAATCAAGAGTCTTGACCCCGCTTAATCGGCCACGTTCCGTGAATTGTAGTTCAGTATACTTCCCAAAACGAGAGGCATTTGGATTGAAAAGTGTTCGTGCATTACCGAACGATTCGAGGACGAACTCGGCCGCGGGAATTTGAGTGGAGAGCTTAGAGCCTTTCTTTCCAGGATTACTGACACTTAGCTCGATGATGGATTTGATTGCAAGTCTCCGGTTCTCAGATTTGCCGCTACACGTCTCACCGCTACATTATGACCGAGTAAGAGTATTTTAAGTAAGGCGAAGTACAGCATTGACGTGAGTAGAATCATGACTTAGCAACCGGGAAAAAATAGAAAATTTGACGGATGATTGTACTCACCTGAAAAGAATGCACTGATCCTGTTGAGTACGCCGCATGTGGTAGTAGGCATTGTTTGCCAGTTGGAAGATGTGAGGCGGGAGATACTCCTTGTCTGGAGAAGTATTCCGATACTCTGAGGCGTACTTCATGAGCACAGAATCGGCGTTACTGGGCACATATTTGTGGGGATTAAGAGCAACGATGGCAGAAGAACCGATGTTGACATAGATATTTTCTGAGAGATAACGTTCACGAAGGCATGAGACGATAATGTCGTCTGAGATTGGAGATAGGTTCGCAAGGTTTGTAGTGTTCTCGAGGCGTTGATGAAGTAATGTGGATTGCCTGTTGTTAGCCATCTTAGAAGGCAGGCACGCCCTAAAGGCTTATGCAACAAGAACGACGTCGACGACGACGAGGATGGAGGGAAGAATAACGGAATGAGAGGAAAAGAAAAGAGTGATTTTAGAGACGAACACGACGACGCGGGCTCGTCGACGTCGACGGGAAAGATGAGGAGGAAAGGGTCGACGCGCCTGGGCTCCTGAGAGCTCTCACTCCATTACCCAGAAGCGGCAGACCTTCCCAAATGGCTATCCCAGTTAGGGTTCTCCACATGGGTTTTTCCCATCAATCCAATCTTTTTTCTCCTTTTTTTTGCCAAATACCTGCTTTTTTTTTCTTCTCGGCTTTATTACTCAGACTTCATATCATGCCATTCACCTATGTTATTGGTAACCCCTGTTGTTATTCTGATCCAATATTTATATATTAACTCCACTTGAAAAGAACATATGGAAGAAGATGAGCCTACGGAAGAAAAAACTCTTCCAGAATGGGTTGAATTAGAATATCTCGTTCGTCTCGTTTTTCCCCAAGGACTTTCATCCATTTTCATTCTTCTGTTTCAATCCCCTCGCCGCAATAACAATCACTAATCATCATTCCAATGTCATCAAAATGAAATAGCATATGCGAACACTGGCAGGTCCAGAAGCTCAGATACATTTCACCGCACTTTCAAACTCCTCTGCAAATTCTCTCTCAAACGTATTCAAAGATAGTATCACAAGTGTATCTGCAAAAGCAACCGCGACAGCTCATCAAATTGGTATTCTTGAGCTCATGAAAAGGGAAAATGTGCCTCTAGAGAAAGTCTGTCTCCTAGACCCAAAGGCCGAAAAGGAGCTTTCCCCAGAAGATGGCCAAGGGACTTTTAACTGGTTTCTCTTCGGTGTGAGTTTCAATTCTCTCGTTCTCAGGCGTGAACTTTAAACGACTATTAATATCAACTCTCTTCAAGGGTATTTTGGGTACGATATCAAAATAGCGATTACTATTCCTGGTTTATACAGAAGTATTCACATCGCATCCTATCTCTCTCTCGTCTGTAGGAGATGATCCCCACGAGACCGTACCGGAGAACTGAGAAAGCTAGGTTTTCCGACCCGGCACCTAGGTAATATCCAGATGACGACAGACACTGCCCTAGGGGTTACAAAAAAAGTTGTTCACGATGGTGGTACGCCACAAACCGTTTACCTGTGCTAATTGGTATAGCTCGCTAACTAGTGGATTCTTTCTACTTTTTATAACGATTCAACTAAAATTCGGTATTATCTTTATCCAGTCAAGATACAAGACATTCCTTATACTGTAAGTTTAGTTTGTCGCTAAAGTCTTACTCAGGATAAGTTGATTATATGCGCTTGCTAATAAAATCTCGCCCCAGGATTTCCCAACGATAAAATTCAATGCAAGAGAAAGTGTTGAAATGCCTTTTCGTACGTTATTTGCACTCAACAGTCTATCATCACCCTTTCTCATGCGGGCTGTATCAGGTTATATCGCGGTAAACGGAAATCCAGTCCTCCCGCCGGGCATGCGTGAGCTCTTACACAAGGACCTGGATCGCGGTTTCGATTTTTGATTCAAAAATTTCCCATTATTATTTCTTGATCGACATTCGGTATTGATCATATTTAGGAAGAAACACAGCCGCTTTTTTCATGATCGACATCATTTTAAACGGCTTTCCTGTCTAGATCCTCCGCTTCACAACTAACCACACTGTATCCGCCTAGAGTCTTATATCGTGAATGTAGCTTAAGCCCCCGTCAACATATCTGTATCGATGTTACAGACAAAACTACTACAGAAACATGCTCATTGTGTTAACATGAACGAAATCTCCCGAATGATGGGATCTGTGGATTCTACCCCAGACGGCGGCCGTTTTGACTTCAATAATCTATTGAAAATATCGGAAGTAACGAGGGACTAAAACGCTCAATATACATGTAAACAAATATCACACCCTCATATTGTTCTACATATCTACATTAATAAAAACTATTTAAACATTAATCTTTTCTACAAATTTGACTCAAAGAGTCAGAGAATCAAAAAATTTATGCGTTTGCACGCTCAGACACAACACGACGATCCAGAGTGATCCAAGAAACACGTGCATACTACGCCCCACTTTTTAGGGTTTGTGACATGAGCTGCGAATAGTTTTACGGACATAAAGGCAAACCATCAAGCAGCTTCAACTACGACACCAGCATAGTCCTCACTTCTCTACGTCACATCATATACAGTCCCTATGCTAGTAGGTAAACATTTACTGGAGTTCCATACCTGAACTATAGATCTCCAGAACACCCATAGCGTACTTCTGGCCAGTCATATACTTCGTGTGATCCTGTTAGTCTAAAGCTCAATAGATATAGCATCCCAGCACTATCTAGCCGGCACCTTGCAATGCAAAAGAAGTAGAAAAACAAGAATCGCAGAGAAATCGTCTGGACTCCCTCTTTCAGAACGCCATCCGAAAATGACATCCGGAACTAGCTTGTGTGTATAGGAACATCATGCTATCCAGTGCACCCAATCCTAGAGTCAAACAACCAATAATTCTTCGTTATCCACTCTCTACTTCCTCAAGAATGAAGAAGCGTCTTCGAGTATCAAACAAAAATTTATCGATTAGTTCAACCCCAAGCAGATTATCCTGCTACCCCTTGACAGGGAAAATGCTGGAATACTTGGATTCGATCACCCGCGAAGAGAAAGGGACGTCATTAGGTATAAAAGACTACTAGAGACTCCTTTCTAAGACGTCAGTATGTAGCGGGTGTCGCAGCCTTGGGCGTCATGATGATTAGAGAAAAGAAGCTTGTTGATCAAATACAAAGTTTTTATATACCATCATCGTGAGATTCTGATACCCTTTTCTAATGGAACATAAGGCTTAAGTTACCGAAACCTCGTGTTTATTGACAACCCACTCTACGTCTATCGTCTAGTTAGTCAATATTGATCACAATTGACAAAGAAATAGAAGTGATTGAAAAAGTCACGATCTGAGTAATTACTAACTGGGATAGCTTGAGAACTGTTACTACTGGTAGTGAACGAGATAATTTAGGGAGCACTATGAGCTTAGGCCCCCTCGTAAGGGCTGTGATATCTTTAGGAATTATTGATACTGCCCCTTTCAGGTTGTTTTCAGAGTTATGAAAGAATTGCTTTACATCGTGCCAAACAATAGTATTCTACACCACTCCGATTAATATATAAAAAGATGACTATAACGCAGTTTCGACTATTCGAATTGACAACCCTTGAGTAGAAACATAAAAGTTTGATACAACATACTTATGAAGCGCAATGAACGTATATTGAAACACCAGTCAAACATTAGATACTGATAAAACCTAACTAGGCCGACAAAACATTAACAAGATGGTTCAAAGAGCCATGGAATCGAAAAATTAGTGCAATTGCACACTTGGATACAACACGACGACCCAGAGTTATCCAAGAAATACGTTCATGTCAAGCCCTACCAAGTAAGACTAGTAACATGAGCCGCGAAAAGACTTTAGGCATACTAAACAAACAATAACATCTATAACACCGAAAACAGTCAACACTTCTTATATGACACAATGTACAGCTACCATATTTGGGTAACTTCAGAGAGCCCAGTGATTCAAGAACATGTATTTCAGTGCCCAATAAAGAGATGAAATCCCATTTTGGCCAATAATGAAATCATCCAGATCTTTTTGAGGCTAAGATTACAGTATTATCGAAAGCCTGGTATTAATATCTCTGATTGCCCTTGTAATTGTAAGACTGCATTGTAGAAGAAGTAGAAAATCAAGAATCGCAGAGAAATCATCCGGATTCTCTCTTTCCAGAACGCCATCAAAAATGACGTCCGTGACCGTCTCATGTGCATAGAAACGTCATGCTATCTGGTGATACCCAATCCTTGAGTCAAACAACCAACAAGCCCTCGTTATCCACTCTCTACTTCCTCAAGAATAAGGAAACGTCTTCGAGTATCAAACAAGAGTTTATCGATTCGTTCAACCCCAAACAGATTACCCTGCTACCCCATAACAGGGAAAATGCTAGGATACTTGGATTCGATCACCCGCGAAGAGAGAGGGACATCGTTAGGTATAAAAGACTACTAGAGACTCTTTTCTAAGACGTCAGTGTTGAGCGGGTGTCGCAGCCTTGGGCGTCATGATGGTAAGAGAAAAGAAGACTTTAGATCAAAGATAATGATATCTATATACCATCGTCGTGAGACTCTGATACCCTTTTCTATTTAGACATGAAGCTTAGGTTACCGAAACCTCGATGAACGTCTATCCTTCTGTAAGTCGATGTTGATGTCAATCGACAAAAGAAATGGAAGTGTTCTGAAAAGTCACGATCTGATTATGACTTAATTATATTCTAGGTTAGTTTTGAGAGCATACATTGCTGGTAATGAATGAAATAAATCAGGGAGCACCATGAGCTTACGCCTCTTCGAAAGGATCATAGTGCCCTTAGGCATTATCAATACTTCCCTTTTTAAATTGATTCTAGAGTTGTGAAAGAATCGCTTTGCATCGTGCTAACCAGTAGTTCTCTACACTATCCCAATTAATATATATGAAAATGACTATATCGCAGTTTCGCTTATTCGAGTTGACGACCTTTGAATAGAAATATCGCGATTTGATGCACCACATGGAGTACAATGAACATATATACCAACACAGATAACATTAAATGGTTATAAAATCAAACTAGGTCGACAAAACATTGACAAAATGGCTCAAAGAGCCACGGAATCGAAAAATTAGTGCAATTGCACACTTGGATACAACACGACGACCCAGAGTTATCCAAGAAATACGTTCATGTCACGTCCTACCAAGTAAAACTGGTAAGTAACATGAACAGCAAAAAGACATAAAGGAATACTAAAACAAACAGTAACATCTATAACACCGAAAACAGTCCACACTTATTGTGACATGATATATAGCTACCATAATTGTGCAACTTTGGAGAGAGAGGTCAGTGAATCAAAAACTTGTAAAATCTTGGCACAACGAGTAAGAGATAAAATTCCAGATCTCATTGCGACGAAGATTACGGTATCTTTGAATGCCTGGCAATAATATCTTCAGTTGCCTTTGTAAGACTGCAATGAGAAATTAGAAATGCAAGAATCACAGAGAAATCGTCTGCACTCCCTTTTTCAGAACACCATCAAAAAGTGTCGTCCGTGACTGTCTCATGTGCATAGAAACGTCATGCTATCCACTATACCCAATCCTAGAGACGGACAACCAATAAACCCTCGCCATCTACTCTCTACTTTCCCAAGAATAAGGAAATGACTTCGAGTATCAAACAAGAGTTATCAATTCGCTCAACCTGAACAGAATACCCTACTACCCCTAACACACACTTAATAACAGGGTAAAAACTGGAATACTTGTATTCGATCACCAGCGAAAAGAGTGGGATATCGTCAGTCTTGAAAGCCTATATGTTATGAGTGTAGCTCAGGCTTCTGCCGGCGTATTTGTATCCATGTTACAGACAAAATCACTACAGAAACATGCTTGTTATGTTAACATGGAACGAAACCTCCCGAATGATGGGTATTTGTGAATTCTACCCCAGACGGCGGCCGTTTTGGCTTCAATAATCTATTGAAATTGTCGGAAGTAACGAGGGACTAAACGCTCAATATACATGTAAACAAGTATCACCCCCTCATATTGTTCTACATATCTACATTAATAAAAACAATTTAAATCAATTATTTTTTCTACAAATTTGACTCAAAGAGTCAGAGAATTAAAAAATTTGCGCGTCTATACGCTCAAACACAACACGACGACCCAGAGCGATCCAAGAAACGTGTTCATGCTACGTCCCACTCTTTAGGACCAGTATCATGAGCTGCGAATATAATTACGGACATAGAGGCAAACCATCGAGCAGCTTCAACTACGACACCAGGCATAGTCCTCACTTCTCTACGTCACATCATACACAGTCCCTATGCTAGTAGGTAACATTTACTGGAGCTCTACACTAAATTATAGATCTCCAGAACACCCATAGTAAAGCATACTTCTGGCCAGTCATATACTTCGATGTGATCCTGTTACCTTAGAGAGTCTCATGAGATATAGCATCCCAGCACTATCTAGCCGGCACCTTGCAATGCAAAAGAAGTAGAAAAACAAGAATCGCAGAGAAATCATCTGGACTCCCTCTTTCAGAACGCCATCCGAAAATGACATCCGGAACTAGCTTGTGTGTATAGGAACGTCATGCTATCCAGTACACCCAATCCTTGAGTCAAACAACCAACAAGTCCTCGTTATCCACTCTCTACCTCCTCAAGAATGAAGAAGCGTCTTCGGGTGTCAAACAGAAATTTATCGATTAGTTCAACCCCAAACAGATTATCCTGCTACCCCTTAACAGGGAAAATGTGGAATACTTGGAGTCGATCACCCGCAAAAAGAGAGGGACATCGTTAGCTACAAAAGACTACTAGAGACTCTTTTCTAAGACGTCAGTATGGAGCGGGTGTCGCAGCCTTGGGCGTCATGATGGTTAGAGAAAAGAAGATTGTTGATCAAAGATAATGATATCTATATGCCATCGTCGTGAGACTCTGATACCCTTTTCTATTTAGACATGAAGCTTAGGTTACCGAAACCTCAATGTACGTCTATCATTTTGTAAGTCGATATTGATGTCAATCGACAAAGAAATGGAAGTGTTCGAAAAGATTACGATCTGATCATGACTTATTTAACATCTAGGTTAGCCTGAGAACTAACAATACTGATAATGAATAGAATAACTCAGAGAGCACCATGAGCTCAGGCCCCTCGTAAGGGCTGCGATATCTTTAGGAATTATCGATACTGCCCTTTCAGGTTGTTTTCAGAGTTATAAAAGAATTGCTTTACATCATGCCAAGCAATAGTATTCTACACTACCCGATTAATATATACGAAGATAGCTACAGCGCAGTCCTGCTTATTTGGATTGACGACATTTGCATAGGAACATAGAGGTATATAGCAACACCAGTCAACATTAAGTGCTTATAAAACAAAATAGTCCGATAAAACAACAACAAAATGGCTCAAAGAGCCACAGAGTCGAAAAATTTGTGCATTTGCACACTTGGATACAACATGACGACCCAGAGTTATCCAAGAGTAATGTTCATGTCAAGCCTTACCAAGTAAGACTGGTAACATGAGCCGCAAATAGACTTCAAGGCAAACTAAACAGGCAACAATGACTATAACACCAGACACAGTCTACACTTCTTCCCATGGCATAATGTACAGCTCTTAAGTAACGTCAGAACACCATTAGGACCAAAAACTTGTCTGTTCTTAACTTTATGAGTAAGATCTGGTATTCCAATTTGGCCTATAAGGAATCCCGCAGACGCATCAAGTTGAATAGACCATTGTTTTTGGATACCCGGTATTAGCCAATCTTCCGTTAATAGAAACTGCAATGCAGAAGAAGTAGAAAAACAAGAATCACAGAGAAATCTTCTGGACTCCCTCTTTCAAACGCCATCAAACAATGACGTACGAAAGTGCCTGTGTGCATAGACACGCAGTTATCCAGTACACCCAATCCTTGAGTCAAACAACCAACAAGCCCTCGTTATCCACTCTCTACCTCCTCAAGAATAAGGAAACGTCTTCGAGTATCAAACAAGAGCTCATCGATTCGTTCAACCCCAAGCAGATTATCCTGCTACCCCTTGACAGGGAAAATGCTGGAATACTTGGATTCGATCACCCGCGAAAAGAGAGGGACATCGTTAGTTACAAAAGACTACTAGAGACTCTTTTCTAAGACGTCAGCACGGAGCGGGTGTCGCAGCCTTGGGCATCATGAGAGAAAAGAAGACTTTAGATCGAAGATGATGATATCTATATACCATCGTCGTGAGATTCTGATACCTTTTCTACCTGAACATGAAGCTTAGGTTACCGAAACCTCATGTTTAATGTCAATTCCACTCTATGTCCATCGTTTGGCGAATCGATATTGTTTACAACTGACAAAGAAATGGAAATGTTTGGAAAAGCCACGATCTGAGTCTGATTAATAATACCAATAATATACGGAATAGTTCAGAGGACACTGTGAACTTACGCCCCCTCGGAAGGGCCGTAGTAATTTTAGGTGTTATCGGTATTTTCCCCTTCAAGTCGTTTTCAGAATCATGAAAGAATTGTTTAACACGATATAAACCAATAGTTATACACAATATCCTGATTTATATATATGAAGATGACTACAGTGCAGCTTTGCTTGTTCAAACTGACGGCCTTTGCGTAGAAATATCGAGGTTTGATACAACATGCTTATAGAGTGCAGTAAACATATATACCATCACCAGTCAAACAATAAATGCTAGTAAAATCAAACTAGACAGACAAATTATTGACAGATTGACTCAAAGAGCCATGGAATTGAAAAATTTGTGCATTTGCACAATTGAATACAACATGATAACCCAGAGTTATCCAAAGATAATGTTCATGTCCAGCCCTACCAAGTAAGACTGGTAACATGAGCCGCGAAAAAGAAATAAGGGCATATCCAGTAACCAATAACATCTATAACACCGAAAATAGTCCACACTTCTTATCATGACATACTACACAGTTCCTTTACTAGAATTGCAGAGCCTTAACGTGCCAACAATGGGTTTTAGAATACTCAGAGCCTTCTTGAAGTACACATTTGGCCAATAACGTACTCCCTAAATGGCTCCGATTAACTAGATCCTAGGAGACACAGAGCTAAACATTATCTAGCTGGTAACTTGCAATGCGAAAGAAGTAGAAAAACAAAAATCGCGGAGAAATCATCTGGATTCCCTCTTTCAAAATGCCATCAAAAAACGACATCCGGAACTAGATCGTGTGCATAGAAACGTCTCGCTATCCAGTACACCCAATCCTAGAGTCAAACAACCAATAATCCCTCGTTATCCACTCTCTACCTCCTCAAGAATGAAGAAGCGTCTTCGGTGTCAAACAGAAATTAATCGATCCGTTCAACCCCAAACAGATTATCCTGCTACCCCTTGACAGGGAGAATACTTGGATTCGACCACCCGCGAAGAGAGAGGGACGTCGTTAGTTACAAAAGACTACTAGGGACTTTTTTCTAAGACGTCAGTATGTAGCGGGTGTCGCAGCCTTGGGCGTCATGATGGTTAGAGAAGAGGCATATAGATCAACCGATATAATTTTTATATCTCATCACCGTGAGATTCTATCTACAAGTTCAAGTTGAAGTTGTGAGAATTTAACCTCTAGTTGTATTATGTATGTTTCGAATCGTATTTTGCTAAAAATACACTATTTGTCAATCCCGCTTAGCTCAGTGGTAGAGCGCGTCACTAGTAATGACGAGGTCAGTCGTTCAAGTCGGCTAGTGGGAATAACGAGTGTTTTAATTTTTTATACCCATGTTATCTGATCTGATATATTATATGATCAGTTTGACCATTGAAAATGTATACAAGGAGTACATACTAGAGATATTTGAGTTGATTTTCCACTCCGTATTAACAAAATCGGTGACCTACACGGGTCATGAGTCTACTCTTATGACGGTGGCCGTATACTTAAATCAGAAAGGCATCAATTCAACAACTGATATAATTATAATTATCCAGAGGGTATACACCGAACACTTATCTGTTGAGTATTCAGCATGCAATAGATAACCCCACGAAAGCCAAATTTAGGAAAAGGAAAATGAGTTCAGTCTACAGGACCAAGAGACCGGCATTGGTCTCCATAGTGTGATATCCCGAAAGTGTCTCGCGGTGTATGCACACCGAGAGGACGCCAAGAGAACTCGGAGAGCGACTCCTTACGGAATATTCTCAGGTACCACAAGCATTTGAAAAAAGAGAGAGATCAACTTGCATACATTCATCAACTGTATGAAAATAAATGAAAATGAAACGAAGAAGGGATCAGCACAAGACATATCATAGTGCGGAGTATCATTATTCTGGAACTCGGTAGCAGAAAGGTGAGCTACATATCATGTTAACAAACGGAAACGGAAAGATTGTATCTTGATAAAAAAATTTGAAAAATTAGACCACATGTATGCTAGTAGTCAACCTTTACTTTTCGCCTGTCTATTTGCTGCGGACCTTGACAACAATAATATTCTAGCCGCGAGGATTATACTGATCCTACGCTTCTAGTGAAACAAAAAGCTTCAGACTTCATACTCCCGCGAACAGTAGTGCAGCCACTGATAATATACATAAGGGTGTACCTGTTCGAAATCAATCAAGGATCCATATACCCATGCAAATAGGAATGTGTATGCCTTTTGCGCTAAGGACCTAAGAAATCCCTACCAGATATTTTAAGGCTTTTCGCCACCTGCATCTAGCCGTTTGAGTATACAGGGCCTTGAGGGTTTGTTGGAGACTCTAATTTCCGAATTGGTAGACAAGCAGATTACAAGACCAATTTCCTGGAAGGGAAGCAGATGTGCATGCACGAAGAAGGGAAGCAGCGGAACAATGTCCATGAGAAACCAGGGAAAGAAGAAGGGAAAAATACTCCGGATCTTCTTAGCAATTATAGCCCCATATTCCCTTCCTTTCCAGGAGCCTGTTGATGCTATTCTCCTCTTGTCTCCCTTTGTTCCTATTGAGATATTCAGCACGGTGCCGAGCTTTTCCCGGAGCATGGTGTGAGCGCCACAGGCTAGTTTTGCATATTCTGATAGTATCATCGCCCCTACCCTGGGTGAAGGTGAGATAGCATTGACACTTTTCAATTGAATTTTAGCTCTATTAAGCATCTTGACTTCTAGACATCGTGCAAATAGCTTCAGGATGAAATATAAAAATAATGATGATCATCTACTTTTATAAGCATTCAGTTCCCTCGTGACAGCCATATGAGCTTCTTTCCTTTCCTGATCAGAGAACAGAGACTGACCAGACCTATCTTCGCCGTACGCATATAAGTTAGATCCCGCGAGGGTTAGATTGGACTGTTGGACTAGGTTTTTAGTTTATGGTTAGGGAACAATTTCCCTTGATCCAATGAGAAATAAACGGCGTACTGACTTTTCTCGCACATCTCTGTGAGCGTTCCTCATATCTCCTAGGCTAGACTCATACTTGTTTGCATTAATCATTCTCCTTATCTCGGATCGATTGGTAACCATCGAGATACCAAAAACGTTGCCAACCACATTTGTACCGCCATTCATATATCTGGATTTTCTCTCTGTACTTCAAGTTGTCCTTTACTGCCTCATGTCTACATGGCCTCTTCTCGAAACATAAAAAACTAGCCAGATCAAAAGAAGCGCTCCGGAAAGGGAAGACGGCACGAGCGGAGAGCCGCCAGAGGACGGAGATGGACAAATTCTTATATTGAAAGGACAATCGTCACTCACCGCTCCGCCGCAAATTCAGAGAGACTTCTTCATAATATATTGATTTCTATTTTAAATCGAATACAAGTAATACAAAGTCTTAACCCTACTAAATTAAACCTCTTAGATACATATTCTGATTGATGATCACGATACATTTCTCCTTGTGTATAGTTTATCCGCTTTACTTTACTGCGTGAAAAGAGGTGAGTAAGATAATGTTGCTTCCCTTCTTATCTCCAGAGAAATTAACGAAGGACAAGTAAAAATAACAATATCTTGAATGAATCATGAAAAGTATCTGAAATATATTGAATGGGTATTATTCGGCACTTTTAGCCACTAGCCACAATTCCCCTTTTGTTTTAAATTGGGGCCACAATTATCTGATTTATATTATTGCAAGCTGACATTTTCCAGTCCGAAGTCCGAAGTGCATGCCTTATTATAAGCCTGTCAGATTATCCGGGTGTGTCGTATCATTTTCCATATCCACTCATTTGGAGCACGATTAAGTATAGATCCTCTCTACTCCGTCTTCGTGATCGGGTACAAGCCGCGTAGTCATAAAACCAAGTATAGACTAGATTATAACCTTCTGATGGTGTATCGTGTATACACACGCTCTGTACATGAACAGGTGCATCAATCGCACACTGTACATCTTTTGTATAAGAACCATGTATAGCCACAGAGACACATGATACCGGTGCGAACAGGGAGATAGCTCATATACGTTTTCCGATCAAGGTGACAATAAAGAGGCTTAAAAGTCCGAAAACGAGTACGTCCGGTCCACGCATCTCAGAAGCGGAGCAGAGTTTTGAGATTTATTGGCCCCCTTTATGGGGGAGCATCAAGTCCAAGGGTATGTATGAAGTAATTTATGGATACATATATGTACATGTACATGAGTAAATACATATTTACAACATGATTTTCAATCCAGTTTCGATCCTTTTGTTTGCCCTTCCTTCATATCCTTTGGACCAGAACCAAGAAACTTACAAGTTTACCCATATAGTCAGTCCCTGTTGAACGGAGTAAAAAAAGATTATCAAGAAAGTAGAAAGGTCATGATCCGTGAGCAACAAAAAATAACACATGGGATTTAGATACAGATCAGTGAATGATTCTGAGAAAACTGGTAGCACATATGATGGAAAGCGAGAAAGGGGGATAGCATATATACAATATGACAGATAGCTTTTTTTTGGAAAACATACAGACACGTAGCTATTTTTTTTGGAGTTTGGAGAAGAGAGAGCTAGAAAAAAATAGACCACAAGATAACTGAGTCGAGAAACTCAGTATTATCCCCCTTGTGGCCCGTTACATGAAAAGAAATGTCCATCAGTGGTAAGAAACAAACTACAGAACGAACAGATGAAGAATACGGATCCAGATATAAAGTGATGAGAAGTGTATACACAATAGAATAACAGGTGCGGGTAAAGCTTTATAGTGGATACAACGAAGCAACATGTGGAGAGAATATGAGAATGAAGCCGAAGAAAATTTAGATAAAGAGGACGTATGAAAACTATACAAATCCCACTACGCCATACAGCCCCTTTTATCCCTTGTTTTATCCCTAGTTTTCCCCTCTCAAAAATCATCACGGCGGAAACTTAAATGAAATAGTAGGCAAGAAAAGAAGCGGTGAGGACAACGAGAAAAGTCCAAAAAGCTGTCCCCTTTAATATCCATAGTAGCTGTCCGATATAGATTGAAATTGCAAACAAACTCCTACCATCCTCCTTCACTGACAAAAATGAAGGTTTTATGAAATTGAAATATAGAATGACCAGCCAGACGGCATTCCCCAAATTTACCATAGTTTAGGAAATGCATGATTTATCTAAGCTCAGCCGGGTGATTTTGTGAGAAAGTGAGAGGAGTGAGGGGTAAAGGAGCATTTCTGGTTATAACATGGGAGTGGACGGAAGCAATAAGCTGAGACGAAGAGGAGATAAAGACGTCGATGGGATGATTGGAATAGTAGAAAGTATTGATCTTTGAATTGGTTTGTTGATGTTTTTTGAAGGGATGGAAGATGTCACATGGCCCTAGAATTTCCTTTTTAATCTTGAACAAGAACAAGCCACGACTGAACCGGTCTTCAACCGCCATCACAGACGAAACAAATGAAACGCAAAGGGAGTTAAGAGGAGGCCCCATTCATCCACATCTTGTCCTATCTCTTCTTGTCGTCATCGCTATCAGGAGAACCTATTGTCCATACCCCTGATCACGTTTGCAGAGGTATGTTGCGACCAAGTACCATTCATACTGGTACTAGAACTCGACGTACTCGTATAAACTCCTTGAGCTTGGCCATCATGATTCTGATTCTGTTGGCTCTGGAATGTTTGGGCCTGGGGAGTGTAGCCAACAGGCGACGGAGAAGGCATTCCCTGCTGTTGCTGCTGATGACTTTGGCCTTGACCGTGCCCCGAGTCCGCATAGCCCCCGTGTGAACTTGAATTCCTGAAAGGTGAGTTTCCGGAACCAGAGCCATAACCTACAGGCGAGTAAGGCGAGATAGGTGATGCTAAAGAAGCTGATCCACCACCAATTCCAGTTCCAGTTCCATTTCCGTTTCCATCAACATTCACGCTCGAATGTCTTCCGTGCGCAGAAGCTGGATTTTGTTGCGAATGAATTTGGGGCTGAGAATGACTATGTCCGTGACCATGACTATGGACATGATTCTGAGATGTTGATCCCGTGCCTGAATCTGTAAAGTTACCCATCACAGGGCTTACATCTACAGCACTTGTCGGTGATGCGCCATTCTATGAATTTTAAGAATTATGTAACCCGCGTCCATCGTATCGTCACCACCGTCGTAATCGTTGACGTAGTTTGAAAGTTGTAGCCAGAATCGAAATATACAAATTAGGAGATCCATTAGAATATATATAGAAGCAAACGTGCAAACGCGAATAAAGAAAGATCTGCATGAGCAACCAATGTTCTATCTCCTCTGAAACCTTTGAACGTGTAAAGAAAGAACAGAAAGGGGAATGGGGGAATAAATGGCGGCGAAAACGACGGGTGGGGGGTGGTCGCGAACGGGTATATAAAAAGGCGCCCTGAAGGGCTTTGGAAATCGAGCTCAAAACAGTTAAGGACATACCATCGACTCTCCGTGACCATGACCGTGTTGATGATGCCCATAACCCCCCGCGTTTTCCTCGTTTCCTTCCTCTCTCTTTGGTACAACAGATCCTAGACTTCCAATTGCATTAAGGTTTCTGGCGAAAGCACTCTGAGTTTGTTGTTGCTGTTGCTGCTGTAATCTTGCTAAATACGCCCCTGGACCCCCTACAAATGGTACAGGGGGTGGCAGTTGTATTCCAGTTCCAATACTACCGCTTCCGGCGCCAACATTAAGGCCAGTGCCAATTCCCGTGCCTGTACCACTGCCTGTGTTTCCACTATTACCACCAACACCAAACGAGCTCATATTTCCAAACCAAGGACGGGGCATGGGTGGTGGCATCTGTGCTATTCCAGGAAATGCATCTTCTTCCTGGCCTAATCCTACGTGTCCCCGTTTCGGGCTCGGATGATTCAGATAATTCTGTTGTTGCATAAGTGGGGGAGATGGGCTTGCGAAGACCGTCTGCGCAGATGGAAGCGAGGTAGAATGTCCTAAGTTCCCATTATACCCCACGGGAGATGAGCCCGAGTGTCCTGAGTGTCCTGAAGGAGGCCTCATCGTACTTGATGAGAGAGGAAGTGCTAAAGGAGGTGGGAGAGCTCTATTTCCATGTCCTCCGCTACTACTTGAATTTGTAGTAGAATTGATATTATGATTGTTAGAGTAGTTATTATCCACCGCATTGTTACTAAGAGGAGGAGTCCCATTCGGGGTCTTATTGAAACACCGTTAATCACCACGAGATAATGCACACACAAGATAACTTACAAGATAGACACTACTTACATCCTCTCTTCTATCTCCATCTTCAAGTGCAGATTCTCCGTGTAGCTCACTTGATCTTCTCCGTCTTTTCACTCCAGAACCAGGAGATCCACTCTCCCCAATTATATCCATCCCCAAACCCATCGTTCCAACACCAGAAACCTGTCCTGTATGAATTTGCAAGTCTGGCATGGCTACCAGAGACTCTAGAGGCTGAGGCAGAGTTGGCACCGTACCCAATCTACGTATCCTATCCATCCCATCCCAAAATGCACCCTCTCCACTTACTCCATTACCTCTATCCTTCTGCTGCTGACTGCGGCCTAGTTCTTCCGTTGCTTTATATAACTGGATCGCGTAATTTCGCAACGTCGAGTATTCCTCAACCATCAGTCTGAGCCGGAGAAACAAAACCTGTGTCTGATTCACTCCAACCCCATTATTCCCTCCGGCCCCAGTGGATCCTGGTGAGAAGACGGGTCTATTAAGAATAATAAGTATTATCATTCTTACTGAGAACAATATCGCATAGACAGGATGTCTATTAGAGAAGAAAAGGCTTACCCAAGTTTCCCATCTTGCGGATTGAAGGCAGAAAATGAAGGGGGTGAAACAAGTGGGTGAACGTTTGAATGTAATTGAGAGGGATGAGTACCTGGGCCGTGGGGGATGGGGGTACGATCGATGTGGAAACTGCTGTGGGTAGTTGAAGTGCTGCAGCTTGCTCCGGTGTTAGCTGGAGGACTGCTTGAAGCCGGGCAACTGAGTCTTCGAGCTATTTATAGGTTAGTAAAATGGCTCATAAAACGGATTTTACATTAAAAAGAAAAAAATAGGAAATCCAGCTAACTAAGTCACATCCGTGACTTGATCAATCCTATCAATCCGATAAGTAGAATCCTATATCACCGTTCCCATCAAGCCGCTAATCATTCCATCTAGATTCAAGCCCCAATTTATCTCGTATACTTACTAAATTTCTATCAACCTCTCAAAACACTTGAAATTTCGCATCCGCCCCCTCAATAAGAAAGATAAAACTCAGGACGCTTACCTGTTCGATGTACGCCTTCCTCTTTGCTCGATGTCTAGCCTGCGCACGAGCATTACGGCTTCTTTGGGGAGGTTCTTGGTGCTGCTGGCCTCCATTGTTTTCGCTCAGGTTCCCAATGTCACTCTGACTATTACCGTGTGACTGATTCTGAAGGTGCCTAAGGCCTGAGCCTGTCGGAGGACCCTGGTTCTGATCGGACGATTGCAACGAATGTCCAATCCCGACATTTGAAACAGCAGGAGATGATGATAGGCCATGGCCGTGACCATTCAAGTTATGGTTATTGTGAGTGCCGTAAGAAGAGTACATCCCAGCTTGCTGAGACATAGAGGAAGTAGAGTGGGAGGCAGATGAAGAATTAGGTTGTGGTTGTATAGGTTGCAAAGTTTGGTGATGGGTTTGGAGAGGTTGCGGTAATGAGAGGTTATGGAGGTGCGTTGTAGAGCCTCCTGTGGCAGGAGACATAACCGGGTTGTTGTAAGCAAGGTAAAGCGGACTTGCTAATTACAAGGTACGTATTCTGCCAGTAGAACAATAACGTTGAAGCAATGAACAAATGTGTTTTTCTTGCCTCAACCACGTCAACCTGGGTTCACGTTTACTGATTACTTCAGGCTTCCAAGTTGTGTGCAAACCCCTTCTTATAGCGAGACGACTAGGAGAGGAGCTGAAGCGAGTAAGCAAAGAAAAAACAAATCCCGACAAAGGTAGTGGGAATCAAAAAGTCTAGCCCAGACTAGCTTTTTAGGGGATTTCAAAGCCGGAGACTAAAGTAGAGGAATGTTGCAATGTGCACAACTGCAGGTTCAGCAACACCTAGATCCTTTACAACCGAGGATTAAATGACAATGTAACTTCACTCAGAGAAGCTCGTTTTATGCAAACCACACAAGGACCCAGAAACAAGACAAAAGAAAACTAAAGGAGGAAAAACAAACTAATTCAATTCTTATTCTGAGAAGCAAACTAACTTAAGACGTACTTGATCCTCTAAGAACTCACAACCTAGAAATTTTTTCCGTCTTTCCTAGTTTTATTTGGTTCCGTTCCTTTGTTGATCCTTTTTCTAGTATAGGTTGGGTTGGTGATCTCGGATCGATGACCAAAAATGAATTGGTTCGTTGCCAATTTCTTTTGTAATCCGTCGTGGGGCGTCAGATCCTCCTTGACGACCTGTGATCACCTAAGTTTAAAACTTGAAACAGCCTTTACCTAACTGACTAGGATCGTTAGTACAACTTGTGGCCACAGATCGGATCTGAGTTGACTAACCACAATCGTTGTGGCCCGCTGAATGTTCAGGCACGGGTCGCAGAAGGGCACGAGGACGTTACGAGAGGAAGTAAACAAGTACGGCAGAAAAAAAAATAGGGACAAAATTGAGGAACAAAGTAGAAAGACTAGTGAAAGCGGAACAATATAGCCTTTTTTCTATTTTTTGTCCCTTCAAACTACTTCTTTTTGTCTGCGCTTGTGATTTCTTCCTTTATTTGTATCTCCCGAACTCTATCCTGAGATTGTTGATTTTTATTACTTTATAGGGAAACAGCTCCGGACCTGGCGGGCTTACGACACTGGGCGAAGACGAAGGGAGGGCGGAATGCTGAGATCGTCAGGAAATTCGAAGCAGACAAGAAAAGGGTAGTAAAATGGGTAAAGAAGAGAGATGAGACCGAGGGAGAAATAAACCCCAAAGAATAGTTGAAAAGAAGTTTAGGTCGTTTGATACTCGAATGCTTGTGGTTTGTTTCAGCTCGGGCCGGATTTTCCGGTGCAAAGTTACAGAACAATAAAAGGGAAAAAAAGCCAAACAAACAACAAATACGAACCGGTGGCACACTATTACAAGAGTAAATATGGGTCTAGGCTCACTTGGCAGACAACGGCTTTAAGGGAAGCAAAACAGCGTCGACAAACAAAAGGGAAAAATCAAAGTTAATATAACAAAGCAAGATTGTCAAACCAAAGAGATTTTAATGAAAAGATTGGTGTGGATGACCTTAATCTTCGACCCTCGCTCAGTAGTCTTCAAGAAAATAGATACTTCAAGAGATGTCCAGTGATCCTCTAGGCGTTAATTGTGGGCTTTTGTAACCGTGGGTGATCTAAAGAGATGAATATATAAAAAATAGGGGGGAAAGGGATGAAAGGACGTCGTAAGTGTCGATTGTCAAAGTTAGGTTTCAATAATAATAAGCTCAGGCAAAGGTTAGAAGATAGGCGAGAAATAAAGTGTGTTGTATGGGAACGGAAAGGTGCAAACGGACAGACAAACGAAGAAAGGTAACGGACTGGGATACAAGATGTAGTGGGCGACGGCAAAGCGGTGGGCGAAGAAAGGACGAAGGCAATAGGGCGAACCTTATTCACAATCCTTCGTATGTAACCGTTGACTCTCTGTCTAAACCGTAAGGCCTAATAACAAAGGAGACAGACTAAGCGTTTTACTCCGAAAGGAAGTTGTTCTTTGTTTCGCTTTTCTCTACTCTTTTTTTTTCTTCTTCTTCTTCTAGTTTTCTCTCCCCTTTCCTTTGCTGTCCGGTAGGAACAGGAAGCTAAAGATGCGGTGTCAGGACGAGATGAGACTAGGATGAAAAAAGAGACAGACTGCTTACCTGCTCCTTAGGTCTAAGTTTGGTAGTCGGAAATTAGGATCGGGCCCAGGGAAGCCGTAAGACGGTAGAGCCGGAACGGAGGTATATTTGAAAGAAGGAGGAAAAGGAGAAAGGGGAGAACGTAAGTAGAAGGTAGGCAGGAAAGAGGGGCGGTTGAGAAGAGATAGAGAAAAGGACAATTATTCGGCGTTGGGAGAAGAGGATGGTTTAGGGACAAGGTCAAATTTGTAAAAAGGTGAGTATAAGGTGATAGGGCAGAAGTGAGAAGTATGCGCTAACCGTACTGAGAAGCTGACCTGACTTGATTGACAACAAGTCGGGAGGAGAGGTACCAGTGACAAGAAGAGGTGAGGAGTAAGAGATAGAAGAGAACAGATTAGGCAAAGATGGGATAAACACAAGAGATCTAGAACAGGACTGTTTGCTGAGGACGTACGTTATACTACGTCAGAGAGTTAAATTCTGATGGACCGGCGAGGGCTTAGCGTGGTGATAATTTTTTAGGACGAAATAGCAGGAGAGGGCGAGGAAGGGGGGAATGGAGAGATTATATGAGTCAGCGGTAATAAGATGTGGTTGAAGAGGGGATTAAAGTGCGGGGGAACGGAATGGTCCGTGATAAAGGAGAATACGGAAAGAAGGAGAATTAACCACGTTTCCCAGAGAAGAACAAGGACGTTAGACGGGCGAGGGAGGGAGGAATGATGATGTTATTGATGATGGTGGTAGCGACGGCGTCTGGTTGGGTATATTCTTGATCCTAAGGTTGTCAATTTAGAGATTGATGTACGCTGCAGGGGGGATTGACGATCCTCTCTGTCGCGGGAGAGGGGGTAGTTGTTGTTGCAATAAACCTCACCAAGACGGGTCGCGGATGAGCGGTCAAATGTAAGAAATTGATGACCGTTATTTTCTTTCTTTACTCTCTTCTTCTTTTCCTTTTAAGATTTTTACTAGTATCAGTTGTGCGAAATTTGGGATAGGAGAGGGGGTAACGTCGAGGAAGATAGAGATGGATATACAAAGGCTGAGAATTGACAGGTGAAGATACGCGCGCGCGGGTCGAGGAGGACGATTGAGGAGGGATGTGTTGAGAACAGATTCCAACGTAAGGGTGTGCCGTAACACGAAGGTCGGGGGAGGGGAGAGGCTGGTGCAAATAATTAGCTCCAGTTCAGTATATATATATACAACCTCTTTCTCTTCTCATCTAGTTCACCGGGCTATCCGATGCCCCCCCCCCCAAAGGGTCCTTCTCCCTCTCCAAATCACCACTCTTTTCTCTCCACTACACTCTCTTATTACTCACTATCTACTACATTATCCACCCACGAGCTTTGTGCGTATTTATTTAGATTAGAAAGAAAAACAATCAGAAACACACAAAAAAGTGTTGTCGACAGAAGGAATATATTCAATTTGCTTCCGAGGGATGGACTTGCACGGCCTCCTATCTATTTATCTTTTTTTTTTTACCCTTTCCGTCCAACGTCCAAAATAAGGACAAGGGAACCCCTGGGCCCCGAAACGAGATTAGTTGATTAGTAATATCATACTTTTATATATATAAATTGAAAAGGAAAGTGGAAGAAGGGAGTATGTAGAGTAAGATACAGAGGGCGCGAGAGGAGAGAGGGTTGATCGCCAAATTGAAAAAGGGCAGATGCGGAAGCAAATTGTTTTTTTTATCTTTTTCTTAAAAATTGCGAACCTATTTTTTTTTTTTTACTTTCTTCGTCATCAACTGATCAGGGACCTTCCACTCCCCCCCCCTCTCTCTACCCTCTCTCTGCTCTAAAAGCTTTGAGTGTGCATGTGCATGTGCGCGTGCGTGCGTGTATGTATGTATGTATATGTGGATTTTAGATCTGGGTCTAATTCCCTAATTTGTGCGTAGTGCGTGGTCCAAAAGGTCAAGGAGTTGTTCGTTCTCCGAACGAAACCTTGGGGGGGGAGACCCACCGCCCGTTCTCGTTTTCTTATTTCTTTTGCTTTTTTTTTTGAAAATTTATTATATTTTTTATTTTCTATTTTTTTTGGCCCTCCTCCCTCTTTGGGTTCTCGTCTCTCGTCTCTTGTCTCTTGTCTTCGCTCTCTCGTCCCCTGTCCCTTGTCCCCTAGACTCTCGGACTCTCGGGCTCTTAGGCTCTCAGGCTCTCGGCTTTCGGCTCCTTCCCTCCCACTTCTTTGAGAGACCTCGCGACCACTGCTGACGCGGGTACCCCTCTCTCTGGTTTGTGGTGACTTATATAAGCGGAGGTGCGTCGTGAACTGTGTAAGTTGTGTGGCTTTTTTAGTAGGATGGACTCGGTTTTTTTTTTCCCTCTTCCTTCCTTCTTTCCTTTCTTTTTTTTTTGTCTATGTTTAGACTAAGACTTGTGGTTTATGGTATTGACGGGGTAACGTTGAAACATATATATATATAACTAAGAAGTCATGTCTTTGAGACTTGCTATATATTATATATATATTGAATGAGGATACCTGAAACTGAAATTGGTAAGTAAAACTAAGCACCGTTTATCCGATTTTACTTTATCCAAGTGTGCTTAAAGTTCGTAGTTATCTGGTTATTTAGTTATAAATGTTATGAGTGTGAGTATGAGCAATGAGTAAGAAACACCCGAACCCCGGGGGGCGACAACTCATATTTACTCGTCGTTGTCTTTCGAGTTTTCGAAGAGGCTCTTTTTAAAAAAAAATTTATCCGCCAACTTTTTCCTGTTTTCCACTCTTTAGAACTCTAATTTCTATTCTAGGACCTCCCCCTTCCTCCTTCCTGACTCTCTGACTTCTTAACTCCAAACATGAAGCCACGGGACTTTTTTTAATTATTTAAATTTATATTCATTTTGAACCCAGCTAACTCGTTCACTTACTTACTTGCTTATGTTTGGTAACGGTTCGAATGGAGTTACTATTTGAATAGAGTGGTGCTAGTGGGAGCATGAGTAGGGGGTTCTTATTCAAATTGAGGATAAAGCTTGGATGTGGAAAGCTAATGGAACGGAGATCAGGGAAAGGAAGAAGACGACGACGACGAAGAAGTGGTATGGGGAGAGGGGGGAAGCGGAAAGCGGTGACTTGAGAAAAAATTGAATGGAGAAAGAAGGATAAAAGAGGAGGAGACGGGAAGCAGGATGTAGAAAGAAAGAATATGAGTGAGGGGTGTATGCGTGTGCGTGCGTGTGTGTGTGTGTGTGCGTGTGTTCGAAAACTTTGAACTCTTGAGTTTGTTATTATTATTGGTGTGGTGGGTGGCCGTTTTGTGCCAAGTCGAAGTGAAGAGATGGAAAAGCTTAACTAACTTTGTATCAGCCTTGACCGTAGGGTGTTTGTACATGTCTGTAAAGTGAAGTATGAGTTACCAAGTATCGCTTCGTTAATCCGAGTCGAGCTGTGGGGTAGAGGGCTCTTAGACCTAGGGTTAGCGGGTCGTCCTAGCTAGGCCTTTTGCTTCTTCTACTCTTGATCCCCGTTTTCCGACTTTGACCCTCCTTATCACTGAGTCATTCAGTGCTAGTAACCCCCCCCCTCTCTTTACTTCTTCTTCTCCTTTTTCTTCTTCCCTTACCCCGGATTTTTCCCTTCTTGTCAGCATTCTTCCTTTTTTTATCTTTTTCACTATTCTTGCGTCCTTCTATCTGATCAGTATCACTATCAATAGTATGACTATATTAATGACTTGCATGATTATTAAGAGGAGGGGGAAGCGATGGTCACGGTGTAGTTGGCCGCTGTTTGAGTTTAAATTAAATATTAAACATTAATGACAAAGGGAGGGGAACTCCGACTCCGGGTTTCGTTAGCTTTTTCTTGCTTGGTTTTTGGACTTCTTGGAGTTCCCTTGTGCGTCATCCAAGTGGTTCTAGCGCTATCGAAGAGAATGGTTCAACCCCTATACTAGTCATCAAGACACGACGACCGTGAGCGAAGACAGTATATACGCATATATACACATTCTTTTATTGCGAGTCGAGTTGACTATAATTATAATGTCGATGATATATAGTCATCTCTGTTCAATGCATTCGATTGTCTTGTGTTTTGAGAAAACAAGCAGGGTTTAGAGTTAGCATTGCTCAGTGCTTAATCTTTTTTCGTTATTGAGATAAAGTTGCGCACATGCATGTACCAGTTAACACCACGTTTTTCTCTTCCTCCATTTTTTTTCCCTCTCAGTTTCAGGTTCCGATCTTCCCTTACTTTGTTCCCGAGGTCGAAAATGGAAGAAGTAGGGACTAAGAGCTCGGGAGAGACAGTCAAGTTGTGATCGTGAGAGAGCGAAGACGCACGACGACGCAAGGACGCCGCGTTACTCGCTTATCTGAAATCAATCTTTGTTATTTGACCTGTTCTCCCAGTGCTAAGCCACGCTACGCTCTCGAGGTCTACTCTTCTCTTCATCCAGCTCTGGTGATACCAGCACCAAGTACGAATGAAAAGTAATCAAAGGTCATATAGATCTATGACTGAACTCATTTCATCTCAGGGCCAGTCAGGCCGTATGATGACGTAGTAAACGAGTAATTGTATGTAGTCAGTTCAGATAGATGCAACAAACAAGCACAAATAATTAATATTGATATATTGAGTAGATCAGAAAAAGTGAGAAATAATCTACGCTCCGCTCCGTTTTCTTTCTTTCTCTCTCACACTTTCCACACATTCCTTCTTCCTTCCCCTCGGAGGGTCTGGACTCCCCCCCCCCTCACTTCTGTCTTCCCACCCACCACCATCATCATTTCCACTCACCCATCTTCCTCCGAACCTACCTGACCGGATGTTCGGCAAATTGGGTCACACACTGTCCTCCTCTAGCCTCGTATCTCCCTAATTCAGTAACACCATAACTCATTAGTTGTCCGTTGGCTTTCCCTACTCTCACTCTCTTTGGCTCTCTCGATCGCTAGTCTGCTGTGTCGTCGCATCGCCTTCTTCTCCTTCTCCTCTTTCTCTCTTTGACTTTGACCTGTTCTGCCTGGCCTTGATCTGCGCTTTGCTATCTGCTCTATGCAAATCGCGGCGTACCCCCTGTCTACTAGTCCGCAAGAAAATTCTCCCCGGGGATCGCCATTATGATGAAGATACGTTTGGGCTCTGATATAGTGACAAAGAACAGGAACCAGGTTAATGTAAATAGACACTAACATTTGGATCGATGTCTTTCATATCAAGATCGGTTACGTTGTACAACATCGCTTCATCTACCTATGATTAAAGATCACTATCAGAAATCGACTTTGAGCAGTTTCAACCCCTTCTTTACCTTTCATTCCCTCTTTAGCCGTTCGTTTGATAGTTTCCTTTGCTTGATCGTTTGTCAGTTTTTGACCCCATGTGCCTTTCGCGAATCGCTTGAATCTCTCCTTGCATATGGGTCTTTTTCAATTAAAGTGATAAAATAGTGTCCGATCTAAACATCAAATGTCTTGCATCTAGTAAAACAGTCAACTAGACATTTTGAATGATAATATGATAACGAACTGCTATTATTATGAAGATGAAACAATGTAATTTACGCAACTTTCTTCTTCTTTTTCTCTCACTCTCTCCTTCAGACCTTCTATTGTATATTCTATCTGTTCTATTTTTTGTCCTTCTGCTCCTTTTCTCCCTTTAAGTTTTGTTTAGAAATCTCTTCCATTCTTCCCCCTTTCCCCCCGGAGTGTCCCGCAGTCTTTTACTGCTGATTATCACGATAACAGGGTACATCCCACTTTTTCCCGTTCCATCGCACGGTCAAACTCTTTCGTCTTGAATCTCACAGAAGGATCATCCACTGGACTCATGTGGCTGTGGCTAGTGGCTAGTGGCTGGTGGCTGCTAATACACTCAACCTCTCTCAATCACTCTCTCATCCTTCCTCCCTCCCCTTACTTAGTAACTATGTCAAGACATCAGTAGCAACGATCTATTCTCTGAACATTTCTAATTTACTCTCTTTTGCTACTTGCTTCATGCACGTGCAATTTCTATTTCTCACTCTGTACACGCACGTTCATGAACTCGGATTCTCGATATCTCGTTCTTGGGTTCTCTTGAGTTTCTCAGATATTCGATTCAGAATTTGAATTGATCGCCTGGAAATGTTCTTTTTTCTATATCTTTTTCTTACGTTCGATCGGACATGATCTAAATTTAACCTCCCCGTACTGCTTTTTTCGTATATCTACTCTCCTTTTCTTCTCGCTAACTTTCGGGATTCTTATAGGTTATACTTTCACTTTCATCCTTTATTGATGTCCTCCATAATCCTTGTCTTCGGTCTACGTTGACCATTTTCAACCTTTTCCTTTGTCCTTGCCTTACCTTACCCTGTTTCTCCTTCTCCGCACCCGCCTTCGGGCCTTTCCTATCCTCATATGGTAGTTACTCTCTCATCTGTGTCCCCTCCGTTTCTAGACTCATACTCGCTTCTACCACTTCGGTCTTTTATGATCTCATCCTTCATGTTTTGCTCGCTTCTATCATTCGCCCATTCTTCTGTTCTTTTGTTTCCTATACCCATTGCGTTACCACCACCTCCGGCGGGACCGGTGACTCATCTAGATTTCTGATCATGCATTAATATGGTTTTGCGTTAGGAACAAACACGGTTACACACGGGGACACGAAAGCATGCGTACACGCATTGTTAGTGATACAGGAAGCATGGGTACATACAAGCAGATAGAAAAGTACATGGAATTCTCACTCTAACCACTTCCTTCTTACTCGCCTGTTCTTCGGTCTCCGCCACCTGTCGCACTAAACTGTCTCTAAAACACGCATGCAATACAATACATGCAGCATAATAGAAATACAATGCAAAGCTCAGGTCTTGGTGACACAGGCATGTGCTTTTCGAATCTCCAAGTCCTCCTCTTCCTTCTTCCTTTGAGTAATCGCTCACATTTCTCTCACTCTATCTCCTTCCTACCTCTTGCTTCCCTCCATTCAAGTATATAACCAACCCGCATTATCGGACTACCATATATTGTATACTTTTAACTAAGACTTCTTCACCATATACCCAATGAATTAAGTCCTATTTTCTCTATCTTGATCTTGTATCATACTTCCCGCCTCCGTTTTTACCGTGTTCCATATCTAGTAACCTCTATTCCCTACTCTTCTACGTCTTCAAGCGGTTCTTACACTCCGCCCTCGCCGCTGAAACAGTAAAAGATAAGGAGGGAAGGAAAATAGCTGTTAGGTCTAGGAATGATCTTTGACTAACGACTAGACTCAATTATCGCAATTTTACTGACAACCTCCGATTTATTTTCTTTCGAGCCAAACTTTTTTCATCTTCGGTACTTTTCTTTTTCTCTTCTTTTTCTTCTTTTTGCCTCCTTTTCTCCCTCTTTCGTTTAACGTTTTTTTAGACTATCATTTGGCTAGGCTTCATATTCAAATACGCAGAGGTTAAGAATAAATTAACCTTTCACCTTTGCCGTAAACCCACTGATATTCTCGTTTTCCATTTTCTTTTTTATAATGAGTTTTTTTGTTTTTGTAAAACTCTACTTTGATGTTGAGAACTTTGTATTCTTTTGATACTGGGAACTCAACATCTTAACATCACTTTTCTTTTCTTTCGACGCTCGTTATTCTTCATCTTGGAGAAAGGGAAGGATAGGCCGAGCCATCTTTATTATAATCCTTTCCCCTCCATTCTCTCATCTAGAACACTATACACAAGCCCTGGTTTTTCCTTTCCTTTCCCTTCCTCGAGCTCCGGATGAGAGGGGGTCCTCTGTGGTCAAGAGCTCAGGGGCTCAGGGGGCCCAAAAAGGGATGCCCATCTGAGGGAGATCTAAACTGATCTGATAGACTAACAGTCTATAGGTCTACAGGTCCATCTGTCAATCTAATGGGTCTATGGGTCTTACGGAGACTGGAGATGACGTGAAGTTTTCAAAGTAATCTGTAAATTTACAACCAACGGAGAGGTTGTATCAGGGGGGAGGGGAAGGGGGCGCTGTTATTCATGTATTGATTTGTCATTCTCATTTTCTTCCTTTCTTCGTCTTTAGCTGAGTTTTAGTTTTGATTTTTTTTTCGGTCTTTACTACTTTTGACAGGCAGTGATAGAAGTTTGGGATAAGATTAATAGAGCTCCTAGGAGGATGTGAGCGAGAGTCCGCTCCTCCCTCCTTTATTTATATATCTTTCACTCCCTCTCTTTCTTTCTGTTCTTTTCTGTTACTTTTATCTGATGCTGGGAGATGAAAATGGGCGGATGGTGATTGATGTGGATAGAGACGATGAATAAGAAGGGGAAGGGGGGTTGTCACTTAGGGAACCTAAGTTTCCTAAGGAACCCGCTCTATCAGTGGTGGAGGTAATAATATACGTATATAACTGTTTTATTTATCTATATTTATACTCAGGTACGAGTTTTTTGAGTGATTAGGTGTGTTAGCATCCGTGATGAGTTGTTATTTTGTTTATATTTCATATATTTCTTTATTTGTGGAATTTATCAATTTCGTATATATATATGCGTCTGTTTCGGAACAAATGGCGCCCTTCGTATTTAATGATTTTCTGGTTTTCGGGGAGTTTTATCCTTAGTGTTAGTATCATCTCAGGATATATGGATGAAAGAGAAGGAGGGAAAGGGGTCCTCGTGTGTTTTATATATACCCCCTCCCCCCCCCTCCCAAATAAGATGGGTTTGTGAATACCCAAAGGGGGAAAGGAAGTTTAAAAAACTAGAAATAAATACAGTGTGTATGTATGTATGTATATATGTGTGTGAACAAACAGACCACTAATGCTTCGAACTACGAATAACGAACAACGAACTGCGGGCTATGAGATATTACTTGCTGGATGATAAGTACGATGATATAAATTTTGTTAATTGTGTTAGTTGTGAGGAACAAGAAAAAAAACATAATTTTACAATTTGATTCCCACTAGCCGACTTGAACGACTGACCTCGTCATTACTAGTGACGCGCTCTACCACTGAGCTAAGCGGGACCTTTCTTACTAATAACGTTTTACAAACATATTCTTACCTCGCACTGACTGATGGATGTTTTTCATTGTTTATTCCATAGTCGAAAATCTACACAGAATATTTGTATATTCAGGCATGCGAAGGGTCCACCCAAATCACTTTGGTCGGCTTTGCTTAACGATACTTGACATATTGTGCTTAATGATACGTTAGTTCCAACAATTCAAAACACGGGGTACTTCGGATTGTTTATAAATACCAACTCTTCTATGCTGAGTATCCTACAATTGCCATCCATCCTCTTCCCAAGCTCTCTCTAGTTCTATCCCTAAGTCCCAAACACAAACACAACTTCTCCCGTTTCCTTACAAGCTTTCAAACGCTGATACTCCTAAGCAACAACAGACAAAATCTTCTCATCCACAAACACCTTTCTCCCACATCTATCCTCCTCTAACAATTCGTCTTCATTCAAGAACACACAGTACACAACTCCACCAGCTCCCCTCTCATAGTCGTGTGTGACGTCTACAGAGTTAGATCCATCCAAAGTAGAAGGTAGCTGAATAACTTTGACTCTAGAATACGTCGAAAAGTCAACGGCTCCTCCCCACGTCTCTTCATACCTCCATAATCCACCTACTACAGCTCCTAGGACACCCTGCATCCTACCACGGGCTCCCGAGCAAGAACGGACGTGGGAGTAATAGGAGCTTTGAGCACTTAGAGAGGTAGCGCGAAGTAAGACGACGAGCACGATGATCGGGAGAGTCACCAACGGAAGTAAAGGTGCAACATATTGAACTTTCATCGCCGTCCAGATCATGATCATCCCCTTTTCTCTAATTCCAGCTCCTTCACTATCTACATCTACGGCGTAAGACCCTGCTTGGTTGCCACTGCTAGGACCAAGGAAGAAGATGGCCCAAAGAAAAGTGATAGTCGATATTGTGTATGTTAATGCAGCACAGGCGGATAATGGTCGCGTCTTACTAGGTCGCGAGAAGATGAACCATCTAAGGGAGGAGTAACTTGGTAATTTAGATTCGACTTCGATGTCACCGGTTTCATCTTCCTGATTCTGTTCCCCCTGGGTGGCCCCTATTGTATTCATTTCATTGATGTTATCTACGCCTGCATCATCAGCTACCTGTGTCCCACAGCAAGGAGATGGAGGTGGGGCATTCGGGCATTTGTACACATGTGTACCCTCTTGTTCAATCCCGAGGCCGATGTCAATCTATGATGCGAAACACCACATTCCTCCGATGTCATAGCATCATTCGTGGTAGCCGTGATAGGCGAAGTAGGCAAACAAACAGGTCCCCTTCCATCACTAATATCTGTCCTTCCCCAAGACGTCGCAGAAAGGAAATCATGAGTGATCAACGGGACTTTCTCCTCTCGTGTCCCTTCCTCTCCTCTCACTTCAAGGCCGAGTCCGAGTCCAAGACCTAACTCGGATCTTTGCCTTCCGAATAGCCTTCTCAATCCCCAACCTCGGGAGCAACTTTGATTTCTCAAGATCTCGTCCCGTGCCGCCGCAAACTCAACTTCGTCCACAGCTTGTTCTCGAAGTCTGATTAACGCTCTAGAGTAGTCAAATCGATAGCAAAGAGCAATAAGTTCTACAGGAAGACATTCCAGAGTACAGAAAGTGCAAAAAGGGGCCATCGGTCCACGTCTGCGTAACCCATTTCCGCTCTTGTCTCGACGAAAGATGATAGCCATCCCGGAAGGAGGTTTAAGAAATGTGTTGTCAAGGGATGGGCAGCGTAATGTGAGCTGTGTGTGGCGTGATAATTCGAGTAATCGGTGTCAAAGTTCTGTGAGTCTCCGAAGAAAGGACCAATAGAGAAGTGTAAGAGAGAGAGGTTTCCTGCATGTGAAGAGAGGAAGGCGGTGAGAGCCACAAGTGTCAATACCTGCAGAAGAATGATGTGCGTCAGTATCACTTTTAATGACTATCTTGTTCGAAGTTGAAATTCATAGAGCTGTCAAAAACATACATTAGTGATAGCATACATTGCCATACTGCGGAATGTCTTCGATGTCGCAATATCACTTCCTACAAGATCCAGGAGGAGAGCCGCATGGATGATTGATGTGCATAGTTTATCTTCATTGTACATCACAGAGCGAAATACAATCCCGACACTTAGGAGTATGGGGAGAAGTACAACCACACGGGGTAGCTGAGGACGAAGCGTCCGTACGATGTATGGATCTAGAATGTAGATTGCAATTAGCTTGCTTGCATAGAAATCTATGTAATCTGAGAGTTTACTAACCCCTTCTTCATCACGTTTAACGCTTAATGCATATATATTTAAGCAAAATGCAATCAACTGACGAATGGCGAAAAATTAAGTCAAATCTAGATTAACCTTCTCTAGGTGAACAGAATGCATACCCTAGTTGTAACATATGTGAACAGAGGAGCTAGAGTAATAGCATCATACAAAATCATGGTCTCGGGCTCAACTCCCCCAAGACATTGTAATCCTGCCCCCAGAAGGGTGACAATCAAGAGGTATGCAGGTGCGATATGTGTGAGTGCATACTTTCTTGAGAAGGAAAAGAAACGAGAGATCCTCGATGTAAACGACTTTTGACAGACTTCCTTATTATTTTGTCCTAAAGGTGCATTTTGTACAGCGATCCATGTCTTTAGACAAGGATTAGTTACAGCATTGATTTTTTTTAATTAAAAGAGTAAAGCATCAGTATACTTCATGTCTAGTATGGAAGGGGTGGATGAATACAAACTCACCCTCAAAGAAAGAGGTGCTTCTACTCCGATAACAAATAGAGGTGGGATAATATATGGCCAGACAGCTTGTAAGAAAGCGACAGTAGATTCCCAGCGGCCCAGATCTATGATATCAGACTCAAAATAGGAATGGAGCGATTCAGACGAGCTCCAAAGTGAGGCGTACGCCATGTTGATGCGTTAGAACGGGTTTATAATCTTTTTTTTTTCGAATTTCAGCTCTTCTCTTGATTTGTATACTTACGCTCAGATGATAAGTTACAATAGGATTAGGAATAGATAATTAGTCAAAAGAGATAATCGAGTAGGAGGTACTGGTTGCCACAATAACCAGTCAATAGGGTTCGTTATTGATCAGCGTCCAGTGGGGTCCCTCCCCTCCGATAGTTAAAAAAGGTGGTGAGTACACAAGTAAGGGGGGGCTAGTGCTTAGGAGTTAAGCCGAAGGCATAAAACGGCACTCTCCAAAACAGCACGTTTTTACCAGTCAGAGAGAAAGAGCAAAGTGTGAGCATGTGTGTGACCCTTTTCATTAAGTTGTTAGGACACAGTTGGTATTACCCATGCGTGGCAAGGTTTTCGCCACAAAATTGCGTACAAAGGGATATGGCGTCCGGTGTTCGAGTGATGCAAAACAGTGCCGGTTAAATTCACCTGGTAGATATTTCGAGAATTTTAAGATAGATTTTGTCTCAGGTCATTTGGATGGTCTAGGATGGTGAGAGAAATGCATTATTCTCAGTCAAATTGACTGGTAGCTAGACCACAGTGGCCTGCAATGCGCTTTGATAATATACGACGCTATGGAAGTTTATATGTCTCTCTTTGAAAAGTATGCTAAGCCTTTTGACATCAGTGTCAGCGTCTGCTTGCTTGTACATGTACAAATCAAAACTAACGATATCACTAGTAGCAGCAAGCTAAGCGTGATAATTGACGTGTTATCAGAGTGTAAGCACAAATCAGACAACAAGACCTTCCTGGAGATGTACATGTGCATGTACTTTTGAGTATAAGACGCGATTCGTGTATATCAAACCCTTGAGTCGACAAACTGGCGTATAACAATTTCAAGTATTATACTTACTGATGTTAGTAACAGGTAAACATTGAGATTTGACGTCTAAATATGGGTCACTGAAGCTGCCTTATGTAAGCATTCAGTAAAACAAATACTCTTATACTGTATTCAATATAGTCTTTACAAATCATTCATACTCCCTCTTTTTCCAGCCATAAATAACATACAGACGGGTATATGAATGATAGAATGGTGGAATATGATTCTGATAGTGTCACCAACATCAATGAAAAGGCGTCCATGTGGAATGAGCACAAAACGAGCATAGCATCTAGCATCAGCCCATATGTAGTGACTGATCTCGAAGGGGTTCTCGGTGATGGGCTTCCTTAGAGTTCTTATTCAAGTTATCATACTACCTGACAGAGTCACGGGACTACCTCTCATCTGACACGAAAGGGAAACTTACTGACGGGATGAATTAATATTTCAGATGCGATGATATGATTCATATTGAGATTCGAACTTACATCTTCAAACACTGACTCATATCACTCTTCTCTGGAGTACTTGCTTTGCGTCTTTCGGACGCTTTCAAGTCGCTGAACAGTGCTTGAAGCTGCAGAGTACGTCAAGTGCAAACCACAAGGGGCCGTCGAAGTCTTTTTACTGTCAATTAAACAAAACACCCATCTATTCCATACGACCTTCCGGTTACAAGAAACATACTCCTAACTTACCCTTATATCGGTTAACGTTTATTGGTCACCTATCATAACTGATCTCTGGTAGATAATATTTTATAAACTGCGTTTCTCGTTTCTAAGTCACTCTTAACGATTCTTCTTGCAATTTTGATGCATCCATCTTCAAATGATTTCCATCACAACCAGAATACTAGCAAAATCAGCTTCAATGTACCGGCATCCATTCGCTGATCCAGTACATTACTATAGTCATCTGGTATGTCTTGAAAAGTCTTCTATAGCCATAGCTATAATCTGACATAAACAATGCTTTTCCGTAGCTAGATGAAGACGGCAATCGAGACACCGTGTCCCTATCGTCGTATCAGATGGTATATCCATATTATAGCTTTATGGTGCGTCTCTCTTATTCACGCTAATTCTGTATAGCGACTGACCTGCCCGCATAGATTATGGGGTCTCAGACCTCTTTATCTGAGAACAAGCCTCGTAGAAGAAATCAGACATTCATTCAACAAAACATTTATTGTTCATTCGAAGTAGTTCAAATGTCGGATCTTTCCGAACCTCAAAGACCAGTGGGCAAACCAATGAACCCTGAAGGATCAGAGTCGCAGATCAGTACCCATAAGATCAGTGATTCGAATTTTATTGTGTATTCCTGGGGCAACGTGCTTAAAGTACCTTATCCTCGTGTCTTCTTTTTCGTAACAACACTAACTCCTGTTCAATACGAACTTTAGTATACGCAGCATCATCTAAAAGGAAGTTTTCAGAGAATTAAAACGGCACTTTCAGCTTGCAGACGAACCTAGACTCTACATTATTTACCTGATATTTTCTCTTTATTCTAGGCAGAATAATTTTGTAATATCTAAAACTTTACTACAGAGATTAAGCTCATTACGATATGCTTATTCGGTGTCTGTGACATACGTGTATATTTGTCCGTCCTTTAAGTATTGCATTTTAATATAAGGATGTCTCACATAAAGCTTGAAGCAAAATCCGAGCCATTCAACTACCTCAGCGATCCTCCTCTGATTTTGCAAGTTCGATGCTGTATCAAGGTATTCAACCACTATTGCTGAGTGAGTTCTCCGCTAGCTTCTCTTACCACTAGATACATTCATTTCTTCATCTCTTCAATAAACGTGTATAATTAAGAAGTAGTAACTTTTTTTTTTAGCGCCTTAGCATTCATAACAATTAGAAAGAATTTTCTCCTTGCTCAGGGTTACTTTTCGATCTACCTTATGCTATTCAGCAGCTAAAACCCAGTTCATATTAAGTTTCCGTGATTTTCTTTTATAATGTTGCTTTTACTCCTCTTTTAGATTGATAATGCTGGTATGCGTCTCCTTTAGCCGGGTTGAGTATGCTACTTCTAGTAATATTATCCACTCTTATAACATTGAGTAATAAGGCAACTTTGAAGATTGTGATTATGGACTTACCTATGTATATTATATAAGTGAATATAGGAGAATGGCATACGTACTGACAGTGACAAAGCGGCAAGTAAGGTCGCTTGTAATTTGTTAATTTAATTATTGAATGTCGAATTATCTCTTTACTACTTGTTCCGTGAGAATAACTGAAGTAAGCAAAAACTCGGCAATTAGATAAGCTCTCTTGTCTTAAAAAACTGGGTCCGTGTATTATGAGTCGTTTGCTTTACGCTTCACAATACTACATGTGTATATACGATAATAAGGGATGTCTTCAGGGAAGCTCGTGGCATCATGTAAAAGTCTAGACTTCTGAATCATCTTCATTCTGAATGCCTTATACGATAGTATATCATAGTGGAACGCCATCAAATGATGATTTTTGTATCTGACGGGACCCCTTCTCGTCTGATACGACTAGGTAACATACTAATGATATGATTTTCTGTTATAGATGCTGTGATTCTGACATCTATCTATAATTATGACGGCTGTACAACCCTCATCTCTAACTCACATCACCTTTCTCGGGGAATTAAATTTGTGGCTCTCGGACGCTTTCTGGTCTTTTGTCGGCGTAAGAAAAACACAACAGATAGGCAGAGCAAACTGCCATAGGGCCTCGCAAAGACCGCTTTATTTTAGATCATCAAAACACGAAGCTGTTTCCATCTACTTTTGTACCTTCAACATAGTCACAATTCTTTGACTCCCCTAGTACTAACTAGTAGTTGTTATTCTTACTGTGCAGCCTTCTCCATCTCTCTCTCCCACAGAATACATTTCCTATTTATTCTCACCGGTTTTCTTCTCAAAACCCATACTTCTGTTACGGTGCTTTAACTCATCTTCTCTGTACAACTTCCATCAATAGTAGAGTATCAATATACCCAACCTGTTGTGGTAGTCCAATGCATCGGCATCCATTCGCAAATCCTGCACATTTTTATAATCTTCCGGTTTGATCCAATTTTCTGATAGTTTTCTTATACACGCCTGAGGAAAATTTACTTCCATAGTTGGGTACCGGGGATGAAGAATCGGAGTACCCGTCATCTAATCTAGACATACAGTCACGCGCAAAATTATTGTCCCTCGCTAAAACATCACTTTCAAACTTCGACTCTGAATTTTATTTCAACACTACATTTTTAATTCTTTTTTTGTATAAATAAATTTGATATATGTGTACTTACATTATGTATATAAATACCATAGGTTTTTCTTTCTCAATTTACCATAATAAGTTATATCCAAAAAAGGAAATTATATCAAAACTCACTATCAACTTTAACATAGAATAAAATTCCAACAACACGTTTTCTGGTCACGGCTTTTAGACGATTTTGTAGCTGGTACTCCATATTCTAATATGTCCAAGTTTCAGTACCTGTTTTATATTTAAAATAAAATGATTTTTAAGAAGTTTTGTTGGTAGTTTATATTACTTCTTTTCACATATTTTCCATAATTCATCAGAATTTCGAAGTCAAGCCTTTTTCTTATTGATGTTCCTTACAATACATCCCTATAGGCTCTTAATAGTACTTATATTTACAGTCCATGCTAGTCAAATAAACAGAAATTTGTTAAAAGACATTAGTCAAACCTATAAAATGTCTTGAAAATATTCTATATTTTAAATATAAAACAGGTACTGAAACTTGGACATATTAGAATATGGAGTACCAGCTACAAAATCGTCTAAAAGCCGTGACCAGAAAACGTGTTGTTGGAATTTTATTCTATGTTAAAGTTGATAGTGAGTTTTGATATAATTTCCTTTTTGGATATAACTTATTATGTAAATTGAGAAAGAAAAACCTATGTATTTATATACATAATGTAAGTACACATATATCAAATTTATTTATACAAAAAAAGAATTAAAAAATGTAGTGTTGAAATAAAATTCAGAGTCGAAGTTTGAAAGTGATGTTTTAGCGAGGGACAATAATTTTGCGCGTGACTGTATATCCTTATAACAGCTTTATGGCGAGTTTCCTTCTCTTGTTCTTCTTTTTCTTATTAATTTTCTGACTTCATATCGCAGGTTATGGGCTCTCAATCCTCTTTTTTTGAAAACAATTCACGACAGGACAAGCAAACAACAGTACAAAATTCTAATAATAATGTGGCTAAAGTTGTGCAGACCTCGGATCTTTCCGAAAACCAAAAGATAGATAAAGCTTCACCCAGTTCCGAGAAATCTAGTTTAAGATCAAATATTAATAGATTAAAGCCTGTTGTACGAACTTGGAAGCGTGCGCTTAAGGTAAATTATTTTCTTTGGCTGTCTCTCCCAGGCTGTCGAACTAATCTTTTCTAATCTCTGGGGCACAGCGTATGCGCCATCGTCTGCATAAAAGTCTGCTAAGATGTAGGATAGCGCTCCAAACTCGTAGACAGGCTTGATTTATATTCTCTCATTAATATTTCTTTCTAAAAGGGGGAATCTTCAACGAGACGGATGGTCTTAATCTCATTGTTAGCTATGCCTCTAGTAATTTCAGCATTCTCTTTCTGGGTATTTTCCTAATTTACATGTGATACTAGCGTGACATGAAACTATGATCATCATGTTCTGAACAGACGTTTAGACGTTCTTCAGAAATAATTTCACCCGTGAGATGCTTGACTTGTTTAAGGTTTTCAAGATCCTTGTTTGATGCTGCTTTCACAAACTGAATACCTCGTCCCTTGCTTTATTTTATTAAGACCTAATTGAACGCTGACAATGAAAATACTAGTATATGGAGCCATATGCGTGTTGCTGGAGATCCCTTGTTTCCTAACTTCAATTATATATTTGTCTTTTTCCTGATTATGTCCATCATATGATATTGAATTACTTGTTTATACTGGATGTTATAATGACGGAGACATATCTATTGTTGTTCGATACGAAAGCAAGACAGACTACTTCTGGTTGCTATGAGTGGTACAGGGGATGCGGGTATCAAAATGAAATGGCTATGTGATAAATTGATAGGAGGAGGGAAAGTAGTTCATATTATAAAATAGGATGATGAGATATTAAACTGTAGTATGGTCCATCTCAAGTGAAGTAAAATATGTTCACCTATCGCTTCAAGCCACGCATTCCGGATACATGATATGGAGGATGTATAAAGGTATAAGAATTTGTACTATGAGGAGAAAATACCTAGGAGTCGGAATGCCGGAACAGGCTGCCCTTCATCTCCCATAAGCTGACATTCCACATAATGAGAACCTCTTGAGACATAATGGTCGATGACTTCGACTCTACAACCGAGAGATCTGAATTCAATACAAGGATGAAACAGATATTCAGAAAGACCTACGTGGGAGTAATTTCATCTATCGGACCACGGTTGACAAGAAGCCGAGCACCGGCATAGTTATCATCAACCCAGCACTGGACCGCACTACCAGAATCGTCATCCTTTAGAGGCTCCTTAAGGTAATATACCGCTATGTCTCCAGCACCAACTTGGATCGGTATGCGTAAACGGCTTGTTGGAAGACTTGATGACCAGTAATGATCATATGCGGTAACACCTAATGATCCGGGAGCGGGGTGATGAGCAAGCCATCCAGAACCCGTAAACAAACTCGGTGGAAGTGGGTTGATCAGATCATTTGCGCTCACACAGGAAGGTGCAACTTCCTCTGTTCTGTATCTTTCGCCTGGCCGAGTTGCCACGCGACCTACCGGGACTCGCAGGTGAGGGTTATGTCGGGCGGCACTATCAACAGCCCCTGCACCACCTGCACCCGCCACACCCCCAAGCTTATTTCCAAGGCCACCAAATACACCATGTTTGTCCATTAACGGTCCATCGTGTTCACCGCTTGAAGAATCAGGTCCGGAAAGCAAAGGTGAAACAACATCGAAACCTCTACCCGTTGCGACATTCCAAGCAGAACAGATTTGTGACTGGAAATAGTGAATGAGAGTATCCGCTATAAGCTCATGGCCTGACGGGTTAGCTAAGACCGGGTCGGCAAAGTAAGCCTTAATCGAGTCCGGTTTTGTAGCGTAGGAGGGATATAAGATAGGTTTTATACTAATGTGAGGTACATCATAAAACTGAGCTACAAGGGAGTGCAGAGCTTCAGGTCCATGAAAACCATATGTCTCAATGACCTGAGGGCTGAAGTGACCAAGGATTATAACAGCTGGTTGGTCCGGGCGGACAAGAATTGAGCGAACAAGGAGTTCAAAGTGAGCTTTCCAAGCGTCGTCTCTGGATTCACTAGTAAGGAAAAACTCGGTCATTAAGTGGGAATTAAAGGCACGCACAAAGGATCATCCACATCAAGTTCTAGAATCACCAAGTCTGTTACGTCTGGTAGGTGATGAGCGTTGCAGAAAGAGAAGTAGGCAGAGTTTGTTCGACGCATAGCACCATTTGTTAGCTCAGAAGCAGGATGAGGAAAGACAGTGTTCCACCACTGAAAGAAGCGAGAAGGGTAACATTTTGGTGAGATCGGGTCGTCTCCAGCCCCGTGGCAGGCAGAGACTACAGATAATTAGAATCGCAACTAGTTGAACAGACAACAAAATAAGCGTACCAGATCCTCCTAGAATACTAATAGTTACTGGCAGCCCGGATAAAGCCTTGTGAATCACTCGTTGTACACGAGTGCCGCTTCCAAGGTGCAATCTACTCTTAGTTAATGCGTGAATACCGTGCTTTGAGCCAATATTGTCTCCAGGTCCAAAAAGGGGGCAGAAATCAAAAGGGTTTGTCTGTGTATCTGTCAAGTTCATATAGTTTTTCGGCGTCAAATGCCTAGTGTCTGTGAGCCCATGTCGAGGTGATAAAGGATCAGAGGGAAGAACAGAGCGAGTGAGGGCGACAATGAAAATGAATAGAATTAGGATTAGCCATATCCTATTTGTAAGCCCAAGAGTTTTCTGGTTTAATTTTGAAGACTTTTCAGAGCTGAAATCCGACGATGGATTCGTCAGTTCCCCACCTGCTCGGGGCATTGATATGTGCGCTGACCCTTTGCCTGTCCGCCTTTGCATTGGATTAGGTTTTGACTTTGAGAATCTTAATATAATGGCTTAATTCGTAGATGTTTACGAAAGCCGTAACACTGACATAGAGGTTAGAGAATGAGTCTCCCCAGTGAACAGAGACGTGCCTTAAACAAGTTTAATCCCGTTAAGTTCTCCGTGATGAGAAAATATTACTGCAAGCGATGACGCGCCGAAATGACCTTGACGCGTTTGACGCGTCTCGCACTCATTAAAATCATACACCTCCCTTGCTTACTATCCGCGTCATGGACGACGATGACGCAGTATCTGTGAGATCTGAAAGAGATGGGCATGAAGAAGAGAACAATAGACGCGCTATTCTCGCCCCAGCTATACATAATGTGATCAATGCACTTGGTGGTATGGAAGGAGACCAGTACATTCTTGGTGATGAATGCTATGGCTGTCTCAAGGATCTCAAGAAATTCTGGAGAAAAGATGATACGGATGACGAGAGAACGGTAGCGCGCATCTTCTGGGAACAGAGAGTACTTCCAAACGACCTGATACCAATATTACTCGAGACAGCTGGGAAGGGCCGTGTCACGGACAGATGTGCTATAGCATGCGCAGATATAATAACTGCTATGACCTGGCCAATTGATATGGCTGCAGAATTGAAAGAACTGGATGAAGAACTTGATAAGAATACCGACTATACTCAGCTTCTACAAAGTCATTTGTACTACAAGTCTGCACTTCTTCGTCCCGGTGTCATTCAAGCCTTTTTTGCAATTCTTTTGCCTTGCATTGCAAAGGATAAGAAAGAAAGGAAGGAAAGGGATAGCCAGATAATTAATGTAATCCTTCATCTCTTTCGAAACCTCGCCTTCATTAGGGATAGACCTCTCAATATGCATGCGAGTGCCGATCAGGCTGAGCTATCTTCGCTTCAGTCGAAATTGATCAGAACATTATCAGAAGCACATGTATTGGAACTCCTTACCACAATTGCTTCGAATGCATCTGACCCTTTTCTTAACCAATGGAATACACTCGTTCTGGAAATACTCTACCTTCTATATCGAGGTGTTAGCCCAGCTTCACTGGCCATGGATCAGAAAAAGGTTTGTACTCAAAAACGAGAAATTTAATTCTTGCCCTTATACTTATATCATCACTCAGAGCTCTCAAAATACTTTGTCTGAGCTAATTTCTGCGGAAAATAATATCAAATTGATAAACGCTCGAAATGCGTCCTCGCGACACTCAAGATTCGGAACCACTATTTCAGTGACACTCAATCCCGCAAAATCGAAATCCAATTCTCAGGACTCAGAGACAGTGGCGATCGCAAATAACGCCTCTTCTCAGAAGCTTGTTCTCCATCGACAAGAAGCTATTACCAAAGAATCTGGAAGCATACTAGACTTGAAGAAACGCAAACAACATAAAAAAGTCAATAAAGTTGATGAACTTGGAATGGAAGATAACTTGAATCGTGATGCTAAGGTTATCCTTCAAAACTTTGCTCGTACATTTGTAGAAGTCTGTTTTAACGGTATGTAACAGGTCAGCGCATTTAAAATAATTACTAATAAGTCTTCAAAGTATTCTTGGCTTCAATCCTCAAGGATATCAAATCCGAACGTCCGAAGATCACTGAGAAGGATCACGTTAGGCTTTTTTTTGTTACGCGCTGGTTCTTAGAGTTCTTTACTTCTGTCCGTTCACAGCAACTTGAAGACGCACAGAAGAAGAAAACTCAGGCTGTGCCATGGGGATTTGACTTTGTAGGTGAAGTTGTGGAGCGTAGTTGGATTGTTTGGATATTGAAACGCATGCGTGAAGCGGTTGAAGACAAAGTTAGTTGACTGCCTGTGCACTGATGAATTATAATCTAACCATCACTTAGCCCAAAGCCTGGACAGAGCTACAGGCAGGCATCGAATGCCTTACTCAACTTCTTATACTTATTGATGCAATGCATAATGTCAAAATCGAGGATGAGGAACTTGCTGAGGCCTCAAATTTGTTGCAGCAACAGATAGTATACAATGGAGAAGTATTAGACATCTCCATTGACTCTCTCAGGGCTTATAAGGAAGGTGTACAGAGCTTGAAGTACCTAGATGCTAGTATACGTCTTGGGTATACACTCTTACGTATGCTAGAAAAATGGTCAAAAGAGAGGGGCGATGGGGAATTGATGGTAAGGAGAAAGAAAGCAAAAAGGAGAAAGAAAAGGGTATGTCCGTATCGTTCTTTTATTCACAAATGTTATAACCAACTCAAACACCAGACATTGGAGATATGGACGAAGAAATGGCCCCAGAACCGGAAGAAGATGATTCTGATAAGGAACAGGGGGTTCAAGAAACATTATTTACGTTTGAGACCTTTGAGATGGTTTGTCTTGCTACTTTAAACTCATGATCAAAACTGACGGGCTTGCAGAAATTCGCTCACGAAGAAATTACCCATACCCTCTTGTCATATCTGTCGCGGTACCAAGAGTTTACATCTCCAGATCAAATGAAACGGGTGGTGAACCTTTTGCATCGCCAAGCTGTCAAAGCTAAAGCTGAAGGCATCTTCTTCAAAGTATCAACTTTGTACTTATTCAAGGATATTTTATCGAAGCAAAGTAGCCTGCCTAGAGAACAGTCGTACAAAGACCTCGTAGCTCTACTTAATTTTATTCTACGCAAGTTTTTCAAAGCTGTAAACGAAGATTCTTTCCTTATAGTGGAGGTATGCATTGATATAGATAAGAGCTTTCCAAGGAATCTATGCTGATTGCTGTGTGTAAAGGCATTCTTCCCCAAGAACCGTAACCGCTGGAAGCAGTATTCGAGTTGGGAGCCCGAGGAAAAGGAGAAGGTGCTGGGAAGAGACAATGATCCTACAGACAAAACTTCTACAGAGGTCAAGGTCAAGAAGGGGTATTCATGGAGCGAGGAACTTGCTATTGCCATTGCATGTCTTGTTGAAAAGGGCCAATCCGATCTAATCGACTGGGTTAAGGATGTAAGAACAAATATATACCCCTAAACCTAAACAACTGTGAACTGATAAATTTGTAAATTTAGACCCTAAAGCTTGTTATACATCAACGGCAAAGAGTAGTCGAAGAAACAGACGGGTCTTCATCCCAAGACCAGATAGATGATGCAATAGCAGAGGAGACTGCTGAAGCCTTGAGATCACTACGGCAACCCTCCAAAGAAGCGATATCAAAATTCGAAGATTACTGTGAGTATAGTTTTATAAATCGTTGTATAAGTTGATTAAGATATGTGCGCATAGCAATTCCATATGTTAGTGATGAAAAGGCGAATGCAGCAACAAAAAATCCTGAACTGAAACTTATGTTCCGTCTCGTCAAATTCTCAATTCTTGATGAAAGTATGGATAAACATTATAATCCAAAGATAAGATACTTAAAAATGGTCTACAGATGCGGATGAATTGGAGTGGTACGTCCCTGCAGCAATCCTACCGTCGGATCTCCAAAGATCTTTGAACGTCATCAACCAATTCCTTGAAAACCCTCTCGATCTTCAAGGGAAAAAAGCTTCACAAATGCTTGTCAAGAAGTCTCGTCGACGTAGAAGACGTTACAAATCTGTCTCTGGTGATGAGGACAGTATCTCGGATGATGAACCAAGGAAAAGGCGAACGAAAAAGAAGAAAGAAGAGGAGAAATATAAGAGTGCTGAATTTATCGAGGACTCAGATGTGGACTTTGATGATGAGGCGTTTTGGGAACGAGAGCGTCAACAACGGGAAAGGACAGAAAGGGCTGCGGTGGAGGTAAGATTGCGGGAATGCGCAAGACTGGCACGAAGAAGAGGAAGAAAGGCGGAGACAAGGGAGTGGTTGAAGAGGATGGAGAGGACAACATGGATAAGGATACTGATATTGATGATGACCAGTCAAAATTCAAGAAGCGAAAAGCGAGCACTCCACCTGACGATGATGATGAGCTTGACAAACGGTTGAAACTGTTAGATTCCTCAGGCTCTGATTCGGATTCAGAGCACGGGGATCCCGGACGTGATTTCATACCTGATACAGACATAAGCTCAATTCATGGCAGAGTGAAATCACAAGAAAAAACAAATAAATCGACGCCCAAGTCCAAAGCTCCGAAACCCAAAAGACGCAAAGCAGCTATGAAAAGAGATACGGATACTGAGATAGAATCAGACGCAGATCCTGCTAGCCCACCTGCGACGACTGTTGCTTCACGTCCTTTAAGTGAACATGATGACGAGTCAGACGTTTTTGAGGAGCGGAATCAAATCAGGAAAACAAAACCAAGGGCAAAGATTGTCTTCTCTGACGAAGATGAGTAAATTACATGTACTATTATAATATTCCTTTAACTTTGTAGCACTTTGTTTTGTTTTGTTCGTTACATTCACTCGATGTTCATCTTTTCGTTCCATGACAAACAAACAGTACCATTTAATTACGGAGACGTATATGAGTAAATCATTCGCTAACAAAGGCATCGGATGAGACCACATAAATTAATTTTATTGAAATTGCTATAAATAACCATATTAGTAATATATCTTATGTAGAAAGCAACTGCCACACAGAACAGCCTCACATCAGTCAGCTCCTCAGCACAACCACAGCTCTTGTACTTTAACTTACAATAAGTGCAGGACACGATTTCTACCAATTTCACGCTTCTAACCCTCCTCTTTTTTCTTTGAACATCAGTGCGTTCTCTGGAGAACTAGCACAACATGAATACGAGTTTTACCAGGGCTCCTCCGCCACAGGGTATGCTAAGTTTACTGCCTTTGTCTTCAGGTCCTGGAGTTCATAGCTGATCAAATCAATCAATAAACATAGGTGGCCCTCCTGCTTATGCGATGGTTACAAGAGTATATCGTCGAAGTTTACGCCCAGTAGTTTTGGCAAGTACGTAGGTTTCTTACTCACATATAGTGCATGTAATAAAATTGCTTGTCCCTATAGTTAGTCTGATTTCTGCAGCCTGGGCATTAGTATGGGGTGTGCGTATCTTCCAAAACTTTTATTTTTTCTCGGTGTTGCTCAACGCATCGATTAGATCTCAATGTTCCGAGATATCTCAATTGACAAGCAGCACGCCGTAAGGCTTGAAGTCTTTGACATTGTGCTTGGTATTTTATACATGGTCATTTTCGTCATTGAACTGTTCGGGCTGGCAGCTTCGTTCTTGGTACGTTGTTCATATCATAGGTCAATGGCTCACGGGTGCTTATCTTGTTCTCACGACACTTATTGTCATTACGTCCTTTTTGCAATATTCTAAAAATAAATAGCAAAAATTGCCTCTTATCCGTATCTATGCATTCCTGTCGTTAGGTGTCGCGCTTATTGTCTTTGGCACTGATCTGCTTCGAGTCGTCATTCACTTTGTATTCAAGGTAAGGTTATTACCAACATGCTATTGTTCCTCAATCACTAACTATGTTCCCAGAATACACTCATCAATGAATGTACGGATTTGGCCACAGGAAAAACTATCACAACCGTGAGTATATTCGATCCTATAGTACTCATAATAAACCTAACCCATTCATCATGCAACTATAGCGGTTTGGCATTTGGGGGTTACAACGGAAACGCTCGATGGTGAATCCGCCTCGGAATGTAAGCTCCTAAAGTATCGGACTTAACTATAATTTGACACTATTCTTAGTCTGCAGCGATGCATGGAACCATGATTCCTGGTCTGAGATCGGATGGTTTATAGTCTCATCTATTATGGCCCTTCTATTCGCATCCGTTGCCTTCTCATACTACCGTCAAATGCTAGACCCGGCTTCAGTTGTTAATTCTTCTCGTACCATTCCACCCCAGAACTACCAACCTCCATATGTTGGCAGTTACGCTTATGGCAATGCACCCTATGGTAGTGGTAACCTTGCTGGGAGTAATGTAAACTTCGGTGGTGCAAGCGGGTATGCGCCACCCGCAGGTCCTCCACCTGGCTTTGAAGCTACAGCCTATGACTCTACGAAACTACCTGACTATGAACGTGGAGGTTACTTAGGTGCGGATGGAGATAAGAAGGATGATGATTTGAAAGGGGGAGAAGATCCGTTTGCTGATTTCGAGGGTCAAAGGAATGCAGAAGCTCGTTCTAGTGCTGCTCATCATTCTTGATTCCTTGATATTTTTCTTGATACTTAAAGACTAATCCCCTATATTACTTCTCATGGATTTAAATCGGACTTTTTTCTTTGTAAATGTGGGCTCACTAGTGTGTACAACTATGTTTCATACATCAAGGGATATCTTGATATGTAAATACGAAGAAAGCGATGGACTAGCTGTTTACTTACTTTGATTTTCTAATGCATAATTCATAATACTTCAAAACATGTATCAAACCGCCCCAATGTCTGCCATCGCAAGCATGAGCATCGGATATCTGCATCAGAAGCCGGCCAGTGCTTAAAATCACCTCCACAGTAAACTGACGGTACTAGACCTAGTAAGTTAGTAAGTGATATTTTTCGGTACCATGTCACAGCAGCTACTATCTGCAGGATACGTTGGTGATCAAGAAGAATTATATGGCATTCAACTCTTCATGATGATGGAATGAAGGAAATGAATGACCATTCCTAACTGACCGAGAAAAGATGCTTCCACTTCTTCTTTTCACTTCCACCTGATTATCATTCATACTTCTAGTTTCAGCGCTTTCTTTTATGATGGCTAGACTCCCAATGCGGGAAGTGGATGGATCACACGGAAGAAGAAGGCTCCGAAGGAAAGGTACGGATACTTCTGATTTCAGTTATTTAAGTTAAGATTTTCTTTTCTTTTCTTTCTTGAGTATTTCATTGGGCCAGGTAATTGTTCGTAGTCTGTGAAAAAGTGGAATGAGTTGGAAGGAGAGATGCTAATGTGTATAATTCCGTGGCAACGATTAGAGAGCGGGACGTAGAAGTAAGGGAAACACAATAAAAATAAAAGGTGTTATCATGCACACTTGATGATTGATGATTAAAAGTTTGGTGTTATTTCGCGTCACTCTAAATCTCATCAGATGAGATGATGGGAGAATGGACGTCTCTCATGAGATATATAGCTGGCACATATGTAACTGTGAATGATCGATGGACCTGACCAACATTCATTCGTTTACAAACGTATAACCAAATAAGGTTTTACTCGTTTAATTATAGATCACGGATATACCCATATACGGATGTCCCTGTTCACTAGTATGGTGAAATGTCTGTAGCCGAAGCGAGTCCCTCACAACGAGATAAAAAAGCTTGGGGTAAAATATCAATTGCGAGTACGCTATGCGATAATAGATAAAATAATAAGAATGTTCCGATAAACCGAATAACGAATATAGGGTGGGGTGTTGGCAAACAAAATGGCCTAGAAATCATAGCAATGCGTTGGAACTCCCTGAATAAGTGTTAATTTTGTTGAAAAGTAAAGTGCCCAATATGACAGGCGGATCAGAGTGCAAATGCAGCAAGGCCAAGAGCGGCTGCTGCAAGAACGGGGACGCGATTCGATTGGGCGGCGTTTGAAGTTCTAAGCGCAAATGATATTAGCGAAAGGACCTTAACTGAGCCTCAAAGACATAACACTTACGAGCTAGCTGCCGAGCTGGAAGTAGTCGAAGACGAGCCGCAGATGTGGCGGTTGAGGCACTGGAACTGTTTGAGCCTGTAGCAGAACTAGTAGCCGACGCACTGCTGGCGGTCAATGTAACACCAACAGCTTCGCATGATGCTTGAGCGAATTCCTCAGCAGTTGTTAAGTCGTCACCCGAACAACTTGATTCAATGCAGGTGGTGGTTGAGGAGATAAATGCCGGGTCGTTACACAAGCATGCAGTATCTGAGGAGCTGCAGCTTCCGGTATCAGCGCTAGCAATACATGTCAAAGCGCAAGCTGAGTGAGATCAACATTATTAGTAAATCAGAAATATATGCTTATGGAGAAAACGTACAAGGTACACTCTGGCGAGAAACGAGAGTAGCAGAAGCAACACCGGCGAGGAGAAAAGCGTAGGCGAAGCGCATCTTGGTGACTGGGAGAATAGCGCGAAGAGATGGTCGCTCTGAGGGTGAGAGGGAGGAATGGGTTGAAACTTAGGTGTAGGTCACACGTAACTTATATAGGAAGATCTAGTCGATACCCGTTTGTTAATAATTCCGAAATAAGAGAGAGCCATGTATATCCGTGTACATAAAGTATCTAACTGGTGGCTAAGTACAACTCTTCCAATCTATTGATGATTGATGCCGTCTAGGCCATTCAATCTTCTCTTTGATATTGAATTGAAATCAGTCCCTTTAACCGATCCAACTACAAGCGAAAAAGAGCACTGTTACGTCAAAAGGCACATAATGCCCGTTCAGTTTGTCCTTGGCAAGTTCTGAAGCATGACCATGAACAAAAGAGGCTCTACTGAGGGCGAGAAGACACAGTAAACAGATGAGAGGGGTTGAAGAACAAGGGGACCGAGTTTAGTTGCATGATTGATGAAACTAACACCCAAAAAAGGAAATTGCAATCTCTCACACAAAATCGGTGCACATAGCAAGTAGAGATTTAAACAAGGCCACTTCTATTTATATATTTTTCCGATTTGTTTTAATACAAATGATGCGAAGAGTATTATAATAATTTCATGTTACTAAATATATCAACTGATAGAGTGCGATATGGTTATTCAGAAGTGCCTTTCTTTGCCTTTGTTTGTTCAAGTAATAAGGCGTGCGGTAAGCAAATTAGCACGTGCATAAACTGTAAAGCACACGGAAGAAGCCGAGGCCAAAAGTCAATAGTTATGGCATGTATACAACGAGAAGAACATCCGACGCCTCAAGACACTACAAATGGTATGTACAAAAGCCATGTTAGCCTTGAATGTTGAATGTTGACTGTTAGTTGCAGGCCCAACAAAAAAGGTGTGCATAACTTGACTACAAGACAAGATACATTTTCCCACTTAACCATAAAACAGACTGGCAAGCGCTCTGCGCTTCAGGATGTCGTAACCCGTGAATACACCATTCACCTCCACAAGCGGGTGCACGGACGCTCATTCAAGAAGAGGGCCCCATGGGCTGTAAAAAGTGTCGTTCAATTTGCCCAAAAAGCTATGGGTACTCAGGATGTTCGTGTCGACCGAGACTTAACCAGGAACTCTGGTCACAAGGAATTAAGAATGTCCCTCACAGAATTCGTGTACGCCTTGAACGTGAGTAATGTCATACTTAGTTAATTTCTTGAGTCTTTTATCGGTATCACGATGAAATACTGCAATCTCGTGGTTTCTTCTATAAGTATAGCATCGGGTCTATCTTGAATTATCTCCATATCTTTGATTTTGCTGATTTTGTAACACAAACGTCTCACAGGCAAGCGTAACGATGATGAAGATGCAAAGGAGAAGCTCTACACCCTCGCTACCTACGTACCTGTTGCTTCATTCAAGGTATGTAACTCTCTCATTTTTACCTTTTGGATTAGATTTGAATCATCCTTTTCTAGGGCCTTGAGACTACGTGGTTGATGCAGAGTAAAAATAACCAATTTACTATATAATTGTGTTTTCTACCTTTCTCATCCCTTTGTCCCTCATGTTACACGTTTCACTTATCATCTTATCTACCAACTTGTGCAGTAGTCCATCCTACCTCAACATGTATGAACATGCGATCCTCTTTATGTGCATATGTTATGAGTACGGCTAAACGTTCTATCGTATTCATCTTCTTTGGGAACCAGTGGTTAGAAGCCACTTTATTACCGAAGGATAGACTTTCTTGGGTTATTAGGACGTAAAGTTTTGCTTTATATAAGAAGCGTAAAACTAGATGTCACCATTGAAAGGTATAGTGAACAAACGATTCATTAACAACTTGTCGACAGTTTAATCTTAAAAGTGCAAAGCAAAGTATTTGATATTCCAATTCTATGGTAAGTTAACGAGGTGTACAGGTATATATATGTAACACAGCAATGAAACAGTTATCTCTAACTGTCCCTTGTAATGGGGTTTAAACCATCCAAACTTGCCAAATGCATAACTCGGTTTGCAACCAATATAAACCGTACTAAATCCCGTATCGTACATACTTTGCCTCTTCGATTCAAGCCTTATATGTTGTATCCATCGTATCTGAAAAGAGAATTATCCGTCCTATTACTGTGTGAGCCATCTATCAAAAATGGCTTCAAGACAGCACCATCCTACTAAACCGAGGCAAGAACAGCGTAAGCCTTCAGGTCCCAAAGCAAGTGGAGGAACATCGTCAACGGTGTCAATTAGTAGTAGTAATAGTTTTAGGAACTCTGAACACTTTAACTTCGAGATCGTCGACAACATCGAATTACATCATGAATGTGAGATAACGATGATTAACCCACCAATATAATATGATCTGATTTTTTTGACTTGATATTAATTACTACAGCAGCCAGTGCATTTATCCATTGTGAGGCAGACTTACTTTCTTATTGCAGATCGTGAACATTAATCTCAAACCTTTCAAATTGGAAGAACGAGACCTATGACGAACTGAAGCTCATGCTCGTGTATGGTAACTCAGATAAACTATTAGTTACTTGTGCGTATATACACTTTGTCTCCTCCACATTTGACTAAGTCTGTTCACTAACAATATAATGCTCATACAGATACCAAAGGAAATGTAGAGTTCTCTTATACTGTTGAATATATGAGGAAAGGCAGCAGTGCAATAAAAAATGGGAAGCAGATAGACACTACTATCAAAGCTTCTGTGATCAAAAAGGTATCGCGCTCAGAAGTAAAAGCTGGAGAGTGCCTTATTCGGTTGAGGTGATTCTACCACACGGGCAGCGATTTCAGGCGCGATTGGGTCATGCTGACATGTAGGTACGCCGTAGTCATACGTCTACAATTTCTGTATATGAACTATTTATAAAAGGTATAGAATTTGGTACAAGTAGATTGTGAACCGACTTTTGATCACATATTGACGCAAAGCTATAGCGTAAAAGCATACTTAGGTAATTTAGTTTCGATGCTGAGTTAGCACATTCTAGTCCGAGGATGACATCGCGTTTCACGTCTAACCGTCGAGCTCGCATTTACTAGTCTTAAGTTTGTTACAACGAGTTAACTAATGAGGAAGATCATATTTAGTATCAATATTGACCAACTATCCAGTAAGCTCCAGAACAGGTTTTAGCAGATCATTAGCAAATATAGATAAAACAAACAAAGAGATGAAGCTACTGACAAAGTTTCAAACTCATTCTGGACAAAGCTTGAGCACTACAACTAGTAGGTATTTTCTCGTATAAGACACAGCGTTGAACAGATTAGAGAATATATAATTAAAGTCTAATCCATAGTACTCAGTATACAATTCTCCTCGGAAATACTAAGCTCTGTAACACCGAGGACATTGCTTTCTCAGGGCCTCTAGTTAGCGGGCGGAAGGCCATCTACTATAGTGTCGGGATCAGGAACAGTATAGTTCCCGTTACAAGCGAAATCGAAATCAACTTCCCCGAACCTAGTTTGCATCGCTTCAATGAAAATCGGTAAAGGGCAGAGCCCGTTCTCATCTTCCGGGCAGCCTCTAATACCGGTAAGCGGAACCACAGCGTCGTTCATAAACCATCGTATATGAGTCGATGTAGACGATGCAGGGCAGGACATAATCTGTGCAACATATTGGGAGGCAAAGGGAGCTATAGCATTTACGAAGTAAGTCTAGCAAAAGAGCTGTTTAACTTTATGTAATTAACTCTAGAGATGTGAGCTATTCTGACCTGATTTTTGGGTATATGGTCTGTGGGAAGAGGACCATTAACGGCAAAGCTCGTAAAGTTTAAAGCCACTGCAACTACGCACAAATTAACAGGCGACTAAGCCAAAGTTATTGAGCGAAAAACTTACTAGAAGCCATGTTACTATCATGAGAAGCATCCACGTAAATAGGCTGGTTAAGTGGGAATAGTATTGGATTATTTGTAATGGTCGAGTTTGTCGAAGAGTTGTGAAATGAGATTGGAGCTTGTGTAAGTCGCGAGACAATCTCTTGAACATATCCAATTCCAACGGCTGCACTCTTAGGATTTCCTGGCCCACTTGAGTACCAAAACCCTAAGTCTACACCATGACTAGATCGGTTTCTTATGTGCTTTGATCTAAGATAGATGAATGCATACCGAAGAAGTAGCTGAAACCTTTGAATTCTCTTTCTGTGAATAGATCACAGAATGCGGATGAACCAAGAGCGATGGTCTAACATGCATAGTTCAAGATCAGGAGATAGTCAGTCATCTTACAAGTCAAGCGTATAAAAAACGAAAAACGAAATCTATACCTCATAGGCACACAACTCTTGCATACTGACGAGATCCGTGGTAGTCAGATTGAGTCCTCAATCTGGGGCTGGAGACGTTCTAGTGCATCTACAAGATATATGTTGATCCACTTTGTTTGTGCCTTGACCCAAGGTCACCAATTCCCGTCTTATTATTGTTAGCACAATTCACTGCAAGTGTATTGTTGTTACTGATATCGGATGTCTCGACTGTGATCACATCTCGATAGTTTGTTGTGTAATCTGGGATACCGAAAAAGCCAGCAGCAAAATTTTGACTTAAGCAAGATATGAGCTATATATCATCAGTACGTGACCGATCTCATCTTAAACTCACGCAGATTGGACCATACGTTCCTCTGAGGTAGTGCGAAAAACAGGTAGTCCTGTGAATTTCTTCAGAAGCTCACCATACTTGACACGGAAGGATACACCAAGGTCAAAGCTGAAAGGAAGTCATACTTATAAATCATTTCTATTTTATCATGACTGAATGATTCTTCTACTCACCATTGCTGTCTGCCGAAGGGGGTCAAGATTTCTGCTCCAAGCTAACTACCTCATTAAAATGACGTTATTACTAAAAGTTGTCTTTTCGTACCTTGTAAGACCAAGTATTAAGAAAAGCAAGATCTCCCCTTGCAGTAAATCCCGTACGAGAAACAGCGGCATTATGAAGCTTTGCGGCAAAAGTAGGGGATATTGAACCTACAGCGGGATAACGAGCACCTTTGATTACAGGTTATAAATCTCTTATTAATATTTATGTCAACGAAAGAAGACAACAACATTCTCACCATGTCGAAAAATCAGGTGAACTTGATTTAACTCGCAGCCTTCTGGAATGAGCTCACTTGCTTCAGGAAGACCAAGAGAATCAATCGAGAACATTGGCGCAAGGTTTCCAAAGGTGCGAAGTACATTGAAAGACGTTTTATTATCGAAAGTGGAAGGGTTTAACAGTGACGAGTATTCAAAAACCTTGGGTACTGAAGTCGCAGTAGCAATCAGCTCAGCTTCGTCTCCGGCTTGAAGTCAAACGCAATTCGTATTTTATCAATACAAGACGCAACAATCATAGTACGAAGTATACTACTGCTCACTTGGTGTGGCTCCAGGAAAGCCGACCTGGGTAGCATCGGGAAAGAACGAGTCAAACTCAGAGGCTGCATTCGTTGCGTTTGGGACTGGGAAAATAGCACTTGTCGATGCACCAGCAAAAGAAGATGCTTCAAATGATTGTGACCTTATTACGGACCGCCGTTCGAAATACCAGAAGATAGAGCCCTTGACTTGAAGAAACGGTAAGATAATTACGAAAATCAGAGCCTTAAGATCCTTAAGCATGACTTTGACCTCGACCTAGCATCCGAGATATCAACCGTGGCCGATGGACAGGCTCATTATCGCTTGCCTTGCAACATTTATACTGGACAAGACTGAACGTGCCTACTCCCTGACTCTTCGGCCTGGTATCAAGGAGTCCACCACTTGACTGCATGTTTGCGTGGATTCGGGCCCGCCGGAGCGGGTTATGATGTTCCTTCTGTCGGTACTTCTAGTTGTTATTGAAGAAATCATTACGTGTGCGGGGTTAAGGAGCATTTGAATGCTATGAATATATATCTGAGCTCACCGGAATACAAAGCTCATAATCTAATAGTTGCCATGATAAGTATACAAGACTTCTGCTTGGAATCAATGCTTGTATTCAAGGCGCATATAAAGAAGAATTGAGTATTGTGGTAATTTTAACTGTTATCATGAGGTCCATGAACAAACGTGCATCTTCCCCCCCCCCCCCGGCCATATAAAAGCCATGATAGGCTCATCACCTTGCGAAACTAAATTGTGCACAATGTACACGTACAGTGATATAACAAAAAAATTTGCACACTAGATTTTTGGTGTATTCTACGATTTACATACTCAATTTAAATTGTCAACACCTCAAAAAATTCATGCAACCTTAGAGTATCTTAAGAAACGGACAACGAGGAAGACCCCGTAAAGCTTGCTAATTGTATCCCTAGGTATTTCTTCACGGGGGATGTGAAGGATAGAGATAAACGATTTCGATCACTCTTAGGACTCAAAGAAGAGCGGGTGTTACGGATTATTGGATTCGAACGTCTTGATCCGGTGTATACATTAACTGATGTAGAATTGTTCAAGGAAGCTATTCGCCATATCGTACTAGGTGCGTAATCGTGTCTTTGTAGAGTATGCGAACACTCCGTCTGGCTAGCTTGACATTCAAATGCTTATGTGCCTAGAAAAGAAAGTCTTAGTCAGAGTAAATCTTGAAGACAACACTTGGGCGATGTGAGCCCGACTTGGGTCGAGCTTCCGCTTGTTTACTGAACAGCAGCCATACAGAAGAGAGAGATGGATAAATACACATAAAATTACATGAGATGATGAACAAAAGACTGATTCTATGAATTAGATAGAGACAAAACTACATCATCAGTATTGATAATATTTTATTGACAGTAACATGTCCACCCAAAGTCGTATTGTCGAATCCAGTACGTTGAGGTAGATGTCCTATTGTCTGTTGGGATGCGCCGGGTCCGAGAATCTTGGCTATTGATACATTAGTCTTGCTATTACTAGTAATTCTATTCTCGGTCATTCCTTCCGAGGCAGCCTTCCGAGCAAGGTAACCCGTAGAGAACAAGGTACGCAACGGTTCGATCCATGACTTGACTTGGGGTCTGAATTGTTCTGGAAACTTTGTTTCGTCCAAAACCATTAGTAATATAAATCCTGTCTTTGCATTCCATACATTCATATCATTCTCTGAAGTCCAATTTTCCCAATCTCTGGTATTAGGGTGCCTCTTCCTCTTAGGAAGTAACCCTCCACCTGAGTATGCAGCACAAATCCAATACAGAACATAAAGTAGTGACTCATAGTCAAACCGAACCATATGAACCGGTGGATTGTCCACATGGAGATCCATAGACATGAATGGCCTCGTACCTGTCCGCATTCCAACATGGTCAGGCCTCGATTCAGTCTCTCGTGTTGATGCGACATCCCAGTCGTTTAGTACTCCTTGTACCGATCCATCATTAAGACGTCGAAACATGAGATTATTGATACTGATGTCACGATGCTTTATTCCTAATTCGCTTGCCCCCAAGTAATGTATAGCTATCAAATTTTCAGTTTTCTATTCCCTCATGAAAAGACATGATTACGCACCTACTGCAATTTGGCGAATAGCTTCCTTGAATACTCCTGCATCAGTCAACGTATACACCGGATCAAGACGTTCTAATCCAATAATCCGTAACACCCGCCCTCCCTTGAGTCCCAACATTGCCCGAAATCGTTTATCTTTATCCAACACATCCCCCGTGAAGAAGTACCTGGGAAGACAATTAGCAAACTTTACGGTAGCTCCCCCCTTGTCCACTTCCTCTAACACCCCTCGAGCATCATCGATCGTCTTCGTCTCAGTAACACGATCTCGCAATGGATAATACCATTCATCACATGTCGCCACTCGCTCGGGTCGTCATATGTATTCTTCAGCTCCTCGTCCAATATCTCCTCAGGTTGGGCAAGTGTCACCCTGCCGTCTTGCATCTGCCGTGTCTTCAGTGCGTACACCCGAGTGCCCTTCCCAACAATATCTTGAGCCCGAACGTCCATAACGTTCTTCCCAAGAATGAATGATAGCTTTTCATCTCCAATGTCAACGTCCTTCATTTTCCTTATAGTACGTGTTTCGTCCTTCGGCTTCGTAGCTGTATTCTGCTTCGATGCATTCTCCGTCGCATCGTTCGGTGTTTCTTCAGCTGTGTTAGCAGGCGTCGCGACGTCTGTAGGACTCTCCTGCTTTACTTCCCACTGAATATCTTTGACCTCCGCAAACGATCCAAAGCGAGCTGCGACTAGATCATTATACACCTTCAGCAGGTAGATGAGCCGATATCGGTCATTCACGAAGTCAAGTGGTGGTGAGCGTACGATCCCCTCGCGGTCGACGTAGTAGATCCAGAGAAGTCTGCTCGAGACAAAGAAGTGGATCACGTGTCGCCTCGTGATGTTCGCCGATATGTGATCACACATATATCTCGCAATCTGTGTCTCTCCCTTTTTTGTCGTTGTAGTTGATGCTACATCAGGTGTATGCGGCGCGGAGGTGGCAGACTGAGCGTTCTCTTGTCTTGCCTCCTCACGCGCTTCACGACGTTCCCCAGACTCACGAGGGTCACCGTCTTGAGCCCGCGAGCTAGCTCCCAGATGTGAGCCTCCGCTATCGGCTTCTTCTAGACGTCGTTTCTTGTTTGCCACATCATTCACCTGATGCGGGGGTTCGCTGGCTACGCCCGCCCTCTCGGCCTCTGACCTGCGCTTACTGCCTTGCTTAGTAGCTGCTAGATGTCGTGTCTCTGATAATTAGTTATCCACAATTCATACTCGATACTGACACGGTAGGTTACTCACCCTTTGTTGAGCTGCTTCCGCTTTCGATCTTCTTGCTTCCCTTGAATTCATTAACACTGAATACATCTCCCCACGTCCATCTTTGCTGCCATCTCTGGCCGTACTCCTTCCGTGATTTGCCCTTCAGTGCAGAATGATTTGCTGGCAAAAAAACAAAATCCGGCTTCTGATCTTCGTCGTCTGGGCACACCTTGATCAGATGTGGGTCACTTCGTACTGGTGCCACACTTGGACTCATCCTTGATACTGCGCGTAGGATTGAATTTGTTAGGTTAACAAATTTAAGATAGCGGAGAACTTCCTGCGTGTATTTTCCCCCGTACTCGAAAAAGGCCTGAAAAACATCGATGTCCTTAAGAGCTGTCTTAATCAAACAGTCATCCGTAGGAATGCTGATGTCTTCAGATAGGCTCGAGGCACTTCCACCCGCAGCAATGCTCTGCATAGCCATCACAAACTTGTCGAATGTTTCGACGCGTATGACATTGGCTATATCGTGCTGTAGATGCTTGTCTATCACCTCACTTGTGTTCTTGGACCCCATTGGATCTTCACCGGACTTTCCAGTTCCAGGGATCATCGACTTGGTGACAGTAGCAAGACCACGTCTCAGGGGTGTCGAAGCTCGTATTGGTTCAGTTGCCATGTTTGGGTGTGACATAGTGATAGATACGAGCTAAGATGATACAGTGGTTGGAACAAGGGAGAGAGTATAGATGAGATGAGGTAGTCGACTGAGAGGGAAGGAGAGGGGGTGTATTTAAACTGAACGCAGCCTGCTTACATCTGGATGGTTTGTGATAGCAACCTTAGATTGAGACATGTGCTTCAGAACCTCAGGGTATGGCAGAATGGGAAGGTCGAGTATTCCCGGCTAGTGTTTACAATCAGAAGCCCGCGCAGTTATTTTTATCGATGAGATCATGAACTAAAGTTCATTGAGCATAAATTCTTATTAATAACTAAATACTACTGTTCTCATTTTCAGAAGAATGGTCTATCTATCATCTGTTACTGGAGCCTCGAAGAGGACAATACTTCTCAGATACTTTCCTAACATAGTACGCCCAGTGGCACGCCATCTTAAGATAGAGAATAAAAACTATTTATATGAACTTGCTTTATGTGAGCCCATTAGTGAGCGATCAATAGAAGTATTTGCTTAACATGGAGGGCAGGCACATGCAAAAGGATTACAAAGGAATGGCACAAGAAAGTACATGTACTGCAGCACATGCTGTAAGATTACAATAAAAACTACGTAAAAGTCAACTTCTCTGCAGTCAAAATAATTGACTTGTCTGGGTCAGCTTTCCGTATCAGAACTCGAGCGTGAGGTCTCCGTGGTCAATATCGTTTACCATTCGTCACCATATTGCATGAACTTCTTTGATTGAATATGTAGGAAGACCACGAGTTAAGAAAGAAGTCAAGAAACTGGAACCCTGTTTTTTCACAATTCAACGATGAAGGTCTTCTCTCATTATCATCGCACATCACTCGATTCACTGACACGGAGATTGGGAAGATGCGTTGTGGTAGCATATTTCGGAAAGTAACAATTTTCTGTCTTCTATATGCCAGCGAACTAGGATCACACGGTCCATAGGTCGAATAAGTTCATTGCATTCAATGTATATGCTCAAGTGAATTCGTACCATGAACGAGATTTCTGGCATTGCTAACAGAGCTATGACATGATGGGCTCAGGATAATAATTTGATCTCAACACAACTCTCCGTTTGCGATGGCTCCTTTATTATCTCAGGGTTAGTAAAGAAAAAGAACAACGGAAGAGACCAGTCATATTGTTGTGCTTCTGATAAATGTCTCGGATAGCCCATCTCTGAGCCAACAAACGATAACCTGAGTAGAAGCACCAATAAATACTAGTTGACGCGCTTCTAAATACTGTTTACGGATGTTATTTTACTTGTTGACAGATAGCTGAATGGGCTCCAGGCAGTCTTTATCCGAATCCCCATCCCTTGCCATATACACGCATGTGTACTGCACAAGCAGTATTCTGAAAGTTGGGATCCACTCGTCAAGTATGTATATTAGTTTACATGCAAGAAGTAAAAGTACTAGTGATAAACAAGATTGTATCAATCATTACGCAATCGACGACATCATATACTGATGATCTAAGAAGTATATAGTGTAAAGAATTAAGTTTCAGCTGGAATTACAAAGCGGGGGTCCAGATTAACTGAGAGAAGAGGCTTATTACTCGTGAAAAGTAGAACGAGCAAATCCGCATTTCATGAGAATCATTATCCAAAAATTGGACAGAATCCGAACATAACGTAGTTTATGATTGCGTTAAAACTCTACATGTTTTCTGAGTTATAGTACATGAAGAAATGTTTATATAATTTCACATCGATACACATGAGGTTATGAGCAAGAGTATCATAACATCAACCTATCTCGGGTTATCGGTGATAACACAACTTGGAAATAGCATGCTATCATCATCCGAATTTTCAAATATCTGATAGTGATAGTTCCAATCCAATCAATAGCGTCATGTCCTGTCTGTTCGTTTCTGGTATTCAAATACAACACATAATGTCTAGATTACAAGGTTACATTATCCTTTGACACAAACTGTCTTTTGAAGTTAGTAAAGTATCCCAATTTTCAGGTACCCCACAAAGAAATTTAAAAAAGTTCGTTCCGTAAACCCTATACTAAAACTAATTAATATTCAGGAAAAGAAATATTGTTTAAATATAGCCTCAGAAAGCTTAAGAGTCTTCATGATGAGGTATCATCCCTCCCTGGAACGAAGAAAATGAAGAACTCAAGGTCTCTGATCGACCGGAGGGAGACCATCTACAATAGTATCCGGGCTTGAAACAGTGTAATTACCGTTACAAGCAAAGTCAAAGTCGACTTCCCCTAGTCGAGTTTGCATAGCCTGTATGAAAGTTGGAAGCGGACAGAGTCCATCCTTATCCTCTGGACACCCACTAATGCCAGTAAGGGGAACGACTGCGTCGTTTACTAGCCAACGGATATGTGTTGGTGTAGAAGATGCTGGGCACGACAGGACTTGAGCAACGTATCGGGAAGCAAACGGAGAGATAGTGTTCACAAAGTAAGTCTAAGAATAGTTTAGAATGTGAGTTTAGATCTCGACTGTTGATTCTCGCCAAGAACGAACCTGGTTCTCTGGGATGTGATCCGTTGGAAGAGGCCCGTTTGCGGCAAAAGACGTAAAGTTTAGGGCAACAAGGACTGGATTACTAGTAAGATTCTGACTTCTTAAGAGAGATAGATTACATGAGACTCTCAGGTCTTCAACTTACTTGAAGCCATGTTAGTATCGTGAGATGCGTCAACAAAGATAGGCTGGTCAAGAGGGAAGAGTATCGAGCTATCCGTAATCGTTGAGTTCGTCGATGAGTTGTGTACAGTGATAGGCGTTTGTGTAAGTCGTGAAACAAGTTCGTGAACGTAGCCGATGCCAGTGGCAGCACTCGTTGGGTTGCCGGGTCCATTGGCGTACCAAAATTCCAAGTCTAGAATCAGTTGACATAATAATTCATTATTTGATAAGTATGACTCTACAAAATAATACGTACCAAAGAAGTAGTTGAGCCCTTTGAATTCCTCTTCTGTGAAGAGATCACAGAATGCAGACGTCCCGAGGGCTACCGTCTAGTAGAGATTATTTAGCAAGCAATACAAATTATAAGACGTTTTTATATACATACCTCGTAAGCACATAATTCTTGCATACCGATGAGATCCGTAATAGTTAGGTTGAATCCGTCTATTTGAGGTTGTAGACGTTTCAGAGCATCTTGAAGATAGATATTTGCCCAAGTAGCCTGTGCCTTCGACCCAAAGTCGCCGATACCTGCCACGGCACTATTGGCGCATATTGCGTTAAGCGTGTTGTTATTGTTTACATCATTAACTTCAATAGTGATGACTTGGCGATAGTCAGTCGTATAATCAGGAATACCAAAGAAACCGGCAGCAAAGTTCTGACTAAAACAGTATGTAAGCATCTATTGTTTGATAAACATCCATACAAAACGTACGCAGATTGAATCATGCGCTCCTCTGATGTTGTCCGGAAAACAGGCAAACCGGTGAATTTCTTCAAGAGTTCCCCGTATTTAATGCGGAAAGACACGCCAAGGTCAAAGCTATAATAAGAACGTTAGGTAGTAGAATTTATGAGATAAAAATAAGGGAAGTATTATTACTCACAGCTGCTGCCTTCCAAAAGGAGTCAAGAGTTCGGCGCCCAACTTTTGAAATAATTTCATTTATTTTTTCTCTTCTGTACAGGCATACAACATACCTTATACGACCAAGTATTGAGGAAAGCAAGGTCTCCTGTCGCAGTAAAGCCTGTCCCGTTAGCAACGACCGCATGCAGATTTCCAGCGAAGACAGCTGGAGCAGACGTTGAGGTAGGGTACCGGGCACCTTTATAGACGCTTAATAATTAAATATTTTTCTTGAATACGAGAGGAATAAAAAATACCTACCATGTCGGTGAAGCAGATGAACCTGGTTTAATTCACACCCCTCCGGGATCAATTCACTTGCTTCAGGGAGTCCGAGAGAATCAACCGAAAACATCGGTGCAAGGTTTCCAAGATTTTGAATAACATTGAATGAGGTTTTGTTATCCTGAGTTGAAGGATTCAAAAGAGGGGAGAAGCTGGAAACCTTAGGTACGGAGGTTGCGGTAGCGATTAACTCAGCCTCGTCTCCCGCTATGTCAAGGCATTTAGTCCGTTAAGTTCTTCTATCTCCACAATACTCGCTTAGATAACGTCAGCAAACTTACTCGGAGTTGAGCCGGGATATCCGACCTGTGTAGCATCGGGAAAGTAAGAATCATACTCAGAGGCAGCATTCGTCGCGTTCGGGACAGGGAATACAGCGCTCGTTGACACACCAACAAAGGATGATGCCTCATAAGCAGCGCGGTCAAACCGCCAAAAAGCAGAGCCCGAACCTGAGTACACGACAAGACGGCTACAAGAACGAGAGACCTGACGTTCTGCAACATCTTTGTGACTTTACAGCTCAAGGAGAAGTGCTCCTGCACCAGTCTTACAGAAATTCTTTTCACAACTCTTTATATTTCATGGAGCTAAACGTAAGTGGCCTCAGCCCTGGATGAACCGTTAAGCGGGCATCGACGGCACGATGACGGCTTGAGAAGCCACGTTCCGAAAGAAAATTGAAACAATTCCAGGAATTGTCTGAATACCTTCGTACTCAAACGTGCACTTGGTGGCTCCCGGAGACAGTATACTGTATAGGATGTCCTTGTCTCTGTAGACTGTCTGGTCTTTATATGTACAGGGTATGTCTTGTTTGACAAAGCAGCCACAGAATGGTTTGACAAACAAGCCCAGTAAGATTCAACTTACTCGTGTTCAAAAAGAAGCTGGTGCTGGTAAAAAATAATATAGAGATGACTTAACCATCGGTATCACGAGGTCAAGTAGAACATTGCACGAACGTGCTTCCATGTGCAACTCCGGCTTTTTCGCCATGTAACATAAATATGAATTTGTGGAAGCCGATGGTTGAGATTTCTGATATATTGGCCAGAGATTGAAGGATGAAAACTACGTGATTATTGCCGAGTTGAGGGAGGATAAATTTAGGCATTTGTGAGGCCTTTTTACATGAGGTCATGTGAACAAGAACCCGCCGGCTCACCAAAACTCAAAACCGTCCCCGCGTCTAATTTCTTTCCTCAATGTTTATTGTCCCCTTCGGGTGACATACGAAAAAATTGGAACGATACAGAGAAGATTAGCATGGCCCCTGCACAAGGATGACACGCTTTTCAGAGTGGAAGCACTTCGGTGCACAATATTTATCACTTTTTTGATCAAGAAAATTTTTGTATACGCCACAAAGCAGCTTGCTGATTCAGAGGGTAAAAATAAGTATCTGACTTAGTAATTTGTGTTAATTTGTTGTGTGTTTCACGGACAGATATAGCACTTTAATTCAATGGGATTCAGATCAGAATCGTTCGCATATTGACCTCATCGGTCCACTTGTTTTGCATAGAGATTCAAAGGGATAGAAAGATAAAAGAACATGGCAAGTGATGATACATATGCGAGTAATAATCGAGCAAGTGATCCTAGAGAACAAGCAAGTGTGTATACAACAGATCACTTTCTGCCGGGCTTCTGTTGTTGCTTGATCACCTTCTTTACGATTTTGGCTTCCTCAACAAGGAAGGCACGCATGATTCTGGATGTTTATTTTTTTAAGTACAAGATAATATAGACCACGATCGAGATGAGGTACGTACCGTGACTTGACACAGTCACCACAGCGTGAGCCACCGTATGCACGACGAACAGTCTTTATGCGCTTTGACACGGTAGCATATTGACGGGGCGGAGAGCAGGGATCTGGATAAGAATGACTAGTCAGTACAACTCTTCTGGACACATATTTACTCAATGAAACGTACACCAGGGAGAGCAATACCACAGTCACCACACTTGGGTGCGGTTCCAGGCTTTTTGAGGTGGTGGTAGACGAGCTTTCCACCTGGAGTTTTGACAATACGCCTCCTGTTTGAGGTGGTGTTGTAGGGGGTTCGCTTGCGGATAGTTACACGCTGGGCCATTGGAAGTAACTGTAGATTTATTATCAGAAACGACGTTCAAGAGCGTTGGTTCGATGTCGGTATAGCCGAGAGCATCATATGCGCCAAAATCCGCCTTTCATCACGCCCAACTTCTCTCCGGAAACAACCCTCTCATCACAAAACTTCGCATTTTCTGATGCTGACTTCTATAAACTACACAAAAACTCAAAACTCACATGGATCGTAGAAAGCCCTAGCAAACACAGATACTCAGTACTGGACGATTATAGCATAGGTTCGGTATTACTCACCTGTGTCTTGAGGATGCCGTTCACCGACGTTACACTAAACGGAGATCCTAAGGGGAGGAGTTGCTGTATAGCACCAATTAAGTCAGGTGACTAGTTGATGTCCATTATTTAAGGTAGTTATTTCTCAGGATAATTGTCAGGGAGTTTTGGAGAGACGTGAATGCAGATCACGATTTGCACGGGTCCAGATCTGGAACTCACCCAGTCAGTAACTCACGCGTACTCAGGTACTGTCGGACACACTTGCCCGTTGAACATCTGTAGATTGTTCTACTCGTAGCTATCATCGTTGTTGCTTTTTGTCTTGACTGTTCTCAAAAGGCTATTTTAACATGAAGGGAAGAAATAATGGGTTTACATCTCGAATACGCATCCCCGGACCCCTAATGCTGGTCATTGGAATATGTCTTGGTCTACTCTACGCGCGCCTCTCCACGACTAGTGAGAAGGAACCATCCTGGCGAGGTATGGGTCACTCAGCCCTGCATTCGAGCTTCGGTACATCCTACACCTCACGTCAACCGATAATACTCCCAACAAATAAGCAGAGAAAACGCGTTCTCGAACTGCTTACGACTCTGACTCCACGTTACACACGGGAATGTACGCGTTCAGCACAACCTTTGTATGTCGAACAGGCAACCGAACGCTATCTTCCTCTCGTTGGACATCAGGCCCCTAATCATGCATCATGGCTGGGGTCTCTTGGGCTTAATCCTCTTGAGCCTGCGGACGATCACACTGCGCGTATTCGTCGTGATCTTGCCCCCAAAATCATAAATACTTCTTTGCAATTAACTTATATAATTCGTTTGATGTCATCCCAGACCTCTTTTCCACCATGTTCCGAATAGGCTCAATTGTGGGATATCAAAATATTTTTGTTTCTATCTACGAAAACGGTTCGACCGACCAAACTCAGGCACTTCTTCGGATCTTTGATGCCCTTGTTCATAGCGTTGGAATGCGAGTTATTATCAAATCTAGTAACAGAAAGCGAGGTATTCATGCACATCGTATTGAGTATCTTGCTGAAGTACGTAATGCTGCGATGGCACCTCTGTACGAATTACGGGATTCTGAAAATGAATACTTTGATTCCGTCATATTTATGAATGATATCTTACCCTGTGTAGATGACTTGCTTGAGTTAATCTGGCAGAGTAGGAGACAGAACGCTGGCGTAACATGTGCAGCAGACTACATGTATCACGACGAAATCGTAAGTATAGTCCCCTGATCAACAGTAATGAGATTGAGATTAAATTATCACTTTAGCGTCAACCTGTATTCTATGACAACTGGGTCGCGCGTGATATTAACGGGACCGCACTCGAAAATACACCTTTTGAAGACGTTTTTCACGACACAGAATCTTCTACGCGGTTTCAGAAGCATCTTCCCGTCCAGGTACAATCATGCTGGAACGGTATTGCGGTTCTTGATCCTGCGCCACTTTACGCCGCTCCATACGTACGCTTCCGCATGGCAAATACGAAACAAGGAGAATGTAGCGCTTCAGAATGTTCACTACTGTGTAACGACTACTGGGCTGCTGGGTATGGGCGGATTGTTATGATCCCTCGGGTGAAGCTGGCATACGACAACAAGGTGTTTGAGATTGTACATCCCCCACGAAGAAATCTCAGTGCAATCCGTGGGTATACACGTCTTGGAGGTTTACCAGATGATCCGCACTCTGACCCTCAAGATCGAAGCTGGTTCGGACCTCATGATCGATTATTTGTAACTGAAGAATCAGAAGAACTGGAGTTCAAACCAGGTCCTGAATACGGTAAGTGGCACACCATACCCGTCACAGAGTCCTGGCAGTGGCTAATGTTATGACAGTCTGGTGTTGGGGTGGGATGGAGCCGGTGATCTCGATGGTCCCGATGTAGAACCTGTATGGGAGCGAATGCCAAACGTCTCGACGCTTCCCGATGCAGTCCGCGTACGACACAACCGAGGTTTCAAGTTACACTAATTCTCGATTATTATCTCATTTCTTGCTTATCTACATGCTCTCATTTTCGGGTTTTATTGGACACAACACATATGTATCACTCACACCCTTGTCCGACCTTATACCTTTTGCTATCTTAATTGTTATTGATCATGTCATTTGTAACTTATATAATCTGGTACAGCATTGTTTTCGTTATTCCCTAGACTTCTACGCATATTTCTTCCCCTTCATCGGATTTTCTTGCAGACAGAAATTGCTAGCTGTCTCAGATAATTTATTACATCGTTTACGGAAGGGTCTCGTTTGCTGAGTTTTTGCTAAGTTCCTCCAGCTCTTCTGGACGGATCTGGCTTCATGATATGTATGTGTACTCACAGTCGTATCCACTTTAGAATACTTACTAATTCAATGAACTAGGCGAAAAATATGTACTAATTCGTTAAGACCATTTTAACTGCCACGCAGACTTTCCTAGTTTGTGGAAAGGAACTATAATGAAGGCATGGGCAATAAGTACATCACGTCAAGCGAACTAGAGAATGTGACTAAACAACAGTTTTCTACTACATACCTTTGGAATCGACTCCAGGAAATTGTAAAATAGAACAATCCCTCTTTCGAGTCTGAGACAAGTATGTATTGCATTCATGTTTCACTCTGGAAGAGGAATACAAAATATGCCGAAGTATCACTATTATTATGTGGGAGTTCTTTGAGGAATGTGGTAAAGTTAATGATGATGATCCGAGTAGCTCGGATGGCCTGAGTACTTATGTTTGCAGAGCCTTCACTAGCATGTAACACATGCGGTTGTTACTTGATAATAAGTCCAGGGGGGTCATAAGGGTCATCATCATCAAAGGTGTAGACTGTTTGTCTACCTTGTATAAGAAGGACGTGAAGAGCTCTAGTCTCCTATGCCATGCGCGACTTGCTGATAGGCTGTAATGGTTGGATCATAGTGATAAAAAAAGAGCATTTTGACATGACAATGTCATTACTATTATTGTTGATAGTTTGGATCCCGATCCCAATAGGTTAGTTCTATGGAGCTCTATTGATATACCTGTAGTGTGCTCTATAAAATCCGTATCTTGTTGATCCAAAATGTATCCAGAGCTTAAAAGGTAGAAACAGATCCGGGGTAGGCGTTGCCAATATGGCTACTTTGTAATTTCCTCGTTCACCTCCAGAGAGGGTGTAAATGTTTACGCATGTTACTCTTCTATGATGTTGTGAATCATTAAGGAATGTCCCGCTATAGGAGAAGAACTCTCTGATAAAGTGTGTTCGTGTTCTCCGGAGATCCAGGATATGTTGGATGTACGACATCCGTCTATGCGGAAAGAAGTTCTCGATAGGCCAGTTTCTATGTTCTTTACGTCTAGTTACGTCTTGTGACGGACCTGTGTGTTGTAAGTTCATTTGTGAGTTATAAATCGATATGGATATGGTATAATTAGAAAGATACATACCGACTATGAATGGTTGAAGGAATCCTTGGGCTGATTTGCGCTGGGGAAGAGGAGAGAAGTTTGGATCCCGTACAAATGTGAGTTTCCGGAGGTATATAAATCTTTTCGTGGAGAGTTTGATGATTTCTATGATAATGAAACTGATGGATTGTAGATGAAATGATAGGCCTTTCATGTAAAGTAGGTAGTCTCTTCTCTGCAGATACCAACGAGTCATCGTCGTTCTTGGATGCTTCATTTCGATTGACATAAAGCGTAGAGTTTTGTACAGTCATTGCGTCGTGATCCAGAGGAAAAACTCACGGATAGAGGTAAACGAGGACATAGCCGATAAAGAGTGAAGTCGTGCCAGATTGACCTCCGGATACTATTTGAAGGTTTCTTCAAAGGCTGGCACAGAGTCAAAGTACCATGCACTACTTGGATCACCACTAGTAAGCGATGCTCTACATCTACTAGGGCTTTGTTCGAGCAAGTTCGACCCGTTCATTGTCAGTATATTCACCATTCCCTGATTAAGGTGACTGGATTTAGTATATACCCCACGCCCAGGAAAGTCTGCATATTTACCAACGAGATGAAGATGCATTGTTTGAAATGCTCTCTTGTGAGAGGCATAAGGTTGGCGTCTTTGATTTGTTCATCTATGATTTTAGGGGTTTTGACCTTATCGCATCAACTCCATCTGATTACCATATTGACTAGCAGTGTCACCCATGGCTGAACATTGCGATTTCCCCATCATCTCACAAACCTAGAAACGTGATTGTCAGTAGAAGTTACATTCCATAGAAAAAAGACTGTGTTTCACGTGGAGAATTTTGATGACTGTGTATGAGTGATGTTACAATGTGTGGTGGTGATATTCATGTTTGCTTTATTTAGCTTCTCCCGGAGAGTAGTTGTAGTCTTATCCTCGAAGATGGACCCTAAGGAAAAGGACAGCATTAGATAGGACATTTATATATATTGTAGGTGAGGCACACTTACCATTATCACTCTGTCTATATGGGGGCGCGTGAATGAAGATGAAGAAAGGGTGACAAACAGAAAGGAAAGGCTCTGGTGTAAGCCATGATGGGCTTTGTCCCAGAGGGATCAAGAGAGTGGGCTCATAATTGCTACTAATAATCAGTCAAGCCTTCCTGTTATTGACATCGTCAAGCTGCGGGTAATGAGATTTTTAGGTATGCTAAAACTGAAGTTTCTTTTATACAGGGTATCGAATCAGGGCTGAATAGGACGCGGGTAACAGGTTGTATTCAATACAGTGGATCAGATATTGTACACGATTTGGAACATATTGCTGTATCCTGTTAACCTAGCATGAGATCAAGACCCAAGGTCAAGTATATTAAAATCGAAACGCAAATCGTAACGTACGCGATTGATGCGTTTCCTATAAAGATGAAAGTCGTAGCTACTAGCATTGTGTGGTAACCTTCATCAGATTAGAGTAAGCCCTAAGGCTCGAGTTTGAAACTACAAATAAGCCTGTTTCGAGATTTCATTGAGGCTCAACGGATAGATTAGTGGGTTTCAATTAAGCCTCAATAGAGCTGACATCCATTGCAAAAGAACATGGGTGAGAATGAGAGGACTGCGGTGTACAAGTAAGTTGAGCTTATAAAAGCAATGATATTACTCTTTACCTTTATAAAATACTAACACTAGTTTTGCTCGACTTTGTAAAAAGGGTACATTAAATATGTGCGGGTGGATTACAACTCTGAGAGGGTAAGATTATAGTCAGTGCTTATATATTGTCGTTGTCAAAATTTTACAATTCCCGCTTAGCTCAGTGGTAGAGCGCGTCACTAGTAATGACGAGGTCAGTCGTTCAAGTCGGCTAGTGGGAATTAATGAAAATAATTGTAATTTTTTCATGGGGAAAAGGATTTTTTTGTGAACTTGATTATGAACGGCTTATTTTATGAGACTACTACAACGTATACTAATATCAACAAGCACTATGATTACTTATCCTTGTAATCTAAATCTAATGTACCTTTGGTGGGGTAATAGTGTTATGAAATAATTATTTAAAGTACGAAAATGGTTATGAAGTTAATTTTGTATCCATAGATCATGCTATATATCATATTTTATACAGAACATTCTCGAGAGAAATAATTTCCTAATTGTAGCTTCTCATATACATGTATCAGTCCTTGATCTGTGTATATGCTAATTTTCTATTTAATTGTCATTACTTTGAAGATAACTTCCACATATTCTTAATTAGTAGATAAAAACATATTTTTGTGCTAATTTTTGAATAGAGTTTGACTGTATAACGTCGAGAAATATCGAGTTTGAAAGAGGGAACATGTACAGTATATGGAGAACATAAATTTATTAGGTGTAGATTTATGCGGCTAGTAAACTTGACCCCGTAAATCAATGATTGAAGTACTACATAACGTAGATATATAGTGGTTAAAACATAGAAAGTATGTGATAGCGGCAATTTGATAGTCTCGTTCATGAATATGATAATTCGGGTACAAGAAAATTAAGATTCAACATTGAGAGAGGAACTCCTTTATATCGATATGTAATGTTGTGGTTAGATTAGAATTGTGTACTTATTAGGTAGCAACATAAAAGAACAGAATCCATTATAGTGTTCGTGTTTTTCAAGTTCCCAGAATTATAATACAGCTCTCCACCCTTGATCCTTGCATTTTTTGACAAGACGCTTGACTTCTTGAGACCGAGCTCGAGTAGTAACCATGAGTGCATCAGGCATATCGACAATAACAAGATCATCTACACCCAAACATGCGATGAGACGTCCAGATCCTGGGACAACAATCCCTCCAGCGACTTGTTCCGTAAGAACTACAGAGAACAAGGTATAACATCAATGAAATGCATATGGAAAACGGAAACAAATTATCCTTACCAAGACGTTGATCACCCAAAACTTTGGGTTGATTGGCTTCTGCAGGTAACATCTCAGAAAGAGACGAGAAATCACCAACATCGTCCCAACCGAAGGTGGCAGGAACTACTGCGACGCGCCCCTGCGCAGCGGCGGGTTCAGCAACGGCATTATCAATCGGGATTTTCTCAAGTTTTGACCAAACTTCAGAAAGAGCTTTCTGCCTTAAATTTTCATCGTCCCAGCTGTCAGCGATGGTTGTCAGACCTTCATATATATCTGGCTTATATTCTTGCAGAAGTTCCATGAGGAAAGTAGCCTTTGTTACGAACATACCCGCATTCCATCGGTATTGTCCGGTGGCGAGGTATGTTGCTGCAGTTCGAGCGTCTGGTTTTTCCTTAAAGCTACCAACTAGCCTGGCATTGGGAGCATTTGGAAGACTCAGACGCGAGCCCAAACGCACGTATCCGAAACCTGTAGCAGGCTGAGACGGTGCAATACCAATTGTAACAAGGTAGTTTTCGCGGGCGACTTCGACGGCTTCCGCAACTGCTGCGAGGAAAGCATCGTCACCGTGGATCATATGATCCGCAGCAAAAGATCCAATGATTGCGTCCGGGTCGCGGCGAGCAAGGATGGCGGCGGCTAAACCGATGGCAGCCATCGAATCCTTAGGACCTGGCTCGGTAAATAGATTATTATGAACTAAATCTGGAAGCTGCTCGCGGATTGAGTGCGAATGTGCAGGTCCCGCAACTACTGTTGTTCGAGCTGGGGTGGCAAGAGGTAGTAATCTGTCCCACGTCGCTTGTAATAAAGATCGACCGCATAGACTAACATCGAGTAGGAACTTCGGATGTTCCTCACGCGAGAGTGGCCACAAGCGCGTACCTGCACCTCCTGCTGGTATCACGACATAGAACCCCGGGATTTCACGAGATTGGAAAGGGTATGCTGTGAGAGAATTATCTCCCAGGGGAGATGGGGTAAAGACAGGTGCAGGTGCAACAGCTAAGCTAGGTATGGCAGATGGTGAGAGGAATGGGGATTTTGCACGTAATTTCGGAGAACCTGGGGCTGGTGTCACGAACCCGGGGGTATGAGCACCGAGTGATATCCAGTCTATGGGTGAAAGTTAGCCATGAAGCGCTGGGAGTATGATAACAGCCTACCATTGTAGCATCTTTCACCATCCTCTCTAAATTTGTGTTTGCTATCCTTAGTTCTGCACATTGCTTACGGAGTTCCGCTATTTCGCTAGCCTTGAAGATATATCAGCGTTGAATTTCTCTTGGAAAATTGCGAAAAGAGATGCAAAAGATAACATGCCCCTTAACAAGAGCTCTAACTTGAAATATTACATGACTATGACATTGTGTACTTACTGATTTCTGTACAACACCCATGATCTGCTGAAACATTCCCTCAACACCCATAGCTGCCGGAGCACGAGTCGTTGTTTGTTCGGGGTTTACAGTATTAGATAAACCAAGTCCCCGAGAGTACGACATTGCAAAGGCCAGCTAAGCAGGATAAGTAGAGTAGACTGATGTTGAAAGTGGAGAGAGTAGAAGTAGAGATGTGCTGCGCGTGGACACGATTCAGATGCTCCTTATGTACTTGGACCGACAAAAGCCACGTCAGGAGCCGAAAAAAGTTGGTCCCTTGTTCGTCGTCAAGGATCGTGACCCCCAAGGCAATCTGGCCGTGTATAGTGCAATGTGTTCAAACGTTTGATGAGTGAAATTCAAAAAGACCGTGCGGCTACGCATCCGGTGGGATTAGCCCGTGAGCTATATTTTGTTTACATCAGGTCTATGCCAGTGCCACTGACCTGACGGTAACAAGTGACTTATCTGACACACACGCTATTAATAACTTAGTTACAGTGCTAGTGCTTGGTCTGAAGCCACCATGTCTCTCTCCTTCTCTGACTTGCCCTTTGATGTCCTACCCCTTGTCATTCAGCATATAACAAAGCCTCAGCATCTTTCACAGTTATGTCTAGTAAACAAGAATTTTAGCATATATGCATCAGCCCTTTTATATCACCACCCTGCGATTTTCGCTTGGCACAAAGGTGCGAAGATAAAGGTTCGTTCGCAAATGAGGCCCTTCGTTTTGCACGCTCTTATTCTAGTTTCAAGGCAAGGTTATTGTTCACCACACTTGCTAATTCATCCCATCTTGCCCGACACGTGAGAAGATTAGGTATACTTATCAAGTTTGCCTAGTGTTCTCAATTTCGCTCATAGTATCTAATTGATCACAACAGAATTACGGGACTTCCCGAAAGATCTATCTCGTCAAGATCGCCAGGAGCTAATTGATACCTGCGTCCGCGGGATTGAGAACTGTATAAATCTTGTTGAGTGCATTTGGACTCGGGACGGTTCTCTTAGAGATGAGATCTTGGAAGCTCTCTCTCTTTGTCCTCGGTTGTCTTCTCTCGAGATCAACGGACATAGTTCCCATAACTATGATCCAGGTCTTCTAACTATGTTCTCAAGACTTTCTCATTTATCAGTAATCATGCCCAGCAGTGAAATTATAGCTATACTTCCTATTTGCTTTCACCAGAATCATGCTAGTATAACTTCCCTGACCTTGATATGCAAGGTATGGTACATCTTACCAATACAAGTTCAACAGCTTAAATTCAAGCTATATTGTACCTAGTTCACGTCCGTAATTACTGATGACTGGCTTAAGTCTGTATCATCGGGGCTTTCTTCTCTTAAAAAGTTTCATATTGCTGGTTGTCCTAAGGTCACTCACCTTGGGGTCAAATATCTTCTCGCCACAAACACAGTTGGAATAGCCGATCTTGCGTTAGAGGGGATATCAACATCATTTGTGAGTATGTTACTTAATCTGTAATTTTTTTGGAAGGAAAATAAAGATTGCCTTTAATCAAGGATATGAAAGAGTTTGGGCCTTCTGCACTCAGACACAGGCCTTAAGTCAGCTTGTATCGATATCACTCGCCCTACCTACAGCATTGATTCATGGTGGACTAAAAGACATCGAGGAACTACTTCATGATTCTCCTCTTACAAGCTTCCATCTCTATGCTTCTAGCGGACAAAGTAGCTCAGCTTTCTCTCTTGATAAGCACTTTGTTCAATTGCTCATGGATCGTCATGCTGGTCATTTACAAAGGTTTGCGGTGTTACGCATCCCAATAGATCACCCAACCCTAGACATTATTGTTAAAAGAGGGAAAAGGCTTGAGCAGTTATACATCTCCCATGGGAGCGCCACTTTAAAATATCTGGTAAATTAAGTATTAATCAGTAAGGGTCATAGTAGATGCATTGAACTGGCAAATATGTATAGGAGACGACGATGCGTATCACAACACAAACTCGGACATTACGTTCCCTACATGTCAACTACTCAAATGAAAACTCCCCAGGACAAGTGCAGTTGGATTCGGAACTAGAAGAATCAGACGGCTATCGTTCAAACTGGGGTGAATCCCAAGATGTCAATGATGGGATACAGTCGCTAATACCAGGGCTTCCAAAGATGGAGGACATTGAATATCTAGCTAATCTGCTTCCAGGAACTATCCGTCAATTTGGACTCCAGACCCGAGTATGGCAGGTAAGCTATATTTCATAAGTAAGCAGATAGGATCATCATAGTTAATTGCCTTAACAATAGGTAGAGAAGGATGTTGAAAGTGGAAAAATAAAACTGGGACCATACGAACGTCCTGACATACCAGGCGCATTTCTTGTTGTCCGGACGTAAACCCCTTTTACTTACCAGGCGAACACGACCTAAGAGGTTGTGGTTTTCAAAAATAATCATAGAAAGACAATCATTGAGTTTGGCTAGTTCGCTGACTTTCTATATATCATCAACACTCGGAGTGTACCGAATAGATGAATGGGATTTTCCCTTTCTTATTTCTTTCTTCGAATATACATGTATCCCGAGCCCGATACAAATTGCATCTTGTTTTATTACTACTCGATGTTACCCCCATAAATCAGCTTGCATTGCGCTTCATGGTAATTAAGTATCAGCATGACTTAGCCTAGTATACTATCTTGAGATAAGACCGTCTTTATATGATATTTTTTCCCTCTTTAGGTAGGTACTCTTGAGTTTTACAAATTAGTAAAAAAATAAGTTCACTCAACCCGGTTTTTGAGTGTTTATCAGACTCTCACATGACTATTACGTAAAACGAGATTTCAGACGAACGCGGTGGTAATTCTATATTCCAGTTCTAAGACTGAGAGTGCCTGTCATGTCTGACTCCTTTGAAGAAGCAGAAAGAAGGGAAATAACCGAAAGCGACCCTTGGACTTGGAAGATGAAGATGGGGCACGAGACAATGAGCGTCTGAGTAAAAAGAAGAAGCATAGCAGACACAGAGAAGAGGAGGAAGAGGAGGAGGAAGAAGAAGACGAAGATGAAGATGAAGACGACGACGACGACGATGATGATGAAGAAGAAGAAGAAGAAGAAGATCCTGGTGAGGTGAGAGGGAAAAAGAGGAGGAAGGTGTGTTTTTATCTTTGCTGCGTTCACAACGTATTACTAAAGAACAATATAATAGCGTCATAAACGCAATGCAGCAGCTCGTTTCCTAGATACTATGGCTGTCGTAGATGACGAGGATGATGATGATGAAGAGGACGACGAAGATTTCAAGGGTACGCCTACATTTGTTTTTATGTTTAACTATAATACAACGCTAATTCTGTTACAGATGGTTTTGTTGAAGAAGCTGACGCAGAAGGAGATGAGCTTATGGACATAAACCGAATATCTGCAAAACATGCCAGGCTAGATCGTAGGGAGAGAGAGTTTAACGAAGAGGACCTTGTCAAGATAGCTGAAGGATTCACACGAAGGTATAGACCTACTGCCCAGAAGTACACTGGTGACATGAACGAGATACCTCAGCGGCTCCTCATGCCGTCTGTTCAGGATGCTAACTTGTGGCAGGTTCGGGTGAAGGTGAGCTGGTTAATGCTGCCCTTAAACTGGATACCGTCTAACTATGTTATAGCCAGGCAAAGAACGCGATATTGTCTTCAGTCTCATGCGCAAGGCTCTTGACCAGGAGTTCTCAGCTAGACCTTTGCGAATTCTCTCAGCCTTTCAACGTGACTCTCTCCCTGGTATGATCTATGTTGAAGCGCGGAGCTCACAACAGGTCAGCTTGGCTATTCACGGTCTCGTTGGAGTGTATCCAAGTCGTGGAATCACTCTTGTGCCAATAGAAGAAATGGCTAGTCTTCTTCAAATTAAGAAGAAAGATACTACAGTTACTCCGGGAAGCTGGGTGCGCATAAGACGTGGGAAGTACGGCGGAGATCTCGCTCAAGTCCTTGATATTGCAGAAAATGGCGAAGAAGTGGGACTAAAGTTCGTTCCTCGTATAGATTTGGCCCCTAAGGATGATATTGTATCAGCTGATGGTAAAAAGCGAAAGATGAAAGGCTCTGGTCTTTCCGTGAACTCTCGTCCACCTCAACGGTTCTTCAATTATGAAGAGGTTGTTAAGGCTCATGGAAGACGAGCTGTTGCGAAGCGAAATCAGGTCTATGTTTTCAATAATGATACGTTTAAGGACGGCTACATCGAAAAGGACTTCAAGCTTGCAAATTTGATCCTGGAAAATGTGAACCCAACTCTAGATGAGATCATGAAGTTTACTCGACAGGAAGACGGAACAGAAGACAATAATGTTGATCTATCTATCATAGCAGAAACTGCAAAGAAGGAGGCCATTCAGGTTTTACAACCTGGGGATCATGTTGAGGTCTTTGAGGGTGAACAAACTGGTGTTCATGGAGTAGTAGAGTCAATCGCAAATGATATCGTCACTATGCGAGCCTTAGGTGCAGAAATTGAAGGTCAAAAAGTTGATGTGCCGGCGCGCAGCGTAAGAAAAAGGTTCAAGATCGGTGACCATGTCAAAGTCATGTCGGGACAAAATGTGGATGAGACTGGACTTGTCGTTTCCGTAATGGACAACATCGTTACTTTCTTGTCCGATATGTCTATGCAAGAGGTATACTCTATATCCATCTCACTGATTATTAAGCTTATCGTAATTCAGGTTTCAGTATTTTCAAAAGATCTACGTGAGGCTGCTGAAGTTGGATCTAGCACAAATGTGGTTGGAAACTATGAACTACATGATCTAGTGCAACTGGAGTGCGTACACCCTTTACAAAACTTTTCACGTTTTCATAACTGACTGAATTTCACTTCTCTTCATAATTCATTGTATAGCTTACAAACCGTTGGAGTCATATTCAAGACTGAACGAGACTCTTTCCGTGTTCTTGATCAAAATGGACAAGTTCGACTGGTTCAGCCGCATCAGATCGCTATGCGAAAAGACTCGAATCGAGCTATAGCTACTGATTCAGAAGGTCATGAATTGCGTATCCAGGATAATGTCAAGGAGGTAGACGGAGAGGTACGTTAATATATATTTTTGTTCAAAAGATTCTTGAATACTTATTTGAATGTCTGGTAGGGGCGCAAAGGCCAAGTTTTACATATCCACCAATCACACTTCGCATTCTTATTTAATCGCGAATTCTCTGAGAATGAGGGTGTCTTCGTCACTCGTGCCAGATCACTCGTATCATTAGCACCAAAAGGAAATGCTCCCAAACCAGGGAACGTTGACTTAACTAAGATGAACCCTGCCATGAGTGGAGGCGCGACAGGTGGCATGGTTGGTTCTCAAATGGGTCGTGGGCCTCGTGATAATCTGGCTGGAGTACGGGTTGTCGTTGTACAGGGCCCGCAGAAAGGATTTGTCGGTATTATTAAAGATACGAATGGAAATATGGCCCGTGTTGAGCTTCAAATGGGTAACAAAGTTGTCACTCTCCCCAAGGACAAGCTAAGGCGGAAAAAGTTAGTTGAATCGTCATGTTGCTATCTAAACTCAACATTTCTAATGAAATCAACAGCCCTGATGGGACAACTGAGGATCTAGAAAAGAGGTTTAGAACTGGAGGTAGACCAGGGAATGGTACAATGGGCCCGCCCTCTTCAGCCTGGGGCGGTAGCAGTGTTCGTACAGCAAACCCTTATGCTAGCGGTGGAGGTAGAACTCCGGGATGGGGCCGAACTCCAAATCCTTATGCATTTGGAGACTCTTCAAAAACTCCTGCTTGGAGTGCTCGTACTCCTAATCCTTACGCTGAGAATGGAGGGAGAACCCCTGCTTGGAATGCAGGATCCCGGACCCCAGCGTGGAACTCGTCTTCGCGAACTCCGAATCCTTACACTCAACAAGACGGAAGAAAAACACCGTCTCACAACTCTGGATCTAGAACACCTGCTCATAACGCGGAAGCAGGTGGCGCAAGCCCTAATTGGGGAAGGAATACGAATAATTCTGGTTCTTGGGGTTGGGATGATGAACCTGCTGTAAGGGTTTTCATCTTCATCACTAAGTTTGTTTAATATCTGACTTCTTCTTCAATGAAAGGCAACACCATTCATGGTACAAACACCCTGGTCGAATGCTCCAACTCCTGCAAATCCACAATGGGACCATTCAGGTTGGGGTCAACCTTATGATAACGAACGTGAAACACCCGCGATGGCACATACGCCTTTCTCTGGACCAACAACGGCGTACACGCATGTGACCGTAGAAAACAAGCCCGGTAAGCTTTTAAATAACTATCCTCCGTATGTTCAGTAAACTCAGATAGTGCTTGGTATAGAATTGCAAAGGTGGTGGAAATGCGATCCGGAACACACAAAGAAGCTAATTCTGGACATCGAAGATACCTCGGTACCCGGTAGTGAATGGTCCGAAGGTAGGCTTGAAGGCAAGCAGGCTGTTGTTGTCTCAGTATTGGATACAAATAAGGACGAGACCTGTGTCGCTCTCGTTCGTATCCTTCCTGGGAAGAAAGAGGAGCACCGTATTCCTGTGAAGTATCTTAGATTACATCGACCAAAAACAGGGGAGTTTGGTGTCGTTTTGTATGGTCCTTATGCAGGTCTCCGAGCTCCGGTGTTGGCTGTCAGTGGGTACCAACTTATGATGGAAGATGAAGATGCAGTATTAGCTCTTAATATTGACGATGTAGCTCTGGCAGAGAGATAATATGTTGTATTGGTTGTTCAGGATTTCGGTACTTTGATGTTTTTATTGTATTTTTGTCCCCTATCGGGATGCATTGCATATTATCTCTATTTACGCAATAAGAATAAGATAATGTTCTTTCAAGAAGTATATGAATGGGATCTCATGGGATCGGATAGGGTGCAAATACTTGATACAATAGGCAATGTTTCCACCATATTAGTAAAGATACATAAGATAAAATCTCATTTATAGACTAAGATTGATCCATATGAAGTTGACTTAATGACTTTCAGTACTAGTTCGAATTCGAGCGATGATCGCATTCACACTCCTTATGGCGTTTTGTCTAGCGCTGACAAGCCTTTTCGCTTTGGCAGATCTGGGACGGAGTTAAGAGTAAAGCTGTATAATCCGGTGCCTCCTTCTTCCCAGGAACCGGGGTGAAGCAGAGCTACTCGCAGAATCTGACGGGGAAATGGCTGCAAGTTTAGAGCGTAGGATTGATAATTTGTCATCAAGTCCTTTAGATCTTCTATGATTGCTTCGACATCTTCAATAGCTTTGAACGTCTGACACACTTCATGTGTACAATCCCCTATATGCGTGAAACGCACAGGCCCTAAGAGTGTTCCACCAAACCTATAGAGCAAAAATCTCTTTCAATTAGCTTTCTTGTTCGAAACACAAGAATAAGTGTTCTAAGTTTAGGAGTGAGCTATGATTACGCACCATCTACTCACTATCACAAGTGCGTCAATAACGCCTTCTTTCTCCATAGTGCGAAGAATGGTGCGACCACCATGTTCCTCACCATCATCATCTGAACCACTCAAAACTTCAAAATCACTGGGTCCTCCGAGGCCATTGCGTCCTGGCCGGAGAGACATGTAACGCCATCCGGCGATTTCGTGTGAAGCAGGCTTGGAAGCATGTATAACGTGTCTGTGGTGAGCCAGAGCCCTTTCTACGTCTGCATAAGAGGAAATACGATATAGGGAAGCAGTGAAAGTGCTGTCCCGGTCTTCAATTGCTTTTGAATTAACCGCTGCGGCCGGAAGAGGTTTGGCATGTGTGACGAAAGAATCCAGATTGAATGTAGTCATAGCGTTACCTTTGAGTGAAATCTAATTACTTATAACTGAATCACATTACTCTGTTAATTTAGATTTATATTAGAGCTACTAGAATGTGATGGCGCGTGCAACTAATTTATGTATTTATGTGACTGTCTGTGACTTAACGTGTGTCACGCGTGATAAATGGAAATCGTAGCCCTAGATAGTCTTAGCTCCGCTTTAGGCTTTAGAACTCGGGCTTCTGCCTGTGCTTGCCCTTTCAGCTTTCTCCCTACTCATCACCTAAAAAAACGACTGGACTACTAGTAACAGATAAGCTAACTCTTAAGGGTAAAATTCCACGACGGGCAATTAAGAAATCCTGTTTTACCCCGGCGATTTTTCTATAAAGCTTGTTCGATAATTGCCTAAATACGCTTTGGACAGGAAACGAAGCATTGCTTCTCATCGTTCACGGTCAGGTGTTGTCGCGGCGCGTCTTCAGTGCCCCTTCCCCCCCCCCCCCTTCGTCCTTCCCTTAATATATAGGTACAGGTGCACCTACTAGAACACACAAGTCTTCTGCCCGGTTTAAATCGCTCCAATTGCTATGGATGACTTCGGGATTGTTTATATCATTGAGAATGCACAGCAGTTTTGGACCGGTTCGTTTTAGACGTTACTGAGGTGCAGCAAATCATGTTGATATAGATATTAAACTCATATAGAAGTCGAAGATATATTACAAATCCCAGAAGATGCAAGTTTGGCCCAATTAGACGCCACTCTCGCTCGTTTCGTATCTTTTTGCGCATCTTATCATGGTACGTAGATAACTTCATATCGAGCCATGCTTATATCTAACCCAATGGCTGTCACGATTAGAACAATATCTTCAAACTCCCATACAACTTGAACATGCATGTTCACTACTTTTACAAAGTGAACTTTTTACGTTTCATTCTGAGAGGATGCGTGAACGACTTCTAGACGACGCTCAAAAGGTATGCAATGCCGTTAGTCTTCTCTTCTCATTAATAATGCACTAAACAACCTTGACTCTTTAGGCGACGGACCCTCATTTACAACTTATATTATATCAAATATTGCTACAATATGGCCGAAATCACCCTGGTTTTCTCCGCTCGCATAAAAAATGGCAGCCTTTGCTTCCCCTTCTTATGGATCATGTCAATCTCGACTTTGACCCTGACGTCGAAGACTTTGTGCAGCGCGCAAACTGGACAAAGTCACTTCCAGCCCTATAGAGGCGAAACTTCGGATTCTCTCCGTCGGGATTTTATATGAAGTCTGTAGAGTGCAGAAATTTACGGTCTCGGATTTACGTAGGTGTTCCTGTCTGCATATAGCCTGCCTTGCCTCACCATACCACTTCCGACTCTTAGGGATATTTACTGACACGTTTATCGATAATCTATTTGAGCTTGTCGAGCAGACTAGACATATGCAAGACGAAACCTTAAACTATTCACTCATTAAGTTAATTGTGCGTCCATGCACTCTACTTTATATGATAGATGGGCTGATAGATTACGCTCTAGGTTGCACTGAACGAGCAGTTTATGGTAGCATCTGTCCCACCATCACATATTCACAGTGCAGCACAAGACGAGAGTAATCGCGTTATACGCGTTCTGATTCGTCGACTGAATTCTAGTAAGACATTCGGTGAAAATATGATTTTTATGCTTAATCGAGCTGGTACGTTATCAATTCACATCAACGTCTAGTGATGTGTTGTGATCCTAATCGCCGTATCAGGTCGATCGCCGGAGGATATGTGCATGCAACTATTGATTCTAAAATTATTGTACTTACTGTTCACAACGAAGGGCACTACCGAATACTTCTACACTAACGATTTACGTGTGTTGGTCGACGTCTTTCTGCGAGAGTTAGTAGATCTTGATGAAGACAGTGAATCTGTCAGTATCCTTATTAATCTTACTCTATACTTCTGGCTAATACTACCTCAGTTACGACACACCTATCTTCGAGTGCTACATCCCCTGCTAACTAGGACGCAACTACGAACTACGCCGTATAAGCGACCTCAAATCGTTAGGACTCTTGAATCTTTGATTAGTCATCCAGAGATCCGGGAAATCAACCCTACTACAAAGCGTCTTGTTGAACGATGTCTTTCGGGAGATTGGTGTGTACAACTACGTCGTGTTGATTCACCTACAAGTGGTAGTGGCTCGGATAGCGGATTCCCCTCATTCCCCTCTTTCAAAATGGATAGGGTTGATAGTCCGTTGGGACGTGGTATGGAATCTGGTTCCGAGACTAGACCAAAGGAGAAGACACATGTCCTTAAGACAAGTAAAAGTGTGGAGAATGTTAGGAAAATGAAGCATGGTTCAGAGAGGCTCGGTAGTACGGCTAATGGACACAGCAGTACGATGAATTTACAAAACATGGGTGCTGCATTGCCAGCCATCTCTTCTAATTCAACTTCACCCACTTCTATCTTTGTCGGACGTAGCGTTCCTCAACGCTTCTTGACATCACCTGCGGAACAACATACGACTTCAACGAACCCGCTGCCATCATCAGCTTCCTCTCTTGACCAGCTTGCTAATGCATCTACCCCCACTTATCCTCAGAATAGGCGGTCTTCTATAACTCGAACACAAAGCCATACTTGCCATCCCCATAGCTTACCTAGTACCTCTAATGGTAGTTCATCGATCCAAGTTGTTGACAGTAATGTACTTGCTCCCACACACTCACGAAAGTCTTCCTCTTCATCCTCTCCATTGGTTCATCGTCTTCGATAACATCAGACCCTGGATCTGTACAAAATCACACAGAACAAAAACAACCGCATGTTAGTAGTCGGCGCACTGTACCTCCGGCTCCTCCAAAGAGACGAAGGCCACCTGCGATTCCTACAGCACGCACCGCTGGCGGTGCAACTATGGTGACCATCGCGTCTTCGTCTACTTCAATTTCTCCGCCTTTACCGTCCTCGGGTCTTCGCATCGGAATACTCAGAGCCCGAGTCCTTTGAGACGAGCTTTTTAGTAAAACTTCCTGTTTATTTTTTCCCCTTTTCTTTTTTTGTGAAAATTTTTTTCGTTTTCGTTCCGGTTTTTTTTCCTAATAATGACTTGATGACGGATTCTTATGACTTTTATGACCATTTTTCCTGTTGAGATTGACCGATGAGGGGGAGGTTTCCTATCTTTTTCCCTTCCTTTATATATACTATTCACACGGGGTCTAATACCTATCTTCATGCCCCAGTCCCACTGCTTTCCCTTCCCCTCTATTCGTCTTTCTCCCCGTGCTACTTTTCCTAGGTAGCTTTATCCTGGACGATATCTTACACATGCTCAATATTTTACTTCGACTTTCTTCAGAGCAGCACCACTTCCACATTTACCCTCCCTTATATGAGCCTTTTTTCTAATTACGCTTCTGACCCTTACTTATCCTCTTCTTCTCCCCCCCCCCCCCAACAACCTACCTCACAGAACCGCTTCCCCATCTGAATTCAACTTCATTACAACTTACGAATTAACCTTTCTTCGAATTTCCTTTTTTTACAACCCTTTAGTTTCTTACTCTTCGTATCCCCATCATTATTCATTCCATTGTTCTATACCCCCCCCCCCGCCTCTCCTCCTCTAGTCTAGGCAACAATCTAAATGGACGTGTATATACATTACTTTACATCACGTACACAACACCACGTGCATCCATACATCACATACGATTACATACAATTACATAGGAATACGATGCAAGTCCAAGTCTAGTACGGAAATGCGAGTGAGCGAGAGAGAAAGAGACAGAGAAATACTTTTATCTGTACATATACATGCATTTGTTACTCTTGTCTACCTAGTGTAACTTGACAGGACTTCTTTCCATTAAAGTGGCAGTGAAGCAGTGAATCAGGGGAAAGGGTATCTCCAAAGAAGTCTAAGCCCACTCGAAGCTCAATACTCAAGCATCCATACTAGGTGAATAGAATACGGTTTGTCAAGGTCTTGTCTCTTGTCTCTTGTATCATGTATCTTGTTATACCTAAAACCTAAAACAAAACACTTCTGAACTCTCAAGACTCCAACCGTCAACCATCAATCGTCAATCGTCAATAAAAAAAATACAGAAGGAAAGTTTTAAAAAAGATAGAATTATAGATCCCTTAATCGTAAATCGTTAATCGGTATTTACTAATTACTGACTATCGGGGGTTGGGAGGGGGGGGGGGTGAAATCGAAAAAGAAAGAAAAAAAAATCGAAAAATTGGAATATCGAGATATACCTTGTCTACATACACATCAAAGCAAAAGCAAAAACAGAAGAAAAAAGCGAAAAAAAAGGAAAAAGATGGAAGGAAGGAAAGGATGAGACGGGACGTACAATACGGAGAACGAAAGAACGGATAAACGGATAAACGATAAAAAGAGTGGGGGGGGTTGTGTTGTGTTGTGACGAAAACCAAGATTTTTCAAAAATCACAAATCAAAATCAAAAGTAAAGAAAAGATAGAAAGTAAAGAAAAGAAAGGAAGGAAGGGTAGATATATTATTTTATATTAGTACTAACTACGTGAAAATTGAAAGATAACTCCTTTTCATTTCCCTCTTTTCTCTCGTTCCTTCCTTCTCCTTTCTCATTTCCTCCCTTCTTTTCTTAAAGATCACTCCCTTACCCTTTACTCTTTACACTTTACACTCTACTCTCCACTCCTATCTCCTTTCCTTTTTTTCTTTCAGGGAGGAAGGAGGGGTGGGGATCCGTTGTTCCGTTGTACCCCCAAATCACCTCCCCACCTCATCGTTCTCAGAATCAGTATCCCCCCATACTCCATTATCCTCTGTTATCCTCCCTCCCCCCCCCCCCCCACACACACACAGATGAAGACCCTCCCCCTTCCTAATCCTGCAACTTCGCACCCCTAAACTTTTCCACAAACGGGCTTAACGGGCTCGTTGCCTCCCCAACCCCAGTAGCAGCGCCATCAGCACCAGCGGTAGCGGAAGCAGAAATAGGAGCCTCCAAGGACACCTTCGCAGGAGAAGGAGGAACAGAGATGGACGAGTCTGACGATTCGTCGTCGTGTCCGTGGTGATGGATCAGTGACTTATCTTCGTCTATCTCTTCCTGTTATTGTTGTTGTTTATTTTTTTCGGATTTGTTAGAGAGTGGATGGGGATGGGGGGAAAGAGAAAAGAAAGACGTCAGTGAATCCGCCGAGACCACAAACATATTTATGAGTTAAGAAGAGAGAACGTTAACCCCTCACCTTCTCAGCGTCCTTCATATACTGACCGATATTCGACGCGAGTTCTTGTGCGCGAGGAGAGAGTTTCGAAGGCATGTTTTGCGAGAGCATCGTCATTCGGCGCATAGCCATCATACCTAACACGGCCTTACGGACTAATCACATAAAGGGGGGAAAAGAGAAAGATAGTCAGTAATTCGATCATTTGTCGTTTATCTAATTCAAAAGGATGAAAGAAGGAAAGAAAGGAGGGAAGGACGAGAGTATTCGGCGTGTCGTGTCCCCTCCCTCCCCTCCCCCAAGAAACCAAAAATTCCAGAAGGGAAACACATACAAGTCTTCCTAGCATTAAACCCTTTCTGAATAGTAGGCAACAAATCCTTCGGTCCACCCGTCGGGCTCTCAGGATCCGCAACAAAATGAGGCGTCTCACTCGCCAACCACCGATGGTCCAAAGCCTGCTTCGCCGTCGGCCTCTCCCCAGGACTCATCGTCAAACACGTCCTCACAAAGTCCTTCGCAGTCTCGCTCACGTTTTCCCAATACTCGAAGGCTCGAAACTGTACTCCCCGTTCACGATCGCCTGCATCTCTTGTTCTTGGCTGTCTCGGTCGAAGGGGTGTATCCGCAGAGAAGGAAGTAGGTGATCACGCCCATCGCCCAGATGTCGACTGGTTTACCGTGTCCGGCTGTTAGAGAGTCATTTATTTCGTTTTGCGTTTCGTTCACATTTCATTTCGTAGTTTTTTTTTTTTTTTACGAAAAGAGGTAATCAATGATCGAAAAAAGGAGAACAATGGATTAGTCATGGTCTAAAAATAACTCCAAGAAAAAAAAGCAGAAGGAAAAAAGGGAAACTTACTTTTATTGAATATCTCGGGCGCCATGTACTAAAAATAGAAAAAAAGGGTAATAGAGACAAGTTAGTAACGTGACCCTGACATGGCTTAGAATAGAAAAAAAAAAAGAAAAAAGCAGGTTATGCTAAGGGACGTTCGCCACAATAGGGGGTTAATTGGAGGGGAAAAGGGTGGGAACCCTTGTCTCAGAATGAGAATGAGAAGGGAAAAGACGAAAGATAAAGTGTAAGAATTCAATAAAGAAAATGCGCCCTCTCTTACCCCTGGAGTCCCACAAATCTCGGTGAGAAGTTGGAGTTTATCCTCGTCCATGATTCGCGATAAACCAAAGTCCGCGATCATGATGTCCGCGTCCTCGGCCTTTGTACGGAATATCAGATTCTCAGGCTTCAAGTCTGGGGGGGGGGGTACGTATTTCATTTTTTTTGTTTGATAGTTATTTTTAGTTTGATAGTCGGATGTGTTTTGATTTTGTTGATGGATTGAGACGAGTAGATAGAAAAGGCATAGTCCCCCACGCGTTCGTCGTATGGATCACCAGCGTGATGCAATGCAGACAGGGCGCATATACGATTATTGGGGGGGGGGGGGATAAAGAGGGTACGAAGGTTAAGTAAATCAGTAACGATGCATTGTGATATGAGGGTTGAAAAGGATAGATGATTCACCTCTATGGACGATCCCACAACCATGAATATAATCAACAGCTTTCATGATGGTTCGTACAAGCCCAGCAGCATCGCTATAATCATATAGTATATATATAGCATACAAACAAAGAAGATAAGAGTCAGATAATCATCAGAACGAAATGAAATGAATGTTACATACGCTTCGTAGTAATTCCCCTTGGCGCATATACGATCAAACAACTCGCCTCCAGTGCACAGATCAAAACAAAGATAGAGATTATGAGTCGTCTAGTCATAATTGTGTATATATGCATTCCAAGTTAGTAGAGGGCGCTTAAAAACGTTTCAAGGTGTTTTGATCTTTCCCGTACCTCGAAGTAGTCATGAAGAGTCACGATGTTCTTGTGTCCTTTTGAGACTCGTTTTAATACAGTGATCTCGTTTCTGACCTAAAGATAATTATGAGTTAGATATGATAGGGTAATGAGAGAGAGAATAAAAGCATCATCGATGTCGTTGGGGGGGAAGGAAAATCGATAAGAAGTCAATAATGGAAGGGGAAATGTATAGAAGTTGGTGTAGGGTGTAGGGGGTGATGATGATGATGATGATAGACGACTTGATTGGGACACATACCATATATTCACGACCCTCCATGAGCTTCTTGTTAATAACCTTGCATGCATAGTATTTTCCTGTCTTGATATGTACGGCCTCTTTGACAACAGCGTAAGTCCCACTTCCGAGGGTTTTGCCAGTCCGATACTATCAGAAGGAGGCGTATGATTTTGATTTGTTTATAAATAGAGATACAATTAGCACAGTTTATTCGAGATCGACGTCCTTTCATCCCCTCCAAGAAGGATGGAGAGGAAGGAGAAGGGGATGGGCGGGAGGGGGGAGAAGGACATACCTGACAGGGACAGTAGTAGGCGCCGACATCAGTCTCTGAGAATGAGAGTTGTGAGCAGGGATTAAACTAGCGGGAAGCAAATGGGCAGCGTTTGATTGATGGTGATGAGAAGTAGATGAAGCCGAATCAACGTCAGCTGTCGTCGTTATCGTCGGAGTCGTCAGCGCCGAGTGAGACGAAGCGATCTGGGCAGTAGCGGTAGTAGCGTTAGTGGTAGTGGTAGAAGCAGGGTTAGTGTGAGCGGGATTAGCAAACGACGACGAATTGGAGGAGGAGGTCGCATCCCACTTGGCTCGGAGCCCGTGCCCTAGTCTACCGCCGTCGTCGGACAGACCTTCCAAATTTGGATAAGCATTAGACTCCGAAGCCGAGGATCCCGGATGGCTGTTAGCACTCGTCTGTCCGCCGCTGCTGCTGTTCGTGGTCGTGTCATTATTGAGACCGAAACCGAGACCCTTGACTGCGAACCTGCTCCTCCGCTTGTCTGAGGACGCACTACTCCCCGCCGTTGACACCGTCGACACGTTCGTCCGTGACGGATGGTGGGAGTGGTGGAAGTGGTGGTGGTGCTCTCCGGTACCAGTGCTCTGTTTGTTACCCATTTGTACCTATGTGTCTACGGTTAAGTATGAACTGATGGAGTACTCTCGTTGGGAATACGGTTTATGGAAGAGTAGTGGGGGAATAGTAGAGAGAGTTGTTCCGGACTAGACGTGATTTGGAACTTGTTGTGATGCTGTTCTATTCTTATATATCCCCGGGCTTGTCGAATAGGAAAGGGATATGCAAGAATAAGGAGAGAAAGAGAGAGAAAACAAAGACGGGATAGTGATTAAATGTGGAAGAAGGAAAGAGATAGACAGGCAGAAGGGAAGGTGGGAGTACACGGGAAGGAGTGCCGGATTTTTTTTAAATGACTTTTTTTAAAGTATTATTATAGCTGGGTGGGCTGTTATTGTTGATGGCTGTGGTAAGACGAGAAAGAAGGACGAGGTTGTGGATTGGGATGGATGCGAGATGCGATGCTACCCGAAGTGGACTATGGACGGGATGAACGGAGCCAACAAGTTTATTGTCTGCTGAGGGGAACACGAAACAAAGCCACTCTCGCTCGCTCGAGTCCTCTCCTCGGGGTCCCTCGCCCCCTCGCTCTTGACTGACTCTTCACTCACAGCCTATTGAAGTAGATGATTATGATATTTTGAATAATGACTATTACCCCATTAGCCGCTCGCAGGGAGCGCGCGTGCGCGCTCCCCTCGAACATGATGATATGTTATGTATGTAATTATTATAAGCAGTGCAAGCCCTCGCATCCCTCCACACACACACCATATAAAATTTGACAGTCATCATTCAGAACCTGTGCAACCCGATTCTCAAACATAAATTGAAGTAGTTCATTCTTATTGGAATCAATTAGTTTCTTACTTTCTTTCCCCAGACATCTATTTTTTTCCTCGTCTTGCACCGCCTCATTCTCGGATCTGCCGATAGAGGCCCTCCCTATATAAAATGAATAACACTCACTTCCTCTTTTTCTTTCCCATTTTGTAATGAATCTCACAATCAATTGGTACATGTACATACATACTCGAGTTGATTATTAGGCCCGATCCAGTGTTCGTTTCCTCATACATATACAACATGCATGCACATATAAGTAACAGTCTTTAAATTGTTCACTCCCACCTGCCTATGAGAAATAATAGAATACATGTACTTTCGGCTCGCATCCCGTTCCGATTTACCTTTTCTATCCTCCTTTTACTCATAGGTTCAAGATACAGTCCGATGTCTCATCATATACCATACTTCTGTCCATCCGCCTCGTATAGTCCATAAGTAAATCACTCATTCCTATCATCCATCACAAAATTTTCACTCAAGTTACAAAAAAAACGTGTTTACATCAAAGAAAGAAAGAAGAAAGAAAGTAAAGAAAGAAGAAAATTATAGTTTATTTCTAAGATTAAGAAAACATGCTTTTGAGTGTAGGAATTAATGAAAGGTCCTACCTAATTTTTTTTCCCATTTTCTGTATTTCCTTAATTCCTTATTTCCTTATTTCCTTATTTCCGTATTTCCATTTTCTGTTGCGTTCTCGTTCTCATTCTCGTACATTGTACATGTGTACATGTTACTCCTCCAACAGCTCACAGCTCCTACACACACAATTCAAACCAAAGCTGTAAACAGTGGTGAAGTTTCTAAATTTCGAAGTAAACAAAATAAAAATAAAAATGACTTCATATGATATCAGGTTAATCAACATACTTATCATTCATGATGGTTGGTTATATTTTAATTGGTATAATTGATATAAGGTATACATGTTATTTAAACTCTTACATGCAACGTAATTTCTTCGTCCGATTTGTTTTTTTTTTTGTTTTTTTTTGTTTTTTTACCACTTCTCCATGAAGAACATAGGTTTTTTTTTCAAGTAAAAATGGAAAGGTTGTTGGATCTCAAGATGCTGATAACTTCCTAATGTACTACTCCATTACTCCTTTACTACTTCCCTTTACTACCACCACTACTGCTACGAGTACTACGAATACATCCAACAACGTAAGCTTTATGTATATACATATATTTACCAAAGAAAAAAAAAAACGAAATGAAGTGAAACGAAAACGTAGAGCAAAGGGAAAGAAAAAGCTTGATGTTGGGTGTCGGTGTGGATGTGGATGTGAGCAAGAAAGAAAGAAGTTTTAAGTGGTGGCTTGCTCAGTCCCTCAAAAATCAAAAATAATATATGTATATTTATATAAAAGATGCAAGGACGGAAGGTCGGAAAGTCAGAAGTTAATTGAGAGGTGAAGCGGGAAAATTGAAAGAGAAGATTTGCGTAGAGGAAGAGGGGGGGGAGATCGTGATGAGAAAGAGAGAGGATACAGAAAGAAAGGAACGATCACAAATCGTCGTATACCAAGGTGACCAAAGTGATAAGTGAAAAGGTGAAGCGGTAGAGAGGGGGCTCGGAAAGAACTACGATTCTCCAATCTTCTTGCCCATCAAGCTTGCGAAGGGGAAAAAAAAAAGGAGTATCGAATTCATCACGAGAATAACAAGAATAACAAGAATTTGACAGTCTACTAGCCTAGCCAGTCACTCACTCAATCTCGAAAACCTCAAGAACCTCAAACTTAAAACCCTTCCTCAAACCCAGGACCAATCCAGGACCAAGTACCAAGTGGCCAAGTGGCCAAGTGTTAAGCGTTAAGGCGTTATGGTGTTAAGGTATTAAGATATCAATGTGTTACAAAATCCCCAACCCCTCCCTAGTCCATTAACCTATTTTACTTCATTCTTTCATTGCGCAACAGGATAATCGTAACTAGAATAAATAATCGCCGCGAGCGCCGTAGTCTCCTTCAACCCAACCACGCTCTGTAAAAAAACGCGAAGTATCAGTGAACACGACCATATGACACGGTTACAAGGTCAAGTACAGGCGGTCGATAAATAAAAAACAAGATACCGACGGAAAAGTAATTAAGAAAGAGAGGGGGGGGGGGGGGAAGGGGTAGGAGGGGGGAGGGGCAAACAGAATCCGATACTCTCATTCCTCCAGTAAGAAGTAAAAAAAGAAAGAACACTCACGTCAACAAGCTCATTAGGAACCGTATTAAGCGCATTATGTGCCCACTTTGCCAATCCAGGTAACATATTAGCAAGTCTAGGTTCTCCACCTCCACCTCCATCCCGCCTCCACCTCCACCCCACCCTCACTCCCCGCCTCTCCCTCCACCTCTCCCTCTCTAAACAAACTCCTCTTCAACCCATCGAACATAACCTCCGTAGCTCGATCTAACGAAACCTCCAAGACGGCCCCAAACGCCGGAGAAGCCGCCGTGACTCGTAACTCGGCTAACAACCTCGCGAACACCTTGTCCGACTCTGGTCTGGTCTTCTTGAAGAGTAAGAGTGGGATTGGGAGTGGGAGGCGGGAGGGAGGGAGGTACGTGAGGAGTGGGGGTGGGAAGGAGAATGGGAGAGGGTGTGTAGGGATGAGGATGATATTGGAGGGAGTGCAGGTGCTTGGGATGATGATGGTTGAGGTACGGTGGATGTTTGTATGTTTGGGTTGGAAGGTGTTTGAGGGAGTGGTTGTGAGTACAAGTGTGAGTAAGAATGTGTGATAAGGTCAGAGGAACGGTATCCCGGAACGCCACCCTCGCTGAAACATAGTGAGAGGGTTTCTGGGGAAGGAGGGATGATGCTAGAGAGGAAGCTGGAAACGTATCACAAGTTAGTCTGACGTTTGGAAGAAAATAAGAGTATAGAAGAAAGAAGAGGATGAGACTTGGTACCTACTTTATTCTTCGTTCTGTGCCTTCATACGTGATCTCATGTTCAACACGTCTTCTTACATCGCATATTAATCTGTACAGATCCTTCGACCCTAGTCTAGTCTTCAATGATACACTACCAAAATCGAATTCAAACCCGAAAGTCTAAGTTAGTTTCGTGTTTTTTTTGCATCAATATATAGGAGGTGTAAAGAGGAATACTCACCCTTCAAATACTTCTTCTACACTCCTCCTGACCCTTTCTCCAATATCCTTCCATCCCATATACAGTAACCACCAACTCAAAGTCAGAAACTTCCTCTCAGCTTCGGGTGTAATATAGTCAGGATCGTCCTCTTCTGATTGATTGCTATCAAGCAACTCATCATCCAAAGTAAATCCACTGAAAAGGAGCGAGGAAAGTGACGCATTGAAGTGCCGAAGCTCTCGCATCTTTTCTTCTTGTAACAGCTGTTTTACAGATTGCACGTATTTTGACCGACCCATGATGTTGAGTTGTAGTGTTGTAAGTAATGCTAATAAGGTCGAGGAGTAGATAATGGTAAGAGTCCGAGTGAAGGCTGCATTATATGAAACATTTTGGATTAGTGTTAATCCTCAAAACGAAGGTGATCTAGTATAGCTCACTGAGTATTTTGACTTCTTGCCAAAGTTCAGCTTTAGATTTCGTATTTAAGGAGGATACTTCCTTTTCATCATCACTATGCATCTGGAAAACAATCCAAATAAGCGTAAGCATTGAAACATGTGTCAAGGGATGGAAGAGATAAGTAAACACTTACGGTACGAGATCTGCCTGGTTCTCGATCGCTTATACTTGAAGCAAGAGAATCACTCATAAATGAGCTTGTCATACCCGTCCCGGTGACATTAGAGATAGGAGAAATCAACGTCGGTTCTCGCCCTGAGCTAGAAGGGGCAGAGGGTATAGCCAACACAGGACCAGTCCCAGAAAGTTGCGTACTGAATTCGTCCGCCCAGCTCTGCGAAGATATAGAAGGAGCATTGATCACCGATTCATCGCCTGCCAACCCACTAGACTCAGTAACAGTACTTAATGGATCAGTAGACATAGACGCCGCTCTAGCTCTTGCATCATGGTTACCGTTATCTCTACCATTGTTATGGACGTTCGGGCTCAGGAATTCAACACTTGACGCTAGACTAGATTCTGACGTTGGAGGATTAGGTGAGGGTTCTCGTCCTCCGCCATTCCCACTTCCATTGCTACCACCGAGGCGTCTACTACTCGATCCGGCTCGAGCCTCCGAGAGCGTACTTGAAGCTCACGAGTAACTGATTCGACATCCATCCCTTCGACGATACCTCGGCTGAGCGTAGGGAGGTGGGCCATTATAGTGAACATGACATCATCTTGGTTTTGCTCGAATCGTCTTCGTAGACTTTATATAATTGCGGGGATAGTGAGTTGATAATTTATGGTGAATGTAATTTGAGTTAATTATAGTAGTAAATCGAGAATAAAAGATAGTCAAAGTTATGTTAGCATGTTGACAGAACAGCAGATTAACATATCGGTTTAAACAGTTAAAACAAGCATAAAGTGATAAGCTATTCGACTTACTTCTCTCTAGCTCTTTGCATTTGAATGGCTTGTTCTCTCATTTCTTCGATACGTTCTGAGATATATTTTCCTGCCATGTATACTGTGCCTGACACCCCGGCAGCAGTAATAAGCCCCTTCCTCCTCTCGTAAAAGTAGTTCCCTATTCGTTGTAGCATAACTTTACACTACCAAAGCATGTAACGGATAGTAACTTTAGAGTGTCCTGCTACTTAAGCTCTACACGAGTACTTTTTAAGCTACGAAAAAGAGGAGAACTCTTCCTGTTCCGACAAAGTCGCGTGTGCGCGTGCAATTGTAATAGTACCAGCAAATAGACGTTGGGCGTTGAGAGTCACAGATTAGCAGCCGCGGCGTTACTTTATCTTATTGTACCTTTTTTCTCTCTCTTTTGGATCGGAGGATAGGGCGAAAGTTTCAGAGTCCCTGGAGGTAGTGGTTTTGATCTAGAACGAGTTTTGTCCAGCACAGTCAAGAGAGTATAGATTACTGGCTAGGACATGGACTTCACCGCTGTTGACGCGTGCCTCCCGCAACCGGACGCGGATGAAGACGGATGTTTTCATGTGTTTTCCTTACATCATAAATTGTAATTCTCGTATGACTAAGCAACACAACAACTCTGTTTCTAGATTACTCATACTTGAAATAGGAGCTACAACCATCTTGTTCTACTGACACCATATGTATGCTGGTGATCTCCTTTCGATCTGTGATAGATTCTCGTCTGGTAACTGTGGCTTCTCCGATTATCTCCTACGTCTCTTTCTCTTCTCATTCTCAAAGCTTTCATCAAGAGGAAAATTGAGAGCCCTCATGTAGCTCATACATAATCCAAGTAAAATGTGGGTAGGATATACAAGACTTGATTCTTGTTATGCTTTTCGAAATATGATCTTGAATTTCTGTATAACTCTAGCTTCTCTGATATCATAGCTTGCTTAACATCTCAGTAACGCGTCTTGACAAAACATCTATTGTCGTTATGATTCAATAAAATAAAAATGCCTATAATGGCTGCATCATGGTACGTAGCTACGCGCAACGTAAAACTAGACTAGAACATGGGATGCTGGCTCTGTATCAGAGTACTGAACTTGTACTGGTATGGCAGCAAAATCACCATCAACTGCACACAGACATCAAGTATCACGGACGGAGTTGTTTCCCAGTTCACTAACCAGTCGACAAAAGAGAGGAGTGAAATACAGCAGAAATCTGTTGAGCTTACTACTTACCCAGTGAGAGGGATTCTCTGTACGTCTGGGGTGGGTACGGCAATGTCGAGGTTGATCAAACAAACATTTCTCTTCTGGTCTCTAGTGTTATTAAAAACCAGGTCTTTCTTACTGGTATCTCAGTAAATGATCTCATTTATCCTTAAACGTGTCTATCATAACTATAGGCACCTCTACTAATCTGCTGCTTCTGTTGTTTTTTGCTCGGATGGGTGCTAGATTATATGTTCATGAAAGTAGTTTCAACTAGTCTCCTGGAATCATCTATGGGCTTTTCTCCAAAGTCTAAGATATTCAAGCTGTATCCAAGCTGAACGATGACATGCTTCAAGCTCTTGAATCCCTTCTCGGCCCACGTTTGACTGGATCATTACCTTGCTTTGGAAAAGGCCTTTAAAATCATTGTGTGTTTTTCGTATCACAATATCTAATGATATCTTGCAAAAGTTCCTTAGTTTTTCTGAAGTCGCATTCATCCACGGGAATATTTTGACTTATACTTCCTCCTTTATGATTGTATACTTTTTATCTCTTTTCTCGACAACCCCTCTCCTGGGTTTATCTTTCAAGTAAGCTGAGTAACAAATGTTTGCACTGAACATCCTTACTACTACGAGACAACGTCCGTAATGACCCATCGATCCGGCCCGTGAAACCACCTTTCCTCGAGAAGTAGCTTAACAACTAATTAACATGCCTCTTTTTCTGTTTACTTTTGCCTGCCGTGATAGTCTCTTGATGTATATGTACATGTATATCTGAGACAGGGTATCCAATGAGTTTTTGCAAGGCCATAACTCACGTAGAGCGGAATAAGTGGATTTTCCAAGGGGTCTATCAATCACTAAAGCTTGATTGTAGTTTCTAACGGATCTTGCTTTGAACCTGTGTTGTCTGGGTACTTGAATTGATTGAACAAAAAAAGGTAGAGGATGGGTGGCTCAGTGGCTCAATACCTGGAATCTCGGTTATGGTACACATTCTGTCAGGCACTTAGTACTTTGCTAGAAAAAGACATGGAAATACATATACATACGATGAATATAGAGAAGAGGACTGAAAGAGGGGGAGTTAGTTGAGATTAAGTTTGATCCAATTAACGTGTAAATGTACATTGTACAATGTACAGCGCATGTATATAAAAATATCCAGTAACATGCTAAATTATTGACCCTTTTCAGATGAAAGGACAATAATATTGTGTGTGACTGTATGTATTTGGGTGCTTAAAGCTGGAAGGCTTGTCCGGGTGCGTAATCGATGCAGATATCTGGAAATATTCATGACACAATGCAGCACTCTTCAATAAACAAACTAATTCCATTACGCTTCTAGACATATGTACTTAATTACTAGTCTGGGGGTGTATAAAACATGAATGGAAACGGTCCCTATCTAATCGACCAGTCAATGGAAGGATAACTCGTACATGCCAGTGATAAGCTTACCATCTGCTCTATGAGAAAAAGTGCTGTTTGCTTCTCTGAAGTACCCACTCGCAAGACTAATACCAATTAAGTAGATATCTTTCTACTTGCTCTAATAACAACCCCCAGAGCTTTTCCCCCTCTGCTTCTTGGGCTCCCCAAAGTTAAAGTTTGATGAGCCACCACTGGTACGCTGCCTCCTCTTCATACCTGCCTTTGGAGAAGATCTTACCGCTACATTTTGTGGAGTTGATATGGAACTAGTCACAAACATCTGTTCAGCGATGGATTTTTCTCCTTGGCTGTCACTTGTTGGAGTCAATGTAGGGCTGGAGTCATCAGAACACTGATCGCGAATGCTATCGGTGGTGTTTGTAATTAAGGATGAGAAAGGCTTGGATACAGCTACGTTTGAAAGCCGCTCGTCAAGATCAACAAGGGTATCCTCATCTTGCCGTGAAATAGAATCTAAATTGAAGGCGCTGTCACTTCCGCGTTGCTTCCGGATTTCAGCTGTATAATGTCTTGTATCATCCTTCTGGAAGAACGACTCCGCATGTATCTTGATTATTTCCTCCCGGACTACAGCAGGATCTTGGCCTGCAAGTCTAGATTTAAAGAGGCTACAAAGATTCACTTCCTTTTCCTCTGATTTTCCTTGAGCTTCATCAGGAAGAGGAGGGAAGAAGAACGATCGTAAAGCACACAGGTAATCTTTTATACCATCGAATTCCGGTATGAGTATATCCAGGATTCGACTTTTGAACAGGCCCTCGTCAGAGATACAATGGTATCGTGCGTGTGCGACATTCCTCAGTGAATGTAAGTCTGTATTTCCGGCTTTCCAGGTTTCAAACAACGTAATATAGTCTTGTTTACTACGCCTTTTCGCTCCATTTTTGTTGATGGGCGGACAAGTAACGAAATGTAGGTAGCTTTTCTCTAGACAGACCCATAGCAGAACATAAAATGCGGATTCTAGATCATGATAGTAATTGTGCTGAAAGTCAGAGTAGCTAGCTAGTACTTCGTTTGCTATGAATGAGATTGTTCCCTGACATACAAGTCAGAATACAGGAGAAAAAAAATTTAATTGTCATCAGAACTTACCAGTGGTTTGTTGAGAAGGTTAACCGTTTTCTCGTCCTTAGTGTCGACCGCAAACTCAAAGTCGATCAGACATCCATCCGTTTTTTCGTCCGTATCCACAAGGATTATATTCCTCTGGCTGATATCTCGATGCAGAATCTGTTTCTCGGTATACAAGTCAATAATTGCTACAAATTTTTCGGTTAGCCTTTTATCTGGTAGCTTATAATTGATACTTCACTAAGGAATATATTCAAAAACGCCGTGACAAGTTCATCTAGTGACTCGAATGCACCAATCGGCTTTCCTATCGTACTCACAACAGTCCGATGATGTTTCCTATTGGAGATTTCGTAATCGCCCGTTTTTCCACGTTTTTTCATCTCATGTATGAGTAAACTTCCGCCTTGTCGAAAGGTTTTGGTCCCTCCATCCATTTCTTCATGTAATACCAATTGTGAAGTATTAGAAAAACTCTTCAGCTTTTCCATTACCATATACTCCTTCACCAGATTATTCTCATTTACCCAGCTATCTTTTACTATGTAGCTTTCTTCCACAGTTCCCTCCTCATCTTCCCCGCTCATAATACGTCCTTGTACTAGCCATACTGTCGTTCCTTTGCAACGAATCCCCTCACGACGAAAGATCATTTCTATGATCTCCAGCTCAGCTGGAGTTCTGTCAGGTTGCTCAACAGTTAGATACCAGTGTCCCCCTCTCTTCTTGATTGTAGGATCGCATCCCAAGTATATCTCGTCAACGAACAGAACACCAATCGCCATCCGTAGGAATTCCTTCTTTTGCTCGTGGATATTTATTCTCTTCGTCTTAACCACACCCGATCGGTCAAACAGATATACGATGAAATTGTCTTTAATAAATCCGAAACTAATCATCCATATCCGGCTGTCCTGGATGGAAAATGCCTCATGAACGTTTTCGGCAAGACTAGGTATTAAATCTATATCTTCGACATCAATAGACCATCTGACTTCTCCGAAGGCCATAAATGTAGTCCAGGCGTATGACTGTATCTCGGGTTCTCCCTCTGGTACACTTTTTTCTACAGGCCAATTTTCACCTTCTGAATTGCTCTTTTCTAGTCCGCCATTGTCAACATCACCATCCTGATACTTCTCTTCATCCCGTTCACTTTCTTCAGACTCGAGATCCCTTTCTGACTTCATCTCTTCTTCATCCTCGCCCTCATGCATTGCCGTTGGTATAGGAGCAACAACAAGATCTGGGCTCCATTTTCGATCTTGAATCCTCTCCCTATATTCAATAGGGATACTAAGTTCCGAAGTGTATGCCCTCAGTAGCCGCATATTACATTTACTACTGATCTCCTCGGCGATCCTGTTCAGTGCTTCCGCTATTCGTACCTGTGGATATGGTTCATCGTCTGATGGCCATGACTCCCATCGTCCATTGAACACTCGCTCCCGCTCTAGAACTTTCTCCATCACAGAGAGCTCGACAGGATTACCATCGGTATCAAGAAACGCTTTATCAGGGATGAGTTGACTTGCCAGTTCATTGAACGTAGTTTCGTATGTAGTTGGTATCAGGTCCATTACAAGAGTATCTTTAGTTTATGAAGCCTTTGCAGAAGGTTTTGTCTGTCTGGGTCCTATATGATTATACTGTCTCTTTTATATGTGTTGAGTCGAATGGCGCCGAGCTTGATGTCTTTGATGACACTAGCGAAGGAAAAGGTGAATCAAGGATCATTAAAAAAGTTAGGATAAGTTTCAAAGACAGGCGCTACAAAGGAGAAAAAAGAAATTGATAATTGAGGGCTCGTCCTTTACTCCTCACTTGCATAGCCTCAAGGCCTTCTTTTTATCATATCCCGATGGTTGCGATAGCTAGAATAAAATCATTTTATCAACGAGATAACGAGAACCTCTCATCGTTTCCTTCTCATATTTTTCAGTGGCATCTGAATAATAGGTTATCCCTACACACGCAAATTAAACGGTCGTTAGAGACACCGAAAATAAACTGGTCGTAACCACGTGCACGCGATTTTTTAATCAAAACTATTGTTTGCTCTTATTTAGTCGGCTACGCGCCTCCATAAATTTCTGAAGCTCCTAGTCATCGTGACTTACAGAATGTGTCCTTAATAACTAATAGAACGGATATAATTGATCTCAATAAGACCACCCTTCATTATGACATTGAGTCCGATCTCGACTTATCTTCCCCCATGTGATAAGATGTTTTCATTCGTGATTGCACATCTTCAGATGGCTCACTGGCAAAGAACGACATTAGTCTCTCAGTGGGGATAACTTAGGTCTTCATGTGAGCAGTTACAGAATTAGCTCTTTACTTGCAAGTTCTCAACATCGTCCTTCGTCATTTTGCACTAGAACATGATAGTCATATTCGGGATAGATATCATGATAAACATGCCAATAATCAAATTTGTATGAAGTGAGCAGGATAAGACAGTCACTCTTCGATTTCAAGTGTTCAATGAGGTGAAAGGGGAGAAATGATGAAAGTGATAGACGGGTAGGATGGTAGGATAATATGATGATGGTTGTAGGTTTAGGCAGAAAACGAGGTGATAGAGAAAAGAAAGTGAATTAGATTTAAGAGGAGTTCAATGGATTGATGAATCAAGGGCAGATCAGAGTAAAGAAATATGGAGTTAATGGACAAGGACTTATGGATGAATAAAGAAAGGGAAATTTAGAGAGAAAAAAGATCAAAGGACGATGAAATACGGGAACGAAGTGGAAAAAAATGATAGAAACGTAGAACACATAGACATACAAGCATAACAAACAAATCAAGAAAGGAAAAGAAAAAAGAGTAAGTTAAACGAAGAAAAGGAGGATAAGAGCTAAAACAAGGGAATCTTGGTGGTTTAAGCACATAACACACGAAACATTCATAACCAAGGCAAGAGGAAGTATATATAAAGCAACTTTAATGATTACCACCATAGTTTAAGAAAGTTCTTTTATTTTTTTCAGGAATCAACATCGCCAACTCGAGTAAGAGCGACTCTCCTCTTTTTCTTTGGTGGACCAGAAGTAGACTTGCTTGGAGCCTCATTAGAGGTCGAAGACGGCATCGACGGGGACATCTCCGAGAGATCCAAGGGAGGTGGATCGACACCCACACCACTCGATGAGCTCGTCGAAGCCGTCCTCTCTGGTCTCTCTGGGCTCGGTAATGGAGCACTTCGCTTCATCGGGGTCGGAGAGTGAGTAATTTGCGCATCACCACCTTGGTTAGTGACAGTCTTATTCGACGTCGTCGACTGGGTACGGCTATGTGAAGGTGTATGTGGATGTGGATGCACATGTGGGAATGTGATGGCTTGCAACTGGATGGCGTGCTGTTGAGTCGAGTGAACAGGCAAAGGCTCGTCGAAGATGACGATTGTGCAATACCCATCACGGGAGGATAGCAATAGACATTGTCCATCTGGGGTCCTGAACTCTCATTAGTACTTTCATCAGTAAGTTCTCATACACGAAGACTCACCATGCCATATCCGTAAACTCATCATAGTGTAGCTTCGTCAACAAGGCTATTGGACCAGCTTGCTGTGTGTCATGAATAGTTATACTGTCCATGGTAGCAACTGCGAACAACATCCTGTATGGAAGCGCAAATACCGATCCTGTTCTTTGTCGTGCCGATCTGGTCCGCGTATTTCCCTTTGATCCAGAGGGTCTCGAAGGAGTCGAGGCCGGGCGTGCAGAGCCTTGTGGGTTACCATCAATAGCAGAAAGTGCTGGTGAAGGTAGTGTCTGAGATGGATGAGGCGTCTGAGGTGATTGAGAAGGTGCGTGTTGAGATCGGGAATCCGATTCAGATCTTTTTGACGAAGATGAATCTGCAGGTGCAGCAGACGAAGGTACGGGGCCAACCAAATCTACATCAGCTTGTTCATTGCTCCCTCGTTCTACTGCGATATTCACCGCATGTGGCTCACTAATTTGACTACCTGTAACACTGGGTCTTAGTGAATATAGTACTGGTGAGAATTTCACTGCAATGCTAGCTTTCTTGTGCCCCGGAAGCTGGGCTATCGGTGGGCGCGCAAAATTCGCTCGAGAATAGATAAACACCGAGGACGCACTTGTCGGGTCACTTGGCGAGCTGTCAGACGGATGGCCCTTTCTCCCACGAGAGGTCTCACCACCCATTAAGGGTGCTATATTTGAAGGATCCTCAAAGTGGCCTGATGGCGTAAGAAGGAGGCCACCATCAGGACTAAAGGTGAGCCTACGGAAGAAGTTTGTGAAACTTTCATCACCGTATAATCGAGTTTGAGCGACGAGTTGCGGACTTGGAGGAGCTCGAATTGCTGGCAACGGGGGCATAGGAGATGGCGACCGTCCCATATGTGAATTGCTGTAATGAGATGGGGCAGGCGATCCTGGAGCCGCCGAACTGAATGAAGACCGCCGAGACATAGTACGATCTGAAGGAGGGGGTAAGAAAACAGGCCAGAAGCCGATGGCGTACTTGCGATAGACGGTGCAGGAGTTAATGGAGTAGCAATTGGTGGAGGGGGTGGATAGATATCGTCCCTATCCGACGCAACATTAGATTCAGCGTCACTGGCTACTGACTCTCTTCGTACTGCACGAGATCGTTTACTGACACTGGGAGTTCTGCTCTGCCTTACGTTCATTTTCGTGTTTTTCCCAACAGCATGTACTTCAAATGCATTTGGTCCCTGCTTTGCAGTGACACTATACACATGTACAGAACGATCAGAGCTTTGAGTAGCAATGTACTCGTTGAGTGGGTCCCAAGCGACACCCTGAACATAATGTGAGTGTTCCGCAATCTCACGCACGCATTTACCATCTGCAGAGGTAAAGATTCTGGCAGTATTATCTGTGCTACCTGTGATTATGTACTCGCCAGTTGGACTCCACGCTAAGTCATAAACTTGCATAGTTGTGCAACGAAATGGAGTCCGCGCTTTCCAAAACTCTTTATCATAGGTAGTTTCCTCAGATTCAGACCCAAAGCTTGTACTCGGTGCAGTACTTGATGGAGCCCAGATGATGACCATACCATCTGGAATGTGTGCATAAGTAAACACGTCACAACATAATGAATCATGAGAAACACACCATCTCCAGCAGAAGCTATCAGCTCTCCTAAAACAGAAGTCAGTACTTGTACTCAACGAGTCACGTGTGAGCGCATACCATTTGGACTGAATCTTACAACGTTAACCGGCGCTTGATGTTTGGCTAGCGTTGATAGATACTCAACCCGAGGGGGGTGAGGGGCAGGTTGGTTTGAACCTGACGCGCTTTCAGCCACGCTTGGTGGGAGTATGTTCGGATATACCATCCATAGCTTGTTATTCCTTTAGTATTTATACAAGTTGTTTTTAACTAAGATGAAGTGCATACCCGAACATTATTGTCTTCGCCAGCGGTGGCAAGACGGTACGATTGCTGAGTGAAATCGCTGTCGTTTGCAGGACGCGCCTTCTTGAACGGCACAGGTTGGAAATCGCACGAATTAATTGGCTTACTCTCGTGCCATCTTATTTCGAGAGTCCTGACGCGCATTTTATTTGTCGTTGTCGTCAAAGGAGACAAAAGACGAACAAGAGGTGAGATGGACAAGGCGCAGAGAGAGAAAGGCTCACGAACGTGATCTAATAATTGACGCGTACCATATCAGGAAGGCAAACGCCCTCATGTGTCACACCTTGGTTACGCATTTTATATTCATATTGTTACGCTGACTACCGAGTCATTTAAACCGACAGTAGCTATCACATCGACGAAAACAATCAAAGAAGCAATATGCTGGGGATGTATGCAAAGAGAACAATGATGTACATATGTAGTGTATAAAACATACAGTAAGAATGGATGCCTGTGCTCAAGCTGTTTTGTTTTTGCTTCTACGTCCAACTTGTGCTTGGAATCCACTTTTGATAGTGTTCACAGACCGTCTCGAGCCACACGATTCACACGAAACGAAGAAAATACGATTCTCTTTCGTCAAAACAGTATCCGGTGACTTGCAAGTTTTACAGGTCACATATTCAACTGTAATTATCAAATTAATGACCAAATCATGATGGAAGTCATAGAATAAGTACACACCAATGTAGCGCCTCAAAACGTTTTCAATTTGTTTTTGTTGGAAGCGACCTTTGATAACAAGGCGCCCAGAGCCGTCTACTGAGCCATTTGTTCCCATTTCAGCAAACATGAACTGGATAACGTGTTCGGGGGATCTGTGCATCCTCTTGCATATATCACCAACATTAGCGAAGACAGTTTTCTTGTTCCCTTCACGGAGAATTTGTGGAGGTGCGATGGTATAGCGCTTGCCAATAGACGACAGAAGAGAAGGATGAGCCGCATGTAAAAGACTATAGAAACGGTGTAGGAGCTTCGGGGTCACAGTTAGCTGAATGCGTGTCATTAATAGAAAATATAGCTATACCTCTTGATAGGTGTAATCGCGGTCGCTTCCTAGCCATGGCTCTTCTGCATCCCCACGGCGCTCGTCTCCTCCCGAAGCAAATACATCATCCCCAAGTTCTCCTTCATCTATGTTATCGAGATGTGCACCATTAGCTTCATCCCCCTGAGCATCACCTAATTCCTTTTCAAATGCTTCAAGATCGAACGCTGCCTTCTTCTTTGATGATTTCTTTTTCTTTTTAAGATCACTGAAGTCGAAATCATCTCCTGCTGCGGCACCATCCTCTCCATCCTTCCCTACGGGGTCGAAGCACCTGATTCCTCGTCTAGATCGAGTGGTAACTTCTTTTTCTTTTTCTTCTTAAGGTCCGAGAAATCGAGGTCGTCTGCAGGAGCTTCCGCTGGAGTTGATGCCCCAGAGCCCTCTTCACCCTACGTCATAAATTTGATTTAGATGGTTTTCACAAAAGACTAAGTTTTCATTCAAACATACGAGATCCATAGGAATTTCCTTTTTCTTTTTCTTCTTTTTCATATCTCCAAACATAGACTTGAAGTCCTCATCACCATTTTCATTATCGCCTCCTTTTTCTTTTTCTAGATCACTTTGCTTCATCCGTTCATGGGCTGTTGGTGCATCATCGTCTTCAAGGGGGCAGGGGTAGTAGGGTCTGCATCAGCACCAAGAGGATCTTCGGTGAACGCAACGGTCTTCTTCTTTTTCTTCTTCTTAAGAGAGGGGTCAAATAGTGGTTCTTCAGAAGCCATCTCTGTAGGCTGTTAATGAGGGTGCTATAGAGAAAGTGAGAGGATGGCTGCTGAGAGTCGATCTGTCGTCTCTGTCGATTGGATGACTCAAGGCGTATGCGTGGGTCTGAATAAGGAAAGCCGATCTAGAATCAACTCCGAATGAAAAATGGCGGAAGTAACCGGGGAAAGCGACCTTGGACGTGACTGGACGTCCTCATAAAGTTGAGCTCATCGTCTTCCCTCCCTTTCCTTTTCTATCCTCCAAACTAGACAATGTTGGCAAGGCGTTCGCTCGCCCTGGGTCGCGTGGCCACCCAGCAGGCCCCGCTTGCTGCGCCTTCTGGTGCAAGAAACATGGCAACCCTTCGGGAACTTGAACTGCGTCTCAAGTCTGTCCGTAACATTGAGAAAATCACGAAGGTCAGTATAAATTGCTATATTCAACAACCAGCAGTATTTTTGTCTTTGAGGAGGAAAGAAGTAATATGAATAATTTCGATTTTATAGTCGATGAAAATGATTGCTTCAACGAAGCTCGCCAAGGCGCAGCGCGCTATGCAAGCTGGCAAAGAATATGGCTCAGCTAATGCTGGTATGCTTTTCGTTCCACTCTAACGTCTTCTTAAAACGGGCTTATTCTCTGCTATCATTACTATATAGAACTTTTCGAACACTCTGCCTCTGAAGAGACCCCCAAACGCAAGCTCTTCATCGTCGTCTCTTCCGACAAGGGTCTTTGCGGAGGTATCCATTCATCCGTCACTAAGGCCACTCGTCGTGCATTCGCAGAGGGAGAAGCAGACCCCGAGTCTCCGATCATGGTCGTCGGTGATAAGTCCAAAGCCCAGATCTCTCGTCTTCTTGGAAAAAACCTTGTACTCTCGTTTAACCAAATCGGACGTGATGTACCAACATTCGCCGATGCTGCAGCCATTGCAGACCTCGTTACCTCCTCTGGTGTTAAGTACGATGCTGTGAACATTGTTTACAACAAATTCGTGTCCGCCATCTCGTATGAATCTGCCCAGGTCTCAGTCATGAACGAGGAAGGTCTCAAAGAGGCTCGTAAGTAAAAATTGTTATTACAAGTGACCTTAAGGATTTATGGAGATTTAATATCTTGTAAAGCCGGATTCAAGGCATACGAAATGGAAGATGATGTGACCAAGGATCTTGCTGAATTCGCGCTTGCCAATGCTATTTTCTCCGCTCTCGTTGAAGGTCATGCTTGCGAAATCAGCTCTCGGTATGTTTTCTCCGTTGAGCTAGTACCTAATAGACGTACTGAAGACTTGTGTAAACAGCCGAAATGCTATGGACAATGCCTCAAAGAACGCTGGTGATATGATTGGTAGCTTGACCCTCCAATACAACCGTGGACGCCAAGCAGCCATTACCAACGAACTTGTTGATATCATTACTGGTACGCTCATAAGCCAATTTCTAGTGTCTTTCAGCTTATATAACTGACTTCCTATCTACTATCAGGTGCGAGTGCGTTGTGATCTAAGAGTGCCAGATCTCCCTGTTAGAAAGCTTTTTATGAAGTATAAATAAAATTTCTGCTTTCTTCTCCAATGAATAGCTTTCACTCTGAGGGCAATCAGAATGAGGATCAAAGTATTGCTTAAGACAGAGGAAGTGAAGATGCACACACAATATGTGTATAGAGCACACTAGATTACAATTTAGTTATCACTACTTCAAATCCTCCTCTGATACGTGAGCGTGTGACGTCATCCATTTGCTGTAACTTACAGTGTAAGTGCTTTTATGAGACTCGGATATGTAGATAACTACTCAGTACTGATGAACAGTAGTATACCTACGTCCTATTCATTTACAGCATCGTATCCCCTTGTTCAGCTCCTATGAGCTCTACTCATGCTCAGCATACAACAAGACAAGATTTGAATATAAATGACATCTAACACACATATCTAACACTATGTTATTATTTGACATTCCATTTCTACATCTTATTGTACATTACAACTTCTTTATTTCAAGGATTTCGAGCTTCTTGTAGCTTTAATACGAGGGAGAAAGAAAAGAGTTAACATAGTAAAACTGTAGAACCGGACGAAGGAGGCAGAAGGTCATAAACAGAAAGGGCAAATGGGAAGGGGATAAAGAGGCAGGCTATGTTTGATCATTCGTTAAAGTTATTAATATTGGTTGTGGTTAATTCTTTGGTTATTTTCCGTTTGTTGTTACAATTATTTCCGAGTGATCAAATGAGGCAAAGAGAAAGAAAGGGGGAGCAGAAGGGGAAAGGATGTGGCGGGGATGTGTAAACGCATCTTTGGGTTGAGAGGGACCGCTAGTATGTCAAACTCAAGATACTCGATAAACGAGAGTAAATGGAATAAGATGAGAAAATAAACATTTAAGAAGAAAAATTGAAAAACTGGAAAGAGTAGGCCCAGCCAGGTAGAAATTTAAGGGAGTAACTCTTGAAGCGGAACAAACGAGCGTTACTTGAGAACGTTGTTTGTTTTCAACAAATAAAGGCACTGAAATAAATGACGAAGATTGATATCCCAAGGCAGACGGGCAGACGGGCACGAATAAGATATATATATGAGTCTGTAGGGCAGAAAACAGAGACTTGGAAATTGTAGGTAGATGTATGTTGAAGGGAAGAAAAAGTGAAAGAGTAATGAGTGAATGACTGGGGTAGAAGTAGAGAAAAACTAGGTTCGAGTGGTCGTCGGGGTAATCGCGGGACTTTTCAATACGTGATCTATGCTCTTACTGAAAAAGACAATGCAAAGTAAAGTTGGGAAATAGCGTATTAGACTTGGACTTTGTTTTGAGTTTAGACAGATGATGGACTCACTCTTCAAAATGTGTGCCACGCTTAGGATTTTGTCTTCGTTTCGTCAACATCTTTCGTACCTTTCTCTCGGGACGGACAACAATTACAGGTACCGGAGACCTGGACAGACAATATCTAGGTCAAGAGAATCAGTATAAAAACCCAAAGACAATGCTTAAAAGTTCCTAGCATATACACACCTAGAAACACTACCCATTCCACCAGAGATAGCTGCACCGAAAGCTTTCATCCCCCTTGTTCCTCTTGTACCAACAACAAGAGAGTCAGGTCTATATAGAGCAATCAACCTTTCTATTGTTTCTGTGACTCTGCCACCAATGAATTCAAGAATGATTGAGAGCTTATTAAAAACAAAACAAATTATGTTAGGTTTCGATTGTAATGAAGCAAGTGATAAGTAATAAATACCTACCTTGCGATCGGGGTCATATTCGATATTCATACGCTGAACTTGTCTGAGTAGTTCACGAGCTTCTTCACGCAGGTCATCGTGATCCCGGTCACCTATAGTTGTAGTTGCAGAATTAGATCAGTTAGCATATAAGCATTTCATCTTCAATGATCGATGAACAAAACGAGATGATAGTTATAGATCTCTTGCTCCAATTTCCTGGTCCAATAACTTTCTATTTTCGTACTGCACTCACCAAGGTCGTCGGGATCAAATCCCCTAAAAACAATTAACTCATCCCCGTCCTGTACTAAGCTCTCCATCGTCCAGTCCAGGGCCTCCGACCCACTCTCATCCGGACTAGCTGCAACGAGGAACACACGCGTTTGACGATTTCGACAATAGCCTTCTGACTTTACTGAGATTGTGTAACTGAACATGGACGCTGCGGGGTTTTCGAAGGTGTCGAAGGAGACCTTAGGTAGGTAGCCTGAAGCGTTCGTTACGGATGAACCGGTTGATGTTGGGACAAGGGGAGCACCTAAGAGCATCGGGCTTGAGCATCCTGCGGCTTCGGCTATGACTGAAGGGGTCTGGGGAGAGGAAGTTGCGGAGAAGCATTGGCTAGTTTGCTTCAAGGCTGAACGGAGTCCCGTTGCAGGTGGAAGCGGAATATGGTTTGGACGTTCGTGCGTTGTAGTAGGTGTAGCCATGGTGGAGTTGTATCTGGATGTGTGGGTGTATATGTATGGGCGAGCACAGGAGGTCCGGTGTGCTTAAATCCTGGGCTACTTGCTAGGGCCAGGCACGCGAGTCATTACAAGTAGCCTTCTTCATCGCGTACACAGCAAAGGGTTACATGCACGTGATGACTAAGCATCACCTCCAAAATGAATGACATGGAATTTCCAATTTCAGCTGCTTAATCTCTTCCCTAGCCCATCATGTCGGTGGTCAATGATGCCTCGACCTCAACCTCGCCATCTCAATCTCCGTCTACTTCAAAGAAAGAACTATCAGAAACTAATGAGGCGTCCGGGCCTTTAAACAGAGAAGAAGAAGAAGAAGAGAAAAAGGAATCGAAGAAAAGCGAGTCGGACGCCAAGGACAATGTTGTTGTTACTGATGATGGAGAGAAGGTTACTGCGGCGGCAGAAACGACAGTGGAAGAAAAGGAAAAGGAGGAAGGTCTCTCAGTCAACTCGCCCTCAGGAGAGAGCATCCATCTACCGCCAGCAGTTAATGCTCATGTTAACGGGGACTGGCAGGCGATATGGTCCCCACCACATAACATGTATTACTTCTACAACATGCGAACGAATGAGACAACATGGACGAATCCTTTAGCAAGTTCTGATACCACCTCCTCTAATGCTTCTGCCTTAACTTCTACTCCTACCTACAATGGGCACTATAATGCAACTGCAGCGGCAGCAGCAGCACAGGGTATTGATCCATCCTTAGCATACCTTGACCCAAATCTTGTAGCAGGCCCTTCAAACCCATCCGCGTATACTTACTCAGCAAAGTTCAACGCACGGACCGGGGCTTTCACTCGTCCAGATGGAAGGGATCCAGAACATGTATCCGAGTATGAACGCATGAAGCGCATGAACAACTTTTATTTCGATATGGATCAATGGCAAAAGGAGGTTGACACTAGTACGGTAGATGAGGCGAATAAGAAGAGGAAGAAACCAACGAAGAAGGACTTGGTGAGTTCTACGTCTCTTTCTATTAAATCTTGTCTTTTGATCAGGAGAAAATAAATACTGATATTCTATTTGTCTTTCTCCCTTTTCATACTCTCTCTCCCTTTCGGAAAACTAACAAACAGGAATCATTTAAGGAACGAAAGAAGCAAAAGAAACTTGCAAAGACCGCATGGTTGCGAACATAATCTGATTGTCTGTTTATCTGTTTTTCTATCTGGTCATCATTACATATATATACATGTATTTTCAATTGCATATATCTCTGTAGAAACAGTCTCTTTCCCCGTCTTCGAAACTTATTTTATTACTCAGACGACAAGCAATCTTTTAAAGTCATGGAAACAAGCAAGATACCAAGATGACTCTTCGTAGGTTTCATGCTTTTCCTGATTTCATATCTTCTACTCCCCATCCTTTCTCTCGCTTTATCACTCTAATTTGTGGATGCTCAACCAGTTCCTAGTTCATATATTCTACCCAGTCAACCACACAACTTCTCACCGAAGCCTAGGCTGCTCCAAGTTCCATAAATCACCTTTTGTAGGAGTGTACGTCGATATGTATGTGTGTGGGGGAGAGAGAATGTGGTTCCCCTTTAGCCACCCCCTTCATATAGCTTAATAGCTAAAGATGGATATCGTCTCTCTTTTCCATATATAATCTTCGCTCACATAAATTTGGATAGAGCACGTCTTATCATCCGTTCAAGCCGAGGAAATTACTACCAGAGTGAAGGCAAGAACAGATAAAACTGAGAAAAGTTCACTCAGATAAGTGCTCGTATCTCACTTGTCGCCTTTGTTTAAAATGAGTTATGGGTTTATAATATACACATGTATGACGTGCAAAAACAAGTACGATGGACGGGCGCACTTGTGGTTCTGTTGCGTTGCACATTGTCAGTTCTATGTTAATAGCACTATGAAACAAAGTGACACTAAAGTTTCTATTAGTATCCGTGTCGCGATGATTCTTTCCGGCTATCGTTTGATGCCTCACCTCAAATAAATAAAGTACAACATATTTTAAAATACAACTCATAGTAACCCATCCCCTAGTGGAAAATTATAACGTTGCCACCAATACTACAATTTCTGAGAACTCCGAGCCCGGTCTGACATCTCGTAATTGTAATATGTACTCCTCTTTTTTTACAGCCATATCTTTATTTACATGTAAACTATGTGATACAAACACGCTACGACATCAATTATATATCGGGCACTCCGCAGCCCGAAAGAACCAAAGGAAGACTGAAGGAAACAAAAGGAATAGATCATCATTATCCCTCTATCACCTTATCACCTTAATGCTAAATTGATGATGATTAATTCGTTTCTAAACTTATTAAGTGATACTCTCATTCATCCATATTTGTTCATATGAGCGCAAGGATAGTGGGATATGAATAAAACCCACCCGTCTCTCACGTCTCATAATTCAGTAATTTTGTACATATACATACTCAGACACGAACACACAGATACAGATACACAAGCACACGCACAAGTAGATAACAATTAGAGGCGAAAATAAGGGAGAACGATAAGCATCTGTGGAATAACATTTGAATATATTATCATATCAATGAGGAGCGAAGGACAAGACAGAGACAGGAGAGGGAGAGACATAACATATCGGAGGGAACAGAGAGGTACAAATACCAAAATTCGAACATCACGCATCAAACAACCGAGTTAAGCTAATCGACAAAACGGAGCGAATAACGAACTAAGAACGAAACCGAGAAACATGAAGTTGTTTGGCAAGATAATATCAAATCAACGAAGCAATGTTGGAGGAAAGGAAGTCAAACATAAACGACGAGATGAGGGTAAAAGTGGGAATGTGAGCGAGAGGAGGGAAAAACTGCTAGGCTCTGGGAGGGAGAAGAGTTGTGAAACCATAGATGTGAGTTTCAGAGAGAAAGGAAGAGGGGCTTGATAACATGAAGAAAAAGACGGGGAAATAGATAGTAAAACAGAATCCGTGGTCGTGAGGTATCATTGAGAGAGTTTCAGAGAATATAAAAGGGATGGGGATAGAGTGTTATAAAGATACAGATACAGAAAAGAGGTCAGAGACGAGACCGGGTGATGAAGACCCCAAACGAGAGGTTGATGGTTAGACGAAGAGGGTTGCTAATGGAACGGGGTGATATGGCGTTGGAGATGGAGATGAGATTAGGACTAAAGAAAATGAAAACGTAAAATGGGAAGTGCTGATGTGTTGATGAGGGTACGCGACATAAAAGGAAGCAGACGAAAAATAAAAGAAGTAAAGGAGGATGATGAAATAATTTTGTGTAATTTGTGTGTGTATGATATGAAACGCTAGGCCAGGAGAAGAGAAAGTGGGTTCTGTAATAAGGGTACATGTGTATGACCTCATTCTCCGTGTGGCATATTTCATAGTCAAATGAATATTAAGGGGGATCAACAATGTCTTTGAATTAGGTTGATCAATTGGTACTGAAAGAAATTTTCAATACTTCCCCAAAAGTGAGTTCGACTCGTGATGAAGGTCACATTTTTTTGATATCTGGGATGGTGATAGTATCAAAAAGTTTTCAAGAAAAAGCAAGTCCAAATCCGACGCCAGCGCAGAATACACCTACGATTGCGAGGCTCCATCTCCAAATACGCCACTCCGTCGTTCTTGCTGTTGGGAATTGCTAGCACTTGAACTAGCAGCATTGACCTTATCCTCTCCATCTAACTCTCCACCTGGTCTCAACGTATCCGTGGAATACGCACCAGCACTTCCCGACATCTCCTTAACGTGCCCATTCATAAATGGAAACCTTGAAGAAGTCGAAGACGACGAAGCCAACTTCGGTGCAAAAATAGATAATGACAGCATGAACAACGAACGGAAGTGAAGTGGGTCGAGCGCGGGAGAATATCCAGGACGTAATCCCGTGTTAAACGCAGCGCATTTTCTTCCTGCAAGGAACATCATCGTCTCCTTGGATATATTAGATACTCCATCATCCACCACCACCAATTTACCTCCTTGTCCGTCCGGTAATACGGAAGCAGACGGCGAAAGTGCTTCGGGGACAACAATAACTTCTTTTCCTTCTCCGAGACTAGCCGTCTCGCAACATCCTCAGACAGTTGCGTCTCCCAAAGCGCTGATGCTGCCACTCTGTTGTTGTAGTTATTATTATTATTGCTGTTATTCCACATACCCGCAGTTACCCCACTCTGGGTGACTGTGAGGCGCCGCTGAGATAGAGCATGTGTCACACTGCTTAAATATAGCCTGCTTAATGAGAGTGTATCTGGAGATGACTCAAAGGACTTCATTATCCGTTCGACCTCGCGCCAGCGCATGAATCGGTCTGCAGCTTCGTTGCGAAGTGATGCTATTGTTTGCGGTGAGCGGAAGAGCCGGTACGAAGTGCCGGATGCGATTGTGGTTGGAAAGTAGCGAGCTTGGGTGGTGTACCCTCATAACGGGAGAAAGAAAGAGGCGATGAAAGTGATGTCGTAGAGAAGGGAATAACAGGCACTTTAGTTGATAGCGCGGAGATGATAGCGTGATCTTGTGCAGTCAATGCTGAAACAATGATTAATCAGTAAACAAAGAGACTTTCAGAAAAGCACCGCGATAGTGATGGAACCTACGTGTTGCAGTAACATATATTAAAGCAGTTATTAAAGTCGTATGCGAAGAAGCGAGTAATGAATGCAACAAAGGCGAAGAAGGCGTGTTAGGCAACTGTGCATGCACATCATTAAATACATTGTAAACGTGTTTAAGCACGTTTTCAACAACATTCTCCGGCTAGATTAACGTTGGATCAAAATAAATTAGCTGATATGTAGGAATAATTGGGCACAAGTTTTGGAGTCAGAGAACTTGATCAGGAGTTCACACGCACTTTTTCAGAGTTGTCGAAACCGTCAAGCTCGAGGAAGCTCAGGTTAGAAGAGCCCTCGAAGCGTTCGAGACCATGCGGATCGTGTTCTTCAATCCAGTCAGTTGACGCATGAAGAACGCGTCCTCCTTCTACATCTTCCCACTCGAGTACATCCACTATATCATCGCTATCTGCAAGAAATTCGGCGAGCATGGTCTTTCCCGAGCCAGCAGGCCCTACTAACATCAGGGACACTTCGCCTAGCGTCTGGCCATATGGTGTCGGTTGTGGTAAAGCAGCAGGTAACGTAAGCGATGGGATTATCAAGCCAGCATCACTACTTTGCTCATACTGGCGCAATTGACCAGATTGTGGGTGGGAGTAAGGATTTGTTTGAGGAGAGCCCATCCCTGAGGAGAAAAATACACTTGATGAGACTGATGGGAAGGAAGATAGAGAGTCGAGGTCAGCATCATTGTATGGGTCCAAAGAAGGACTATCCGGAGGAGATGGTAAAGCAGCACTGCGAGGACTTGATTGAACCGAGCTTTGAGCGTGACAATCAAAACAAGAGTCTTGCTGTGAATAATCCGATAACAACTGAATACGAGCATGAGAGGTTTGGTTCATATACAGTTGACTTGAGCTCGCTGTGGGTGCATGATCCATTTCGTGGCGATTTTTGAGGTGTAGAATGGGACGAGGAGGGAGAGAGGGGCGGGATTGAGGGAGAGGATGACGAGTGCAGGGAATTAAATACTAATAGGAGGATCGGAATTGTTAGACGAAGAACCAAGTGTCACATACAGACTCAGTCTTAACTCCTGAGCCTTGCGTATTTGAGTGATTCAGCACGTGCCAGATAAGATCAAGAGATAACGACATCTCCCCATCACAATCGCTTGCCCCTTTTGGGGACATCCCAAGGTCTGAACACTTTCTCATTCTCGTCCGATACTCTCACTTCTTCGTTTTAATTTTCTTCTACTCTACAAGTCCGAAATTAAGAGAGGGAGAGAGTCCGAGGAATGTAGAACCTTACATTTTCCTGCAAGCACGACAATATCGTCCTAATTTTTCCCCAATAAATAATGATCCATAACCACGTTCTTCTTTTCCGAATCGATTTCGATCTTTGCGCTTCGTTTCATTCTCGCGCGCCTTCTCAGGGGTGTCTCTAATAATATGGCGTTATCGACCTCTTCCTTAGAACGGCAGAACACATCTACTATCTATATTTGAGCAACGCAGCACTCGGGGCTTGGCTTACCTTACTTTCTGTTTTCCTTCTTCCTGGGTCTTTTCGGGTGGCTTCAGGACAGTAGGTGAAAATAGGAATCGTTGACTCTCCGGCGTAACCCACCCTTCCATGCACATGTGTATACATATGCTATTTCCTTACCCCCCTTTTTGCGTGCTCTTGGTGATGGTGATGGTGTGCACTGATAGCTTTGATGTACGGCTACGGCAACATACCTCTTACGTATTCTTTCTTATACTCTTATCAGATAATGAGATCTTCTTAATTTTATTATGGTAGACGAAACGAATAGTACTAGTTTCGTCATTTCACATTGGTAGTTGTTTACCATTCAACCCTAATTAATACTTGATAGACTGTGTAAACATTTGAGATTCAAATGCCTATATACCGTATCAACGTCGTCTCCTGGGTTGACATCAATTAAAGCGGATACGTGTATGTCGTTTCACTATCACCGTACATTTAACTGGAGTTACAGCATTAAACTGTATTGTCCAGTCTAAGGCTGGAATATAACCAATTATATGAATGCATGACTTGATTCATGTTTAGTACATCAACTATATATGTTCTGAATGGGTATTAATAAGAGAATAGACATGTATCCACTTGATCTTCATTCAGTGTGGTTTAGGCACAATAGACTCATACAAGAACCAATTATAAAACACACGGCGTTCAGGTTTATATCAATTAAATAGCTAAATTCATTCCTATATATTATATACTATACAATTATTTACGGATGCATGCAGTCAAATACGATTAGTACACCAGTGTACAGTCATATGAAAGTATCAAAAAATTAGACGTTTAGACGTCTATTAAATCTACAATTATGTAGATATAATATATATATATATCCTATCCTTGTTCCTGTCCGGTAAAAAATTGGCTTGTTTAAAACCTGCAGAATACAGAGGTTTCAGATTCTTCAAGGTCTACCGAATGCCCTTTCTTCTCCTGAGTGATGGTGGCTTGCAGGTTCAGAAACAAAAAGAGATTGATCCAGAGCTAGTATGCTACTCGGCGAGGCCGTCCCTTGATAAATACCTGGAGAGCTTGAATCGCTATTTGACTGCTTGGTGCTACTATGCGTGCGTCTACGAGTAGGAAGCGGGCTGAGTGCAGTAGGGGTATGTGGCTATAAGATTTTTCAGGTTATTGTAAGTATCAAGGAGCGACAGATAGATTTTCACGGAGGGATCAATAATTACTCACAGAAGCGGTAGACTCTGTGCCTTTCGCCAATTCAGCCTCAATGTTGTCATTGGTCATAATTGGTTGGAGAGTGAGTCTTTGCACAGAACCTGCGGCGGCATAGTCACACTTCTTGACGGTTGTTCACGATTAAACTGAGTTCCAGAACTACCCTTGTTGGCGCTGTCATTGCCGGTGGTAGGTGAGACTGGGAGTGATGGCGGAGGTAACTTTGACTTATTATCCCCACACTAGGATCTCGGAGACAATTCAGTGATAATGCTTTACCCTTTTGATTATACCGTATGCATTTTACTAGCGATACGACCTTCGCTGGTACGACAGATAAAGAGTGGTTCTTCGGAGACTGGAAGTAAGGAAGCTGTTCAGAGTTGAATGAGAAAGAAATGGGAATATGGCCTTGAGAGCGTTTGCGCCTGCATCTTTTATACGAGAGAGCGGCGAGAGCCAAAGTGGCTAATGCGTTCAATATTATACGGAGAGTGGCCGTTCCAGCCTTAGCAGTAGGCGGCGACATTTCGTATTGTATCCCTTTGTCTTAGATCGTGTGTGGCCCTTGAAGCCTTTTGTGAGTATTTATATACTAGGCGGCAAACATTAAGGGAGTGACAAGTGCAATTTGGCACGAGGGATTCGCTAGAAGTGTCCCCCGAGATTAAGTTTCAGGAAGGCCACCTAGGCCGTACACGCCTCTTCATTGTGGCTCATACTGTCTTGAATAGGTCCTAGACAGCGTAACTTGATTGAGATCCGAGTAGTTGATTTGAAAACAAGAACACAAGCTGTCTTAAGGTAGGCCCTACAGTGGCTTTCAACTTAAGACACTCAGCGCTTGTACTTCCTTCTCATTAGTATTGATATTATACTTCTTGTGTAGGCGTAAGTACTGTATTGTCTACCTCACGACAGCCTTGCCGTTTCTATCGTCCCAGATCCGGCAAGCCACATTTCATGTAGACTATGGGCGGTTGATCATAACAGCAAATTAGTTACGTCATTATGTAGCCGAGTTTGATGCTGCAAGAGTCTACTGAATAGATAAGAGTAGTAGCCTCTAAACTGAAGTTGTTCAAGATAAAGAGAGGGCGTAGTAACCATAGTTAGCATGTGGCTATAGTTTGAGAGTGTATGATTAGTAATAACTTATATAATGAGGCTGTACTATGTAGTATAAATTTATTAGTGTATAAGTTGTAGTAATCGTGAGAAGTCGCATTTATTGATAATTGATGATTTGTACGTACAGTACATGGGACTAATTGATGGATAGGCTTCTAGTCCAAAAACGGTTTGCGCAACAACTTGATTTCCAAACAACTCTCTTCTTTCTCTCTTGTCTTGTCCGACCCATATTCGCTCCTTTTTCTAAGTCTTTAATAGTCCAATACTCCTCTGGGATATTTTCAGTAATATCCCAAATAATCGACTTTCCCCCCTCTTCCCATACGAAGTAAGTCTTCTGTCAACTGTCACTCCTCAAAAGCCTTTTACATAAGTCTTCGAAATGAATTCAGGGTTCTTCACCGAATTCACATTTCTTGCTATATCTTGTCGACGACAATATCTTCGGAAATTTCATAGTCTGAAAGTGTAAAACTGGAGGTTTAGATTTTTTGGCGTGGATATAGCTAAGATATCGGCTTTACTTGCTCCAGTTCGTTTTAAACTTTTACAATTGCTTCCGTAAACGAGAAGCTAACATCTCTTCCGTTTTCCATGACCACAGCTCACTGCGAACAATGCTGCTGCGCTTGGTTCCGGAACAATCATGCCCTACCGTACTATTTACTCTTGCTTTTACTAATCTTCCCGACTCTGTCCCGTTTCCTCAGAACTGGTCTGCTCAACTACAAGGTATCCTACAGGATGAGTTAGAACTCCCAAATTGTATTCACGCTCTCGATAAGTCAGTATGGGCATCTGTACTTCTTCATGAAGTACTTTTCTGCATGGCGTCGCGTACTATTTCATGTTCATTCATCGATGGAACTCGTAAGGAATGGCCTATGGCGAATGAAAAGTTCATCACCGCTTTACAGAACGTTCTTGAAGACGTAACTGAATCTGGGATTGCAAGTGAAATGGAGGCTCACCGAGCAAGGGTTATTGCAGAACAGGCGGAGAAAAGCCGGTCGACGAGTCCAGTAAAGGTACAAAGGCATAAGAGATCTCGCTCAATACTTATGACAATAGTCGCGTAAGTGTCTGGCCTACAGTTGACGAACTCATACTTCTGAGACAGAAATATTGATTATTTTTTGTATTTAGATCTCTTTGCCCGTCTTCCCAGCCTCCATCACCGACTATCCAACCCATAGAGCCGCTTGTCGAATTACCGCCCCCACCTCCAGAACCTCCACTTTCTTCAAGATATCTGCGTCGGAAAGCACGTGCATCTCTCGTAGATATCTATCGTCGGTTCGTTCTCCCAGAGATCAGCCCTTCATTCACTATTGGAGGTTATATCATGTGGAACTTGCGGAGTCTTTTGCAACGCATTGACTTGCGTATGCATCAACTTGTGCAAGAGCTTGGAGGTAGCCTTCCGAGCGTTCACAAACGCCCGTCGACTTCACGTCTCCTTATCTCCTCTTCTGCTGTCCCTGAGTCGCCGTTTGATGATGCTTCTAGCTCGACTTCTTCAGCAAGTGGTTCCGATGATACTGATGCATCTTCTGTACACACTCCTCGTGACTCTTACGCAGAATATCCCGTTATGTACCGCCCTAGTAACTCTGATGATGCTCTAGTGAACGCTGAACGCGGTATAGTCGCGCCTCCTCACCTCGTCCCTCCGTCACGATCTCCGGAAGAAATACGTATGAATAGGCAAAGCTCCATTCCACAGTCATCACAGGATGGTCCTCTTGCGGAATACGCGTCGCTTCACGCCAGTACCATTCGCTTACGTGCACTTATCCACAGAACCGATTCTACTGAACAGGCTTATCAAGCTGATCGTTATGCTCATCTTGCTATTCTTGAGGTGAAGAGTAAGAGGCGAGCGTGGTCGTCTCGTGATCTTCTGGGTGGCGCTCAGATGGCACATGCGGGTTTCGGTACACCTCTACGTAGTTCACCTCTCGCTTATTGTGAAGTTATTACTCCTAATAGTGCTTCGGTTTCCCGAGAGAAGTATCTTGGGGTATCAAGGCTCCCTCCTGGAATTCTTGAACGAAGAATGGGACAATCAAACCAAGACGGTGAACCTGTAACTCTCTTGCCCCCGTCTCCTCCTTTACTATCCCAAAGTATCATCCCCTTCCCTCAAACAGAAGACGGAGATGACTTCTGTTCCACTGGTCCTCAAGATCTATCGCTCTTTGGAGGTCCTTCAGAGCTAGAGTCTGATGATACCGAATTTACTGACTCTCCTGCTTCTTACGCTTACTCATGCTCTTCAGATGATTTACCATCTCTTTTTACGTCAGTACAGGCTGATCCTCCTGTAGTTCCTTACCATGTATACAACCCACTTGATTCCTCTACTGGGGAAGGCAGCCAAGAATTTACACTTGCATTGGATGTTAAGCAACAACCCCTTCGAGCGCAAGGGAGGCTGCAAAATGGGTTGGGAAGGGGTAGGGGGCGCATTGCTCAGGGTGACTGGTTGGTAGACCCTAGTTACCGATAGCAAACCAGTAGCCTTCCCCGCTCTCTGCCCCTTCTTCTCAACCTCCCCTTTGTCCTATTCCATCCTGCCCCATCCTCGTTACTTACCATTACCCCTTCCCCCGTATTTCCCTTGTCCAAAAGAAGAAACTGAAAACTTGTCTTATAAGCACTTTTATCCTATATCTCAATAGTCCCGATAAACGGCTCTCATTCTTATCCTAATAATCTGTGCAATCTCGTCTTCTTTTCATGACTCCCCGCGTTCTCCGTCGAGCTCTCTTATCTTTCTTTCTGCATTCTCACAAGTCACAAATGGGAACCATCAAGCAATCGCTTAGAAATAATTCGATACCAGCACTGCATGTTTATATATCCATATCCATATTCGTATTTTTTATCCCTTTCATATTTAGACCCCGTGTGCGCATTCTTATTTGCCAATTGTTTTTAGCTTTTACATCCTTTCTTCGTCTTAGTTTTGTTCATTGATTCTTTTAACCTTTTTTGTCCTAATTGCCAATGCCCATTATTTTTTAGGGCTCTGATTCTAGCATTCATGTCTTATTTTCGTTTTTTCCCTTTCATATCTTCTCTGCAATACTTCTCTATAATATCAATCGTAAGTCACTCTTGATCAAAGTTTTTTTATAAATTTTCTTTTGGATCTTTAGTATGAATCAAAACAAGGGCATTTGTGTTTCAACCTAACAAACACTCGTACGACAAATTAATGTTAATTGTTCTGCTTATATTTCTCCTTTCTTACCTTAATTCTCAGAAGAGGGTCTTTTCGTGAAATTATCATCGTGTCTTCTCATATAGCCATAAGGACTTTTTTTACTTCTCCATCGTACTACCTTTAGAACTCTTTCTTCGTCTAACTCGAGTTGTCCTCCTTTTTCTAACTCTCTATCGATGTCTTGACAGTTTACAATCGTCTTTGATTTCTACCTAAACTGATATTTCTTTCGATCATCCTTCAATCGAAGATTCTGACCTTCACTGATGTTGAAATGCTGGATATTTCTTTCCTTAGCCCTCCCTTCTTTCCTCTCCCGCCTCCAGACCTTCTTTTTTTGATCGAACAAAATTGCTAACTTTCAAAACCAAGCTCTCTTTACTCTTTGCTCATAAGTCCACTTAGCTTTTGTTTCGCTTCGTAGTTAGTCCTCATTTTCCTACCTTCCAGATTCTGAAATTTCCTATACATAATTTCTCAACTTGGCATCGATCGTTTCCTATGTTTATATGAAAAAAGAGAAGAAAAAAAAGAACATTACACAGATTGCAAATACCCTTCACCATTCTATTCGTCTTCAATACCTCCTTTTTTTCCTTTCTTGCTCTCCCCCTCCTTTTCTTTCCTTTCCATTTCATCAATCAGTCCAACTTCTCACCCAATATACTTACCATAGTTACTATTGCAGCCTTTGTTCAAAACCAAATACCTGATCTGTGACGTCAACTTCCCACTACTTTGAAAAAAGGGAGGACAAATGAGTCCATGTTCTCCTACGTCCTTTCCCTAAAACTTTTGTGTATCCGTACAATTAATTCAATATCGATTCCCCCTATCTACCTCAAACCATGTCTTAGTCTGGTTCATGTGAGTTGATAATCTACATTATTCTAGATACCAACTCTAGAAACAGAATGATTAAAGCGCTTCCAGACAACTTATTCGCTAAGCTAAGAAAATACTAGAAGCTAGTATCTCAATCCACTAGAACTAATCCCTCCAAATATCTAAGACAGTCTCAATTTTACACCAACTCATCAAGTCAAAGTTATCAGGTACTAACACCATTCTACGTATCGTACAAAGTCACTACTGCAACAGTCTTCATTAGCCACTACGAAGTGGGAATATGTTATTACGTATGAGTAAAGGGATGGATCGGCTCGTAATTGATTGTGGTGTGGGAAGATATTAAACTATATGCATGGCAGCCACATGCGCATAAGTCAAATACACAATTATGGATAGAAGAGGGGACATTATAGGAAGCAATAGCCGGAGGGGCACTATAATGATGGTAGCTTTATGAGGAAAGTCCAGTGATGGATGATAGTTTGAGACTAGTAAGTATGATTGCCCGTCTCCTTTATGTCGGTAAACCCAAGTAAACCTTAATAAAGAGTCCATATACTTCGTGCTAGACTCGAGACGCTTGAATGCAATACCACGATATTTGCAATAATATTCCGTTTCATTGTAGTGTTTTCCAATGCGTTTCATAAGATGATCATTGAAGTCAACCACAGTAAGTGTCTCTAATTTCCGAAGTTCATTCAAGACACTCCCCTTCTTGTCAGAACCCAGAACTGTGCAATCTCGGCCATATACATCTGATAGAATCAGATTCCGTACATTTCGTGGAAATGGTGTTGAAGTAGTTCTTCGTGGGTTGATATGCATCGCATACATCGTCTCAGGAAATGTCCGAAATTGTATACGATCAAGCATTCTATAACATGCTGTCGTGAATCGGCACACAGTATTCCATTCATTCATAAGAAGATAAATATCCGATGGTCCTCTCTTCTTGTCACATATATAGTTATCGATAAAGAACTTGGGTATTGGAGAAGATGTGCTCGATTCGAATACAATTGTCCGTAAGCTCGGTGCGAATAAGTCGTCTTCATTCATTTCATCCAACCCATCCCAGTTATAGAAATAATCAGGTCCTATATCAGGTATCCAGCCAGCAACGAGAATATACTTCAGGTACTTGAGTGATTTTGTTCTGAAGAATATCATTGGGATGCATTCAATGTCTGCCTCCTTCAACTCTTTGATTGCTAATCCTTCTAGACACTTGAGACCATGGACGACTTTGAGTAGACTAGGAATATATGATGTAGCATAATCTCCGTCCGTATGAAAGAATGACAACCCTATGTCCAAAATACGGAGTTGAGAGAACCTTGACAAGGATGATAATAGTTCATCTGGCGTTGTGGGGTCGACTATGCCGAAATGTCGTTGTATGGCAAGTTTTGTTACTCGTTGTTGTCGTCCTGGACAGGATATGAAAGAGAAGAGCCTTTTCTCGAAGTGGATTATTACTCCCCTCTTATCTAGGTATCGTCGAGCATTCAAATTCCAGGATGAGTTTACCTGACACATTACTGCCAATAGTCTGTTTGAGGGATAATACTCTTTATCATGACGGTTGTAGATTTCGTGTAGTATATCGAAGTCATTATGGATGTATTCCAAGACAAGGTCAAGAATAAGTGGACAGAACCCATGACACTTATTTTTTCGGTTTGTGGTGTATAAGCTTGTACTTTTAGATTGTTGACTCGATTTTTGAGTGAAGCGGTTCAGTATCAAGTAATAGCCTTTTATTACAAGATAATCAACTACAAGTTTTGTTTTTCTATAAGCTTGCGCGTGAGTTCCTTTCAGAGGCGATGAGCAGTATTACCATACCCGTCAGTTACTTGAAATAATTCTTTTCTGGTACCCTTATGTACTACTTTATTACTACGGGACGTTAGGTGTTGATAAGCCCCTGAAGAGGACTTGCAGCAGTATAAGACACAATTCCCTTGTTACCAGATTCTGAGAACCCTTTCTTCGTCCTATTATACATTTCAAGGTGAGTAGTAGGTGTTGAGGGACGCCACGGAGGTTGGGGAGTGAGTTAACGTACGTGCCACTGGATGACTTCATTCTTTGCCTTTCAAGTTATTACAATGTAAATCGAGGTTACATAATGTCTCTAAAAATATCGTGGGCCGCGACTGCTCTTTGGCCTTGTCAAGTGTTCTTGATCCCGAGAACTTTGCATTTTGATAGGTGATCTCCAATTCTCTGGGCGCTTACACACCGCCACAAACGCGCTCGAAGAGTCGGCAATTTAGAATCTGTTACGTACTATAAGAATCAAGCAGGTCAATACTTTCCAAAAATGGATACTGTCCATTAACTGTGTTATGCGTATGTTTACACATTCTTGATATAAATGACAAAAAATGTGTGATCACTACATCTATTAAATTCACAAGCGGAAGTCACAAGAGGCAGAATTCCCCGTCACTATCGCAATCTGAAACTGAAACAGTGACTGAAAATTCAAATACATCGTCTGCACTCGCAAAGTCAAATCCAATTACACTTCTTTGTCTTTATTTGGATTCCTTTAATCCTCATATCTTTGAAATTACCCGTTCTATTATTCTTTTTCGAGATATCAACAATTGTGGAAACTTATAATCAAGGACATGAGACCAGATTGCAAGGATAAAAATGTCAAATATCTATTTATAGCTCAGCTATACTAAGGGGTGCTTCACACATAATTTAACACCCGTAATCCTCTACGGCTGATGACGTTGGAACTATCGAGCTTGAAGGGGTTGTAACAGTTGATGTAGTCGATGTAGCTGATATTGTTGAGTCAATTGAGGTGCCGACTGATGTATTCAACCCGCTTGAACCAGAGACCGTGAAATCAACACAGCTTTTCATATAAATTTCAGACAATGTATATCCAGATTTATCACAGCGATAAATTACTCACGACATGTAGGTCTGGTCAATGCTACGGGCGTCCCACCACCATTGTATAACGCAGTTACCCGCAGTTTCACACGTAGAATCAAGAGTCGTTGGAATAGTGATACTGAAAGACGTTTGATTTGACGGGATGGTGTGACTATTAGAGGCGTAGTCATCCCAAGAGATCAGAGTGTCACCAATAATGGTGTTCGTATTCGCATTGACGATGCTAAACAACGGAGTTAATAAAATCAATTATGGAGGAAACAGTATTGCGGATCCACTCACGAAACATTGGCCACACCTGTATGTGGGGCAACGATATTAACAGTGAATTCAACACTCTGGCCAGGGGAGTAGGATTGAACATTGGCAGAATTATCATCGAACTGAGTTCCCTTGCAAAGGAACAATTGACAGGCGTCCGTGTATCCTCCATCTGACTGGTGTGAGTTTTGTTCAAGAGCCTGTTGATTGGTGTTGATATCGGAGGAGAGTATGCCAGTAACTGTTGTTCCACAGACGGACTTCATCGCGTCTCCGGGCTCTCGGGGATTGGAGATGATACACTACCATGTGCTGCAACGGAGACGGTGTACAAAATCAAGGAAATGAGGGCGTTGGTGAACATCTTATATCCGCTTATAGAACGACTAAATTGAGAAATAGGATCAAGGAATGCAGACTAGCTGCACTGTAGGAACTAAGAATAAAGAAAGTGAGATAAAAAGAGAGGTGGTAAATTGTTAGGTCAATTAATTGTGTATGTTCGAGTTCTTATATATTGTCACAAGCGATATAGACCATTCCACTCAAGATGTGATTTTAATTTACTTTTAATCCGAGAATTAGATCACTCTTGGAAGGCGCGACGCGGAATTACAAGCCGTCGAGGCGGATTTATTGTCGTCAAGATGTCTTCGTTTCGAAGGCAGCCGCGATAAAAAGTTATATGTCGCGGCGCGAGAACACAACTTTGTAAAAACCCGATTTAGTAGCCCGACAAGAAATCCTTTACAAATGAACAAGCAAGTCTCATTTTAAGGTAAAGTTTAGGTATCGATATTAAGTTCTGCCTAGGTTCTCAATAGCTTCTAGTTGGTCAAAAGTACAAGTATAAGCCATAAGAAAACGAGAACGATATGTATACTTTTTCGTGGGAAGATGACCAAGTCAATGAGTAGAGTTATCGGGGTCATATATTGTCAAATTAAGCGAGTTATTAAATGCCTCAATCCATGATATCAGGACGTAGATACTACATGCTGGTAAAAAATACAATGGTCAAGGCAGCATAAATGGGCACTACGGGTTGTACATGTATATGCAATTTTCGATGCTTATATATTCTGAGTCAGACATATAGGCTTGCAGGCCACCTCCGACTTACAAGCTTTTTCCGACGATTTTATACTTTGCATCTGCTTAAGCAGGGGAACAGAAGTAATAGCTCATTAGTATACTTTGATTAGATCATTGATGTACATGTACTTGAGAAAGTCCCATATAACTGAGTTAGTAGGATCTACGTGGGTACGTAAAGTATGAGGAAAATACTACGTGGTAGACTTCCCCTCTCTATTATTTGACTCTTAATGGTTCTTGTACAAGATTTTTGGTCTCACTGTTAAGCAGGTTTTTACACATACAGTGATATGATGTTTTCATAAAGAAAAATAAACGCAATAGACTTCTATAATTGTCTCATTGTTCAGGCTTGAGTATTCCGATGATCCTAGCATTAGAAAAAAAAACATGTAGAATTTCACCCCGTATTGGACCATGCATGGTCTCCAAAGGGGTTTTACATATGACAGAAAAGGTAATCATACTAATAATATACTAGGACTTTCTCAAGAGGGTATGCATTGAGAGTAATCTGTATTTCCGATTTAATATATTTCTTTGCCAAACTAGATTAGGTGAAACTTACATGGGTTACTGACTGTGCATACTGACCCAGATGCGCACACAGTGGGCCCGGTGTAGCCAATGCCTATAGTTTTTGATGATCAGCTTTAGCACATACTACATACTCAGCACAGATATATCATACCTCCGCATTGACCATATACTACCTGGGTAGCTGAGGATCCACTAGCTGTGCTAGTACTAGAACCTAGAACAGTCGAAGAGGTAGTCGTTGAGGGAGCTGCGGTCGAGGTCACAGATATTGTTGAAGTCTGTGCGATTGTCGATGTTTGTGAATTTGTTGAAGAAACAGTTGACGCAGGTGCGCTCCCGGCGACGTCTCCGTAGAATATCCCTCGCCCATTTGTTCCGATGTAGACGCTTTCGATTCATCAACGGACTGATTATATAGCACGAGAAATTCTACATACCGGCCGTATATACGAGGATCTCCGCTGATAACATTTGCACTTAGAGAACCGAAACCATGAGCAGAGTCGTTTATTTGTACCCAGTTCAGTCCAGCGTCATCTGATCTGAAGTATCCTGATTGAGACGTTCCAAATGCGGCAGCAGCAAAAATAGCTGGATAGCCGCCAGTAGACTTGGGAGCACCTAATGCGATAGCAAAAGCTTGAGTTATCCCAGATATTTGACTGAAAGTCGAGCCAAAATCGAGTGAGTGGTAGAGTCCCTTATCAGTAGAGACCCATACATCTCCGCTAACACTCGGATGTACAATAACCTTTGCGGGAGACGTAGAGGATCCAAGGGTAGACGCAACAGAGAAAGTCTTTGCTCCATCTCGCGAAATGTAAAAGTTTGAACCTGAGGCGCCGTAGAAAATAGAGTTATTCACTTTGTCAGAAGCTATCTGGGCATCAGATGGAAGAGAAGGGACTGAGGTGAATGGATTGGTGTACTGAGAAACCTGTACACCATTGGACGAAGTTCGCCATAGAACAGTATCTCCATCGGCGGAGAGGGCAACCTTTCCACCAGTGACATTGTCAGCTGCTCCATAGTCCTGGACCTATAGAAGTAGGGTGAGGCTAAGAAGAATTTTGTCAGAGATTGTTGCACCTACCAAGAGGTACCCGAATCAGTCGAAAGAGCTACTTGCTTTCCTTCAGAGCTGTCTCCGTTTCCGATGCGTACAATATTTTTCGGGCTATTTCCCGCGTAATCTAGATCGACTGTTGTGGACCACGTTGGGTTGGTGAACGACGTAGATGGCGCCACTGACAAGCTGTTATGAACAAATCCTAGTATTTCATTGTGTAAGTAACTTCCGATGTTCTCTTTAGGCATATTATGTATAGTTTTACCTCCATCATCACCAACAGCACTGATAAGAGACGGGCCTATGGGAGGTGAAATCAATGCTTGGACTGAGGTTTCTTCAACGCCATCCGCCAGGGACTTTAAGGTGACATTGTGCGTGGTATCCCATTTTAAGAGGTCATGTCCACCGTAAACGGTTGCGCCAGTCCCATACAACCAGTGATTGCTGTCAAAAGGATCTATTGACAACCCTTCCATCATCCACCCGATCTGAAGAGTTCCGAGTTCCGTGACGACATAGTCAGGGCCGAGCCAAGGTGCTAGAGAATCATCGTATGAATACCACTTGTCGATTGTCGGGTACGACTCCCAAGACCAAAGAGGTGACCATGTACTGCCACTATCAGTACTACGGAAAATTTGACCATCTGGCCACCAGGAGTTCAAGGCGGCTACCATGATTGTGCCCGGCCTTTGTAGGTCGACGGAGAGGCCGCCGAAGCCAAAGTATAGGTCTCCGCCAGATACCGGTGTTATGTCCGTCCAAACACCTGAAGTTATGTTATACTTATAGAGAGATCCTGGAATTTGGGGGTGTTCAGTTACAATGCGGCCAAGCCCTTTATTATATCTTACCCAAAGTCCCATCGTATGGCCCACCTCCGTTTGAATAGGATACGTAAAGAGTTTTCTCAGAGGGTGAGAGTGTACCTTTATGAGGAATAAAGGTGTTGTTCTGTCCTGAGACAGCGCTCCCTGTACAAAACATCTGTTACAGTCTGAATTAAACCCAATATCAAGTAACTCACAAGTTGATCCCGCATCATTTGAGACAAATATATTATCAGACCCCATACTCGCCACTCCAACAAATATTCTGGGTGTAGCTGTTCCACTTGTTCCACTAGTCGAATCAAAAGTTACGAATGAGAGGCCAAGTTTATCGCTATTATAACCGCTAGTATCCGTTGGATCAGGAATATAGGTGCCTTCAATATTCAGTTTAGGAAACAATAAACATTACTTGTGTAGAAGGAGAAATTACCAGTATTAGTGAAGCTTGTAACTTGAGTCCAAGTTGAGCCGGAGTCCGTAGACTTCCAAAGTCCATTTCCAGACCGTGCTCCAAAGAAAAGAATGTTGTTTTTATTTGGATCCACAGCAAGACGCTATACTCAACAATTTTTGAATGAGAAATATCAGTCTTTGCATATTGGAATCACTAACCTCTCCCATACCCCTTCCGGGCATGTTTCCTCCGACCTAGTAGTCTCTGAGTAACTTTTATTTGGTATCTATAAGCAGAAAAAGCTGACTTTAAATGGCAATTTTGATGCACTCCAAGTGTCGCCGCGATCTGCAGATATAAGTATCTGGCCATCGTTTGGGTCCCAGCTATTAGTATACATCCCGGTAGCCTATATAGAAGTAATTTATTAATTTCATATTGGTGTAGTATTCTCATTAAAGCATAGATACATACGAGATATACACGATCCGTATCAATGGGGTCTACTGCTAGAGCATCAACTCCCCAGTAATTCCACCTCGCATCGTCAGCGAAATCAAGGAGAGGAGTCCAAGTATCATCGGAAGGGTTAAGTCTGTAGGCTCCGCCAATATCTGTGCGTAGATATGCCAATCCTTTTTCTGAAGGATTAAAACGATACTTGGAACAAAGCCCCCACCACCTCCAATTTTGACGTTCGCCCAGCTGTATGATTGAGGTGCTATAGCTGCGGAAGCCTGTAAGGTAGCTGAGTCCAGTAGAAGACTGAAAGCAAAGAGAAGAGTAGTTCGCCAAATCATGATGATGATAATGCTCAAGCTACCAGAGGAACCCGAGAGAGGAGACCATGCTATGTATTAGAATCGACTTGCCCGTATATACTTATATACAGCGAGTATCTGCCAGCATGCACCATCTTACTGAAGGGCGACGCTTTCAATGAGCGAAGATGCTTCTGGACACGACGGTCCGGCTTCATATTCTATATCAGCCTAGAACAGGAGAAACCGGACATACTGTTTTAAACAACAAGAGAAAGTCAGGCCTCGGTCAGGTAAGACAGAAGATGTTTTCATGTGGACATGCAATGTCTTGTTTATTATATCTGGTCATAGACACCGAGGCATTTCCGTAAGTCCAACAGCTATCTGTCATAGAAGCAAAGAAGATAGTTTTCTACTATATTTGTCCTTAAGTTGAACCATACTGTGTCTTTTTACTATATGTTTAACGGCTCTCACCCGGGCGGATCCAGGTACGCTCATGGTGATTAGCGAAATAGGTTCGGATAATCTCCAGCTGGCAGGTACGTGTGATCGTAGCTTCGGAAATTTCGTCGTCTCATTCAAATTTACATTAATTAGCACTTCTATGGGCCTCAGGGTTCCAAGTGTCGACACTTGATGTTATTTCGATATAATCAGAGCTAACATCTTGCTCAAAGATCTGATGAGGTGCCTATGAGCACAGTATAGCCGAATTTTGGACTGTCTTGACAGATGCATTTCCATCAAGAAGCACTTGAGGAGTTATTTGGACATCAAAGAGAAATCTTGTATTCATCTCTTCCTCATAAGAAATAAAGGAATTAAAAGAATCTCTATTCAATCATGAAATTTGAGAGATACCCTAAGTCTACACCTTCACGTGATTACGCTCCTTGACGCGCGTCTGTTTCAATTCTAATTTCTAATTTCTAGTCTCAATCGCAATCACAACTTCTGACTGACTCAGATATTTGATGATGTATGGCCACAACATCGATCCTCTCGCCGACTCAGCTCCAGCGCGATATGCATATGAATCTGATGACGAGGATATCCTGAACTCTGACCCTCAAACAAAAACCGAAGCTTCTCCAACGGTTGAAGTAACTTTCTTCCGTCGGATGTCTATAAGAAAGACGAAGGGAACACGCTTGTTGTTGCAACCGGGGACGTTGGGGGGAGTTGGGCCCGGGGTGCAAACCTTGGAGAACAAGCTGGTCAGATAAATGTCAATAAGCGTGCAGTATGTTTGTCTGGATAGTACCGTGCCATGAGTTTAGTACTATGGTATTGACTATATGCCCTGGAACAAATTCTCAGATTGGTTTTATATTTCGTCCCATCTGGGCTGCCAGGGCTCGTATAACAGTCATCGTCTCTGAAGCTCTGACGCGACTACCTACTTGGGCAATGCATACTTATGCCGATACTATACTGGAGAGTTGGCAGCCATCAAGGTCCTTTATTATACTCCTTTGAAAAAAAAAAACGTCCCTTTCTGAGATATGTAATTCAGGATCATATTCTTGGATTCGTACAGTTCGTCAACTTATATATCGGCAGCTCCCATCTTACCTCATGAAGCTCCACTGAGGTACTTGAGTACTGTATGTTGTTCCACAATACTAACACACCGTGTTCCTGATGAACTGCCATCAGGACCGCAGAACAATCCCAGAAAATGATCATTTATTCCCATTCGCCCCTCCTAATCTTCTACAGTCAACTACATCTGCTTTTCTCGCCTTACTTGCCCTTCCGAAATCGGTTTCAATGAAGGCATCAGGTCTCACTATACTTGTTCCAACACAGCGAGTACCGATACCAGATTTACATATTCCATCTCATCCGGAAGATGACCAAGTTACACCAACTAAGTACATACCTAATGAAGCAGTTGATTCTGGCGACTGGGATATAGGCTTGCTTTGTACTGCACATAGGGTGATTTTTGAAAGCATAGGTGGTAACCACTTTGCAGAATGGGAGGATGTAAGAAAAACGATTGGAGGGACTAAGGGAACATTGAATAGACCGAAACCAAGATCGTCGGGCACTAATGGCGGGATGTATATATAATGTATAATACTGATAGCAATAGCAAGAAAAAACGATCCCTTGTATGCTTAGAGAGAAATTTCAAGCTCGTAATACTCACTTCCAAATGAAGAACCATATACATGCACGGCCTTTGTCTTCTCACAGCTGAGGGCTTTTGTTTCTCTTTGAGTAAGAAATTCTTCATAATCCCCAGGCCCACTGCAAAGGTTATAAGCCTTGGTACACCGACTCGTGAGACTAAATAACTCGCTAAAAGCGAAGGTTATGGAAAGCCCAGTACAGTACGCACGGTATTAAGCATAGACTAAAACGGCTAACTCATATTTATTTTCTCCGTGACTCGGCCCCTACTGACGACCATACAACCACCGTCTTCCTCGTTCCGCAGCAGTTCTCTCCAAGCCTTCAACAGATTGGAAGAGATCCTCGACTACTTGATTCCATCGACCTTCAAGCAATGAACGTACCGGTGTTTGTGAAATACGCGCCGATGCCGGGGGTGGAGCTGGGATAGATGGAGGGGACACAAGCTTATGAGACAAGTCGTGCATTCTTGGGTGAGCGGGAAATATTATAAGGAGGTCATGATTAGAATCTCAAGATGAGGGAAGTAGTTTGAACTAACTGTGCGCGACGGAGCTCGGTTTGTGACTTGATCAAGTTGGAAAAGCCATAGTATACCTTGATAGTTGCCAGGCAGAAGGCATCAGCTTTAGTGCTCAGAATATGCTTTCACAAAGCTTACACCGCCGGCAACGATTGCGCCAGATAGCGTCCCAACGAGAAATGACATTGTGTCGTGCTAATTGTGCTCGATTGTGATGAAACACTCCCAAACTGGAGGTACTATATTCCCACGAAGTAAGCAGACGCAGATAGAAAAAAATATGGATGACCCAACAATAAGCTGATCACATGTTGATCTGATTGTAACAACGGAATCGGATTTCTTCGTCATAATGACTATTTCTTTATTCTTGCCTGACGCTTCGATGAACCTGTAAGTCTCAAAAACATGACTCGATTTATTGCATCTATTATAAATAGCCTGAAAAAGCTGATCTAGAGTAGAATGCTACATCATCTAGACGAGTAGATATGTACGCCTCTATACAATAGGCTAGTAACCAATCGAATCTTTCCTCAATCCCATGTTGGTAATCCCAAAGTAAACCTTAATAAGGAATCGATATACTTCGTGCTAGACTCGAGACGCTTGAATGCAATACCTCGATATTTACAATAATATTCCGTTTCATTGTAGTGTTTTCCAATGCGTTTCATAAGATGATCATTGAAGTCAACCACAGTAAGAGTCTCTAATTTCCGAAGTTCATTCAAGACACTCCCCTTCTTGTCAGAACCCAGAACTGTGCAATCTCGACCATATACATCTGATAGAATCAGATTCCGTACATTTTGTGGAAATGGGGTAGAATCAGTTCTCCGTGGGTTGATATGCATCGCATACATCGTCTCAGGAAATGTTCGAAATTGTATACGATCAAGCATTCTATAACATGCTGTCGTGAATCGGCACACAGTATTCCATTCATTCACAAGGAGATATATATCCGATGATCTCTCTTCTTGTCGCATATATAGTTATCGATAAAGAACTTTGGTATTGAGAAGATGTACTCGATTCGAATACAATTGTCCGTAAGCTTGGTGCGAATAGATTGTCTTCATTCATCTCATCCAACCTATCCCAGTTATAGAAACGATCGGTCCCATATTAGGTATCCAGCCAGCAACGAGGATATACCTCAGGTACTTGAGTGATTTTGTCATGAAGAATATCATTGGAATGCATTCAATGTCTGCCTCCTTCAACTCATTGATTGCTAATCCTTCTAGACAATTGAGACCATGGACGACGTAAGGTAGACAAGGAATATACGATGTGAGACAATTGCCACCCGTGTTAAAGGATGACATCCCTATGTCCAAAATACGGAGTTGAGAGAACCTTGACAAGGATAATAATAGTTTTAATGGCGTTGTGGGGTCGACTCTGCCATGATGTAGTAGTACGGAAAGTGTTGTTACTTGTTGCTGTCTCCGTGGACAAGATATGAACGAGAAGAGCATTTTATCGAAATGATATATTACTCCCCTCTTATCTAAGTATCGCCGAGCATTCAAATTCCAGGATGAATTCACCTGACACATTACTGCCAAGAGTCTGTTTGAGGGAAAATACTCTATATCATGACAATTATGGATTTCGTGTAGTATATCGAAGTCATTATGGATGTATTCCAATACAAGGTCAAGAATAAGTGGACAGAACCCATGATATCTCTTTCCTGTTTTGTGGTGTATAAGCTTGTATTTACAGATTGTTGACTCGATTTTTGAGTGAAGCGGTTCAGTATCAAGTAGTAGACTCTTATTACAAGATAATCAACAACTAGTTCTGTTTTTCTATAAGCTTGTGTGTGATCTCCTTTCAAAAGTGATGAGTGCTGTCGACTTACCCGTCTGTTACTTGCAGTGATTCTTTTCTGGTACCTTTATGCACTACATCTGTACCACAGGACGCCTTATGTTGATAGGCCCCTGAAGAGTTCTTGCAGTAGTATAAGACACGATTCCCCTTATTTCCAGACGCTGGAAACCTTTTTCCCGTCCTGTTATACTTTTCAAGGTGAGTGGTACTATACATTTTAAGGTGAGTGGTGGGTGTAAAGGGACAAAATCTATAGAGATTAGTATGATATAGTCTATGGCTCTATCTAGTAATGAGCTGTTCCCAAGATGTGGATGAGGTCTTACTTTATTTATGAAACTACACGTACTTTTTGAGTAAGTATGATTGTACCACCAACTAAGATATACCAATGCGTCGGGTTTTCATAGTCGCCGAAGACAAAAACGCAAGTATATTGACTTATACATGATGATTTTGACTGACGATGTTTGTAATTAGGTTTGCCGCCTGAAAAAACTATGGCGCAGATCCTAGCCATAGAAACCACAACAGGCCTAGGAATCGTTACATGTTTATGTATCTATTTTACGTCTTATCCTGTTCCCTTTGTGGAGCGGTGACGAATAGGTAGTAAATCAACCCCCTACAATAGCATGTAGCCTTTCATAGAAAGTGGAATTTAATCTATTATTATCAATACTCTTACAAACGCCCCTAATTTTCTGCATCACTGTTGTAGTTGGATTATGTGACTATGATACAGGTTACAGAAGGAATCCGGTTCTGTAGTAATTAAAACTTACTCCTCAAATCCAAACTCATGCAAAGTGACAGCCTTGAGATAACCAGAATCAAACAACCAACTAGGCGATCATCTAAAAGACAAAAAGTTGATGCGCTGCATATGTGCGGTAAGATCTTTTCAGTCTTTATCACTACCAGAGACTCGCAGGAACTTCTCCAGAAAAACACGCATCATCTTGCTAGTGCTGTTAAGCAAACGCAAAAACAAACAAGAAGGAGCATCTAAGTATATAAGTTTATACACCACAAAACAGGAAAAGAGATATCATATGTTTAGTCCACTTATTTTTGACCTTGTCTTGGAATACATCCATACTGACTTCGATATACTGTACGAACTCTATAATCGTTATGATAAAGAGTATTATCCTCAAACAGACTCTTGGCAGTAATGTGTCGGGTGGATTCATCCTGGAATTTGAATGCTCGACTATACTTAGATAAGAGGGGAATAATAATCCATTACAAGGAAAGGCTCTTCTCGTTCATATCCTGTCCAGGATGACAATAACGAGTAACAAACTTGCCATACAACAATTTTTTGGCGGAGTCAACTCTACAACGCCATATATACCTAGCCATCACTACCTGCCCTTCCTAATAGTGATAAAACATGTGTACATAATCACTAGGCCTGTCATGGTCGCGTGGTGCGAAATCTCTTGTACACTGAATTTATTCCCACAGCACAGCACAACAACCACAAACATTAACTTTTGTTTCTTAAGTGAGTTTGTTGGATGAGTAGGCCTTGTCAAGGGCCATATAAGCACTGCATTGCTTAACCACGTATACTACAATAGGTTAGCATCATTGTTACCCTGTCAATCGGATATTCAGTTCCGGTGATTCCGACACACTAGCATAATTGATAGTACAATCATACCTTCTCAGATAACAATAGTGGTTTCATAATGTATGGCCTCCTTTGCACTCGCTTCTTTGTCATGACAGTCTATGCAACCGAAGCGTAGACTATAAAAGGAGCTGATATTCATAGAAGTTACCCTCGATCACTTAATCCAAATTACTAAGGCCTCACTTAACGCTATCTTTCCAAGCCACCTACTGACACATAAGTTAGCTCACTCCCCGGCTTCATTGTCACTTCACATCGCTATCATCTCTCCCCGATATGGGGAAGAAACTGAAAGGGAAATTTGCCTCCTTACGTGACAAAATCTCGTCACTTATTCGAAGGAGGGGCAATGGACCCTGTCCACTTATTCTTGACCTTGTCTTGGAATACATCCATTTCGAATATGATATGCTGCATGCAATCTACAATAATCATAACCAAGAGTATTATTCCTATACCAGAGTCTTGGTAGTGATGTGTCAGGTGAACTCAACCTGGTATCTCTGTGCTCAACGATACTTAGATAAGAGGGGAGTACTATCTAGCTTCGATAAAATGCTCTTCTCGTTCATATCTTGTCCACGGAGACAGCAACAAGTAACAACACTTTCCATACTACTACATCATGGCAGATTCGACCCCACAACGCCATTTAAACTATTATTATCCTTGTCAAGGTTCTCTCAACTCCGTATTTTGGACATAGGGATGTCATCCTTTAACACGGGTGGCAATTGTCTCACATCGTATATTCCTTGTCTACCTTACGTCGTCCATGGTCTCAATTGTCTAGAAGGATTAGCAATCAATGAGTTGAAGGAGGCAGACATTGAATGCATTCCAATGATATTCTTCATGACAAAATCACTCAAGTACCTGAGGTATATCCTCGTTGCTGGCTGGATACCCAATATGGGACCCGATCGTTTCTATAACTGGGATAGGTTGGATGAGATGAATGAAGACAATCTATTCGCACCAAGCTTACGGACAATTGTATTCGAATCGAGCACATCTTCTTCAATACCCAAGTTCTTTATCGATAATTATAAATGTGACAAGAAGAGAGGACCATCGGATATATATCTCCTTGTGAATGAATGGAATACTGTGTGCCGATTCACGACAGCATGTTATAGAATGCTTGATCGTATACAATTTCGAACATTTCCTGAGACGATGTATGCGATGCATCTCGAGCTAGAGGAGACTATTTCTACACCATTTCCAAGAAATGTGAGGCATCTGATTCTATCGGACGTATATAGACGAAATCGCACAGTTCAAGATTCTGACGAGACGATAAAGGTTTTAGAGGGACTTCGGAAATTAGAGACTCTTACTATTGTGGTTGGCGTCCATTACCGCCGAGAGAGCAAGAATGTGCCTATCGAGAGATGAAAACATATTGCAATACCCGTGGTGTTGCGTTCATGTCTTTCAAGTCTAGTGAGATAGATATGG